>CM037088.1:98106723-99306723 GCA_020916435.1 Oxytropis ochrocephala | reverse complement strand
TAATTTTCTGTTATCAAACTAAGCTTAGAAATTAAGTGTACACAATCTGATTTTTTTGTAATTTTTGATATTATTGAAAGACTTCTTTTATGTTTTTTTTAAAAGTTAACATGATACTTAAGTTGATATTTTTAACTATTTCGTAATTATACATGCTTATAAGACGTAGTTACTGTCAATTTTCAATATGAATAGAGTTTTATTTTATTTTATTGTTTCATAAATATATTTATTTGTTTTATACTTATCTTTTAACTGGTTTAATATTTTAGTAGAAAATATTAAATTATCATAAGCGTTGATGACATGAGGTGTCACTAAAACCTAGAAACATTGTTATTATATTCTTACCAAGTGGGTATAACAAATTAGGAGGCGTCACTAAAACCAATACCAATGGAGACTTAGTCGTGGGTATGTCAAAGTTAAGAGTGCTGTTAAAACCTTACCAACGAAAAAGTTATCGTAGGTATAGCTTTAAGGTTTTGTGCAACAGTCAGAAAAACCGTCACTATAGCCAAATAAAGAGTATAAAAAGAACCGTTCGTCGGTATAGGTTTTGGGTGCTATACCTATGATTCTTAACCATGATTTTTGCCATCGTTATATGTCAATTTTTTTGTAGTTAAACTATTTCAGTTCAATTATCGAAAGAGTATTTCATTCAACTATTTCAGTGCAGCCTATTGTGACTCATATATATATATACACAATATAATGAATCAAACAAATATGAAAATAATTAGAAAGTCGGATTTGATTGTTGAATCTAATATCTATCTAATATAATATCTATTTAAACAAACAATACTCCTATGAAAATATCAATTTAGATCTCTTATTACCAAGACACATCTAAATTAGGGGTAAAAATGTTATTACCCTCTCTTTCTTCCTTTTTCTTCTTACAATCTCTTTCTTCATTTTTCTTCATTCTTTTCTTACACTCTCTTTCTTCATTTTCACTTTTCTTTTACACTCTTTTTCTTTCTTTTTTCTTTTTTACATTACTTTTACCTTTTACAAGATTTTGACTTTTACTTTACTTCTTTTTCTTTATACCCCATCTATCATCTTTTATCTCATTTCTTCTCTTTTTTCCATTTTTCCCATAAAAATCTCTCTCTCTCTCTCTCTCTCTCACTTCACTTTAGTATGATTATGAGTTGAGTCTGTTTAACGACTTGGCAGCACCTTATCCCAGTTTCGTACACTATGTCAAGACCACTTGGCTAGACCCATTCAAGGATAAATTTATTGATGCATGGATAAATAAGTATATGCACCTTGGCAACACTACCACCAACAGAGTTGAGTCTGAACACTCTCACTTGAAGCAAATATTACCGGACAGTAGGGGAGATTTTTGTAAGTGTTGGAATGGAATGCAGACCATGCTTAGGATACAACATTTTGACCTTAAAATGTACTTCGAGCATAGTCTGAGTAGAGTCAAAGTTCCACACATGAAAAAGATTTTTGATGACATTAAGGGTTTAGTTTCAGCGAACGCTATAGACCATATTTTGGATGAGATGCCTCAAGTTTGAGCCATTTCTATTGATGCATCATTATGTGGATGCACGATTAGGACCACACACGGACTACCATGTGCGTGTGAGCTTGCTAGGTATGATGCACACTTATGTTGTTATTATGTAAATTATTTTAAACTTCTTAATTTCATTGTTACTATAACAAAGTCAATTGTTTTGTAGGCATATGATGGACCTCAACCCAATTCTGTTGAGCCTGATTCACCAACATTGGCAGCGATTGAATTTCAAAATACAGGCAGAAATCCCAGATGATGAGTTGAATCTGGACATTGAACTTGAAGCTATGAAAAGAAGGTTTGAAGCCTCTGATCACGCCGGTAGAGTTATGATGAAGGAAAAAGCACGTGAATTGGCATTCCCAGACACGACTTCCATGTGTCCACCTCCGGATACGATCATTACAAAGGGAGCACCCAAAAAATATAAGAAAGGGAAAGTTGATTTCTCAACAAAGCGAGACAAGTCATTTTGGGAGCATGTAAATGACAAATTTGACTCCCAGGGTTCAGTTAGTGGATGTTTTGCTCAGTCTCATAAACGCCCTACTCACCCCAAAGTAGGAGTGGAACGCCTACACCAGCTCCTAATAGCCCACAAAGTTCGAGTTCCACTCCTACTTTGTCAACGTGTCCAGCACCTAATCCATCACGAAGTAAAAAAGAGAACTCAAGCTGACATTGCTACTACAATCCCTACTCCTCCACTACCTAATAAACCAACACCCACACCTACTCTTACACAAGTTGCTACTACTACTGTTTCAACAACTATTACTTTGACACCAGCTCCTGCTCTTACACCGAATCCTATTGTTACAGATATGGATGCTGCAGTTATGGATGTTTTTAATAAATACATAATAGGGTTGCCAGAGTACATGCATCCCTATGTTGAAAAAATTGTTAATGTGGTTGGTGATGGAAACTGTGGATTCACGTGTATTGTTGCTTTTCTTGGAAGGGATGAGGAGGCTTGGCAGTCTGTGAGAACTGAACTGACGGAGGAGCTTAACCAATACAATGACTTCTACACTCGGCTGTATCGTGGTATTGGAAAGGTCACATTTTTTATGAAGGCGTTGTTGAGGGCACATCATAATGATAATGTTCGCGATATCTGGAAGACTGTACTGGATATGGGGTATCTAATCAGTAACAAGTACAAAGTACTGACTTGTTGGTCAGCTAAATGTTGTTACACAATTTTTTCTTTCAATGCTGCACCATTCAGAAGTGCCCGACAGTTCAACATCTCTTTGGTACAATAATACGATTACTTTGTACAGGTAAGGTATCTTCTATTTACATTCCATTTAGTTCTTGTGAAACATTACATAAAATTCTTTTGTTTTCGTTGTCTTTTCGAAGGTCTTTATGAAGCCTGCAAGTTCAATGCCCCTGCCGGATTTGATATGGAATACTAAGAGGGCACCCATACCAAAGGGTTGGGACTCGCTTTTTATTAGCCGCATGCAAAAGTGGAAGTCCTTGATTATACAATCACAGCCCCCATCCGGCCCCCTCGTTGTGTAGATTTAGGTAAAAATAGTGATGATAGTCCATTTTAAGTTAGGTATATTATTTTTGAAATCAATGTTGTATAACTCTTGGTAGACACATTTGGAACTAATCAAAACTCTGTGTCTGGTTTTTTAAGCTTTTGTTCTGCATAACGATGGTTCGGACGACTCCATTCGAACGTGTTTGCACACGTATGTTCGAACGTATTCGAATAACTACATCTGAGGCACCAATAATGGACCCTCACCCCCACATTCACTAATATTCCTTAACACAAATAATAGTGTTCGCATATGTTCGAATACTCTTATACGAACAACCAAAATTCCTTAACACGGATGAATGTGTTCGAACATGTTCCAACAAGCTCATACGAACCGTCATTTATCACGTCCAACACGAGGTTATTTTTGGAAATAAAAATTGTTTGGGGTGTGCAGTGAGTAGGAGGGGAGTGGGAAATGCAAAAGTCTTTTCTCTTTGGGTCTTTTTCCAACTGGGATTTGGCCCATTAAAGTTTTAACGAGGCCTCTATAGGCTTATAAAGAGTTGGTGCACCCTTTGTGCCCTTTTGAATAAAGTCTGCTGATTATCTAAAAAAATGTTAAAATCAAAAAAAAGAAATGTAACATTAACTGCATTTAATTTTCAAATAAAATGAGAAGAATGGCATAGAAGAAGAAGAAGAATGGCGGAGAGAGGGAAGCGAGACTGATGGAGAGAGTTGAGGGAAAGGGAAAGTGTGCGATGAATTGCAGATGTTTTTGTTTTTAGAAATTTAAATAACAAAAATGTTATTTAGACATAACATTTTTGACAAAAATAGACAAAAGCCAACTTATAACACCAATTAATTAACCAAGTTTTTTAGACTATTTAGCCAACCTGCTTTTTCACAGTTTTCGAGGTGTTGTTTAAAAACATGGTTAATTGATTACTTGGCTAATAGTCTAAAAAACTTGGTTAATTGGTGTTGTAAGTTGGCTTTTGTCGATTTTGTCAAAAATGTTATGTCTAAATAACATAACCGTTTAAATAAACAATCATTTTAATTTTCAATTATCAGCAACGGGTCCCACCGCATGTAGTAGTGTATTTGGCAGTTTTTGGCTAAAAAAACTTGTCCAAATATCATTTCATTCCAAACAAGTATCAACCTACTCTACATACAGCACAAGTAATTTCATAATTGTTTTTTTTTGGTCAAATGTGTAACATTTCATATTACTTAGGCAAGGCCACAAATATTACACACATTAATAGTGGAACTAAGGGTCCCTAGTCAAAACGGGTACCTTACCAGTTTCAAACAGATAATCAAATAGTAATTCAAGAGGGTGCAAAACACAACAATTGAAAGTTGGCCCATAATTACATCACACTTTCGCTTCACAAGTGGGACCGGTCCAGGCCCAAACCTGAGTCTTCAGCTTGGAGTCATTACCACGATGCTCCATGTAGACCAACAACTTACACAAAAAAGGAAAAGGAATCTCACGCGTTATCGATGCACAGCTGTTGCTCAAACCCTAATTCGGCAATCACTCAATAATTGAGGAGAGATGGAGCAGCTCTCTAGATCTATGCTTCTTCAATGCCGTCAACCACCATTCTTCTTCATAGATTTCTAGGGTAGAAAAGAGGAGCCTCTGGACATTACGTTGATCGCGTTCCAGAAGTTCTTTGAGGGTTGCAAGAGGATAGGAGGTCCAATTGCCGGTGAGTCTTCTGCTCGAGCACAGGGAAGCCAATTCATGCGCAACACTATTACCTTCTCTCTTGATCCAGGTAAACTTGCAATTATGAAACCCTTGTTCCATTGAATGAATGTCATCCATTATCCCTTGATCTCACGGTTTTCTGTTTGCTTTTTGCATGTGGTGATGAGCCGAAGACAATCTGACTCAAATTCCACTCTCTGGATGTGTAGTGATGTAGCAAGCTTCATCGCTTCTCTGAGGCTTTGAGCTTCTACTGCAAGAGGTGAGATAGCATAGATACGTGCTGCGTGCATAGTTAAAAGCATTCCATTCTGATCCCCGCACACAATCGCAAGGGATCCCTTCCCAGTAGTCACATCTAGGCTTGCATCTGTGTTGATCTTGACATAGCCTTGTTCTGGAGGCTTCCATCTTGTATTATTGCTGCTTGATGTATTACTGCTGCTTGATGCTTGTGTAGTTGTAGTAGTAGTTTGATTTTTGCTTGCCTGTAGAAATTCATGTGTTTGTGTGTTAGCTAAAATAGTAGTAGTAGTAGTAGGATTAGGATTCTTAGAGTTAAAGATTAGATCATTTATTGCTTTCCAAATTTGCCAAAGTGTTTGTAGGCATAATGCAGTTAACACCTCAGCATCCATATCATTATGATCCCAGAGATTGCCCATGGTTTCATGCCACGTTGGTAAGTTTGAGATGTTGTTAGGAGTAGGAATAGGAACTAATCCCGCCCCAAACCAAACAGGCTTTGTCCAAGGGCAAAGTAGTAGAAGATGCTCAATAGTTTCAGGTTGTTCTCTACACACAGGGCATGTTGTATCTCTAGTTAGTCTCCTCTTAGCTAGATTCTCTCTCGTGGGGAGGGCATAGTGACATGCCTTCCACACAAAGTGCTTTACCTTATTTGAAACCTTTGACCCCCAAATCATACCCCAACATTCATTAGGATAGTTGCTAGAGGAGGAGGGCTGATTGTGTTGAGTGGGTGAGGCTAGAGCAAGATTTTGGTAGCCAGATTTCACTGAGTACCTCCCATCAGAGGTATGAGGCCATTACAGAGAATCATTAGGGTTGGTCCATGAGATCGGTGTTTGCATAGCCTGAATAGTAGACTCAGGCACAAGGCATTCTCTCAATGCATTAATATTCTAAGAGAGTTTGGAGCTTACTAGGTCATTGACAGTATCACATATAGCTCCTTGCTGCAAGATAGCCTTATTCCCTGTCGACAACCAAATATCATTAGCAACAGACACCTTAGAATTTGCTCCAATATTCCATGTACCCTCTTTCTTTCGCACGTCTCTGCCTGCAAATAAACTCTTCCAAACCCATGAGCTTTGTCTTCTATCTCTAGCATTCCAAAAGTCATTGGAAGGGAAGTATATAACTTTAAGTGTGGTAGCCCAATATGAGTTAGGTTCCTAAATAATTCTCCAAGCTTGCTTTGTTAGAAGAGCAATATTCATAGTGTTAAAGTTATTGAAACCCATACCTCCCTCCCTCTTAGGTGAGCATAGATGGTCTTTCCTCTTCCAGTGTATGCTCCTTTTGTTCCCTGATAACTCTATTTTATATAGAGTTATTCATATGTGTGAACTTAGTAAATTGCTCTCTTTCAAGTAAGGATAAGGAATTTATATAGTATTTTTGTGTGATATATGATAACTTGAGTGTTTAGCATGGTTAAAGTTGTTAATAGGCCCTTTTGGATATATTGTGGTATGTTTGATGAGTTTGTTCAGTGCAGTCTACAGATGCTCCTACATCAATGCTTCTATATCAATGCTTCTGCATTATTCCTGCACTACAAATGCTACTTCGCTGGATTTACACAATGCTCCTGCATTGCATCTGCATTGCTCAGAGATTGAAGTCATTCACTTGCACATCCACTTGCATTGATGACCTCATGCTTGGTCTCCAAAAGCAAGGCACTTTATATTTCGGCGCCTATAATTTTCACATAGCTTTGAGGACTCATCTACGTAGGGACACATGTTCATATCTCATTGGACCTCCCTACACACTTGAGTGAATGCCTCAACTTGTGAAACAACTGCTGAAAAGTAACCATGGTTACACCTCTAGTTTACTTCATCTACAAGTAAAGAAGCACCTCTCATGAAGACTATAAAAGGACCTCACTTCTTCACTTGGAGATATATCAAAATCTATAAGTTAGATCAAAATTTCAATAGTCATAGTTAGTTTCTATTTTGTAAGAAGGAAAGGAAGGAATTGACAGATCCTCCTTACTTCAATTTAGTAGTTTTTATTAAGTGTTGAGTAGTGATGCAACTGCATTGCTAGGAGAATTCATGCAAAGAGCTGCAACTCGTGTAATCTCTATCTTGTTGTCTCTCTTTTGTGATTTCAATTATATAAACATGATCTATTCAGTATATATATACCTTGCAATGTCTATGTTGAGCTAAATCTCTCTTAGTCGGAATGTTCTAACCATTTAACGAGCTTTTAAGTAAGTTTGATGCATGTATGTAATGTGTGCACTTTAGTTATTGCTTTATAATACTTTCAACACTTATTTTGAGATTGATCACTTAGAATAAGTAGATTTGTAAAAGCAGACATGGTTTACAATTAAGAACTCAAGAACTAATATGGGTGAGCGTTTTACATAAAGGAAACTTTGTGAAAACCATGCTAAGTCCTAGATATAGGATAGTATAGTCCATGGATGATAATGTGGGTCCTTAAAAAGACAAGAGTGAACTTATTTAGCTAGCCTAGACATAGGAAGCTTGTAATGAAACTCTGGAGAAAGTGACTGAAAGGCACATAGCTAATGCAACAGCATTCAGTGCAACAACAATATACTAACTTGATTCTGATAGCACCCTCTCCACTATAATTGTTATTTGGTTACCTTACATTAGATTACATTGTATTGAGTTTCAAGAAGAGTTTCTCCATCCCTGTGGGTTCGATCTTATATACTACTTGTTAAGAAGAAGATTTTCCACATAGTTAAACAATACTATTGGGATGATCCATTCCTTTACAAGATGTGCCCTGATCAATTAATGAGGAAATGCATTCTTGAAGAGGAACAACAAGCAGTGCTACTGCATTGCCATGCTGCACCATACTGCTATCCTCATTAGTACTGAATTTAGGTGTAGTATATGGTAGGGGTTGTTGTGTCTTTGAAATAGCTGCAAGCCCTTGAATAGCTTTAAGCTCTGGCACATCAGGTCTATTCTTCATTCGCTTTATATCTTTTGCACTTAATTCCTCTTGCACTGGTTCATTCCTCTACAGTATAGATGTCACACCTCTAGCTTGGATTATGGCCTGTTGCTTTTCATTGAAAGACTTTCTTCCCTCCTCATCAAGAGCATCTAGGTTAATGGCTTTAGAAAACAAGGAGAGGTTGGGTTGATCAGGTACCTGTGTTGGTTGGTTGTTGCTTGATTGAGCTGGTTCTTTAGGGGGTAGTTGTTGTGGCTTAGTATTCATTTTTTCTCTTGCCCTCTTCACTGATTTCCTATTGGCTAGAGCCCGTTCTTTCTCTTGCAGGTGGTCTAGGTCATCATTGTCTGGTGGGGAGACATAGCTTATTAGTTGGGTGATAGGGAATTGGTTATCAAGGATAGGGGAGGGACTGGGTAGGCTATTGAATGAGGTGTGGGTAGTTGTACTGTGGGTAACTGTGGTAGCATTGATGTGTTCACTATTGGGGAGAAAGCTGTTGAGGAATTTCCTAAAGTCCCTTTTCCTATTCTTCCAAGCAAAAACACTCCCCATTACCTCATTGTAAAAAGCTTGCAGGTATTTTGGGTTGGAGGGTTCAACTGGCCTGGTAATAGGTTTTTTAGTAGGTGCATTTGTAGGTTGGGCTCCTTTGTCGGTGGTGCAGTGGCTCCTTTGTTTGTGGTGGTTTAGGTTGTTGGTTTCTCCTTCTCTGCTCGTCAAGGAGGTTGGCTATGGGTCTTGCAGTGGGAACACAGAGGTTTTGGTTGTATTTGGGGACATTAGGGTTATAGCTAGCCATAGCTTTAGGGTATTTACAGTATTTCTGCTCATGGCCGATTATCCCACAGCTAAAACAGAGATCTTGGAGCCTCTCATACCTGTATACAACCTATAGGTTAGGAAGACCAACCTTGGGGATCCAGCACCCAGTTGGTAGAGGTTTTGTGACATCAACTAGAACTTTGCCTCGTACAAAATCTCTAACAAACTGGCCATCAGCTAGAGGGTCTTCAATATCCACCACTCTCCCCACCTTTTGTAGTAAGGTTGCAGCACTCTGGCAGTTTAGATTTTCCATTGGTGAGTTCTGAACTTGAATCCAAAATGGATTCAGTGAGAAGTCTAGTTCAGCCATTGCTTCTTCGGGTATCCAATATTGAAGGCTCACTAGGTGGTTCATTACATACCAAGGGGCCTTCTGCATCACTTCTTTAGCTTGTGCTTCATCTTGAAAGTTAAGTAGGAACATGTTTGGTCCCTTCTCAGAGATTAGTAACCCTTGATAGTTCTGCCATGCTTTGTAATGGATTATTTGTTTGCAGGTAGTGGGGTGTGTAGCACCTCATCTGGTGCTTGTAGAGCATGTGTGGGGTTGGAAGAAGAGGCCATGGCCAAGACGCTGGAAATAGGGGAAGAGGAGCTGATGCAAGGATGTTGGGGCTTTGACTAGTGGAAATTTTGTGTTTGTAGAAAGTGGATGACTGTAATAGTTATTATTTTGAAGGTTTGAATATTGTAATGAGAGGGAGAGAATTGGATGACTGTAATAATTAGTTGTTATATACTAGTTTAGTAATTATTGCAAAGACGCTTTGAAATTTAAGGCGAGACGATTTACTCACAAACTGGAACGATTAGGGTTTGTGGGGTTCAACGTTGTAGGTGAGGGTGTGCGTTTGAGGTATGTAAGAGGTCAGGGTTTTGAGGGTTAAAGGGCTAGATCTAGACGATGGGTGAAGGTACGTGACTGTTAGCGCAAATGTGGGTTTGGTTCTGCGAATCATCCTTCATAGCACCCTTCATTTGTGCAGCATTTTGCGTTAGGTGGTTTGGATTTGGTTGGTTTCATCGCTATTAGGGTTTGAAGTTTTTTGGTAGGTTGGTAAGGTTTGGGGGAGGAGGTGTAAGGTAAACATGGATATGAGTCTGGTGGGGAGGGTAATACTCATGGGAAAGGAAACTAATGAGGTAGATACCAACGGTTACAAGCAAACCACTAAGACCTTCATATATAGAGGAACAAACCCTAGCCGAGCTCTAGGGAATATGCATAAATAATGTATTGGCTCATACACGCATGTGCAGGATAGAGCCTTGATACAAGTGTAATCTACTATCTTCTACTATCTATCTAATCTATACCATTCACCCACAACTAACATACAAATTTTATTTTTTTTCCAACTAAACAATTGGAGGATATTTAGGTAACTTCACTTTTTCAAACTTTTTCACTCTCTCTCATACACTTTTAGGTAACGCACGGGTATACTGCTAGTTAAACGTTATGCTTGCCCTTCAATCATTTCATAATAACTACAAGGGTTAATATGTTTTTGCCCATTGTAAAATTTGGGTTTTGGTTTTAGTCCCTCGGAATTTTTTCACTACATTTAGTATGTATATAAACTTTGATTTTTGTTTTGTTTTAGTCTCTCGTGACTTTTAATAGCACTTATAAATGGTCAAAAGAGTGCAATTAAAAGTCATGAGGGACTAAAACAAAAAAAAACCCAAATTCTTTAGGGACCAGCAGTAGGTTAATTTTTTATGAAGAACTAAAAACAAAAAACTCAAATTTATAGACACCACAAACATATTTAACCCTACCTATAATCAAAAGAGATCTTTACTATACTACCTGAAGGTGAGGGATAGTGAGAGAAAACCTTGAGAGCAAGTGTGTAGTATGAGTTGTTGCTCAAATTTGTATGTTCGCAACTTGTAGGGGTGAGGGAAAGACTACTAAGTGTTAAGATATTGACAAGTGTACCAAATCGTGCAAAAAATAAAACCGGTAAGTACCGGAATATCGTCCTCAAGGATCGAACTAAATTACAAATTACGCTAACAACGACTAATATGAACCAAATTTAAATAAGGGTTTGTTTGAAATGGTTTGAGCTATGAAGCTCTAAAGTAAGCAGTAAAGTATTTTTGAGTTTTTCTAAATAATAGAACGAGAACGCGTTTAGGATAATACAATAGACAAGCTGCTAGGGATGAACTACTAGTAACTTCACACCATTGTCGTGATTTGATTTGAAGGGTAAACTCTCTCTCTACTTTTTTTGCTATCAATCCCTACTCATTCACTAATTTCTATTCCGAGGTTGATTAGTTCTTTGTCGATAGTTAGAACCCGTAATTCCTTAAGTGATTCTAACCACGACAAGCATTTACAACGAGGGTTGCAATATACAACAACCATAGATTATTCCTAAGCTATGAATCGAAGGTATAGAATCTCAAACATTCAAAGATAAAAATTCCGTTTCATAATTCGAACAAACGATCATTGTATAAATTTCCCAACAATACAAAGCATTAAGCACAGAAATTCTATACGCAAAATAGTAGAGAGTACGATATAAATAAATTCTAAACCATCGACAATAGTGCTACATCACAATTAATCCATCCCTAACACGATGAGATTAGCTACACATGATAAAAAGAGAGACAAAGGGAGAATTACAAGTTGATGATGAAGATGAATGCATGAGAAGCCTCAATCCTTGTTCCCAAGTCTTGATTCTTCAATAGCTGATGACAGACTAGGGAAGGACCGTGTTGAAGTTGAGACTTAAAAGAAGGATATTGACGCCACACTCAAGAAATAGATGAGAAGGTGAGTGATAAGTCATAGGTTTTGATCGCCACAAGTTTCCTTGATAAGATCAATTTGTTCTTTAACCCAAGAACACAAGGGAAGCTCTCACAAGAGGAGAAAACTCAATTTTCATTCATATTCATAATCTGATTTGTTTAGTACAAAATATCCCTATTTATAGGCTAATCTAACAACCTTTGGAAACCTAAGTGACTCTAGAAATAAACTAAATAAATTTCCACTATCATGCATTTATCAAATAAATTGATAAGTGCATTTACATTATTTAATTCCTAGTAAATAAACATAATTGTAAAAATAAAACTCCACTAGTCATTATAATGACTTAACAAGCCTTTAAAACCCACAAACTAACTTAGGAAATATCAAAAGACACCTAAAATTATTTAATTAAAATTAAATACGAAAATTAAAAATAAAATAGGAAATATTAGTTATTCCATGATTGCTTCTTATGATGTGTTTTGGCTTCTAAAATGTTGGAGCTGAGTATTTTTCTTTGTAGAATTCCTTCCACATGCTTAGGGAACTCGTGCTCTCATCAATAGCCGTCAGCTCCAATGAGTTCTCTTTTCTCTGCTAGGGTTCCAATTCGTCCAAAAAGTGAGAGAGCCCCCCAAAAACGCATCTCTGGTGCGTTTTGCGTGTTTCCAGCGTTTTTGCGCTTAAGTCGCGCTCCCAGCGCCACTTACGCGCAACTGGAGGACGCTACAGTGAATTCTTGCACCTCAGTTGCGCCTCGCGCAAATCGCTGCAGCGAATGGTAGGACCTCTCGATTCCTGCTCCACTTTGCGCTCGACTTGCGCTCCCAGCGCAACTCTGCGAACTTACTTCCTTATATATTTTTTTGAGTCTGCTTGCTTGTATTTCTTCGTTCTTCAATTCCACCTAGTCCCTGGGCACAAAAACACCACAAAACCCAGCATAAACACTTCAAAACAATTAAATCTCAAATAGAACAACTCATTAATATTCTCCTAACAAGTTCCATTCATTCATCAAATTATCAAGTAAAATTCCCGTTTTTCGCAGTGAAAAACATCATTTGATGGGGATTCATCACAACCCCCAACTTGGACATTTGCTTGTCCTCAAGCAAAGACAAGACAAGGCAAAGACAAGACAATATCAACATCAGATAACATGCAATCAATGGTGAATCCCTTTCTAAACAAGACAATCCGAACAAGCAAAAGACAAGTTGAGCAAATTTACTTTCGGATCGGTCACTCAATTTCCAATTTCACACGTGGTACTCTTACTAGCATAATCTTACTCAATTAGTGTGTGTGTGACACTTAACTCAGTTGGTCCATAGCTAGTTTCAAAATGTATTCACCTAAAACTAGAGGGTTTTTTTCCGAGAATGCCAAAGATGGTTCAAAATATAGGATAGATTAACGTTTCCACGTAAGGCTCAAGGGGCTTCAAGCACAACAAAGGGTCTTAAATAGGCATTTCAGATTAGACCAGTGCACTAACTATTACCACACACACATTCCACACGCAACACAACTACGCACATTTGTTTTTGGGCTGCAACCCCTTTCCTTACATTGGTGTTTGGATTTGAACCACATTTGCTTTGGGACATTGCAGCAATTTTCATTCTAAACAACACAACACGGCGGCGTACACTTTAGCGTTCATCGGTAGACGCCACAAAGGTCGCACACACGCACCCCGACACACACGGCATACACTATAGTGTTACGGGTAGACGCCACAGTGTTGCACACACACATTAACACACACGGCATACACTATAACATTACGAGTAGACGTTACAGTGCTGCACACACGCACCCAATGCACTGATCAGCCTACAATCCTCATGCCCAGCCTTAGTACAACTGATGCACCCCCAACTTAGCTTCTACAACTACCCTAAATTTTTAGTAAAATTTTGGCGACTCCCATGGTCCACCACACTAGATTAGCTGCCCACATCTTTAGGATCACTAAGTTCCACTGGTTAGTGTTTTAAGTGTGGAAGCAAGATTGTACTAGTTTGATCACCACAGGGGTATTATTCGCTCAATTCTCACCGAATCATCACAAAGTTTGCTCAACTGTCCTTTATTATAAAAAAAAATTTAAACAGGAAATTCACCATATGATTGCATTCTATTCATGAAACTGACGATAGGTCCTCCCCCCACTTACACACAGCAATGTCCTCACTGATTGATTTAGGGGAAGACCTATTTACAAAGACTAAGGCAAAAACAAAAATAAAATTAAAAACGACAACTAACCTAAGAGAAAACATCAAAGTACACAATCAAATAATGTAAGATAAGGGAAGGAGAGAAAATAACCATAGCGGTGAGTAGACTACTCAACCGCGTCCAGAGTCCGGCAGAGGTGACTGAAAGATGTCAGCATCCGGATCCAATCCTCCACCTCCACTGCATCGTTCACATTGCTTTGTATAGGGCTCTCATCCCAAACTTGTGCTCCGCTGCCATTCTATACTGAGCCTGCCAAAGCTGCTCTTTGTTTGCTGTCAAGCGCTCCTGGATAGCTGCCAGCACATCCATTCTTGCCTACAAGTGTGTAAATGTGTCCTAGATGCACCCTATAATACTAATCAAATAAAAATAATGCGAGAAAATAAAATAAACTCAAATAAGGTAAAATTAAAAGACAGGGATAGAGAAAATTGGGTTGCCTCCCAATAAGCGCTTCTCTAACGTCACTAGCTTGACGCTGTAATTCCCCTCTGTCAAGGTGGAATATATGACACGAAGAACACATCATCCTTCTTCCTCCGTTTATGAGGTAGGAAATTCATGAACTTGAGGTAGAATTTCATATGCTTCCATATCCTCTCAAGGTGAAGGATGATGAACAAGGCATAGAAGGAGTCTAAATATCGATCAAGCTCTTCACTCCCATCTTCCTTGCTTCCCAAAAGATGAGAAGGGAAAATGATTTGTTGGGTGATTTCTTGTTGGATTTCCATACCTTCCCAAGATTAAGAGTTTTTAGCTTCCTTCCAGACAAGAGGATCCCCCCGTTCAATGCTCATTTCTTCCTCATCTTTCTTTTTCTCACATGATTCTTCTATTATTGATCCCTTTTCTTCTTGTTCTGATTTTTGAATAAGTGGTTGTTCATCTACTAACCAGTCATCTGCTAACCAGGGATATGATTTGTCAATAACTATCGACTCTGGCTCCTCAAGAATTTTACGTTGGGCCAACCAAGGTAAAGACTCATCAAGGAGTACCCATTCTGGTTCACAAGAGCAATACACAAGATATTTCCCACAAAGATCACAATAGGAGTATGTCTCACAATCGCCATTTAAATGTGGTCCTCCACAACAACAACAGCGAAGTGGCAGTAGTGTGGACTCCATGACTTACAACGTATTCACCTGGCTTTCATAGAATCAAGGGAGTAAAAGTGGTAAAAGGATAAAAAATATATGCATAAAGTAAAAAGAAACAACAAAACTAAAAACAAATTAAAGTATGTACGGGTTCAAATTAGTTGTTGCCTTCGAATTTACTAGTAATTGTAACTTCGATCTCCGGCAACGGCGCCAAAAACTTGTTAAGATATTGGCAAGTGTACCAAATCGTGCAAGTAATAAAACCGGTAAGTACCGGAATATCATCCTCAAGGATCGAACTAAATTACTAATTACGCTAACAACGACTAATATGAACAAAATTTAAATAAGGGTTTGTTTGAAATGGTTTGAGCTATGAAGCTCTAAAGTAAGCAGTAAAGTATTTTTGAGTTTTTCTAAATAATAGAACGAGAACGCGTTTAGGATAATACGATAGACAAGCTGCTAGGGATGAACTACTAGTAACTTCGCACCATTGTCGTGATTTGATTTGAAGGGTAAACTCTCTCTCTACTTTTTTTGCTATCAATCCCTACTCATTCACTAATTTCTATTCCTAGGTTGATTAGTTCTTTGTCGATAGTTAGAACCCGTAATTCCTTAAGTGATTCTAACCACGACAAGCATTTACAACGAGGGTTGCAATATACAACAACCATAGATTATTCCTAAGCTATGAATCGAAGGTATAGAATCTCAAACATTCAAAGATAAAAATTCCGTTTCATAATTCGAACAAACGATCATTGTATAAATTTCCCAACAATACAAAGCATTAAGCACAGAAATTCTATACGCAAAATAGTAGAGAGTACGATATAAATAAATTCTAAACCATCGACAATAGTGCTACATCACAATTAATCCATCCCTAACATGATGAGATTAGCTACACATGATAAAAAGAGAGACAAAGGGAGAATTACAAGTTGATGATGAAGATGAATGCATGAGAAGCCTCAATCCTTGTTCCCAAGTCTTGATTCTTCAATAGCCGTCAGCTCCAATGAGTTCTCTTTTCTCTGCTAGGGTTCCAATTCGTCCAAAAAGTGAGAGAGCCCCCCAAAAACGCATCTCTGGTGCGTTTTACGTGTTTCCAGCGTTTTTGCGCTTAAGTCGCGCTCCCAGCGCCACTTACTTACGCAGCAATCGAGGACGCTATGATGAATTCTTGCACCTCGATTGCGCCCGCGCGCAAGCGCAGCTGCGCCTGAATTGGCAAGGACCTCTGATTTCCTGCACTCCACTTGCGCTCGACTTGCGCTCCCAGCGCAACTCTGCGAACTTACTTCCTTATATATTTTTTTGAGTCTGCTTGCTTGTATTTCTTCGTTCTTCAATTCCACCTAGTCCCTGGGCACAAAAACACCACAAAACCCAAAGATAAACACTCAGAAAACAATTAAATCTCAAATAGAACAACTCATTAATATTCTCCTAACAAGTTCCATTCATTCATCAAATTATCAAGTAAAATTCCCGTTTTTCGCAGTGAAAAACATCATTTGATGGGGATTCATCACAACCCCCAACTTGGACATTTGCTTGTCCTCAAGCAAAGACAAGACAAGGCAAAGACAAGACAATATCAACATCAGATAACATGCAATCAATGGTGAATCCCTTTCTAAACAAGACAATCCGAACAAGCAAAAGACAAGTTGAGCAAATTACTTTCGTGATCGGTCACTCAATTTCCAAATTTCACACGTGGTACTCTTACTAGCATAATCTTACTCAATTAGTGCGTGTGTGACACTTAACTCAGTTGGTCCATAGCTAGTTTCAAAATGTATTCACCTAAAACTAGAGGGTTTTTTTCCGAGAATGCCAAAGATGGTTCAAAATATAGGATAGATTAACGTTTCCACGTAAGGCTCAAGGGGCTTCAAGCACAACAAAGGGTCTTAAATAGGCATTTCAGATTAGACCAGTGCACTAACTATTACCACACACACATTCCACACGCAACACAACTACGCACATTTGTTTTTGGGCTGCAACCCCTTTCCTTACATTGGTGTTTGGATTTGATCCACATTTGCTTTGGGACATTGCAGCAATTTTCATTCTAAACAACACAACACGGCATACACTTTAGCGTTACTGGTAGACGCCACAGTGCTGCACACACGCACCCCGACACACACGACATACACTATAGCGTTACGGGTAGACGCCACAGTGTTGCACACACACATTAACACACACGGCATACACTATAACATTACGAGTAGACGTTACAGTGCTGCACACACGCACCCAATGCACTGATCAGCCTACAATCCTCATGCCCAGCCTTAGTACAACTGATGCACCCCCAACTTAGCTTCTACAACTACCCTAAATTTTTAGTAACATTTTGGCGACTCCCATGGTCCACCACACTAGATTAGCTGCCCACATCTCTAGGATCACTAAGTTCCACTGGTTAGTGTTTTAAGTGTGGAAGCAAGATTGTACTAGTTTGATCACCACAGGGGTATTATTCGCTCAATTCTCACCGAATCATCACAAAGTTTGCTCAACTGTCCTTTATTATAAAAAAAAAAATTAAACAGGAAATTCACCATATGATTGCATTCTATTCATGAAACTGACGATAGGTCCTCCCCCCACTTACACACAGCAGTGTCCTCACTAATTGATTTAGGGGAAGACCTATTTACAAAGACTAAGGCAAAAACAAAAATAAAATTAAAAACGACAACTAACCTAAGAGAAAGCATCAAAGTACACAATCAAATAATGCAAGATAAGGGAAGGAGAGAAAATAACCATAGCGGTGAGTAGACTACTCAACCGCGTCCAGAGTCCGGCAGAGGTGACTGAAAGATGTCAGCATCCGGATCCAACTGTCCTCCACTCTGCATCGTTCACATTGCTTTGTATAGGGCTCTCATCCCAAACTTGTGCTCATTGCCATTCTATACTTGAGTCACGCTAAAGTCGCTTCTTTGTTTCTTTGTCAGCGCTCTGGATAGCCGCCAAAGACATCCATTCTTGCCTACAAGTGTGTAAATGTGTCCTAGATGCACCCTATAATACTAATCAAATAAAAATAATGCGAGAAAATAAAATAAACTCAAATAAGGTAAAATTAAAAGACAGGGATAGAGAAAATTGGGTTGCCTCCCAATAAGCGCTTCTTTAACGTCACTAGCTTGACGCTGTAATTCCCCTCTGTCAAGGTGGAATATATGACACGAAGAACACATCATCCTTCTTCCTCCGTTTATGAGGTAGGAAATTCATGAACTTGAGGTAGAATTTCATATGCTTCCATATCCTCTCAAGGTGAAGGATGATGAACAAGGCATAGAAGGAGTCTAAATATCGATCAAGCTCTTCACTCCCATCTTCCTTGCTTCCCAAAAGATGAGAAGGGAAAATGATTTGTTGGGTGATTTCTTGTTGGATTTCCATACCTTCCCAAGATTAAGAGTTTTTAGCTTCCTTCCAGACAAGAGGATCCCCCCGTTCAATGCTCATTTCTTCCTCATCTTTCTTTTTCTCACATGATTCTTCTATTATTGATCCCTTTTCTTCTTGTTCTGATTTTTGAATAAGTGGTTGTTCATCTACTAACCAGTCATCTGCTAACCAGGGATATGATTTGTCAATAACTATCGACTCTGGCTCCTCAAGAATTTTACGTTGGGCCAACCAAGGTAAAGACTCATCAAGGAGTACCCATTCTGGTTCACAAGAGCAATACACAAGATATTTCCCACAAAGATCACAATAGGAGTATGTCTCACAATCGCCATTTAAATGTGGTCCTCCACAACAACAACAAAAGTGGCGATGAGTGTGGACTCCATGACTTACAACGTATTCACCGGCTTTCATAGAATCAAGGGAGTAAAAGTGGTAAAAGGATAAAAATATATGCATAAAGTAAAAAGAAACAACAAAACTAAAAACAAATTAAAGTATATGCGGGGTTCAAATTAGTTGTTGCCTTCGAATTTACTAGTAATTGTAACTTCGATCTCCTAAGAACGGCGCTAAAAACTTGTTAAGATATTGGCAAGTGTACCAAATCGTGCAAGTAATAAAACCGTAAAATACCTAATATCATCCTCAAGGATCGAACTAAATTACTAATTACGCTAACAACGACTAATATGAACAAAATTTAAATAAGGGTTTGTTTGAAATGGTTTGAGCTATGAAGCTCTAAAGTAAGATAAAGTATTTTTGAGTTTTTCTAAATAATAGAACGAGAACGCGCGTTTAGGATAATACGATAGACAAGTCGCTAGGGATGAACTACTAGTAACTTCGCACCATTGTCGTGATTTGATTTGAAGGATAAACTCTCTCTCTACTTTTTTTGCTATCAATCCCTACTCATTCACTAATTTCTATTCCTAGGTTGATTAGTTCTTTGTCGATAGTTAGAACCCGTAATTCCTTAAGTGATTCTAACCACGACAAGCATTTACAACGAGGGTTGCAATATACAACAACCATAGATTATTCCTAAGCTATGAATCGAAGGTATAGAATCTCAAACATTCAAAGATAAAAATTCCGTTTCATAATTCGAACAAACGATCATTGTATAAATTTCCCAACAATACAAAGCATTAAGCACAGAAATTCTATACGCAAAATAGTAGAGAATACGATATAAATAAATTCTAAACCATCGACAATAGTGCTACATCACAATTAATCCATCCCTAACATGATGAGATTAGCTACACATGATAAAAAGAGAGACAAAGGGAGAATTACAAGTTGATGATGAAGATGAATGCATGAGAAGCCTCAATCCTTGTTCCCAAGTCTTGATTCTTCAATAGCCGTCAGCTCCAATGAGTTCTCTTTTCTCTGCTAGGGTTCCAATTCGTCCAAAAAGTGAGAGAGACCCCCCAAAAACGCGTCTCTGGTGCATTTTTACGTGTTTCCAGCGTTTTTGTGCTTAAGTCGCGCTCCCAGCGCCACTTACGCGCAACTGGAGGACGCTACAGTGAATTCTTGCGCCTCGCGCGCAACTGCAGCGCGAATTGGCAGGGACCTC
Source organism: Oxytropis ochrocephala (assembly GCA_020916435.1). Taxonomy (NCBI): domain Eukaryota; kingdom Viridiplantae; phylum Streptophyta; class Magnoliopsida; order Fabales; family Fabaceae; genus Oxytropis; species Oxytropis ochrocephala. The sequence goes on along the minus strand of CM037088.1, from coordinate 99,286,676 downwards.
TGATTTCCAGCACTCCACTTGCGCTCGACTTGCGCTCCCAGCGCAACTCCAGCGCAACTCTGCGAACTTACTTCCTTATATATTTTTTTGAGTCTGCTTGCTCGTATTTCTTCGTTCTTCAATTCCACCTAGTCCCTGGGCACAAAAACACCACAAAACCCAGCATAAACACTGCAAAACAATTAAATCTCAAATAGAACAACTCATTAATATTCTCCTAACAAGTTCCATTCATTCATCAAATTATCAAGTAAAATTCCTGTTTTTCGCAGTGAAAAACATCATGTGATGGGGATTCATCACTAAGCGTTAAGAACCTAGTGTGGGTCAAATGTGTGAGTGTAACTATTTGAAAAATAGTGGATAAACTCACTTGATGTGAGGAGTGGATGTAGCCCAAGTTGGTAAGGGTGTACCAATATAACTCCATTTGTCTAATATGCAACTTATTAAATCAATTTTTATTTCTCACACACATCACTTACATTTACTTAAGTGCCTTTTAGTCTAAAAGATGATCATTTCAGTTAATTACGAAAGAAGATAACTTCCTTTGCTTTATTGAACTTAATCTAATTATATATCTTGCTCTCGATTACCAATTATCTAGGGTTATATAAGTGATGTTATGTAGGAAATAAAAAAGAGGTCACAATTCAAATACTCCTTTCTTGTGACAAATCATTCACTTCATGGCATGCTAAACCTATGTGGCAATGATGGCATCCGCTACATCAACATTTCATGTAACTAGCCCCATAACCCGTGCGATGCACGGGGTTGGCTAAATTTCATCGTATAATTGAGTAATTAATTTTTTTCGAAAGAATAATATCGCATCGTACTTGAAAGAAAATATTGCACTAGTTAACATTGAGCTTGTCAACTGTGATAATCAACAGGCTAAGGAGCACAGGGTTGTCCCCCGTTCCCCAATGTAGCTTATGCCATTAGGCAAATGATGTTACTTTGCAAAATATAAAATCTAATAACTGTGAATAAAAATTAAATTATAAATATTGATTAAATAACAAATATTATAAATTTAAAAGGAACTTTAATAAAGACATTTAAATTGAACATCCTCCGGACATAAAATAAGAAGAAAAAGTCTAAAGAACTTTAATAATTATCAACATTCATTAAATACAAATACAAAAAATTAACCTATAATAAGAAAGAAAAAAGGACAATACAATGAAAAAGTGAAACACTCAGATATCATGCATGGTTGAAGGAAAACCCATGATAAAATAGGAGTACTTATACAAAGTTGAAAAAGATTATGGAGGTTTTATTGTAAATGTGACTGAATGACTCGTTGAAAGAAGATGATGAAGGTTCTATTGTAAAGGTGACTGAAATTCCCACGGGAGTCTGATCAATGCAAAGAACACTTGCATGTACTCGAATATTAAAGAAAGATAAAAATATAAAAACCAATAAAAGAAAAGATTTAATACCCGTTGGTGCAAAATGACCAAAATAAAGAAGACAACAAAATAGAAAGTGAAACATGTGGTATCGTGCTGGGTTTGATGAAAATTACCAATAAAATAGAAGCACATATAGAAAGTTGAAAGAGTACGATTGATGATCTATTGTAAATGTGGTTGAAGCCCCCGTAGATAAAATTAAATTAAAACTATAAATTAAATAAGAAGATTATACAATAAAAAAGAAAGGGTTATTAAGGAACGAACTTCGTGTATTTGAACATCTACAAATTTTTGGGGTCCTAAAGTACCCCAAAATACACTGCCAGCATCCCACTTTACGTATTTTTTCACAAACTTATTATTATATTTTACCAAACTTCTGGTATTTGAAGAGTTAATTTTTTTCAAATCCCAGAAGTACCTCAAAACGCACTACTTAACATTTCACTTTAGACATTTTGTTACAAAATAATTTTTTTCACAATCAAGTACACCAAGAGCACCATAAATCACATTAGTCACACAAATAGCACCATAAAAACCACGGATGAAAATTCCACCGCAATCACGGATCAAACCACCAAACCCAGCAACACTTGGATTACTAATGACACTTTAAATAAAAGCTAAATAGTATAGAAACCAAATATAGTTTTTTTTTGTCAAAAAAATATACTTTTTTTGTTCGCAACCAAATATAGACTATTAACTCTCCCTTGATTCTTTTGTCAAAAACTCTCCCTTGATTTTTCTCAGAAAAAAAACTCTCCGTTAATTACGATATCATGCATGGTTGAAGGAAAACCCATGATAAAATAGGAGCAGATTATACAAAGTTGAAAAAGATTATGAAGGTTTTATTGTAAATGTGATCAAGGTCTCATTGAAAGAAGATGATGAAGGTTCTATTGTAAAGGTGGATCAAAATTCCCACGAGATCTGATCAATGCAAAGAACACTTGCATGTACTCGAATATTAAAGAAAGATAAAAATATAAAAACCAATTAAAGAAAAGATTTAATACCCGTTGGTGCAAAATGACCAAAATAAAGAAGACAACAAAATAGAAAGTGAAACACGTGGTATCGTGCTGGGTTTGATGGAAATTACCAATAAAATTGAAGCACATATAGAAAGTTGAAAGAGTACGATTGATGATCTATTGTAAATGTGGCTGAAGTTCCCGTAGATAAAATTAAATTAAAACTATAAAATTAAATAAGAAGATTATAAAATAAAAAAGAAAGGGTTATTAAGGAACGAACTTTGTGTATTTGAACATCTACAAATTTTTGGGGTCCTAAAGTACCCCAAAATACACTGTCAGCATCCCACTTTACGTATTTTTTCACAAACTTATATTTTACCAAACTTCTGGTATTTGAAGAGTTAAATTTTTTTCAAATCCCAGAAGTACCTCAAAACGCACTACTTAACATTTCACTTTAGACATTTTGTTACAAAATAATTTTTTCACAATCAAGTACACCATACCATAGGATCTGACTTTACGTAGTTTTTCATGAAATGAATTTTTTTTTACCGAATCGATTATTGAAGAACAAAATTTACATATTTAAGCATCTAAAATTTTTCGAGACTGTAAACCACTCTTTAAAATATAAGAGACAAAAAAAACCTGAAGAAAAACCAAAAAGAAGAGAAAAAAAACAAAAAGAAAACTAAAACCAAAAAAAAAAAGCTGTAGAATAAAAAAAATGGAACCAAAAAAAAAAATTGGCTTTGGCGCGCAGATGCCAAGCCGAACAAATTGTTTTCACCATCAATTACACCAAACCACACTTTTTAGCATCTGACTTTACGTAGTTTTTCATGAAATTAATTTTTTTTATCAAATCGATTATTGAAGAACAAAATTACATATTTAAACATCTAAAATTTGTTGAGACTGTAAAACACTCCTTAAAATATAAGGTGAAGGAAAAAAACTGAAGTAAAATATAAAAGAAAAAAAAACTAAAGAAGAAGAAGAAGAAGAAGAAGAAGAAGAAGAAGAAGAAGAAGAAGAAAACTGAAACAAAAAAATGGCAATTCGGCCAAAAAAAATTGAAACAAAAATAAAAAGGCAGTTAAACCAAAATAAATAAGCTGAAAGGCAAAAAAAAACCATTTTGGCGGGCAGGTGACAAAACTATTATCAATTGTTAGTATGTGTAAAGTTAGTTATTTTTGCTTATAATTAAGTTTGAAGGGAGTACATCAATACATCATACAGGGTTAAATAAAACTCATCATTAAAATAAAAGTAAATATACAAAGTTGAAAGAAAATGATGGGGAGTTTTATTGTAAATGAGACCGAAGCTCCCACAAAAAAAGTTAAATTATAAATATAAATTAAATAAAAATATTATAAAATTTAAAATAAACTTTAACACAGACATTGGAATTGAACATCCATAGATAATAAGAAGAAAAAGTCTAATTTTTTTTAATAACGTTACCTATATTTATCATAAATATAAAAACTTAACCCATAATTAAAGAGGAAAGAAGACAACACAATATCATGCCGAGTTTGATTTAAAACTAAACACCAATTTAAGTATACTTCTAATACTCGTTTGTGCGAAATTATCAAAATAAAGAAGAAAACACCAATTTGGACATGTAATTTTTTTTCTGGAAATACCCTAAAACACAATGCCTAGCATCACACTTTATGTATTTTGTCATAAAATTTATTTTGTTTTTCATCAAACAGGTTATTGAGGAGTGAACTTTGCAAATTTAAATATTTTTAAAAAAATCGGGACGCTAAAATACTCAAAAATACACTGTTAGTATCACACAAAAAAATGAAAAAAAGAAAGAAGATAAAAAATTAAAGTAATATAAAATAATTAAAAAAACAAAAAAAAAGTAAAGCAAAAAACAAAAAAGAAAAACCAAAAAAAAGAAGAAGAGAAAAGAAGAGAAAAAAAAAGTTGGCGGCAAATGTGACAAGCCGCATATATGTATTGATTTAGCATGACAAAGGGGGGTGAAAAGTTAGGGTCGTGTACTAATATGGCATCACATATCAAGGTCATGTGGTAGAGACGGCGTCTGCCATGCCATCACTTATGTAATAGAGCATGACAGAAAGAGATGAAAACCCAATACGGTGTGAATCGTGATAATGCCATATGCAGTGCTGACATCAGATGTTAATGCCATAAAGTAGTGTCGTCGTGTTATTTTATATTTTGTTTGAAAATAATTTTTTTTTACCAATTTGTTTAAAATTTAATGAACTTTGTTATATTTCTAAAAAAAATATTGAAAACTTATGATCATATTTTAGTTTTTGTCAAAAAAAAACATATTAATTAAATTTCATATTCCGTTTTTTGTTGATGCATGCATTTCAAAGTGAACTAACTAATCATAAAATTATTTTTTGATTTTCAAAAATTTAATTAAAATAATAAATAACTTTGTTTCTTACAAACAAATAGTCTGTTTTCGAGTCCCAAAAGAATAATATTATAGGTTTTCGTTATATTATTTTTTATATTTTTCCTTTATAATTGTCGCATATTTTTAGGATAATTTCACTAGTTTTGATATCCAACGTGGAAATCTTACGTGTTGCCAGGATACAAATTTATTAAAATTTTCCTTATAATAGAAAAAACCTTACACATTGTCTTTTAAAAGTGTGTAAAAATATTCTGGTGGTCGGTTATATTGATATTGGCACAATGATTCTTGGGTGTGGCTGGTTTCATAGCAGAAACTCAACTGGACCGCTTTTTATTAAGGCAGGGGTGGCGACATTCTTAGTGAAAGATCTTACACCGCACGCCTCCTATTGGTAAGTAAGAAGGATGAGTATATGTTTGGCTAAATCACACTGTAGAGATTAACAAGTTATTTAATTGTAATAGTTAGTCTTTTAAGTTTTTTGTACACTTAGGTCCTTTAAGTTCTTTAGTTGTAACAGTTGGTCGCTTTAAGTTTTTTTGCGTCTGCACTAGTCATTTAAGTTACAAAATGTTTACACCCGAAACCCAAATTTGATATTAAAAAGGCTAACGGTGTAAACATTTTGTAACTTAAAAACCTAAGTGGTACGAAAAAACTTAAAGAACCAACTTGTTACAACTAAGTAACTTAAAAGACCTAAGTAGTACTCAAAAAACTTAAAAGACTAACTTATTACAATTAAATAACTTAAAGAACTTCTGGTGTTATTTAACCAAATATGTTTCTAGTGAATATTAAAAAAGCTTTTCCTTGAGTTTTATATGGTTAACAATTAATTAATTGTCTCATAAAGGAATCCAAAGCAAGTCATATTTGACAAAGATGCTTTGGTTAACATGTTATAAAATATTTTTGTGGTATTATTACCACTTTACCACCGCCTTAGTTGAAAAACGTTCGAATTTTATTTAGGGTCTTATTTTTCGTACCCCCCTCAACATCAACCACACCCCATATTTCAAAAAATCTCAATAATACCCCTGCGTTTTTTAAAAAAAAATTAAATTAAATTTTCGGAATTACCTTAAAATAAGGTAATTCCGGTTCAAAAAAAAATTAAAATTTCGGAATCACCTCTAAAAAAGGTAATTCCGGTTCATAAATCATGAAAAATTTCGGAATTACCTCTAAAAAAGGTAATTCCGAAATTTTTAATTTTTTTTTTTTAAAAGTTTATATTTTGGTCTTAAGATTTAAACGCGTTTTATTGGAAATATGATACGAACGATTTACGATTTAATAATAATACGTCAAAATATATAAAATGACCAACATAAAATAGGAGTACAAATACAATTATGGGTCCAAAATGTCTAAAATCGATCAAAATAAGCACGTGAAGTAGGTGAACGGCGACATCATCTAGGCATCCCGCCAATCCAGACGGGCGGTCATATATATACGATTTGTTTTAATTTTTATTACTAAAAGGCTACTAAAAATAGTCAAAACTACTCTAAAAAAATATAAAAACACCACTAAAAATCTAACAAAACCAAAATAAGGCTATACAAATTTTTTTAGATTTTTTGGAGACTATGAAAAATTTAAAAAAATCGTAAAAAATAGTAAACGATGGAATTTGGGATTTTGAGGCCGTAGTCCCGTAAGAAGTCCCTTCTACGGGAGTCTTGATTCTTGATTTTTTCGCTTCTAATGGTTTGTGGTTTCATTACGATCGTAGTATGTTGTCCAAAACCGAGTTTTTAGCCTAAATTATTCGTTCGAAATAAAAAAATTGTAATTTTGAATTACATGAAAATAGGTAATTCCGTTCATTAATAATGAACCTAATTACCTCATTTCTGAGTAATTCAAAATCTTTCTAATTAGAGGTAATTCCGAAATTCCAAAATTTTTTTTTTTAACAAACCATGTAATTTTTGGGAAAAAGTAAGGGTATTTTTGTCTATTTGGGATATTATGGGGGTGTGGTTGATGTTGAGGGGGGTACGAAAAATAAGACCCTTTTATTTATTCACTCTAGACAGAGTCATATTTGACAAAGATGCTTTGGTTCACATCTCGCTATTCACCAAATTCACATGGCACGTTATGTACTTATGAGGTAATTTAAAAAGATTTGCTGTTGTTGGAGTCCTATCAAATAAATTAATACAGCTACATAACAATATCGTTCCTCTTTTACACTGCACATTCCCCTCTTTCTGAAAATTTGTGTTGTGACTTGTGAATTCAAGAAAAATGGCGGAAAGTATTATGTTTAACTTTATTGAGAAGCTGATCGTGAAGCTGAGTTCCATGGCTGTTGAAGCCTGGAACGTGAGAGATGATGTTGACAAGCTAGTCGAAAACATGTCTGAGATCAAGGCTGTGATTTTGGATGCAGAGGAGCAGCAGCAAGGTGCCAATAGCCATCAAGTTCAACACTGGTTGGAGAAGTTGGAAGACACTCTTTATGATGCTGAGGATTTGCTTGATGACTTCTCCACTGAACACTTGAGGCGCCAGGTGATGACCAAAGACAAGAAAGCTAAAAAGGTTCTCATTTTCTTCTCATCCTCCAACCAGCTTATCTTTTCTTTCAAAATGGCTCACAAAATTAAGGAACTTAAGAAGATTGTCGAGGGTCTTAATGTTGATGGTAAAATTTTCAAGTTTACTAAGTGCACTCCTGAGCCACGAGTTGTGAAACAAAGACAAACTCACTCCTTTATTCGGAGTGAAGAAGTTATTGGAAGGGAGAAAGAGAAAAATGAGTTGATAGAGTCTTTATTGAACACTAACATCAATGTAAAAGAGAATGTTTCTGTTATTTCCATTATTGGAATTGGAGGCCTTGGGAAGACTGCACTTTCTCAACTTGTATACAATGATAAGGTAGTTCAACAACATTTTGTGCTGAAAATGTGGGTTTGTGTTGCTGATGATTCTGATGTGAGAGGTTTTGATTTGAAAACTATTGCTGCAAAGATATTGGGATCTAAGAGTGACGATGAGATGGATCAAGTGCAACAGGAGCTCCGCAAAAAGGTTGAGGGAAAGAGATACTTGCTTGTCTTGGATGATACATGGAATGAGGACCGTGAAGATTGGCTTCAATTGATGAGATTGTTGGAGGATGGAGCAAAAGGAAGTAAGATAATTGTAACCACAAGAAGCGAACATGTCGCCAGAATTGTAGGCACATCTTCACCCTTATTTTTAAAGGGTCTAGATGAAACACAATCATGGATATTGTTCAGTCAATTAGCTTTTGATGACAGGAAAGAACCAGAGAATCAAAATTTGGTGTCAATGGGGAAGGAAATTGTGAAAAAGTGTGCAGGGGTTCCTTTGGCTATCAGAAGCATTGGAAGCTTAATGTATTCCATGGAGAGTGAAAAAGATTGGTCAAACTTCAAGGATACAGATCTTGTAAAAATTGATGAACAAAGCGGAAATAAAGTATTTCAACTTATCAAACTAAGTTATGATCGTCTACCCTTTCATCTCAAAAGGTGTTTTGAATTTTGTTCATTGTTTTCAAAAGATCATTACATGGAGAGGAAAATGTTGATTCGTCTTTGGATAGCAGCAGGGTTCATTCAGCCATCCGATGGAAACACGAGCATAGAAGATACTGCTGATAAGTACTTCATGGCTTTAGTCCATGGATCTTTCTTTCAAGATTTCGATGATGATGGATTTGGTGATAAGGTGGCATATTTCAAAATGCATGATCTTATGCATGACCTAGCAACGTCTATTTCAAGAAATGACTATGTCTTAGTTTATAAGAACGGGCAACATATTAGCAAACAAACTCGTCATGTATCTTTTGGCGTTGGCTTTGCATCGGATTCTTCATGGAAAATTCCAAGTTCTCTTCTCGAAGCTAATAAACTAAGGACATTTATGCCATCACCACCACATGACTATATCTATAAAGCAAAATCACTGGAAGAGTCTTTTTGTAATTTGATTGTCTCAACTTTTAAACAAATTCGCATACTGAAACTTAACAACCACATAAAGAAGATTCCATCTTGTGTTGGCATGTTGAAACACCTGCGGTATCTTGATCTTTCTAATAGCCGCGAGATTGAGGTGCTCCCAAGGTCTATAACCAAGTTAAGTAACTTGGAGACTCTTTTACTCAATGAGTGTTCCAAGTTGAAGGAGTTGCCCAAAGATATTTGGAGGCTGACAAGTCTCAAACATCTTGAGATAGATTTTTGTGATCAATTGACTTGTATGCCACGTGGGATAGGGCAAATGACTAATCTTCAAACACTTACAAAATTTGTGTTAGATGAGACTTCCAAACACAGTGCTGGGTCTAGTGAGCTAAGGGAACTAAATGATTTAAGGGGAGAACTCGAGATAAGTGGTTTAGAATACCTTAGGCATAGTCCAACAGAAGCAGGCAAAGAAATGAATTTAATTGGGAAGTCACATCTTCAATCATTGAAATTGGAGTGGGGTGATGAAAATGATTGTGGTGTTAGTGAGATGGAAAAAGATGAAATGGTTCTGCATAATCTTCTTTTGCAATCCAACATTGAGGCCTTAGAAATAAATGGTTTTTGTGGCGTAGACATGACATTCCCTATGTCAGACAACTCACTCACAAATTTGAACAAATTGTCAATTGGTTCTTGCAAAAGATTGCAAAGTTTTCCTCAATTGCATCATGTCAAAAGCATCACACTTCAACGCTTGCCCTGTCTAGAGTGGATAGTCAACGACGACAACAACAGTAATGGTAGCTCATCAACATTTTCCCCATCACTCAAAAATATCAAACTTTTAGGGTTAAATAACCTTAAAGGATGGTGTAGATGTAATGAAGAAGAAGTGCAAAGGGGTTGTCGTCATCGGTTTGAGAGTCTTGATTTCATGCATATTTCTGGTTGTCCTAATTTGATTTCCATTCCAAATCACAACACTGGCATCAGGGGAGTAGTGATTCACAATACCAGAGTAAAGATATTACAACAAGCAGTCAATCATTCCAATGTGGAGGTCCTTTCTATAAAGAAAATAGATGATCTAAAATCTCTATCTAGATTACTTCAACATCTCACAAAACTTGATTATCTGGGTATTCGAGATTGTGAGGATCTTGATCCGTGCAATGATGAAGATGATGGTTGTTACAGCATGCAATGGAAAGAACTCAAAAACCTTCTACATTTGGAATTCAAAAAAATGCCAAAAATGGAATATTTGCCGGAGGGGCTTCAACATGTTACCACTTTACAGAGTCTAACAATCAAGGATTGTGTGAATCTTACATCCATACCTGAATGGGCAACATCACTGCCAACGTTAAGAATAAGAAATTGCCCCAAATTGCCCCAAGCTGGAGTCTCACCCTAGCTAATCATAGGATGGTAAGATCTTTTGATTTAATATTGATGTGTATTTTTATTTTTAGATATCAGTTCTTCTCTTTTATTCTACTCTTGAATTAATTACATTATTTATATATATTTTTGATAGTATATGTGTAGGTTCATTCTCAAATATTGATTGAGATTGTGTTTTTCTGTTGACTGATAGAAAGGAGAAAGGAGGATATGATGGCAGAAGATTAATGAGTCAAATCCAAATGATACTTACAAGAGCACTACCAACTGTAGTCTCAGATAAACCCGAAAAGATAGCAAGGTATATAACACCTATAATCTAAAGAGATCTTTGAAAAACAATTTAAAGTCTTGCAGAAAGATAATGTGTTCCATTGTTAAAAACAAGCTGGCTATAAAGATAAGTTAGTGAAATGGGTTTTAAAACACAAACCAAGAACTGATGCGGACAAAACATTCCGCTTGCACTGCTTACATTAAAACACGATTCTGTGTGTGGTTGAACAAATTATAAGAGATATTCATGTTTTGAAGTCAAACTTTACCTAGTTGGGCTTCGTATGGACATCGAGAAGTGGTAACTCAGTTGCAGACATGGTGGCGAAGCTTGCGATCAACCACCATCTTCCGAGTAACTGGGTGTTGAATCCCCCTGCTGAACTTGCAACGTTGATCCTATCTGAAGAGGTGGGGAGTTTAACAAGCAGCAGCATAAAGTTAACAGCACAGTAAATCAAAGCAACTCACAAACTAAAACAGGCACAGCCAGTAAAATTATAGTTTGGTAGTCTGCTATTGATTAATTCCAAATTCTAAGTATAAGGACAATTGTTCAAACTTATGAACGTGTGTAACATTAGGGAACTTAATAAGGAGGAACACAATTTCTAAAACTGAGGTATGACACATGATGGGTATCCAGAAAACAGAGAACACAGATGTATAATCTCTTTGTATTATTAACTCCAATTATGAGGATCTCTTTGAATTGTGTGAAACGATTGCAAGTAAGAAAGTAGAAATTCAATGAAACAGTAAAATGGCTACTGAGAAAGAGCCAAGTCCCAAGCCCAATTTCCTATCCCAAAACCAGCCTAACCCCTCAACTACTGCTAATCCCTCAATATCTATTTGAGCATTGCTATATAATGCGAAGACATCTTTTCGTGAATTCCACGAATCACGTGGAAGTGGAATGGAACTGCTTGCTACTACAGTGTGAAACGCGTTTTTTTGTTTTTCTTTTTTAGATTTGAACTGCGTTTATTTTGTTTTATTAAAACTGTGTTTTCAAAATGCTAGATATGGAATCTCTTTCCATAACAAGGAAGAGAGCAAAAACAAGCAGAGCTGATCATAAGCTCCAACCTCAGTGTCATAGAAAGGCATGAAGCAATATCATTATAGAGACAATAACACAAAATTGCATTACAGTTATGCAACCCAGTTACAACATCATTGTCACATAAGCACAAGTGGATTCAAATGCAGTACACGTTAGGCTAGTTGGAAACTGCAAGAAAATTGACAAGTTTTGAAAGGTAGCCAGAGCATTATTGAGCCGAAAAGGAATCACAAGCCACTCATAATGCCCATGGTATGTCTTGAATGCAGTCTTGTGTCTATCTTCTGGCTCTAATAGAATTTGATGATACCCTAATCCAACTTAGAGAAATAAACTGCCCCGTGTAACTCTCACACACACACACACACCTTGGGTATTGTTATCAAGCCTTGTTATCAAGCCTTGTATTACAATTATGCCTATATCATTGTTGTACCATTGCTGTATGCTAAAAAAAAAAATCTTTGTACCGAGTTCAACAGTCGGACCAATAAAGATGACTATCATTTTAAGGTGGCCTTTAGTGTGGGAAAGTTGTTAACTTGTGTCTAATGGGAAAGTTGCGGACAAAACTATTTGTGAGGTTCTCCAGTTATTGGTTTATTACATTTGAGCCCCAAAAATAAGCTTCCCATTTAACGAGGGTGTATAGTGCTAACGAGGCTATTGGAACACTTGACTCACACACACACAATCAATTAACAGAATAGAGAGAGAGAAAGAGAATCACGAATTGAATTTTCAGAGTGAAAATAACCAACTCTGTTTATTGCCACTTTATTACAAGTATTTATACCTCACCATAACATGTCAAGTTGACTTTGGTGGGTCAAAGAGAGAGTGATATCTATTACACAGTAATGGTCAAACTAATAGAATTACACAGAAATATTAACAAGCTTGAATTATCACCAATACACCTCCTAATTCATGCTTGAGAGGCTCTTCATTCCAATGCTCTTCCTCATGTCTTCAAACTTCTTGATCTTCAAATTTTTTCAATAAATCAAACATTATCTTCAGATTTGCGATTATTCGTGCTCAATTTCTGCTTGGTCACTTGATCCCTAAGGAAATGAAACTTTGTTTCGATATGCTTACTCCTTCCATGTGCAATTGGAAACTTGGCAAGGTCTATGGCAGACTTGTTATCCACAAACAGAGTCATACCACTGCTCTTCTTCAGTTTAAGCTCAGTCAACAGCATCTCAAGCCATTGTGCTTGACAGGCTGCCATAGCAGCAGCTATGTATTCAGCCTCACAAGAGGACAATGCAACTACACTCTCCTTCTTTGAGCTCCAAGAGATTGGTGCTTCACCATACATGAACATATATGCAGCAGTACTCTTTCTATCTCCCTTATCCCCACACCAATCTGAATCTGAGAATCCATACACCTCCTGATCACCTTTCTCAGTTCCCTTTGGATAAAATAGTCCAAAGTCAGCAGTCCCCTTTATGTATCTTAGTATTCTCTTTGCAGCACCCAAGTGTGACACCTTTGGTCTCTCCATATATCTACTAATTAGGCCTACACTATAGGTAATATCTGGCCTTGTGTGGCAAAGGTACCTCAATGATCCCACTAACTGCTTATACAAGGTTGAATCCACATCATTCTCATCGAATCGATCCACGAGCTTCACCGCAGATCACAAGAGGGTTCTTGCGCGCAGATGCGATCAACCATTCCAAACCTTTTTAGAACATCCCCTGCATACTTTTTCTGATGCAAGAGCAATCCACCATCAACTGCAGTAAACTCTATTCCCAGAAAGTATGTCAATGAACCCAGATCTGACATTTCAAATTCTGTCATCATACTCTTCTTAAACTGCTCCATATCTTCTTCACTAGCACCTGTCAACAACATGTCATCCACATATAAACATACTATCAAGCAGTGATCAGTATTAGATCCTCTAGCATATATTCCATGTTCATTTGTACACTTTACAAATTTCTGCTGCAACATGAACAGGTCAATTCTTTTGTTCCATGCCCTTGGGGCTTGCTTGGCCATGTAGGCCTTCTTTAGCTTGTACACCTTGTTTCCTTGTCTCTTCACTTCAAATCCAGGAGGTTGACTCACATAGACCTCCTCTTCTAGATAGCCATTCAAAAATGCTGACTTCACATCAAGTTGATACATTGACCAATCCCTGAGCACTGATATAGCCACAATCATCCTAATGGTTTCAATTCGGGCTACTGGAGCAAATACATCATTATAGTCAGCACCATGTCTCTGCAGAAAACCTCTAGCCACCAACCTTGCTTTATATTTTCCAATTTCACCATTTGGCTTCATCTTTGTTTTGAAGATCCACTTCACATCAATGAGTCTTTTCTGGGGAGGTAGATCTGCTAGTTGCCAAGTATCATTATTCTCAATTGACTTTAACTCCTCCATCATTGCCTGCTTCCAATGTGGCTGGTTAAGAGCTTCTTCAACTGTTACAGGCTCTTCTTCTGCTAACAGAGCTGCCTGCACTAGCTCATCTGTGTCATCATCAGTGACATTATCTGAGAAAACTATAAAGTCATTCAATCTGGAAGGAGGCTGCCTTTCTCTTCTTGGCCTAGCTTGCACTTCAACTCCTTCAACAATTTCAGACTCTGCTTCACTTTCTGCAGAATCTAACATTATAGTTGCTAGTTCATCATTAGTTGCAGAATTGTTCCAATTCCAACTCTGTGACTCATCAAATCTCACATCCTTACTGATTACAACTTTATTTCTCTTAGGATCATACAACTTATATGCTCCAGTAGTGTGATATCCTAGCATAACCATCACTTGCCCCTTATCATCAAGCTTCTTTCTGGTTTGGTCAGGCACATGCCTGTAACACACCGATCCAAAAACTCTGAAATTTTTGACACTTGGTCTTTCACCAGACCATGCTTCCTCAGGAGTAATTTTCTCAAGTCTCTTGGTTGGACTTCTATTCAGAATATGAACTGCAGTGGACACTGCCTCTCCCCAGAACTGATTAGGCATACCTCTACTCTTTAGCATGCTTCTAACCATGTTTAGGACTGTTCTATTCCTTCTCTCTGCAGTCCCGTTATGTTGTGGTGTGTATGGAGCAGTTACTTCATGTTTAATTCCTTCTTTCTCACAAAATTCTTTAAACTCAATGGAGGTATATTCTCCACCTCCATCAGTTCTCAACCTACTAATATAGTGGCCACTTTCTTTCTCAACCATGATTTTAAACCTTTTAAACACATCAAACACCTCATTCTTCCTACTTATCAAATAAATCCACATTTTTCTAGTGAATTCATCAATAAAAGAAATGAAATAACTGTTACCTCCCAAGGTTTTCACCTCAAATGGCCCACACACATCTGAATGAATAGCCTCCAGCTTCCTAGATGCCTTTGTCTTCAATTCAGTGTTGTAGGAGTTTCTGGTTTGCTTTGCTTCACAGCATTGCTCACATACACCACTTGGTGGCTTGATCTTTGGTAGACCGTACACCATCTCTTGAGCCTCAAGATCCTTTAAATCTCTAAAGTTGAGATGGCCAAATCTTTCATGCCATATCCAATTCTCACCTTCTGCAACAGCCTGCAAACAATCATTTTTCACAATGCTCATCCCTATCTTGAAGGTTCTATGCTTGTTCAAAGGTGCCTTCAAGACCTCCTTCCATGTTGCATCAAATACCACTAGTTCTCTACTTTCCATTATGACAGAGAAGTCCTTCTCCAGTAACTGACCTAGACTTATCAAGTTACTCTTCAATGAAGGAACAAATAGGACTTCAGTGATGGTACACACACTACCATCACTCTTTCGAATCCTAACACTGCCAATTCCTTCTGATTTCACCACCCTGTTATCACCAAACCTGATGGATCTCTTCACTGTCTCATCAAGGTCAGTAAACCAGGCCCTATTTCCACTCATGTGATTCGAACAACCGGTGTCCAAGTACCACATTGCTTCCTTATCATCTTCATCTGTAGTTTCTGCCATGAGTACCACCTCCTCAGCCTCTGAATCACCATCAGCCAATTGTGCCTCTTCTTGTGATGCCTTTGAGTTGCATTCATCCGCAAAGTGCCCATACTTATCACAATTGTAGCATTGCACCTCCTTTTTACTGAATCTCTTCTTCTTTCCTTTATTCTTCCATGCCTCCTTTCTTCTCTGAAAATCACTAGAATTACTCTCGGTTTTCTTTCCAGATTCCTCATTCTTATTCCAATTTCCCTTTCCCTTCTGATACTTAGCCAACAAAGCATTCTCTACTGTTTTCTCAATAGTTTTACCTTTATCTTTCTCATTCAACCTCTCCTTAATTCTAGATTCATTCGCCTCTAATGAGCCTTGCAGTTCTTCTATCTTCATAGTATCTAAGTCCTTCGATTGTTCAATTGCAGTCACTACATAGTCGAATTTAGGAGTTAGGGTTCGTAATACCTTTTCTACTTTCTTCTGATCGGTAATCGTCTCGCCGTTGGTTCGCATTTGATTTGTCAAAAGCGTCAATCGATTGAAATACTCCGCAATTGTATCCTTCTCTTCCATTTGAATCAGTTCATATTCTCTGCGCAGCGTTTGCAATCGTACTTTCTTCAACGTTGCATCGCCGGAGTAAGCTTTCGCCAATGCGTCCCACGCTTCCTTCGCCGTCTCATACTGAGAGATCTTCTCAAATGCTTCTGCATCAACACATTGATGTATCAGAAACAGTGCCTTGCTATCCTTCTTCTGTTGATCGCGAAGCGCGTCACCGGCGGTGGCCACCACACCATTGCGCACGATTTCAAGAACGTCTTGATATCGAAACACCACTTTCATCTGAATAATCCACCGATCGTAATTCTTTCCGTCAAGTATCGGCAATTTCGCCGGAAACTGACCGTTGTTGCCACCGGAATTCGCCATAACCACCGTGGAGAAATGATCTAACGTGGCTCTAGATGCCAATTCTGTTGGAACACTTGACTCACACACACACAATCAAGTAACAGAATAGAGAGAGAGAAAGAGAATCACGAATTGAATTTTCAGAGTGAAAATAACCAACTCTGTTTATTGCCACTTTATTACAAGTATTTATACCTCACCATAACATGTCAAGTTGACTTTGGTGGGTCAAAGAGAGAGTGATATCTATTACACAGTAATGGTCAAACTAATAGAATTACACAGAAATATTAACAAGCTTGAATTATCACCAATAGAGGCTTACTTTACTTATTTAAATAAAAGCTAGATAAATTCCAAATTAGAAACAATAACTATTAGGAAAGATGGTAAAATATTAATTGTTAGGAGAAAGAAAAATTAAAAAGTGCAAATTACTAGCACCTCCATTTAACGAGGGTGTATAATGCTAACTATTGCAAGATCTTTTGTCATTTAAATATATCATTTAGAGATTAGTTATTTAATAACTTGGAAGATCTTTTGTCAGAAAAAAAATAACTTGTAAGATCTTGGCAAAAGAAAATCGAGAAAGATATTTGTTATATGATGAAAAATATGTTTGTGACATTTAGTTGTTAGTATTAGTATTAAAAACATAATGTTACTTTTGGATTTGTTATAAGTAGGCATGCCAATGGAATCTGAACCCATCCAACCTCGATGTATTTTGATGAGAAAAGTCGCTTTGATCGGGGCGAGTGTAGGAGGTAGGGGACAGGTGCGAGATTGGGGGTGTTGACGGAAGATAATTATAATTTTTGAAGACTACTATAAACCTATTATCTAAAAAAACAAGAAGGTTTAATGACTATTTAAACTGATTAATATTTAAAACACACGTCGCAAATATCTGTCACTAATACTTAAAAAAGAACAAATAATTGCCACATATATATAAAAAAACACAAGATAACTGCACTGATATATAAAAAAGCACAACATTAATATTTATCATTGATAGTTAAATTTTTTGAAGATTACTATAAACCTACTATCTAAAAAACAAGAAGATTTAATGACTATTTAAACTACCGATTAAAATTTAATACAAATGTTTCTTATTGGTAATCTACTATATCTCTTTCACTATGTACTATAATATACTAATCAACTAAAATAATCAATTCAAACTACGAGATAATTGCACTGATATGTAAAAAAATACGGGATAACTGCAGCGATATGTAGAAAAACACGGGATTAATATTTGCCATTGATAATTATAATTTTTGAAGACTACTATAAACCTACTATTTATAAAAAAAAATGAAGGATTTATGAATATTTAAACTGATTAATATTTAAAACACATGTGACGAATATTTGTCACTAATACCTAAAAAAGGACAAATAATTGTCATTGACATATAAAAAACACAATATAAATATTTCATATTGATAATATACTATCTATTTTTTACTCTATAATCTACTAATCTACTCAAATAATCAATTGAAACTATGAGATAACTGCACTGATACATAAAAAACACGAGATACCTGCACTGATATAGAAAAAATAAGGGGATAACTGCAATGATATATATAAAAATATGGGATAGCAACACTGATAGATAAAAAACACGGGATATATATATATATATATATATATATATAGCTAGAGAGAGTGGGGATCAACTTACTTCAAGAGTAACTCTTGTAAAGTTACTCTACTTAATATCTCTTTGTAGACATCAAATTTTACCGATCCAACCGTTGAATAGTTTCATATTATCATGATGATCATGCATACCAAAAACTATTGAAATTGAATATCCGTAGCTATAGAATCTTATAGTCCCTATTTTACTTGTATTTTTAAAATCATAATATACGTTGAATTAAACTTATTTGATCAAGGTATCAAACTTTTTTTTATAATTTTATAAGAATTTGCAAATCTGATCTACTCAATTAGAACTATGAAATTAACGATTGGATCGACAAAATATAAAATGTGTGAAGAGAAATTAAGTGGAGTAACTCTTACAAAAGTTACTCTTGGAGTAAGTTGATCCCCACTCATATATATATATATATATATATATATATATATATATATATATATATATATATATATAAACACAGGATAAATGCACAATTGTTTTTAAATTTATATTTTTACAGTTTTAGATTTTAATATTTATCTATTTTTTATTTGAAACTCATTTTTTTATCTACTTTAAATTTGTCTTTATTTTCATAGGGTAATGCTTACACTATTTAAATACGGTCTAAGTTCATTCATAAAAAGAACATGAAAATACTGTGCGTATACACAAGTATCCTACTAGTTATGTTAAGTAAAGATAACAAATAAGTTAAATATAATGATTTTTAGAACACGGGTCAATTTTAATAGTAGTTTTTCTTTTGAAGATGAGGTGTTAGTTCACTTTTATAAGTTTGACCTTGTAACCTTGAGGGACATAGTTAAAATTCCGTCTGAGAAATTATTATTTTTTAAGATTTTTTTATTTGAAAAGTTGTAACAAACAAATGAATTTTTTTAAAAAATATATATATATTTTTAAAAAAAAGGTAAGTATCTTTCAAAATTCAAAATAAAATGTAACAAACGGGCTCATAATAGCAAATTTAAATTTTTAATTGAGCTAACATATAACTGTTGTTGCTAATTTATGTTATATTATTGAACTTTTTTCATATATTGTGTTATTTGTTACTATTGTTTTCATGCCAACTATCCTTATTGTTTCCTTTAGGGTCCGTTTGATTTGCAAACACCACAGTACTGGACAGGACAGGACTTGACAAGCTTTTGCATTGTACATTGTTTGGTGCATCATGGATAGCACAAGAAAAAAATGTAAATTTTACCATAATTCATTTTATAATGTTTATAATGATTTTATATAACATATACTATAATATACTTACAAAATATATAAAGAAAAACATACGAAGGAGAATATGGGAGAGAGAGACAGAGAAGGAGAGAGAAAAAAGAGATGAGGGAGAAAAAAGAGATGAGGGAGAGATGTCATGAGATGAGAAGATACAAAAAAGATGAGAGGTGGAGAGGGGGGAGAGAAAGAGAGATGAAGGAGGTCATGAGATGAGAAAATATTAGAGATGTAGAGAAAATGTTAGAGAAGAATGGGATATGAGAGAGAGAGAGAGAGGTACAGGAATCTGGGTCTTTGTCCAATCCCTTGCTCTCATTTCTGTCCAGTACTGTGAACAGTTTTCAAATCAAACAAGGTACAACTGGAGTTGTCCACTCCAGTCCCTTACTGCTTAGCGAATCAACGCACCCTTAGAGTGTGTTTGGGAGTTTGGAGGGGAGGGCATATGACTAATAGTATAAATATATTAGTGATGAGGAGAAAAATGATTCCCCTAAACCCTCCCAAACCCTTCTTCTAGTTCATATTTGGATCTCCTCCAAAACCCTCCAAAATTGGGAGATTTTGGAGGAGCTCCAAAAATGAACTAGGAGGGGGGTTGGGAGGGTTTAGGGGGACAGCTTTTCTTCCTATCACTAAATAATTTACACTATTAATCTCATGTTCTTCCCTCCCCTCCCCTCCAAACTCCCAAACACACCCTTATAGATGGTCTTAGAGTTTGAAAAAAAAAGGCGCGAATGATATAACTGTTCCTCCTAAATACTTCTCAAAATCGTCGTGCCTCCAAATTAACCTTGACTTTTATTTTCAAAATCACATTAAGTATAGTCTATACAATATGAGCAATCGAAAGTCTCTTCAAGAAGGCTAAAAGGTACTTTTAGTCCCTGCAAATGTCAAGAAAATCCAGTTTAGTCCCTGCAATTCCAAAATTTTTAAAATAGTCTCTACAATTAGTAAACGTTACTACTTTAGTCCCTGCTGTTACTTTACTCTTAACACCGTTAAGAGGTTTGATTAGTAAACGTTACTACTTTTTAAAATAGTCCCTGCAATTAGTAAACGTTACTACTTTAGTCCCTGCAATTAGTAAACGTTACTACTTTAGTCCCTGCAATTAGTAAACGTTACAACTCTATTAAGAGTAAAGTAACAGCAGGGACTAAAGTAGTAACGTTTACTAATTGCAGGGACTATTTTAAAAAATTTGGAATTGCAGGGACTAAACTGGATTTTCTTGACATTTGCAGGGACTAAAAGTACATTTTAGCCCTTCAAGAATGATGCTGAAAACAAAAATCGGGACCATATATAGTACACACTTTACATTTGTAGTATTTATCTAATTTAATCTAATATCTAATATCTCTAATATCTTCTATTTAATCAAACAAACAATTTACAAAAAGACAATTTTAGACATCTTAATTTTTTGACACATCACCACTTTCTCATTTTTTAATTCTATTTTCTCTTACTTTCTCACTCACTCTCTCTCTTTCAATCTCACATTTCCCAATATTTCTCACTTTTTTAAACATCTACTATTTGTGGCCCCCACACCTTTTATTTAAAAATATTTCTTTTCCGATTTCTTAATCTACTACATAATATAATATAATTAAATTAATATTAAATAATCTACAATTAACTCCTATTTACTATCTATCTAATATCTATTTATACAAACAAACCACACCCATCTAACTAAGAACAACATTGTAATTTACTATTGTTGTTTTTTCAAATTTATACAAACAAATTACACTTAAATTACCAAAACAAGCCTCTCTATTTACTTTACATGCACTCTAACTAAGGACAATATTGTAATTTATTATCACACATTTTTTTAAATTTCTTCTCCCAATGCACTTTCTTCTCGCTCACACTTTTTTCCTACTTTCTCCTACTTTTTTTTTTTAATTTTAAAAATTCAAATCAAACCGACCCACTTTCTTTTACCATTATCTACTATACTCTATTAATCAACTAAACTAATCATTGGAACTACGAGATAACTGCACTGATATATAAAAAACACGGGATAACTGCACTGATATATCAAAAAATACGAGATTAATATCTAACTATCTATTTATACAAACAGACTACACTTAAAAAGGACAATATTGTAATTTACTATCACACTATTTTCAAAAAATTTCTCCCAATGCACTTTCTTCTCACTCCTACTTTTTTCCCTACTTTCTCATACTTTTTTTTTTCAAATTTCAAGATTATAATCAAACACACTCACTTTCTTTTTCCACTATTTATTATAATCTACTAATCAACAAAAATAATCAATTGAAACTACGAGATAACTACACTGATATATAAAAAACACGAGATAACTGTACTGATATCTAAAAAAACACGAGATTAATATCTAAAAAAACAAGAAGACTTAATGACTATTTAAACTACCGATTAATATTTAAAACACATGTGACAAATATTTGTCATTAATACCTATAAAAGGACAAATAATTGGCACAAATATATAATAAAACACGGGATAAATATTTCTTATTGATAATCTACTATTTATCTGATATCTATTTATCTAATCAACTAAAGTAATCAATTGAAACTACGAGATAATTGCACTAATATAAAGAAATCATGGGATATTCACTAATATATAAAAAAACAGGATTAACATAAAAAAAACTTAAATGACTATTTAAACTACTGAATAATATTTAAAACACATATTACAAATATTTGTCACTATTACCTAAAAAAGGAAAAATTTCAAAATTCTAATCAAACCCACTCATTTTCTTTTTCCAATATCTATTATAATCTACTAATCAACAAAAATAATTAATTGAAACTACGAGATAACTGTACTGACATATAAAAAAACACGGGATAACTGCAATGATATATATAAAAACATGGGATAGCTGCACTGATATATAAAAAAACACTGCACTGACATATTTGATAATCTACTATCTATCTTTTACTATCTTCTATAATCTGCTAATCAACTAAGTTATCAATTGAAACTATGAGATAACTGCACTGATATATAAAAAAACACGGGATAATTGTACTGATATATAAAAAACACCAGATAACTGCAATGATATATATAAAACACGGGATAGCTGCACTGATATATAAAAAAACATTGCACAGATATATTTGATAATCTACTATCTATCTTTTACTATCTACTATAATCTACTAATCAACTAAAATAATCAATTAAAACTATGAGATAACTGCACTGATATATAAAAAAACACGAGAAAACTGTACTAATACATAAAAAAACGGGATAACTACAATGGTATATATAAAAACACGGGATTGCTGCATTGATATATATTAACACGATAACAACACTGATATATAAAAAAAACACCGCACTGATATATAAAAGAACACGGGATAAATGCACAGATTGTTTTTAAATGATACTTTTACATTTTTGGATTTTAATATGTATCAATTTTTTTATTTGAAACTCATTTTTTATCAACTTTAAATTTGTCTTTTTTTTCACGGGGTATTTAAATTATGTTTAAGTTCATTCATGAAAAGAATACGCACGGTAGCACCCGTGCGTATGCACGGGTATCCTACTAGTTGGATACTACAAAATCTCACATGTGAGGGTTTAGATAGGAACTTTGCTTGAATGAATATTATAATAATATAATAATAAAAGTTTAAAATGAACAACATTAAAATATGGTATCCCAAACAAAGATATACTCCTATACACTTAGATAAATAGATGCATCCATCTTCCTTATCTTTGTTATGAATGATGGTTCTGGAGTTGGCCTTTGCTTTTCACACATCTCCTCCTACTCAAACACACCCCTTCAATCTTAAAAACCCTAAAATACCCCCAATTTAAAAAATTGAAAAAACAAAAACCTCCCCCCACTCACCCTCACACCCCCTTCACTTTTCCTCACTCCTCTCACTCACCCTATCCTTCAAACCCTTTCTCTCCCTCTCCCTCTCATTCAACTTCTCCAAACTCACTCAATCTCCCCCAATCTCTCACTCAATCTTCTCCACTAACACCCTCAAGAGTTGCTGGGTTTTGTTCGCGGCATCTCACTCTCCCTAATCGTTCCATTTTCATCTAGGTAAGCCTATCCCCCTTCTTCGCATTTGGGTTTTTTTCTTCTGGGTATCTACTGCGTTCGCATGACCTCATGCGAACACGTGAAAACGAAGGTGTTTGAATGAGGTCATGTGAGCACCATTCAAATGAGGCCATGCGAACCGCTGTGTGCTGGCTTGTGAAAATGTTGTGTTTGCGTGGGGTTGTTCGAATAGGTTCGCATGGGATGTTCGAACTTGTGTATGACAGTGGTGTTTCTAGTTTAAGTTGGTTTAGTTGGTTGCCTTAGCTAGTGATTTACTGTTTTAATTGTTGTTTCAGATATGGTTAGGCACCGTGGCGGTAATTCTTCCCAACAATCCCAGCGAGCTGGTAGGCCACCTCCTACGGTTTCTGAATGCAAAAGGAGGCAAGATGCTGGTGAACCTTCTCGGGGTAGGGGTAGGGGTAGGGGTAGGGGCAGGTTAGACGTCCCTCCTCCCCCACCTTTGGTTGATGATATTGGCGGGGACATTGAGCGTGATGCTGGTGTGCATGAGGAGCGGGATGATGCTCATCAGGAGGAGATTGCTGAGCCTTGATAACTCATATTTATATGAGTTATTTATACTCACTCAAGAATAAATCATGCAAGTTCTCTAGCAATACAAGGTGTATTTAATTAGTTTTATGTTAATTTCTGAGTTTTCAGTAAATAAGAGGTTAAAGAGATAAATCTGTGCATTTAGGCACCAAGTGGTGCCCTTGAGAGCGTTTTGATGCTTCTTGTGCTTGTGCAGGAAATAGTGCTGAACGTTACCACGTCCCTCACCACTTCTATAGAAGTGCAGCAGAGCAAGGGTGAAAGATCTTCATTTTGGCGCGCTAGTAATGATGGTCAAAGATATAAAAAGTCAGAAGATCTTCTATTCCCCATGAGCTGACACGGAAGAAAACATCAGTAGCACCGCATGCGTCGGGAAAGAAGAAGGAAAGCAGACCTGGTAGGTGGGCAAGTGACATCAGCATCACGTGAGCAAGAGGGCTATTTAATGGAAGACTCAGCTCTCTCTCTCTAAAGGCATCCCTCCATACGCACGCATATTCAGAATCATTTCATACACTTCCTCCTCATCCCTTCACCATATCTCCATTAAACTCAGAAGTAGTTTAGTAAAGAAGATCTGGAAACAGACTTCTATATTTTGCTTTTCTGAACTTTGTTTTATTTTCTGCATTGCTGTAAGGCTCAGACGTTGTAACGTCTATACGGCGTACATGCTGAAGAGTACTTAGGTGTATCTTTTGCACGTAGTTCTTTTCTGTGTTATGTATGGTATTTGGATTCTAAATCCTTATCATTCTGTAGAGATGCTCAGCATGAGCTAAACACTTTGTAGTTCAGTGGTTGTTTTGCTTGTAATGAATTTCTAGTTAATGTTATGAAGTATTGACGTTGCATGTTTTAAATCTTTGTGTAATAATATTTCCAAACTTGTTTTGAGGTTGGCCTCTTAAAATAGGTAGATTCATAGGTACAGACATGGTCTATGAAAAGAAATCAAAGGTTTATATGAATGAACAATTGTTATACCCCAATTTTGTCCGTCTTCTTTTTCTCGCTTTAGTCGTTTATTTTTAGTAAGGGCGTGTTTCGGAGTCGCATGATTAAGAAAATTATTAGTGTAGAGTCTCGGTTACTAATTTCAATCACTCTGTTCAATTAAATCGAAACGCCGTTGTTTAAATTAGGCACGCACGCGAATGATCGATCTTTTCGCGCGTTCTTCAATTTAACGTCTCAGTATTCGAGTTTAGTCGCACGCGTAAAGCGAGTCTCTACCTAAAGTCTTTTTTTCACAAAAAGTTGGTTTAAATTCAGATTTAATAATGCGATTCCGAGTTAATTTTGGGGTTTTAGTTAACGCGCCATTTTTTTTTTTTTTGGTCTCGTTTTAGCGCAGCTTTGTCGAATCCTACTGCTTCGTCTTTGTATTTGGCCGGACTCCTTTTTCTTATTGTTATTTTTATTTTTGTTTATTTAATTTATTTAAGCACTTAATAGTTCAAAAATGTCAAAAATTCTACTTATTTTAATTTACAATCTAAAAGTGTTTAAGAGTCAAATATGTCTAAAAATGTCAAAAAAATTCTATTTAGTTTAATTTACAATTTAAGATCACTTAATAGTCCAAAAGTCCAAAAATACAAAAATGATAATATAAAAATACAAAGAATATAAAAACGAAAATTAAATAAATGAGCAAAGATCGTGAATCTCTGGGGTCCGCTTTCTTGCTCTCCAAGACTACTCAGTGAGACCCACATTATCGATCTCAAAAGCCCAAAAACAACCATTAATGCTAAAACCTAATTTCTACCTATAAATAAGCGGCTAGCCTAGAGTCTAAAACAGACAGAAACTCAGGCAGACAACTACTGCTAAAATCACCCAAAAAATAGGATTAGAGTTTCACGTCGAAACCCTAATCTACTAAGCACACGGTTTTGCGCCTCGGAGTTGAGGAGAAGAAGCAACAGTAGCAGTCCAAAAGTAAAGCAACACACGGTAGATGCGATTACAGTTGAATAGTGTATGTTTTCTATATTTGAAACATACACTAACGAGGAGGAATCAGAACATTGCCTTTCATTCTTGGTGAGCTATATTTATATATATATATCCCAATTAATAACTCTCATTATCATATAATACTTTCTGATAAACTTTCTAGCTAGTAACTTTCAATTACTAAGTTCTGCAGATTCATTTTCTTACTGAATTATACCATCACCCTTTTTCTTGTTAAATCAATTTATTGGTTGGACTAAGAGAATAAGATTTTGAATTATACTGAAATGTGAGAGTGAATAAAGTATGAATCAAGGAAAGATAATTAATTAATTTCTCCAGTTCCATTGTCTGTTATATATAGATCTACTTACGTGAAAACTATACTTGAATAGTGTATGTTTTCCATATTTGAAACAATAATTGGAGCACTAGGCTTTAGGATATAGGATATTGTATTATTGTGCAGGCTTGTTTTGTTAGTAGCTTAAGCACCACTTGATTCTATCCAAACAGTGGTGAGTTTAATGATAAATCATATCCTTACGGGCCTATAATATCTTTCATTCTTGGAAGGGTGGCTGCGGCGCAGCCATGGATGGAAGGTGGGGAGGAAGGAGAGTGAATGATCTTTTTTAGGTTTAGGATTTCTGGGTATTGGGCCTATGTAATGTCTTTTTTTTTAATTTTATTTTTAATATTCAGAATACTATCTGCACCCCTCCAATTCACGCGCACATCTCCCCCCACTTAAGCCCAGTTTCGCATACTGGGCTCTCTTAGGCGAACTGGGCCTTCCTTTTTGCACCTCCAATTAATTATACAACCCCTGCGATTAATAAAACCCCAATTTACAATCTACACCTCCTGTTTCTCTTTTTAATCATTTTCCAACTCAAATATAAATACTTTTTTCTCTCGAAATAAAATAAACGGCTAAGTCGGTTGTACAACCGGGTTAGTCACTATTTTAGGGCCAATGAGCTGTACAGTTCAGTAACCCTACAAACCTAACAAATGCGAATAAACTATTTTTCTAAGAAAAATAAACGACTAAGTCGGTTGTACAACCGGGTTAGTCATTATTTTAGGGCCAATGAGCTGTACAGTTCAGTAACCCTACAAACTTAATAAATACGAGTAAACCATTTTCCTAAAAAATAGGGGATTAAGTCGGCTGTACAGTCGGGTTAGTCAGCGTTCTAGAACTAATGAGCTGTACAGTTCAGGAGTTCTAGAATACCTATTCTAAAACGGACCCACCTCACAATCTCTTTCAAAAACTCTAAAATCATTTTCAAAAAGTAGGGGGCTAAGTCGGTTGTACAATCGGGTTAGCCAGCGTCCTAGGAATCAGTGAGCTGTACAGTTCAAGGAATCCTAGGACCCCTACATTAAAAAACACCAACCCATAAACATTTTCAGGAAGAACTACGTAGCTTTGATTCCTCCATTGCATCCGGAGGTACGTAGGAGCAAGACTCAACTCTTGTCAAGCACTAAAAACCAAAATTTAAAATAAGTCTTTTTCTATATAAATAAAAGGGTAGTTATTAAATAAATCTAAATTAATTAGACAATGGATGTCGTGGGGTGCTAATACCTTCCCCACACATAATGACTCCCGAGCCCTAACAATGCCTTATCCTAAACCAAAAGGGATTTTTCGAATTTGCCCTTAAACTAAAATTTGGTGGCGGCTTCCTTTCGAACTTCGAATAATCCTTTCCCGGATTTTTCGGTCGCTACAACAATGTACTAAAGACATTTAGGCATCTTTATCTAAGTCTAGACATAGAATGGATAATAGTTCATAGAACATTGCTGTGGGTGCTTAAAATACAGGAGTGGGCCTATTTAGAACCTAGACATAGGACCTCTTATACTTGAAACTCGACGCTTTGTCTTTGAAAAGCATAGCTCTTTTGCAACAGCGTTCAAACGTGGCCACGTCTATACAAAATAACATTTGTACGTAATAACGTGTAAACGTTATAACGTCTGACTAGAAAGGATTTATTCTGCATGCAACAACTCAACTCATCTCTCATCCATATTCACAACTAACATTTGTTTACTTGCTTTATTTACATTCTTAGCATTAAAATCAACTCTTATTGTCGATTTGTTACTTGAATCTCTTGTGTTTTGAAACTTGAACTTTGAAAAGAATACCAATCCTCGTGGGAACGATCTCTTACTTAAAACCACTTTATTACTTGTACGATGTGTATACTTGCACTATAATTGCGAATACCACACGAATACACAAACGCAACAAGTTTTTGGCGCCGTTGCCGGGGATTGAAGTAACTTTTATTGTTCAAAAGTATTAGAACACAAGTTGAAAGAATTTTACTGTGTTGTTTGTTGTTTCTGTGTTTGAACAGGTAGACGTTACATCGTATGCTTAGTTCCAACGCAAGCTCTAGTTCAACAGAACCGAGGAGTGAATCTACACCTGAGTTTGATCCAGAACCTGAAAGAACTTTCAGACAACTAAGGAGACAACAAAGGTTAAGAAGGAGGCAACAACAACAAGAACTACACCCAACCATGTCTGAGCATAACACTGGTTCTAGAGGTGGACATACACCAAGAGGAGGTAGAGGACATGGTCGTGGACCACAAACTCATACAGAGACAATAGTTGTTGATGATGAACACTACCAAAGGCAGCAACTCATCAATGCAGGACCACAAGATATGGTCAATGACAGGGACAGGCCTATGCGTGATTATGCCGTGCTCAACCCTGCCCATTTACAAACAGGCATTGCAAGACCAACCCTTCATACTGGTCATTTCGAGTTCAAGCCAATGATGTTCCAAATGCTACAAACTGCAGGGAAATTTGGAGGTTTTCCTCAAGAAGATCCATATGCACACCTGAGGCAATTTCTGGATGTGTGCAGCAACTTTATCATCCCTGGAGTCTCAGAAGATGCTTTTAGATTGAAGCTCTTCCCATACTCACTCAAGGATAAGGCTAAAAATTGGTTGAACTCCTTGGAGCCAAATTCAATTCATACTTGGGATGAGCTGGCAGAGAAGTTCCTTGCAAAGTATTTCCCTCCCAACAAGAATGCTAAGCTGAGAAATGATATCACTTCCTTCAAACAAAGGGAAGGGGAATCATTATTTGAAGCTTGGGAGAGATGGAAGGAGTTACTGAGAATGTGCCCACACCATGGCATTCCTGTGGTGATCCAAATGGAGACTTTCTATAATGGTCTAGATCAGCCTACTAGGTTGATACTTGATGCTTCATCAGGTGGTGTCATTCTGAACATGTCCTTTTCTGAGGCATGCAAGCTTATTGATGACATAGCCACCCACAACTCTCATTGGCCATCTGATAGATTTACACCTGGAAAAAAGGCAGGTGTGCATGAGATAAGTGAAGTGACTGCTCTTTCTGCTCAAGTGGCTACCTTGACCAACATGATCAAAACTTTGAGTACACCAAACGTGGCCACGTCTGAGAAGCAGACTGCTGCAGCAGTAGAACCTACCCATTTTGGTGGAGTAGTGTGTGTTTATTGTGAAGAAGGGCATGTGTATGAGGAGTGTCCTTACAACCCTCAGTCTGTAAACTTTGTATCTCAGAACAAAGGAAACGGTCCCTATTCCAACTCCTACAATTCAAATTGGAGAAATCATCCAAATTTTAGTTGGAGAAACAACAATGCAATCGAATACCAAAGAATACCGCTCTGCGCAATACCTCCGTGATTTCCTCCTCAACAACAACAGAGAGCGATGTGCGAGAATAACAACAATAGCAGCTTGGAAACCATGATGAAAAACTTCATAAGTGATTGTAAGACAACTCTGCAAACTCATGAGTCTTCAATCAAAACTCTGGAAAATCAAATTGGGCAGATAGCTTCAGCTCTCACTCAAAGGCAGAATGGATCTCTTCCTTCTACAACTGAAACTCCATCATCATCATCAAACCCTAATGGTAATAATGGGGGAAATGGACAGGTAAATGCAATTTCTTTAAGAAGTGGTACCAATAATACCACAACCAACTATGCTGTGGAGGAAGAAGCACCGAGAGAAGGTGAAAGAAGTGCCAGAGAAAGAGAAAAAGAAAGGGAAAGAGGCAAGCTCAAGTGGTGTGAAAGATACTCCAGACATTGTGATGTCTAAGCCAGACGTTACGACGTCTAATTTTGAACCAGGAATCAAGATTGTGCCTAGGCTTGTACCTGAGTATCCTCCTCCACCATACCCTCAAAGATTGAAGAAGGCTCATGAAGATAAGCAGTTCAGCAAGTTCATGGAGATGTTAAAACAGTTACATATCAACCTTCCTTTGGTTGAAGCTTTACAACAGATGCCAAACTATGCCAAGTTCTTAAAAGACATCATCACCAAAAGAAGAAGGCTAGGGGAGTTTGAAACTGTGGCTTTAACTAAGGAATGTAGTTTAATTATGCAAAATAAACTTCCTAGAAAACTCAAGGATCCTGGCAGTTTTACTATACCATGCTCCATTGGAGATTTTTACATTGGAAAAGCTTTGTGTGACTTGGGAGCAAGTATCAACTTGATGCCCAAGTCCATTTATGACAAACTTGGTATATGAACTGCCAGACCTACTTCTTTAAGTCTAACTTTAGCTGATAAAAGTAGAGTTTATCCTGAGGGCATATTAGAAGATGTTTTGATTAAAGTTGACAAGTTTGTGTTTCCAGTGGATTTTGTTATTTTAGATTTTGATGCAGATAAAGAAGTTCCCATCATTCTGGGGAGACCATTCTTAGCCACTGGAAGGACAATCATTGATGTGCAGAAAGGAGAATTAATTATGAGAGTCAATGACCAAGAAGTCAAATTCAACGTACTCAATGCACTTAAATATTCAGATCCAAACACAGAGGAATGTTCTTATGTGGTTGCCATTGATCATATGGTTCAAAAGCAGTTCAACAGAGATAATGATCATTTGGAGAAGATACTAGGCAATGAAGAAATGCAAGAGTTTTTAGCAGAAGAAGTTGTTCCTCTAGACGTTGTAACGTCTGTTGCAGACGTGGGCACGTCTGAGCCCCCTGCACCAAAGTCTTGGACAAAGAGGTACGAATCTTTGGGGCAAGAGGAATCAAATCTTAAGAAGAATGTGCCTTCCATCAAAGAGCCACCTACCCTTGAATTAAAGGTGTTACCTGAGCATTTAAAGTATGTCTTTTTAGGGGAAAATGACTCCCTACCAGTGATCATTTCTGCTAAGCTCTCCCAAGAGCAAGAGAATGATCTCATTACTACCCTGAAGAGACATAAAAAAGAAATTGGTTGGCAAATGGCAGACATCAAAGGTATCAGTCCCACAATCTGCATGCATAGAATTGTCTTGGAGGAAAATGCCAAGAACAGCATTGAAGGGCAGAGGAGATTGAACCCTATAATGAAGGAGGTGGTTAAGAAAGAGATCATCAAGTGGTTGGATGCAGGAATCATCTACCCTATTAGTGATAGCTCCTGGGTAAGTCCAGTACAGTGTGTGCCAAAGAAGGGTGGAGTTACTGTGGTAACAAATGATAAAAATGAGCTAATTCCAACAAGGACAATAACAGGCTGGAGGATATGCATGGATTATAGAAAGCTAAACAAGGCAACTAAGAAGGATCATTTCCCTCTTCCATTCATTGATCAAATGTTAGACAGGCTTGCAGGCAAGGATTTCTACTGTTTCCTTGATGGTTATTCAGGCTACAACCAGATAGCTATAGCACCTGAAGATCAAGAAAAGACAACATTCACTTGTCCCTATGGTACCTTTGCTTTGAAGAAGGATGCCATTTGGGGTGTGGCAATGCTCTGCGCAACATTCCAAAGGTGCATGATGGCCTTATTTTCTGATTTCATTGAGAATTCCATGGAAGTCTTTATGGACGATTTCTCAGTCTATGGAGATTCATACAAGGCATGCCTGGATAATTTGGAAGGAGTTCTGATAAGGTGTGAAGAAACCAACCTAGTTCTTAATTGGGAAAAATGCCATTTCATGGTACAAGAAGGAATAGTGTTGGGGCACGTGAATATCAAAGAAAGGGTTGGAGGTAGACAAAGCAAAGATTGATGTTATTGACAAGCTACCTCCACCAACAACTATCAAAGGAGTCGAAGTTTCTTAGGACATGCGGGGTTTTGACGAAGATTTATCAAGGATTTCTCAAAGATTTCAAAACCCCGTGTTCATTGTTGCAACGTGACAACGCTCTTCAACTTTGATGAACAATGTCATGAGGCTTTCAACAAATCAAGATCGCCTTGGTGATCGCTCCATAGAATAGTCACTCCGCATTGGTCTAAGCCATTTGAGTTGATGTGTGATGCAAGTGATTATCTTTGTAGGAGTCGTATTGGGGCAAAGGTATGGAAAAATCTTTCATTCTATTTATTATGCCAGTAAAACCTTAGATGATGCCCAATTAAATTATACTGTGACTGAAAAAGAGCTTTTGGCTGTTGTATTTGCTTTTGATAAGTTTAGATCTTACTTAGTGGGTGCAAAAGTTATTGTCTTTACTGATCATTCAGCCATTAAGTACTTAATTTCTAAAAAAGATGCAAAGCCAAGGCTTATTAGATGGGTTCTCCTCCTCCAAGAATTTGACTTGGAAATTCGTGACAAAAAGGGGGTGGAGAACCAAGTTCACGATCATCTTTCTAGGCTTGAGAATGTTGATGCAGTGCACAGTGAAGAGGAGATAAAAGAAAAATTCCCTGATGAGAGACTATTGTCAGTAGCCTCAGTAGTTGAAGACGTTACCACGTCTATGACACTTTCGTCAAACGTTGTAACGTCTGATACTACTGCACCATGGTATGCTGACATAGTTAACTTCCTTGTTAGCAAGATTGTGCCTGTAGGATTCAACTATCAACAGAAGAAGAGGTTCTTCCACACTATAAAGCAATATTTCTGGGATGAGCCATACTTGTACAAATTGTGTCCAGATCAGTTACTAAGAAGGTGTCTAGCTGAGGAAGAACAACTCCATGTGCTGCAACAATGTCATTCAGCACCTTATGGTGGACATTTTGGAGGTACCAGAACAGCTGCAAAGGTCCTACAATCAGGCTACTATTGGCCTACCCTCTTCAAAGATGCACATGAGCTAGTGAGGAATTGTGACAAGTGCCAAAGGACAGGAAATATATCAAGTAAGCAGGAAATGCCTCTCACAAACATTCTAGAAGTTGAATTGTTTGATGTATGGGGAATGGATTTCATGGGACCATTTCCCATGTCTCATGGAAATCTATATATTCTGGTAGCCGTGGATTACGTATCAAAGTGGGTTGAAGCTGTGGCATTACCCAACAATGAAGCCAAATCAGTTAGCAAGTTCCTTAAAAGGAATATATTCACAAGATTTGGTACTCCAAGAGCCATAATCAGTGATGAAGGCTCTCATTTCTGCAACAAGCTAATTGAGAACCTGTTGGCTAAATATGGAGTGAAACACAGAATTGCTACAGCCTATCATCCTCAGACCAGTGGCCAAGCAGAGGTATCTAACAGAGAAATCAAAAGAATACTGGAGAAAATGATTGGTCCCAACAGAAAGGAATGGTCACTACACTTGGATGATGCACTGTGGGCTTACAGAACAGCATACAAAACACCATTGGGTATGTCTCCATACAAGCTAGTCTATGGTAAGGCTTGTCACCTACCAATAGAGCTCCAACATAAGGCTTATTGGGCATTGAAGCAATTAAACTTGGATCATGCAAAGGCTGGTGAAGCAAGGTTGCTGCAATTAAATGAGCTAGAAGAGTTCAGACACCATGCCTATGAAAATTCAGCAATATACAAAGAAAAGACCAAGAAGTGGCATGACCAGAGAATTCAAAGGAGAGAGCTGGCAGAAGGACAACACGTGTTGCTATTCAATTCAAGGCTGAAGTTGTTCCCAGGAAAGTTAAAGTCAAGGTGGTCAGGTCCTTTCAAATTGATGAAAATCTATCCTCATGGTGCTGTGGACTTATTTGATGAAAAGACCAACACCATGTTCAAAGTTAATGGCCAACGTGTGAAGCAGTATCATGGAGAGCATGTGGAAAGGGACAAGATCCAATTGTCCTTCCACAATTCTTGAATTAAAAGGGGCAAAAGTCTGGCTGAAGACTCTTAAAGCAAGCGCTCTTGGGAGGCAACCCAATGATTTTTAATTAACAAACAATTTTTGTGTCTTTTTAATTTTTGTTTTGCAGGAATAAATGTTGAAGAGAGGAGAAAGTAAGAAGTGATAGACGTCGTAACGTCTCAGTATGCACTAGACGTGGGCACGTCTTGGCAGTCAGGGCAGATTTAAATTAAGTCAAGGGTGTAAGTGATGACGTGTCAGAAATGATTTCCCTCTGCAACACGAACGTGGTAACTGACCACGACGTCATCTCCTTTCCCTAACTTGTCTAATCAACGGTTACTTTTCTCCATTACTCCACTCTTCCATTTCTCAACTCCCCATAACCACTTCCCCATAAAAATCTAACCATTCACCATTATCCCACCACCTGCAACCTCTCTCTAATCTCTCTCTCTCTCTGAAACCACAATCTTCCCTCTCTTTCTCAGAAAACCTAAAATTTCCAAAAAATCCCCCATTCCCTTCCAAGCAATTTCTGCGCAATCACCATGACAAAAGTGAAGCAATCTGCTACCAAATCCTCTGGGAAAGGCAAACATACTGACCTAAGTTCGTCCTCAGCCCCTATCCCTGAAACACCTAACCCATCCAAAAAGAAAGCCCTACTTCCAGAAAGGGGCTTTAGTCAAGAAAGCCCCAATCCTGATTTTCTTGCAACCGTCGCGGCGTTGGGCTGGCAGAAATTTGTTGTGCACAGAAAAGAGTATATTGCTACCTTGGTGCACGATTTCTACAAAGGAATCGTTGAGAGACCTGAAGGAGAGCCTTCCATCGTGTCAAAGGTGCGAGGAGAAGAAGTGAAGTTTGGGGTAAGAGTGATCAATGACTATTTTGGGCTGGGATATTATGGAAAGGATGTGGAGACCAAGCAAAAGACCTATGGACTGACTGAAATGGAAGCTATCAAGGAAAGGATATGTGTTGAAGGTGCTGTCTGGGAGAGAAGTGGTGAGCACGGAAGTGAGTTCAAAATCATGAAGAGGTACCTATGTGATGAAGCCAACACTTGGTTTCATTTCATAAGGCATTGCTTAATTCCCACCTCTCACACATCCTGGGTAGACAAAGAGAGACTGATTGTGATAGATGCAATCATGTCAAGAGACAAGGTGGAGGTTGGAAAGTTGATCAACCGTGAGCTCAACAAATGGAAGAACAGGAAAGATGGGTACTTGTATTTCCCATGCATGATTACTGATCTGTGCATGGAGGCTGGGGTAGAGATTGAAGCATCTGAACTGAGGGAGCAGCCTCAAGGCCCCTTTTCAACAAAATTCAAGCCTAGGGTGAAAACTGCAGGAGCTTCAAGTTCTGTTGATGCGCAGACGTTGCAACGTCTGGAGGAGAGGCAGAACACCCTGGCCAAATTTGTCAAGGAGCAATTTGAGTGGCAAAAGAAGGTATTTGCCCAAGTGTCTAAAGGAAAGAAAGTGATTGAAGAACCTATGTTGCCTGACTGGATGCAGGAAGAAGATGAAGATGATGTTCCCCTATCTACAATCCAAAGAAGAGCCGTGAAGAAAGAAAGAGCCAAGCGAGCAAGAAGCCCACCAAAAAGAAAGAGCCCAGCAAAGAGGCAAAAGAAGGTAAGTAGTGAAGAGGAATTTAATTCTACTGATTTGGATGATATTTCAGATGTTGATGCAGATGAATCAAGAAAGGTGAGCATGGAGGTAATCAGTGAGGAGGAGAAAGAGGAAAGCCCTGAGGAAAAAGGAAGTTCAAGTGAGAAGACTGTAAGTGAATCCCCAACAAACCAAACAAACAACGAGCCAGCCCAAACAAAATCCAAAGCAGCTAGCCCCAAACCACCATCCCCACAAGCCACACAACCACCACCTTCACCACAAGAACCCTCCACCCATGACCAAAACACCCCTAAGACTCCACAATCCAAAGCCCAAGACCAACCAATACCACAACCACCCCCACCCCAACCTGAACCTCAAAAGCAACCATCACCCCAAAAAGTGCAGGAACCAGACGTGGCGACGTCTGAGGCAACAAACACAGGGAGCAACCCAGATTCCCAACCCATTTCCCCACCCAAGAAAACATGAGTAAAGAGTGCACTCACTTATAACCCTTTTGGAAGGAAGAAGAGGCAGGAGCTAGCTGCTGAATCAAAACAAGCCCAAGTGAGTGGAGATAAAGAGGAAGTTGTAGCACCCACAGCATTAAGGCAAAAGCTCCCAGTGAAAAGAAAAGGTCAAAGTGCTGCAGGGAAACCTGCTACTGCTACTAGTACAGCATTTGTTGCTACTAGTGTTTCTGCAGAAGCCCTTCCTGCTATTGCTGAAGAACTGCCTGCAGACGTCATAACGTCTGCTGAAAAAGAGGCCGCAACCAAACTTGTAGAAATGCAAGTTATGAATGAACGTGAAGCTGCGTTGGAAAAGGTAAAGCAGCAAGCAATGGAAGAGGCCACTCAGAAACTAGCAGAGCACCTTTTAAAGCAAGCCCAGGGTACAGTTGCTAGAGTTGGAGGATCATCCACAGACGTGGCAACGTCTAAAGAGCCAGAGGTGGAAAAAGCCCAGATGAACCCCAACGAACCAATGCATGTCAACCCTGCTGAATTAGCAATGAAGATGTGGGAGGAAGCCAAAAAGAGGATTGCTGAAGCCTCAAGTGCTGCTGGTACTAGTGTGGGTGAGAAAGAATCTGATGAAACAACAACAACTACCACAACTGAGCAAGGAGGAGTGAAGGTGAAGAAGGAGAAGAAGGATAAGAAGAAAGTAGAAGGTCAGTCAGGAATTCCCACCAGACAAAGCGGAAGGCTCAGGTCTGGTGCTGCAAACAAGTAAGCCCCCCTTTAATTTTAACAGTAGTTTTTAGTTTTAGCTTTAGTTTTAGTAGTTTCTGTTTTATGTCTGTTTGATTAATTCCCCCCTTATAAAAAAAAAATCATGCTGTTTATCTTTGAGCAGTGGGGACACTGCTCAACTTTAAGTGTGTGGGGGGGAGAATCTCAATGTTTAAGTTTATGTTCTGTGTTGTACATGAAATCAAATGCAAAAGCAATTTGTGTTGTTACTCTGTCAAGCATGAAAATAATTCTCTTTGGGCTAAAGATAGTGAAAATGTGTGTGTGTAAGTAGCCTATGCATGATTAGATGAAAAGAATT
This sequence comes from Oxytropis ochrocephala, assembly GCA_020916435.1. Lineage (NCBI taxonomy): Eukaryota > Viridiplantae > Streptophyta > Magnoliopsida > Fabales > Fabaceae > Oxytropis > Oxytropis ochrocephala. Next base: position 99,249,307 of record CM037088.1, on the reverse strand, counting down.
GATTGTTGCTCCTACACAAACTCTGTTTTTAAGAAAGAATCTAGCTAGCTAGGGAATATTTTGTGCTGAAGATAGCTTTGGTAAACTGTGGTGAGAATAAAACTTGATTAAAAACATAGAATAGCAGTAGAAGCTAAGTTTGGGGGTGAATCAAGTCGTACTAAGGCTGGGTGCAGAGACTATAGGATGGTTAAGTGCAGGTGTAGTGTGAGTGCAGCGTTGTAACGTCTACCCGTAACGTTATAACGTATGCCGTGTGTGTTGTGTTGTGTGTTCAGACGTTACAACGTCTCACCCATAAACGTTGTAACGTCTACTCCCAAAATTACCAAAAAGAGTGTGTTGTTACAAATAAGTGGAAAATCCACATGTATTCTGTGTTCCCTGTAATACCCTGAAACAAATGCTGAGCACTCCAAATAAATGAAAAAAAAAGAGAGAAGAAGAGAACTCCAAAATGGAGCAAATAAAAGAGAGTTGCTCAATAATGAGGGGGTTACAGTCTTTTGCGTGTGTGAGTCAGTAAATTAGTTGCACTAACCCAGTCCTAGCACCCAATTAAGACCCTTTGTCATGCTTCAAATGAACCCCCATTTCTTATGTGAAAATGTTAGCCTATTCTTTGTTTTGAAAGATGTTTTACTATCACCATTTGGAAACCACTCTCTCATAGGCTAAGGTAGTTTCTGAACTAGCTAGAGGAAGAATTAATACAGAGATCACACACTCACTTTGAGCTTTAATGAATCTGGAATTTAATTATGCATTGGTGCGTGAGTGTGTGAAGAATTAGCCCCTTGAGAATGAATTTTTGATCTGTTGGTTGAGTAGAGCATAACCTGCTAGTGTAGTTGATTTCATGTTTTCTTTTGTGTTATTTGTGTGTTGTCTTGATTGCTTGAGGACAAGCAATGATTTAAGTTTGGGGGTGTGATAACTCATATTTATATGAGCTATTTATACTCACTCAAGAATAAATCATGCAAGTTCTCTAGCAATACAAGGTGTATTTAATTAGTTTTATGTTAATTTCTGAGTTTTCAGTAAATAAGAGGTTAAAGAGATAAATCTGTGCATTTAGGCACCAAGTGGTGCCCTTGAGAGCGTTTTGATGCTTCTTGTGCTTGTGCAGAAATAGTCTTTGAAACGTTACCACGCCCTCACCACGCCTATAGAAGTGCAAAGAGAGCGAGGTGAAAGATCTCCATTTTGGCGCTAGCTAGTAATGATGGTCAAAGATATAAAAGTCGAAGATCTTCTATTCCCCATGAGTGACACGGAAAAAACACCAGAGCACCGCATGAAGGTCGATCGAGGAAGAAGGAAAGGACACTGTAGGTGGGCAAGTGACATCAGCATCACGTGAGCAAGAGGGCTATTTAATGGAAGACTCAGCTCTCTCTCTAAAGGCATCCCTCCATACGCACGCATATTCAGAATCATTTCATACACTTCATCCTCATCCCTTCACCATATCTCCATTAACCTCAGAAGTAGTTTAGTAAAGAAGATCTGGAAACAGACTTCTGTATTTTGCTTTTCTGAACTTTGTTTTATTTTCTGCATTGCTGTAAGGCTCATACGTTGTAACGTCTATACGGCGTACATGCTGAAGAGTACTTAGGTGTATCTTTTGCACGTAGTTCTTTTCTGTTATGTATGGTATTTGGATTCTAAATCCTTATCATTCTGTAGAGATGCTCAGCATGAGCTAAACACTTTGTAGTTGAGTGGTTGTTTTGCTTGTAATGAATTTCTAGTTAATGTTATGAAGTATTGACGTTGCATGTTTTAAATCTTTGTGTAATAATATTTCCAAACTTGTTTTGAGGTTGGCCTCTTAAAATAGGTAGATTCATAGAGTGCATATGGTCTATGAAAAGAAATCAAAGGTTTATATGAATGAACAATGTACTAAAGACATTTAGGCATCTTTATCTAAGTCTAGACATAGAATGGATAATAGTTCATAGAACATTCTTTGTGGGTGCTTAAAATACGAGGAGTGGGCCTATTTAGAACCTAGACATAGGACCTCTTATACTTGAAACTCGGCGTTTTGTCTTTGAAAAGCATAGCTCTTTTACTGTGAAATGCGTTCAAACGTGGCCACGCGTCTATACAAAATAACATTTGTACGTAATAACGTGTAAACGTTATAACGTCTGACTAGAAAGGATTTATTCTGCATGCAACAACTCAACTCATCTCTCATCCATATTCACAACCAACATTTGTTTACTTGCTTTATTTATATTCTTAGCATTAAAATCAACTCTTATTGCCGATTTGTTACTTGAATCTCTTGTGTTTTGAAACTTGAACTTTGAAAAGTATACCAATCCTCGTGGGAACGATCTCTTACTTAAAACCACTTTATTACTTGTACGATGTGTATACTTGCCCTATAATTGCGAATACCACACGAATACACAAACGCAACAAGCCTCAGGAGCCTGCTGCTGCTCCTAGGGATACATTCCCATTCCCCGGTGGACCGCAAGATGGTTCGGTCTTGCCCACATACGGGGCGCATATTCTGACAGATTCTACGCTGGTCGGGTAAGTTATTGTTATATAATAGCGTGTTGTCAATTTTGTTTCTTATTCTGTTGAACATCTTGGCTTATTGTGCCATTTGTCAATGCAGGTTCGACCCGATATAACTATGATTCCACATGGACCTGTTAACCTTGTGGTCCATGCTAGGATCAGGGAGACTCTGAACGCTTCGAGGTTGTTCCCTCTCATAGGACTTGGTTTTCCCATTACTCACAAGGGGCTACTGAACGTATTCATAGAGCGTTGACAGCCGAATACATCATCATTCCACCTTCCTATCGGTGAGATGAGCATCACCGTTGATGATGTATCGCAGCTGCTGCAATCCCCATTACTGGCCAGTTCTATGACATGCCTGACTGGACACAGTACTAGGGAGAACAGATGTTGATTGACTATTTGGGGCCACCCCCCAAGATGCCGCTGACCAGACTGCTGGGCGAGGGTTGTCTGTTGGTCTAGTATGTTGAGGGATAGGGTCTACCACCCAGCCATAGCTGATGAGCTGTGGGATCATGCTGCTAGGGCCTATATGCTCTATCTTTTGGGTTTCACATTGTTCGCAGACAAGTCAGGCAGCAAGGTTAACAGCTACCTTGGTATGCTTATTGATTTGAACGCTGTTGGAGACTACTGCTGGAGGGCAATGGCCCTTGCCCATCTATATGATCAGCTGAAGGATGCTTCAAGAAAGAAGAGAAAGAAGATGGCTGGTCATGTTGCTCTACTACAGGTATAAAACTTACTCTTTTTTTATAAGTTTGCTTTAGGTTTACTTTCAGATTTATAATCAACCAGTGATATGTTCATTACAGGCTTGGATTTATGAGCACTTCCAGAGTGCCAATTTTTCATCTTGGGTGGTGGACCCAGAATATCAAGAGAGTATGCCACAGGCAAAGAAATGGTTGTGCAGGGATGGCCCCGGGGCCATCAAGTCACCGACCATCAGATTATGCCTTGACCGGCTACACCGTGAGGAGGTCACCTGGGACCCCTACACAACCCATAGGCAGGAGAGAGCCTTTGAGGAGATGGCCAGGTTCAGAGGGTTCATCAGGAGTGGTGGCTGCATGATGCGCCATTTGCCAGATCGAGTGCTCAGACAGTTTGGGCAGGTACAACACATTCCGGAGGATCCCAGACCTGCAAACCGGGTCGTCTGTACCATAGCGGAGTGTAATGAGAGGTGGATACAGTTCGAGGAGCATTTGGTGACGCGGGGGCCTCCTTGTGTGTTGTACTCCTCAAATACGGTGCCAGGCTACTTCCCATGGTTTTCCAAGGTCTCACATCCCTTTCTCTTCCCTCAGCATTATGTAGAGCTTGCGGATGAGCCTGATGTCAGTGTGGTACGTGTTTTTTATGTTAATTGCAGTTATAAGTTTCTTAATCTTCTACTCATTTTAATAATAATGTTATGTTATTTGTTTGACAGATGCTACCAGAGCTGCTGGATTTGGTGGATGAGATGGATGGGACCATCAATGATAATGTTCCAGAGCCAACCAGCAGCGTCTTTGAGCGCATCAAGAGGCTGCTCAACCCTTTGCGTCGGTTTAGGAGGAGGTTCGGCAATGTGTATAATAGGAGGGGGGCGCAACACCCAGTAGGCTCATGTATTAGGGGGATATTTATTTGGATGTTTTGTATAATTTCAGTACTTTGTTTCATTCGGTTTTTTAAATGGATATTCCCTTTACGTTTTATATTTAAGTCTTTTTTCGATGTCGTCTACTTAAATTGCGCAAATTTATTGTCATTACAAAAAATTAACAGGAAATGAAAGGTTAGAAACAACCATATGCAACAAACTAAACAACCATAACAAAACATAGTCTGTCATTCTGCAATACTGGTTCGAGCAACACCATTCGAACAGGTGTTCGCACACCCTCATTCGAACAAGTTCGCGAGACCCTATGCGAACAGGCGAAAAAACGCCCAGGAGGTGTGACATAGATTTTAACACACTCGAACATCTTTGTTCGAACGTGTTTGAAGCCCCGTGTTTGAACACGCGAAATTTTTCAAAAAAAAGACCTTTTTCTTGGCCTTTTGGTCTTTTCCCCCCTAACAGAGTGTGTTTTGAGTAGGAGGGGGTGTGGGAAAAACAAAGTCTCTGGAGTTTTGTAACAAATAAGTCATTATCTAGGCCATCTGAAGGTAGATATTTGGCCAACACATTAAACAAATAGCAAATACATGTACTATCGGTCTAGTAAAATATATTTGGAAATTTTGGTGAAAGATCACCAAAGATAATGTATATCTAGTTTGCATATGGAATGATAAAATTCTCCAAGATCAGGCAAACAAAATGAGAGGGAAGTTCAGCCTGTGAAAATATTAAACAACTCTCAATCTAAATAAGATATAAATATAGAACTTGACAGGAGAGCTAGACATTCTAACAAAAGAGGTGAGATGTTGTTTGTTACCAAGCATACACCATAGTTTTGAATTTCCTCTTAAAATATATCCTTTGTCTATGAATTCAATTGTGGCCCTCTTACTTCCTTTTCTTCGCCAAAAGTAAAAACAACATTTAAAGAACAAAATTGGAAATCAAATGGGGTATTGAGAAAATAAAAACCATGTACAAAACACTAAACGTAATGCATCGTAGAGAAATCTAACAAAGCAGACAGTTAAAGGAAATTTGTAATTAAAAATGTAACCCTAAAAAATTGATGAGAGCGGTCAATACCCCATTTGATAAAGAAATTTGATTGAAAACATGATACAATTTCATTCCTGATATATATTATTTAAGTTTCTGTAGGTCAATAGTTAATATTTTAAAATTTCATTTTTTTTATAAACAAAAATATCGTTTATAAGATACAGTTAATTTCATTTCTTATAACTCTTCTATTATCTTTTGAAAGTCAAATATTGTCTAATTGGCAGTGCGGATATGGCAATTTCATGACTAATTTTACATGTATAATTATTAGTTAGAACACACTAATTTGCATCGAATTGTTTCCCTTAAAATACCGTTGTGTTGACACATCATATTTTTGGCTTTGAGGTACATGCGTAAATGTATTATTAATAGATGAGTTCATAACAAATTATATTAGGAAGAAACTTTATGAAGCCAAGGGTGCATGGGCCGACCAATTATGCCAAGTGATATGCTCATACCACACCACTCCTCATTCTTCAACTGGGGAAACCCCTTTCAAGTTGGCCTATGGAGCTGATGCAATGATTCCAGTCGAGTTGGGTGAACCAACCCTCAGGCGAGAAAACACCAATGAGGCTATCAATTCAATTAACTTAGCAGTTAGTCTTGACCTCTTGGACGAAATAAGAGAAGTTGCTCTTTTGCGCGAATACGTAGTAGAGCAGCGTGCAGCTCAGAGATATGATTCAAAAGTCCTTCCCTACGAAATGAAGCAGGGCGAGCTCGTCCTAAATAAAGTGACAGGACTAGAAGCAGGCGGAAAGCTATCACCCAATTGGGAATGACCGTACAGTGTCCTAGAGAAGCTAAGCGCAGGATCCTACAAGTTAGAGACATTGGCAGGAAGCCCAATTCCACGTTCCTGGAACTCGGCAAACCACCGCTTCTACTTCAGTTAAGCATTTCAAAGTTGTAGCAATAATGGTGCACTCTTTTCTCCCAATGGGAGTTTTTAACGAGGCACCCCCCCTTTTTCCTTCATTTTCAACTTTCCTAGCTTGTGATTGTTGATTTCCTATGTACTCTATCATGATGCACAGACATCACATCATCAATAAATAAAGTCTGGAAAGTACTCTTTTCTCCCACTGAGAGTTTTTAACGAGACTTGCCAGTTAAAAAGTACTCTTTGCAGTTTGAGATGCAAATTAAATTTAGTCAATGGACACCAAACCTCGGCCAAGGTCAGTTTAATCCACCTCGGCCAGGGTCAGTTCAATCCATAGATTAAACCCCTACTCAAAGCATCAGTTGGAGATCCTCGACCTTAAAGGTCAAACCAACTTGGGGAACATTTGGGTTAAACCTCTTAAAAAAAAAGAGAGATACCCTCACTTACTATTTCTAAAGTAAGTATGTTATACCCCAATTTTGTCTGTATTTCTTTTAATTTACAAGATTGCAATTTTGTAAGTCTCGAGTCCTATTAGCGCGTGTCGGTGTCATACGAGTGCCAATTAGGTCCCACTGGGCCTAAGTTTGATACGTTACTTCATTTGGCGCGGTTACCATTTTTTTCTGTTTGGTTTGATTTAGCTTTTGTTTTATTTTTAGTCAACACAAAATAATTATATAACAAAAAAACAAAAAAATATAATAAAATCAAAAATTAAAATAATATTACAAGTATTTGTCAAAAGTCCAAAAAAAACAAAAATAATAGTATAAAAATGCAAATAAATATAAAAACGAAAACAAAAAATTATAAACAGCAACATTAGCCATTAGTAATTTTGGGCCTGTTATTACTATCCAAGACTTCTCTGCAAGCCCACATGTTTGCAAAACCAGTCAAAGCCCAGTCAAAATCATTAATACAAAACCCTAATTCTTAACTATAAATACACAGTCAATCAGAGTCATAGGAATAGATAGAAATTCCACAAATCACTTAAAAAGGATTAGGGTTCTATTGAGGCAAAATCCCAGTTGAGTTTTGATGGTTAACAAACTTCAAATATGAGAAGCTTAAGTTATCTGATTTCATATGCTACTAATGTTTCTTCTTGAGTGAAAATTAAGAACAGGTTATGTTAGCTACTCTCAAGAAGATAATTTGCTTTTAAGAAGCATAAGTGTGAGTAGACTTCAAGCAATACGAAGAGTCATTATTCAAAGAGAAAGCTAAGAAGAATATTGCCTACACTATTCTGAGAAAGAAATCTTCCCAAGACAAAGAGTTAAAGTCAAGAGCCACATGGTTATCTTGAGAAGAATCTGCTTGAGAAGAGTCATCATGTCTTATGGCAATATAAGAAGGTTAACTAAGAAAGATCCAGGCAAGAAGAGTCATGATAGAAGAATAAGTGTAGATGAGAAGCATCACATGAGAAGAGTCAAGTTGAGAAGAGTCATGATCCTGAGAAGGGTCATGATGAGAAGAGTCATGTTGAGAAGAGTCATGATCCTGAGAAGGGTCATGGTAAGAAGAGTCATCATCCTAATAAGCATTAACATGAGAAGCATCAACATGAGAAGCATCAACTTGAGAAGCATCATCTTCAACAGGAAAATCACCTGAGAATAGTCACAGTGAAGAGTCACTGTGAGAAGGATCATGACAGCTGTGAACAACTTGTTTCTGCAGAAGTGCAGAAAAGTACAGTAGAGGGAGCCAATTTTCAAACGGTTATAAACAGCTAGTTTTTGTTGCAACGACTATAATTCTTGGATCAGCAGTTAATACACAATATTAACTCTATATAACAACACCTTTGGTTGCCATTGATCTTCAAGAGAGTGGATTAAATTTATGAGCTATCACCCTTCTCAGCCAACTCAGTTTCCTCTTTTCCATACTCAGCTGCATTTAAACCAGAAAGGATTCACCTAGTTTCTGAGTATGTATTAAGTCTTGTGTTGTTATGCATTCATGTATGTCAACCAAGCTCTAAGAAATCCCAAAACCCTTGTAATCAAAAGAACCTTGAATAGGGAACCTTCTCAAGTAGCATGTGTTGTTGTAGGGCTTGAGAAGTGAATGCTTTTTGTGTTAAAAGCAGTCTAATAGCTTTGAAGAAGTCTATTAGAGGATTATACAATAGGTAGAGCTGTGAGAAGAAAACTACCAAGAGCTAGTCTAATAGCGTTGAAGAAGTCTATTAGAGGATCATACAGTAGGTAGAGCTGTGAGAAGAAAACTACCAAGAGCTTTCAACTTGTGAGAAGTGAGTTGATTTTGTGTTAGAAGCTACCTAATAGATCAAAAGGATCTTATTAGGTGTGAGAAACAGTAGGTGGAGTTGTGTTAAGAAAACTACCGTGAGAACTTTAAGCCTAGGTTGGTTGTAAAGTTGTAACTATTTGGAAAATAGTGGAAATACTCACGGGGTGTGAGGAGTGGATTAGCCCGTGTTCTTTTGGGTGAACCACTATAAATCATTATGTTATTTACTGACTTTTTAAGTTGTTTTACACTGTGAATAAAACTCTCCATTTGGAGAAGTTTTTTAGAAAAACTAAGAAAACAGTTTTTGCTGACCCTTCTCAGCTACATACAGATTTTGCAGACCCTTCTCAGCTACGCATAGTTTTTCTAAAAACATTGTTTTTACAATTCTTCTAGAATATTTTCAAGTGGTAAACTTAAACCACTATTCTCAAGTACTTCACACTTAAGATAAGATTTTCAAACACTATCTCTTATCTTTGAAAAGCTATTTTGAAAATCATCATGTTCTCTTTACTTATACTTGTCTTCAGAATAAATAACTAGCTGACCCTTCTCAGCTCAAGAAACATAGTTGAGAAAACTGTTTCAACAAATCCTTCTCAACTCAGAATCATTGTTGAGAAGACATATTCATATCACCTTTCTCTACTCACTATCATAGTTGAGAAGACTGTTTTCACTCACCCTTCTCAACCTTGCATTCACACACACACATTGTCTAAAAATACTTGTGAAGTTGTTTATGTTGTTTCAAGTTAATTTCAAAAAGGGTCACAATTCCAACCCCTTTTCCTTGTGACACTCATTGACTTCAGGTTCAACATCGGTGTGTTTCGATTTTTGCGGCGCAAAGAAACAAGCAACAACGATGAAAGAACAATTCAAGAGAAGTAGCATCAAACAAATGCGTAACGTAGCAAATATTAGGCGACCAACGTGAGCAGCGATTGCCGTCAACTAAAAAGCGATAACACAAAGGAGATCACTTCTTTTACTAAAGTCATAAGTCTCGTTTATTTGAAATAAAATAACCAACGAAGTTAGTAATGTCATTCCCTTCAGATCTGTAAGCATTTGTTGCACCCTGAAAAATCCCGGTTTGGGTTTTTCAATGTACAACGTAGAAAACTGTGAAGCCGCCACTAATATTTTAGTTTTTAGACCAAAACATTAGAAAAAGGTCTTTTTACAAAAAGGCGGGTGGTCTTTTGAAAACAGAGATGTAGGTTCGAAATTCGGTTAGGTATGGGAAGGTATTAGCACCCCATACCTCCTTTCTACCGAAAGGGAACCATTAATTTGATGTGTGGTTTTGACAAGGTTTGATTTGAAACAATTGTTCTGTTTCTTTTCTTTCTTTTTATTTGAATTCTTGTTTTATTGAAAACAGAAGAGGAAAAAGAATATTTTTTTTTGGTATCTTTGAAAAGCGGAACTAAACAAAGATTTTTTGAAAGTGTGCTTGACGGGGCGTGGCCCGCTCCTACGTATCTCCTGGTGCGATGGAGAATTCAAAGCTTACGTAGTTCTCCTTTGGCGAGAAAACTTGAGTTGGTTGTATATTTTTTTATTGTAGGGGTTTTCGGTCCTAGACTGTACAGTCCAATAGACCTAGAACAAAGACGACCCTTTGTCTGCACCACGCGGCGTGCCCGCTACTTTTGAAAAATGATCTTTTGATTTTCTTAGGGAAAAAGGTTTGTTGTGAAGTTGACCGCTTTTATTTGAGCAAGTATCTTAGGCTCGCATTTGAACCGCATGCATTTCGCTAACCCTAAAACGCTAACCAATATGGGAAGTACATCCGAATCAGTACCTTACTCATTTTGGAAAAGGATTTGAAGTTGTTAATTACTTGTTTATTTCTCATAAGTATCCTAAGACGTTTGAGCTGTACAGCTCCGGTCTTAGGACGCTAGGCAACACCGGCCGTACGTCCGACTTGCCTCCTTATGAGTTTTGGAAAAAGATTGTTTATTGATCTCAAGAAATATTTGATTAACTTGTGAAAACAGTTTGAAGAGTATTGACTCTTGGGAAAGTCTTTGAAAAAGATTGATTAGAGATGAGAAGAAAAGAATTTGAGGGTGGCATTGGCCACAAAGAAAAGGAAGTAGAACATTCAATCACCTTTCAAGTCAAAACCGAGGTACAACACTTACTAATTCGCACTCAAAGTAATCAACAATTAAAACACAGGCATACTCATCATCATTTACAACAACAATACATAAAGATGCTATTGAATCATCAATAATTAATGGTATGAATATGTGATTATGATTTGCTAGATTAGGTAAGCATGAACAAATGAGTAGGCAAGAAGTGAATAAGTTTTCTTTATTTAAGTGTAAGTGTGTGAAAGTGTGCCATAAAGAATGGTAAGGCCGAAGCACATACAACAAACTTGAGCAAAAGAATTGGTCACAACAAAAAAAAAAAAAACAAGAGCATAGAGCATAGGGCAAGCATGCATAGGCATTTAGGCATAAAATTCATCAAGTTTTTGCAACCAAATCACATCATTAAATATACATACATAAACCCTAAAGTCTACACATGCATATCACACTCAAATAATTGTCATTTCCTCATTTATTTATCACACAAAATCGAAAGAACGAAAGGTGATGGAACCCTAAAGAAATGCTTGAGGCGAAACCTCTTGTGGTCACATACATCATTTTTATTCAACTTTGATACATGGAATGAACAAGAAAATATTGGGACTCAACTTCTAACCTAAGGCCGAACCACTACAGCCCCTAAATTAAACCATATTTTAACTCTAAATCATTAAATACAACTTGAATCATGTAAAGTAATCTTTCCACTTAAATTAAAGTGCCATAGGCACAAGTGAAAATCATTGTACTCCATCATCAACATAAGACACATAAACAAGATAAAAAATACATAAAACCAAAAGAAACTTGGTTGAATCCCTTCTAGCCATCTCTCCACTCAAATCAAAGTGCTCTAGGCACTAGTAGAGATTCATTTGGCTAAATCATCAACAACTAGCCAAAAACAAAATAAAAGAAAACATAAGCTAGTAAACTAAGTTTAAAGTAAAGATAATAAAGGTGAATCCTTTCCCACCATCCTCTCTACTTAAGTCAAAGTGCTCTAGGCACTAGTAGAGGTTCATATGGCTAGATCATCAAGCAATAAGCAAATACTAAATCAAAAAAAAAAGAAAAATTTTAAACACAAGTTGAATCCTATCTTACAATCATTTCCCTTGAATCAAAGTGTCATAAACACAAAGGGAAAATCAAGTAGTAAGATCATCAACATACCAAAGACCAAAAACATTTTTAATACCATGATTTGACACTAAAAACAAGATTAAACAAGCTAAAATAAAAAGGGGACAGCAACCCATTTTAATCAAAAATGCGAAACCTACAAGTGTTGAAAACACAAATTTATTTTACACAAAAACAACAAAGTCTATACAATCATCAACACAACAATTTATTTAGTGGGTGAGACACCAAACTCACCCACAACAGCCCCTAATCTACATTATATGATATTATGAGATGCAAATATAAGTTGAAAAATGGTTTTAATGCAAGAAAGTGAGTGAAAATGCAAAAGGTTTGATGTATACCTTAGTTACAAGCTACTAAGAAGAGAGAATGATGATCAAGTGTAAAAACAACAACACTCTTCAAGTCACCACCAATAACCACGAAAATCCTTGAAGAGACAGCCCCTTTGTGATATAAAAGTGGACTCAAAGATGAAAGGAAGAAGATGTAAGAATATGGGATGAGTTTGAGGTAATTTTGTGGATGAAGATTGAAGAAAATGGAGAGGAATAATGAGAGAGGGGCTTGGGTTTGAGAGGAGAGGGAGGAGAGGAATTCTTTGATCAATGAATTGTGTGCTTAAAGAGTGTGTGGGCTGATTATGTGAGGGTATTTATAGTACTCATCCTTCATTAAGGGCACCTAGGTCATTTTATTTCTCTTATGCTCTAAGATTGCATTTTAATTTCAAACCAATGGTCAAGATGCAATATCACATGGATCAAGGGTATTTAGAAAACACAAAGGGGCTGAAGGGTGTAGCTTAAGAGAGGGGTGAAGGATAAACTCATTTACCAAATTGTATTTTCCTATGGAGCTTATTACACAAGTGCCATTTTGATTCAAATGAAGGGTGAAGATTGTATTTAACATTTGAATGGAAGGCCATGATTTAAACACAATAAAAATAAATCAAAATGGGGAGGATAAATGCTGGTTTATGCGCAGCACATAGGGGAGAGAGTGAGTGGAATTGCAACTTGCACTTGACCTTTCAAAATTCAAAAGATTATTGAATATTCTTTTTAAGATAAATCTTCTAAACTCTTTCCATTTTGGGCCATGTCCCATGATCCAATGATTGGGCTCTGAATTCTATGACCTCACCAATCCCAAAGTTGATTTTATTGACCCCACCTCAAAGGAAATGACCATTTTGCCCTTTTGTTCAAAACTTGAATTCCATGCCAAAAATATTTCAATGGTGCACAAAAATGCGCAACCTCCAACCTTTTAGACCCAAATAAATTCCCCAAGAGATGCATAGTGGTTTTTACTGAGAAATTATTGGTCTTAGTGAAATGACCAAAATGCCCTTTTGGTCAAAAAACCGTAATTTTGCCCCAAAACTCAACTCTCTGCATAAAACATGTCTTCCAACTCCAAACATCATCTTAAAAACAATGAGATGACTTTTAGGACTCAAAAATGCATGCCCAATGGCTTTTCCTGAGAATTTTCCACTTTCTGTGAAATTACCAAAATACCCTTTTTGACCTAAAAACCCTAGTTAGCCCAAAAATGCATTTTCATTCTAAACATGATCCTAAAAACCCTTGGATGACTTTTAAAACTCTAAAATGCATGCCAAGCCTTAATTTATTTATCTTTGGTTGAAAATTAGGGTTTTGACCTAAGCCGGACAAAATTGGGGTATGACAGCTGCCCCTCTTTATCTAGATTTTAACAAGGAATATGAATTGGCCGAAACATATTCCGAGGCAAAATAGAGATAAAGAATTCAGAAATTATACCGATTTTGTCAACTTAGGGAAAAACCCGAATTTTCTTTTTCTTTTTCTCTTTCTTTACTCTTTGTCTGGATTTCAGCAAGGAATATGAATTGGCCGAAACATATTCCGAGACAAAATAAAGATAAAGAATTCAGAAATTATACCCCACGTTTCTCTCTTTTTTTTTTTATATTATTAAAAGGATAAGTGCCGACCTTGATGAAGTCGTAAACAGAAATAAATTGGTGCTAACCTCGGTAAGCGTGCGAGAATAGGAAATAAATTGGTGCCAACCTCGGTAAGCCAGTGAGCGAAATAAGGCGATAAAGCGATAAAGCGATAAAGAAAGAAGGTATCGGTCCTCGATGGCAGACACCTTTGGAGGCTTTGCTAAAGCCTTTTAACGAACCGCGCGACGATCCGAGTTTGCCAACGAGCGAGGTGGTCTTCAAGAGCGGCCAGGGAGACAATACCAAGTCTAGATCTCGATATTTCTCTGGATTGCGCTACGTCTTAGGCCGACCACGGCTATCCTTTTATTTGGACCCAATGAGGTCTGAAGGACTTACTCGTAGCTCGAATCACGAGGTGAAGTCCGAAGGGGCGCTTGGGTCTGAAGGCGAGCACTTTGGCTCTGAAGGGGCGCTTAGTCTGAAGGACACTTAGTCTGAAGGATTCACGAATCTGTTGGTTGGTTGGTGAAATGATCAATCTTTGCCGCACTAGATTGAGGTACTGCATCGTCACCGATGCAAAGAATGGTGTATGGGATATGGATGCATGTTATGCAAAGGCATGTTATGCAGTGGGCATGTCATGCGAATGCATGTGGTGCGATGGTTTAGTGGAATGATGAATGCGGTGAGATGCTATTCTTGATTCTTCATCTTTTTAATTTTCTTTGGTCGACCTTCTTTTTTCTCGATGTGTGTTTCTTCTTTTGTTTTTTTTTCTTTCCTTGAATGATTTTGCTTGGATCGACTTCCTTTTTTCTCGATCGTTTATTTTCCTTTGCTCTTTTGCTCTTTTGGCTTTTCTTTTTCTTTGGTTCGACCAACCCGTGACATGACCGCAGAATCGATTAGGATTGTGGTGGCGTATGAGCCAAGTGCGATTTGCTTTATAATTTTACCATTTGAGGATGATTGCGGCGTAATTGTTTGCTTGCGAACTTAATTTGCTTTTGAAAAGTTGTTTCCTTTCCATGACTTTTAGAAATTTCGCAATGATTGTGATGCTTTATGATTTATGCACATGTTTCTGGATCAATGTCATCATCATCATAAAACGCTTATTTTGAAGCGAGAAAAACAAGAAAGATAGCAAAACGTATATGAGAAAGATTGAACTTTATTGATGTAGAAGCGATTAAATGCATGAAGGTTCTGCCGATTGCTCAATACATTTGAAAGTTTAAACTACAAAAAGACACGAAAAAGAGAGAAGCTAATTTCTGACTGTCCATCTCTGTGGAACAGTGCCAACTATTTGTTTCCATGACTTTGACCACCCTCTTAACCAGACCTTCGGGGTGTTGTATGCCTTTGTCTACTTTTCATGCCCCAGTTTTCTGACCCTAATTTTTGCCTGGATCGCCCTTTGCGGGTTTTCAATCCACCGGGTCGCTCTGATTTTGCCTAGGCCGCCCTTTCGGGTTTTCAACCTAGCGAGCTATTTTTACTGGGCTTATCTTTCTCTTTTTTTTACTTATTTCTTTCAGGCATAATACTTCTTTACTTGATCGGAATTGATAGGTTCTTGAGATCCTCGCCATCCATATTTGTGAGTATCGCTCTCCTCCGGAAAAAGCTTTCTTGACCACGTATGGTCCGTCATAGGTGGCGTCCACTTCCCACGGGATCACTCGAATTGGCGAGAATCTTCTTGAGTACTAGATCTCCTCATTGAATTCTCGGGGGCGAACCTTCTTGTCGAAAGCGCCATCCTCTGCGATACATTGCCCATGACACAAGGTGCAATTCTTTTCTCCTCAATGAGATTTAGCTGATCCGACGAGCTGCATCCACTCTCGCTTCTTCCAACTTGGTTTCCATTAGTACCCGCAGGAAGGTATTTCAACTTCAATGGGAAGCACCGCTTCGACCCATATACTAGGGAGAAAGGGGTTGCCCTACCGATGTATCTGCTACCAAAATAATCGATAGCCATGCAAAGCGAAAGGAGCATTTCGTGCGATCTTTGTAGGTTATCACCATTTTACGCACTATTTTCTTGATATTCTTGTTGGCGCTTCAACCGCCCCATTCATCTTGGGGCGATGCGACGGGGCGAATTGTGATCTGTGAATCTTGAACTTCGGCGCCTGTGTCCTTCATCATTCTGCTTGCTCGGAGTTCTTTGCCATTATCGGTGATGATCTTGTTGGGAAGACCGTAACGGCAAATCAAATCTTTCTTGACAAACTTGGCAACCACCGAATCGGTTATACTTGAATATGAGGCGGCTTCAACCCACTTTGTGAAATAATCAATGGCGACGAGGATGAAACGATGCCCGTTTGGCGCTTTGGGTTCAATTGGACCTATGACGTCCATGCCCCACATTGAAACGGCCAAGATGCGATCAAGACATTCAATTTAGCGAAGCGGTACATGAATGTGATCGGCGAGATCGGCACTTGTGGCACTTCCTCACAAAATCGTAGCAATCGGACTCCATCCGCAACCGAGGTAATAGCCAGCTCTCAAAATCTTTCTAGCCATAGTGTGTCCTTTGGAGTGGGTTCCAAATGAACCTTCGTGTACATCTTTCATGATTCTTTCGAAACTCTTCTTTGGCAACACACCTCAAGAGAACCATATCATAGTTTCTTTTGTAGAGAACTTCACCACTCAAAAAGAAATTCCTTGACAATCTTACGAGGTTCTCTTGTCATTCTCTCGATGCCCTGTGGGGTATTCTTGATTAGTGATGTATTGCTTGATGTCATGATACCAAGGCTTCTCATCGGGCTCCTCATCTATTCTTTGTGCGATAGTGATGCGCAGCAAGCTCGGTGTTGAATTACGATATTAGCCAAACTCTTGTCACGGTAACATTGAACATAGAAGACGATGTTGCCAATGCATCGACCAATTGGTTTTCACCTCGAGGATATGGTTGAAGGTGATCTCGTCAAAAGACTTCATCAACTCTTGCATGTAACTACAATAAGGAACGGTTTGGGATCTCTCTCTCCCAATCGCCTCTTACTTGATGAATAACCGGTGAATCCCCATACACATCTATCCTTTTAACTTTCCATTCCGAGTGCTTGAATACCTAAGATGCACGCTTCGTATTCAATGAATGTTATTGGTGACATAAAAGCTTAATCTGGCAGTAACTGGAACAAAACGATTGTCAGGGGAAATTAACACTGCCCCAGCTCCGTGTCCCCATACATTTGATGCGCCATCGAAAATCATCCTCCACCTCTCATCTTCTTGGGATTTCCTTCATCAAACGATTGCCATGATGTCTTCATCGGAAAATCATCTTGCATTGGTGGTAATCTTGAATTGGCTGACAGGCTAAATACTCAGCAAGTGTACTGCCCTTGACTGCTTTCTGTGTGACATACAGAATATCATACTCTGATAATAACATCTGCCACCGAGCGATCCGTCCTGTGAGGGCTGGCTTTTCAAAAATGTACTTGATTGGATCCATTTTAGATACCAACCAGGTTGTATGACTCAACATATACTGTCTTAAACGATGGGCAGCCCAGGCTAAGGCACAACAAGTCTTTTCAAGCATCGAGTATCTCGTCTCGCAGTCGGTGAACTTTTTACTCAGATAGTAGATGGCATGCTCTTTCTTTCCCGATTCATCATGCTGTCCCAGTACACACCCCATTGAGTTGTCTAGCACAGTTAAATACAAGATAAGCGGTCTACCACCACCGTCGGCATCAGAATTGGCGGATTCTGCAGATAATCTTTAATTTTTCAAAGGCCTTTTGGCGATCATCATTCCATTCGCTACGATTCTTGCTGCTTGATTTAAAGAGAGGTTCACAAGTGGCGGTCAATTGGGATATGAACCTTGAGATGTAGTTCAATCTCCCAAGGAAACCACGAACCTCTTTTTGATTTTTGCACTTGGCATTTCAAGGATTGCTTTAACTTTATCTGGATCAACCTCTATCCTCTTTGGTGACGATGAATCCCAATAGCTTTCCGGATCTTACACCAAAGGTACATTTCTTTGGATTTAGTCTGAGCTTGAACTTAGTAGGCGCCGAAGAGTTTCCGTAGATTAACAATGTGCTCCTCATCGAGTCTTGGACTTTGCAATCATATCATCCACATACACCTCAATTTCCTTGTGCATCATGTCATGGAATAAGCGTCACCATTGCCCTCTCGATAAGTTGCTCGGGCATTCTTGAGTCCAAAAGGCATCACTTTGTAATGAATGTGCCCAGAGAGTTATGAAGGTGGTTTTCTCCATATCTTAGGAGCCATTTTTATCTCGATTGTATCCTGAATACCCATCCATGAAGGAGAACAATGAGTCTTTGAGTCACATCTTGTCTACCGAGAATGTCAATGTGAGGCAGGGGGAAGTCATCTTTGGGACTAGCTCTATTCAGGTCTCTGTAGTCGACACACATTCTGACTTTGCCATCTTTCTTCGGGACGGGAACGACATTGGCTACCCACTGTGGGTACTTTGCAACTGCTAGAAACCCAGCGTCAAACCGCTTTTTACCTCATCCGGATTTTCGGTGACATCTCGGCTTCATTCTTCTTAATTTACGTTTGGTGGAGGGCACTCTGGTTTAACCGGCAACTTGTGTTCCACAATGTCAGTATCTAGCCCTGGCATATCTTTGTACGACCATGCAAAGACGTCAGCGTAATCACGCAAGAGCTGGATTAACTTTTTGCGTTCACCATCTTCCATGGCGGTACCAACCTTAACTTCCCTTTTATCCTCTTACGTACCCAAGTTGACGATCTCAATCGACTCCCCATGAGGTTGAATTATCTTCTCTTCTTGCTCTATTAATCTCATTAATTAGGAGGAGTTTCCCGATTTTCATCAACATCCCCTTGATTTGGTTAATTGGATGATCAAAGTCATAATTGGAATTGTTGCACTTATTATTTTCGAGAGATAATTACTTTTGATCTGCATTCGGGGAAGCGGACACTAGAATGAAAAGCGAAACAGACATAACAAAACGAAAAGAAAATAAAGAGATAAATGAAGAAAAAGAAATTTTATTGATAAAATTCAAAACAAGCGTTTTTATTAATGATAATGTTGTTGAAAATAAAAACATGCATGCCCTAACAAGCTACCCTAAGGCCTTGGGCCGAGCCAAAGGTGTGCATTACAATCATTACTTTGAACTAAAGGTAATGGGCAAGTCAACAGCTTCCCAGTTCTTGAGCTCTTTTGTAGCGCTGCAGCGACAGACTAAACTGGCTCCGCCTTCTTCATTCTCTGGATCATCCTCAATAGCAGTGATCTGATCCGGGTTCAGCATACCGGCACTCCTGAAACTCTGGTAGAGATCACAAATTGGAACCTTCTTTGACCAGGGGTCTTGACCTCTCAGCTTGGCCAACCATCTATGCTTTCGTTCATCTGCCATCTTTCCTCTTTCACCTTTACTAGGGCAGTACATCAAGCCCACAACGATCTTTGTTCTCTTTTAAGCGCCTTTGGGGCAAGGATTCCTGTCTGCCTTTCCCGGACCACGTCCCTAGCTGGTAACCTTGGTCCATCATGATTCTTGCGACCATTTCTCCATTCTTTGACAGCTTTATCACGGGTGATGACAATCCACATCCACCAAACACAGCGTTGGCTATCTCAAGAGATTGGAAAGAAGTTTCCAGAGACTCCTCGGCTGCCTCCACATAACGGAAAGGGGAAGGCTTGTTAACTAGCATCTCTTCTTCTCCGTACACCACCACAATCTTGTCATTGACTACTGAACTTAACCTGCGATGCGAGAGAGGAAGGAATAGCTCGGCCATATGGATCCATGGCCTCCCAAGTAAGCGGTTGTATGAAGAAGAAATATCCATGACTTGAAAATTAACATAGAATGTTTACGGACCTATTTGAATGGGGAACTCCATCTCCCTATCACCTCCTTCTTTGATCCATCAAATGCCCTCACCAAAGTTGAGCTTGGCTTCATAAAGGAACAGTCGAACATCTAACTTGCTTACGGTTGACTTGGGCATCACATTCGAGAGATGAACCGTTGTCAATCAAGACCCGAGCCAACACGAAATCCCGCATTTGTGAGAGATGTGCAATGCTTGATTGTGCTTCCTTCCTCTCAGAGAAGCTCCTCATCGATGAAGGTCGGTGATTAGCGGTACCAATATTACCAACGACTTCGTCAACCGCCAATGAAATATTACGAGCAACATGGGCTTCATTCAACACTTTCATGAGAGCGGTTCTATGTGCTTACGAACTCATCAACAAAAACGACATCGAGATCTTTGCGGGAGTTTGGTTCATCTGATCGACCACCTTATAATCACTTTGTCTCACTATCTTAAGAAATTCATCATTTTCTGGCTCTGTCCCTTTCCTCTTACGAATATTCTCTGCCTCCTTTCCTTACCCTTACGGGCTCTATCTTGGCTTCCTTGGAGGATTCGAGGAGCATACATCCGCCCGCTCCTTGTCATGCCACTTGTCGATTATATTTATAATGAAGTGTTTGGAGAAACCTCCACCGGAGGCGTGGTGCTATAGATCCACGGCACAGCACTGTCCTTCTCATAAGGGAATGGAGCAGGGACTTCAATAACCAATGGCTGAGGCTTGACTTGGGCTGGTTTTGGATCATACCATATCTCAATTGGCTTCCTAGCTTCTTTGCCATCATTAATCATCAACACACTTTCCTCCTTTTCAAACACCCCACTTGGACCACATAACGATCCATCAAGTCTTGCAAAAGCGACTTGAAAAAACTTCCAAGCACTTACACATACAGGATCAACACATACACACCGCTTCGTATAACCCCACAACGGCATAGTTCAGCATGTATACTTTCGGAGGAGTCTCAATACATTCAACAGATTTTATCATTATGCGCCTCAGAATCTTCTCTGCGCATTAGCGGATGGTGCCCGTGTCGTGAGGATTGATGGTTATACTTGGGTGCTTCGGCTTGAAGGAAAGCGATTGGCATCAATCAAATCTTGAACTACGTGCTTGAAAGCCTTGCGCCTTCCACCGTGTGACCAACTCCTCCGCTATGAAAGCTACGGTGGCATCGGCATTGTATCCCCAGGAAAGGGGGTTGCATGGGCTTCGGGCGGATTTTGATCAAATTCTTTGCAATAAGGTGATTGAACAATTCCGTATAGGTCATTGGAATTGGATCAAAGCTAACACGCCTTCTCTCTTGATAATTCTGGGTTTTGTAGCCTGAGTTAACCTGCTGCGGTTGGGCTGAGACGGCTAGTGGTGCCGTTTGCTGGGGAGAACTGAAAGATGGGCTTCCCCCTGCAGTAATAGCATTGGTTTCCCCTTCTTTCTTCTTGGGGAAATTGGAAAAGGGCTTCTTTGGTCCACTAGAATTGCCAAATCCTCGGCAATCTTTCCCTTCTGTGATCCGGTGCTCTAAACGCTCTCAGATGACAACCATATGCGAGAAAGCTGGATGAGACACTCCCCACCAACCTATCATAATGACCTGGAAGAGTCTCCATAAACATGTATACCATCTCCTTTTCACCAATGGCGGCTTTACTTGTGCGGCTATGCTCCTCCACTTTGAGCATATTCTTTGAAGGACTCTCTATCCCTTTGCTCATGTCTTTATGGCGAGGCCGGTCGGGAGCAAGGTCCATGTTATCTTGATCTTTGTTTCAAAAGCGCTTGAAAAGGTCTTTCCAAGCTGCGTGAATGTCGGATGATCGCATTTGCATATACCGATCTAACGATGCCCCGATCGGTACATTGCTCGAAGTAGTGAATGAGCACCTTGTCATCATGAGCATACATGGCCATTTTCCTAACATACATCGTCAAATGGCTAGAAGGACACCGGTGCCGCGATACTTATCAAAGTCCTGCTTTGAATTTATGAGTCTGACAACATCCGGGACAAGGCACAAATCGCGGGCATCTTTAGCTCTAGCACTGATCCTTCTGACTCTTAAACGTTCTTGAGCAAATGATCACGATCCTTATCTTTGGGTGTTCTCAAACAAATGACCCGGTGATAATTTCCCATTTGTGATGGTAACCCCATATCGAGCGGGGCTTCCCATAGGATGGATAATGTTACGAGGATTCACGGTAACCCCGGAACGATCTTGGGCGAACTCATTGTCGGTATAACACCAAGACCGAGGAACTTGCGGTCAATATTAGCTCCACTAGGTGTAACTATAGCGAGTTGACTTGGCACCACGAGGATAGCCAGGCGGCGGACGACATATAACCAATGGGCATTCCCGGGGTACATTTGTGCATTATTACGCCCTTCGCCCGGAGAGTGGCCCGACCGGCGTGGGAAAAGTGTGAGCAATCATAACCTCAGAGATCACCGAGGAGCAACGAAAGTGACGGCCCGCCGGGATTCACAACGGCGGTGGCTCGGCGAAGAACCCCACTCCTCAAACTACGTAACATACTCATCATCTCGGCCATCCGGGTTTCCATAGCCCCGACTTTTGTCTTCAAAATCTGATTCTCCTGAGCCACCACTCGGGGTTGAGGATCTCTACACCCAACTCTTCTTGACCCGTGTCTTGATCTCGAAATCTTGATTTCCGACCATCGATCTAAACTTGTAAACGGGTGAAATACGGTGTCGGCGAACCACCTTGCCTTTTTCTCTACGAACTTAGAAAGAAATGTTTTTATGAGTGCGAATCGTGAAATGAATGGATGCATAAATATATGCGCATGAAATGTGGATGCGTTTCTCTCACGTGGTGCCACGGGAAGTGCACGTTTTTTTTTTTTTTTTTTTTTTTTTGACAAGCAACGAGGATCGAGAATATGAAACGAACCATACATTTATACTTAAATTTGAAACACACAATTCTTTCATTCATTCATCTTGAAAAGATAAGAGTACATTACAAAGAGTTCTTAAAGCATTAAAAGAAAATTACAACAACTGGAATTTCAAACAACGACTATGTCCATGCACCGATCTCTCTTTCTCTTCCTCGAAGTGGAAGGGCGATCTGCCCAGACCCTCATTTCTGAATCGGACCTCGATATATGCAATGAAGCTTGAACCTCTGTTGGGTAGTGAATACATCTATAGCACGCTCAAGATCCTCAGCGCCTAGGAACGCCCATGACGATATCATAACATAACTTGGATAAGTAGGCATATTTTTCTTGCAAGCATCTGCGGTAGTCATCCAACCTACGGTGTTCTTCCACGAGATAAGCCATTTCAGCCCCGAACCTCTCTAGTAAGCCATCCCGGTGTCTTACGCGGTTTTCAAGGTTGTGGACCTCCAGAGCTCCCCATGGAACATTGCTTGAAATCCTCAAGCCTCTCTGCACCAATTCCTTTGCTTGCATCTCATCTTGGAGTCTTTTCTCCTAATCGCGGTGAGGCCTTGGTGTGCCTTTGCTTCCCTCAATTGGCCCATAAGCTCTTTTCTAATTTTTTAGAAACATTCAACTGGGCTTTCCATGCATTGGCATCCTCAAATGCTCATGTCCTATCTCGATTTCGAACTTGAATTTCACTCATTGGCACTCTTGAGGCTACCTTGCATTTCAGTAGCCTTCGGTTTCCAGAACAACCTTTTCTTTGTAATCGACCAGTAACTTCTCTTTGAGCTCATTTTCTTGCTCTAAACTCCTCTTTTCTTGCAACAACTTTTCTATTTGCACTTGTAACTCTTGCTTCTCCCGCTGAGATTGGAGCAAAGCGACCTTAAGTCCTTGACCTCTTCATTAGGGATAGGAGCAATTGGGGAACTTCACTTCAATTAGAGGACAACTTTGAAAGGCAATTTAAGCTGTGCGAACCCGACGTCGGACCCACTGCAGATAATCCTTTCTACATTCGTGCCTCTACATCCCAAATCAACACGACCTTTTCTTCTTGAGTGCATCCCCAGCGCGGACAATTTTCCTTAGTAAACCTGTTTCTGAACCTCTGTCGAGCGACACAAAACCGACTAAAGACTCGGATGGGGTGGGTGGTCATTGTGTACCCTAAGCGCCTTAATGCCAAAGCGGGATCAGAGGTGACACATCCTCTGGTACCAATAAGAGGGCGTTGGGGAAACCATTAAGCTCATAGATAATATCTCGATACGCGTCCGTGCCAAGGTACACCACAAAATGTCAACCCTCTCATGCTAGCAATGAACCGCTTCCATTCATCCTTACTCTTCTCTTCAATGTGTCCCTAAACATATGAGAGACAAACCACTGTAGAACAACGTAAACAAACACATAACCATACCCCCTCCTTTGGAATGGCGATCACAAAGGGAGTAAAATAGATCGACTAAAATGATGAAGTAGGATTCGACCCAGAACTTTTAAAGGCAAGGAAGACATCAATGGCTGCAGACATCAACAAAGTTTTCAATACTTGGGAACAAGACCACCCAGTAAATGAGCAGAGCTAACACATCCGAATATGCTTTCCAATCTTTTTAGCAAGCAAGGTTTACGCCTCAACCTCTAAGAATCTCCTTGATAAACCACATTTACGGCCCTTAACCTCCACATTTTTAGCCAAGACCTCTTCCTTGACTTGAAGGATACCAGACCGAGCTTTGACTAATGAGTACTTCTCCATATAAGAATACGGTTTGCGGTTTGCAATAGGAAAGCCCAAGATCTTTTCAAATTCTTCTAGGGTTCGGGACCAACTGGTAATCTTGGAAAGTGAAACAATGATACTCGGGATCGGAAATCTTGAGCCAATGCGATGAGAGCTTCTGTTTGGACATTTACCTCAACAGGTCTAGAAGATTGCCATACATGGTCCGAAAAGCCTCTTTTAAGCCACGAGGAACTGATTGCGAGCTTGACCAAGCTTTGGACATCTTCTTGCTTGAAATTCCACTTGAGGTTCTTTTCAAATTCGATCCATTTTCACTTGATACCTACAATTCCACAGCACACGGTGAGAATGCATGCGAAATGAATGTATGAATGCATGAATGCATGATGTTTGAATTTCAACATAACAGACTTTCAAAAGTTGGACATTTATACATTTTTGGAAAAACAACGGTTTATTTTCACAAAAATTTCGATGCAGGGTATGCAAGCTCCTTTGTGTCCTACTGGGTTTCTTAGGAGGCGGGATCTAAGGCTTTTTAGGGGTACTTCAAGGTAAGCACTAACAAGAGAGCCTAAATAAGGTTCCTAGAGCCAACGACCTCATCCGAAGCGCACTAATCAAATAGGACGTGCGTCCAGTGATGAGCTCTTGAACAAAGCCAAACTCTAGGTGAAGTCTTCGCAACCACACGAAAAGACGTCGTCCAGTGTGCGACCACTAATGACTTCGTTCTAGCCTAAGATATACTCTAGCCCGGTGTAGGGCATCTCACCAAAAATCACACAAGGGTAAAAGCGGTGAAAGTGTGTGTAGGAGCATAATGATGCATATACCCCCACCCGCAAAGAAAATCCGAAAGCAGATCCGGACAAAGAGAGTCATCTACCCTAGGGTTTTGCACATATCATTCAAGTCTAAGCAAGAAATCAACCTAAGGTATAAACAATCATCCAAAACTCTGCTTACCTTAAGAAAAAGGAGCTAAGAAAAGGGGATCATAAGGGGAAAAATGCATGAACCTTACCAAAGAAAGGGAGCGAAGAAGAGGGGAACATGCAAGATAAGGGGAATATGATGCATAAGCATGAGAAGGAAAGAAAAGAAAGAAAGATAAGAAAAGAAAAGAAGGAAATAGAACGATCGTATTTGAATCAAACTACCACACATCAAATTAATTAGGCTTGACCCTCGTTTTTTCTAAAAAAGAAAAGTTGTCCCCAGTGAAGTCGCCAGCTGTTGCACCCCGAAAAATCCCGGTTTGGGTTTTTCAATGTACAACGTAGAAAACTGTGAAGCCGCCACTAATATTTTAGTTTTTAGACCAAAACATTAGAAAAAGGTCTTTTTACAAAAAGGCGGGTGGTCTTTTGAAAACAGAGATGTAGGTTCGGAAATTCGGTTAGGTATGGGAAGGTATTAGCACCCCACACCTCCTTTCTACCGAAAGGGAACCATTAATTTGATGTGTGGTTTTGACAAGGTTTGATTTGAAACAATTGTTCTGTTTCTTTTCTTTCTTTTTATTTGAATTCTTGTTTTATTGAAAACAGAAGAGGAAAAAGAATATTTTTTTTGGTATCTTTGAAAAGCGGAACTAAACAAAGATTTTTTGAAAGTGTGCTTGACGGGCGTGGCCCGCCTCCTACGTATCTCTCAGTGCGATGGAGAATTCAAAGCTTACGTAGTTCTCCTTTGGCGAGAAAACTTGAGTTGGTTGTATATTTTTTTATTGTAGGGGTTTTCGGTCCTAGGTATGCAGTCCAATAGACCTAGAACAAAGACGACCCGCTTTGCAGAACGACGTGCCCCGCTACTTTTGAAAAATGATCTTTTGATTTTCTTAGGGAAAAAGGTTTGTTGTGAAGTTGACCGCTTTTATTTGAGCAAGTATCTTAGGCTCGCCTGAACCGCATGCTGACTCGCTAACCCTAAAACGCTAACCAATATGGGAAGTACATCCGAATCGATTACCTTACTCATTTTGGAAAAGGATTTGAAGTTGTTAATTACTTGTTTATTTCTCATAAGTATCCTAAGACGTTTGAGTACATCTGACTCGGTCTTAGGGCGCTAGGCAACACCGCCGTGACGTCCGACTTGCCTCCTCTTATGAGTTTTGGAAAAGATTGTTTATTGATCTCAAGAAATATTTGATTAACTTGTAAAAAACAGTTTGAAGAGTATTGACTCTTGGGAAAGTCTTTGAAAAAGATTGATTAGAGATGAGAAGAAAAGAATTTGAGGGTGGCATTGGCCACAAAGAAAAGGAAGTAGAACATTCAATCACCTTTCAAGTCAAAACCGAGGTACAACACTTACTAATTCGCACTCAAAGTAATCAACAATTAAAACACAGGCATACTCATCATCATTTACAACAACAATACATAAAGATGCTATTGAATCATCAATAATTAATGGTATGAATATGTGATTATGATTTGCTAGATTAGGTAAGCATGAACAAATGAGTAGGCAAGAAGTGAATAAGTTTTCTTTATTTAAGTGTAAGTGTGTGAAAGTGTGCCATAAAGAATGGTAAGGCCGAAGCACATACAACAAACTTGAGCAAAAGAATTGGTCACAACAAAAAAAAAAAAAAGAGCATAGGGCCGAAGCATGCATAGGCATTTAGGCATAAAATTCATCAAGTTTTTGCAACCAAATCACATCATTAAATATACATACATAAACCCTAAAGTCTACACATGCATATCACACTCAAATAATTGTCATTTCCTCATTTATTTATCACACAAAATCGAAAGAACGAAAGGTGATGGAACCCTAAAGAAATGCTTGAGGCCGAAACCTCTTGTGGTCACATACATCATTTTTATTCAACTTTGATACATGGAATGAACAAGAAAATATTGGGACTCCAACTTCTAACCTAAGGCCGAACCACTACAGCCCCTAAATTAAACCATATTTTAACTCTAAATCATTAAATACAACTTGAATCATGTAAAGTAATCTTTCCACTTAAATTAAAGTGCCATAGGCACAAGTGAAAATCATTGTACTCCATCATCAACATAAGACACATAAACAAGATAAAAAATACATAAAACCAAAAGAAACTTGGTTGAATCCCTTCTAGCCATCTCTCCACTCAAATCAAAGTGCTCTAGGCACTAGTAGAGATTCATTTGGCTAAATCATCAACAACTAGCCAAAAACAAAATAAAAGAAAACATAAGCTAGTAAACTAAGTTTAAAGTAAAGATAATAAAGGTGAATCCTTTCCCACCATCCTCTCTACTTAAGTCAAAGTGCTCTAGGCACTAGTAGAGGTTCATATGGCTAGATCATCAAGCAATAAGCAAATACTAAATCAAAAAAAAGAAAAATTTTTAAACACAAGTTGAATCCTATCTTACAATCATTTCCCTTGAATCAAAGTGTCATAAACACAAAGGGAAAATCAAGTAGTAAGATCATCAACATACCAAAGACCAAAAACATTTTTAATACCATGATTTGACACTAAAAACAAGATTAAACAAGCTAAAATAAAAAAGGGGACAGCAACCCATTTTAATCAAAAATGCGAAACCTACAAGTGTTGAAAACACAAATTTATTTTACACAAAAACAACAAAGTCTATACAATCATCAACACAACAATTTATTTAGTGGGTGAGACACCAAACTCACCCACAACAGCCCCTAATCTACATTATATGATATTATGAGATGCAAATATAAGTTGAAAAATGGTTTTAATGCAAGAAAGTGAGTGAAAATGCAAAAAGGTTTGATGTATACCTTAGTTACAAGCTACTAAGAAGAGAGAATGATGATCAAGTGTAAAAACAACAACACTCTTCAAGTCACCACCAATAACCACGAAAATCCTTGAAGAGACAGCCCCCTTTGTGATATAAAAGTGGACTCAAAGATGAAAGGAAGAAGATGTAAGAATATGGGATGAGTTTGAGGTAATTTTGTGGATGAAGATTGAAGAAAATGGAGAGGAATAATGAGAGAGGGGCTTCGGGTTTGAGAGGAGAGGGAGGAGAGGAATTCTTTGATCAATGAATTGTGTGCTTAAAGAGTGTGTGGGCTGATTATGTGAGGGTATTTATAGTACTCATCCTTCATTAAGGGCACCTAGGTCATTTTATTTCTCTTATGCTCTAAGATTGCATTTTAATTTCAAACCAATGGTCAAGATGCAATATCACATGGATCAAGGGTATTTAGAAAACACAAAGGGGCTGAAGGGTGTAGCTTAAGAGAGGGGGTGAAGGATAAACTCATTTACCAAATTGTATTTTCCTATGGAGCTTATTACACAAGTGCCATTTTGATTCAAATGAAGGGTGAAGATTGTATTTAACATTTGAATGGAAGGCCATGATTTAAACACAATAAAAATAAATCAAAATGGGGAGGATAAATGCTGGTTTATGCAGCAGCATATAGGGAGAGAGTGAGTGGAATTGCAACTTGCACTTGACCTTTCAAAATTCAAAAGATTATTGAATATTCTTTTTAAGATAAATCTTCTAAACTCTTTCCATTTTGGGCCATGTCCCATGATCCAATGATTGGGCTCTGAATTCTATGACCTCACCAATCCCAAAGTTGATTTTATTGACCCCACCTCAAAGGAAATGACCATTTTGCCCTTTTGTTCAAAACTTGAATTCCATGCCAAAAATATTTCAATGGTGCACAAAAATGCGCAACCTCCAACCTTTTAGACCCAAATAAATTCCCCAAGAGATGCATAGTGGTTTTTACTGAGAAATTATTGGTCTTAGTGAAATGACCAAAATGCCCTTTTGGTCAAAAAACCGTAATTTTGCCCCAAAACTCAACTCTCTGCATAAAACATGTCTTCCAACTCCAAACATCATCTTAAAAACAATGAGATGACTTTTAGGACTCAAAAATGCATGCCCAATGGCTTTTCCTGAGAATTTTCCACTTTCTGTGAAATTACCAAAATACCCTTTTTGACCTAAAAACCCTAGTTAGCCCAAAAATGCATTTTCATTCTAAACATGATCCTAAAAACCCTTGGATGACTTTTAAAACTCTAAAATGCATGCCAAGCCTTAATTTATTTATCTTTGGTTGAAAATTAGGGTTTTGACCTAAGCCGGACAAAATTGGGGTATGACAGCATTCTAATATCATTTCAGTTTTATTTCAAATATGCGGTAGAGGTGAAATATCATCTATGTTGTGCCTAGGTCATGTTATTATATTTTATTTTTGTTTTGAAAATATCAGATCACTAATTGCACCCTCACATTTTAACTCGCATACACCCTTATTTAAGCCTATTTTTGCAAACTCACCCCAAATGCTAACTGGGCCCTCATTTTTACACCACAGTTTTAATAATACAATCCCTGCAATTACTTACACACTGGCGGATCTTGAGCAAAAAGTTGGGGTGGGCCGCTCATAAAAAAGTCATTGAAACTCAAAAATGTATAAACAGAGACGCAGAAACACAAATACAGTTAACATAGATAAATATGAATTAAAAATATTTATAAACAAAATTAAATGACTAATAATATAATTTTGATTTACATAGAAACTCAATTGATGTTGTTAGTCAAAACATAGTTTTAAATTTATTTGATTATAATTTTAAAATGTTGAGATATTTTTCCGAAAATTATCAACCGTTTATTCACTATTTCTACTTCTAATATAAGAGCTGTGATGATATTAAACATCTCAATAAAATTTATACTCCAAAAAATATAAAAAATACCATATATATTTACGAGTGGGATTTAAAATATTACGGTCAGGCGTTCGACTCCCCTGATAGATATTTTGGCAAATATCAAACAAAAAATTAGCGCAGCTTTTTATTTTAAGAAAACAAAACTGACAAAATCCAAAAAAGACTAAGCCAAGATTCAAACACAGGAGCTACTGCTTAAGGAATCTGAATTTAACAGTTGGGCCACGCTTCTAGTTTTTGTAATGTTGGCGCAATGTTTATATATTTAGTTGCTTCTATTTTAAAGTAGGGCTATTTTAGTAATTTTATATGTTTTTGTAGGGCGGGCCGTGGCCCTCCCCTGCCCATGAGAAGATCCGCCCCTTCTTATGTAACACCCCTTTTCTACCCCATAAATTACACGTCATTTATCAGAGTAAATTGTTTTTTTTTTTAAATTAATTTAACCGAATAGAAAAGAAATGCCACATCGTCATAAATAAAATTCGTCAATTGCACTCATCACGGTTTATGCAACAAAACAGCGTCATAAAATTAAACTCCAAAAACAAAAAAAAAATTTACGTCACAGCGGAATAAGAATCATAACTCGCCAAAACCACTCAAACACGTCTCACATCAACTATAAAATCATTAAACAGTTAATTAATAAACTAACAAACTTCAACTACGCCCCCTAGGTGCTACAGTATCAGAGAGCGACTCGACAGACATCCCAACGGCTATCAAAGAAGCCAGCAGGACCTTCACTCGCGGTTACCTGCAGCGTTGCCACAATAGAGCAACATTCCAAGCAGAAGGGGTGAGAATTTCAACAAAACATAATTAAGCATATAATAGAGTAATATGAGCAAACAGTCATACAACATCATCATTATCATCAACTTCATCGTCACTGAACGCTAACTCAAGTCATAATTTTTACCACAAGTCATAAACATGTATGTGCATGAAAATGCAACCCACGCCTGGGTATATGCATGATGGTACCATACTCGTCATAAATAAGCCACTAAGGGCACACCGTCACTAATATTCATCAAAAAGAGGCCGAAGCCTATTCGTCATAATATGCACATGCTATGAGACACTATGGACACATGTGCAATCACCAAATCCCTCACCTGGAGTACTTGTCATCGTCGTCAAAAACACTCATAGAGTGTACTCGTCATAACCATCACAATAAATTCACATCCATCATCATAAATATCACATTAAATATTGGAGTAATAACACCTTTCAATCTTAAGTAACAACACATAAAACTTAGGTAACAACACATAAGAATTTAAGTAACAACACATAAAACTTAGGTAACAACACATAAGAATTTAAGTAACAACACATAAAATTTGGGTAACAATATATTTAAAATTTTGGAAAACATCTCATTTTCATACTTAGGAAACATCACATTTAAAATTAAGAAAAACATCACATTTGCAAAGTGGGGAAAACATCACATTTTAATTGTGAAAACAGCTCACTTTAATTTGAGGGAATAGCACCTTAATTTGTAGAAAAACAACACACTTTAAGCGCTAAATAAACAACAGCAAAACAACATAAAAACAGTAGGGTTTATACGCCAAACACGGTAGAAAAACAGCAGCAAAACAGCAACCTTTTATGCGCCAAAACAGCAAAATTTTTCGCGCTAACACAGCAGTGAAACAGTGTGAAAATAGCAGCATTTTATTTGTATAAACAGGAACAACAAAACAGTTTATTTTGCCTTAAAAATAGAATATTCAGTTAGGCCTCTGAATAGGCTTTCCAACGCATTTTAGAACACCTCAATCGGGTTCCCGGTTCGAAAGATATCAACTTTACAAAAACAGTAACAACACTTTATTTTTAGACAAACAGCAACAACACTTTATTCTTAGGAAAACAGCAACAACACTTCATTCTTAGAAGCATCAGTGCTTTATTTTTTTTAACAAGGACAACAATCTTATTTTTAACAAAATAGCAACTTTATTTTTATAAAACAGCAGCAATTCAATTGTAAAAATATAGTCCTGCATTTTCAAAATTCATGGCTTGGATTTTTAAAGGGAACCAATTTATACTTGGCTCTTATAAAAAAAACAGAGGATAATTGATTATAACATCATCAAAATTCAATCCAATCCAATGCTCACACGATCAACACCACAACAAATTCAATTCTCAATCATACCGACACGATCATTATCATCAACTTAACACTATCAAGGTTCGTCAACATCGCAACAATTCATCAAAACAACATCACAATTAATTCGATCCTTCCTAAATTTTGCACGTATTCATCTCAAATTCACAACAACAACAAAATTCATCAAACAACATCAATAATTCATCAACAACATCAATAATCATCAAATCACATCACAATAACATCAAAACCCCACAAACCCACCACATACCCAATTATGTTAAACCGAAACGCTCACCCTTACCTCTTAAACGTATGCTCCGTGGAAGATGATTGAAGGCACCACGAGTAACCACAGCAACACAACGAGCCAAAGCCTTGAGAATTTGCGAATTTCTTCTTCTCCTTCCCTCTCTTAGCGTCGCGCCTCTTCTCACTTCTCACTCTCTCTCAATTTCGATTTTTCCCCAAGTGAGAATGAGTGTGAGGGTTTCGCATACCCTTAGGGTTAAGCTGTGGGCCTTTCACGCGTTGGGCTCACAGTTACACCCCTCACTACTACTCGCTCCCATCCCTACACAAAACATAATATTTCTCCCTTAATTAATTTATATTGCGCCTCCAATAATGTACATAATTAATTTAACTAATTAATTAAATAAATTTTGGGGCGTTACAGCTTACACCCCCATTTTACAATTTTCACTCCTTTCTCATTTTTTTTAATTCTCTTCAAACCAAATAAATTCTCATAAACCAAAAACAACAATTAAATATTTCCCTATCCAAAAATCAAATAAATTAGATTAAGTCGGTTGTACAACCGGGTTAGTCATCATTCTAGGACGAATGAGCCGTACGACTCAGTAATCCTAAAACTCAATAAAAATATAAATAAATCATTTTTCCCAAAAATAGGGGATTAAGTCAGTTGAACAACTGGGTTGTTCAGCGTTCTAGGACGAATGAGCTGTGCAGTTTAAGAGTCCTAGAATACCTATTCTAAATCAAAACCACCTCACACCAAACCAATTTTTCTCAAAACTCAAAAAATCATTTTCAAAAAGTAGGGGACTAAGTCAATTGTACAACTGGGTTAGTCAGCGTTCTAGGACAAATGAGCTGTACCTTCAAGAATCCTAGGACCCCTGCACTAAAAAACACCAAGCAACAAACCTGTTTTCAGAAAGAACTACGTAGCTTTGATTCCTCCATTGCATCCGGAGGTACGTAGGAGCAAGGGTCTACTCTTGTCAAGCACTAAAAACTAAAATTTCAATTAAGTCTTCTTTCTTTATATTTTTAAATAAAAGGGTAAAATATTAACATAATACAATTGATTAGACAAAGGATGTCTTGGGGTGCTAATACCTTCCCCACGCATAACGACTCCCGAACCTTAAGCTTGCCTTGTCCAAAACCTAAAGGGATTTTCCGAATTTGCTGCAACTACAAATTTGTGTCTGGTGATTCTTCTTTTGATGGATATTCTACAATATAGTTCTGTGAATATTGTGGAATTAGTTTTGGAGGTTCTCTCCACCTTCCACTAAAAGCATTACTAAATCTTTGGTTTCTACTAGTACTGTTACCAACCATCATCTTTGAGTGGAGGCTCGGATTGTCCCTCTGAGTAATGAACCTTATATTATCTGCAACTTCTTCTTCTATATTTGGGTTATTAAGTTGCATTGGAACTGCTTTCCCTAGTTGAATTCTCACTGACTGCATAATATCTTCTATTTCTTGATTATCTTTGATTTGTTGTTCCATTTCTAATTCATGTAGTTCTGTCTTCTCCATTGCAGGTCAGCTTTCACCTTCATCTGTGCTCTATGTATTTCCACCAGATTCTCATGAGGAGTGTCATGAAGGAGGTATTGTTTTTGGAGATTTCTGAAGTTAGCAAGCTCTGCATCAGATAGATGTGTTTCATAAGGCAAATCTGAATCCTAGTATTGTAAGTTCCTTATTGAATCTTCAATAGGATTGCACTTTGCATACATTTCAGCTCTAGGTTTAGCAAGATTACTAGTAGCCGTCCCTGTTCCATCAGAACAAATAGCAACCATCTCTACCCAAGCTCTTCTAACCCTTTCCCTGACCACTTCTTCATTTTCCTCCACAAAACCTTCTGGTGTTTGCTTGTTGCTTGATTCTTCTACTTCATCAGTATTCTTGAAGAGTTTGTGAGCTGTATTTTTAGTTGTATCCCCATATTTCTGCTTGTGTTCTCTTAGCACCGCATTAATAGTCTTTGAAGGTTGAGCTTGAATGGCTTGACTATATTTAGGTATAGAGGAGCAATAGGGTGACATGAATCTGTGAATCTTGCAGTACTTCTGTTCATGTCCCATACAACCACAGTTGAAACATAGATCCTGAATTCTTTCATACTTGTAGTGTACCCAAACTTTGGGAAGTTTTTTCCTTGGAATCCAACACCCAGCAGGAAGAGGTTTGGTAACATCAATCAGTATCCTTGCTCGCAGAAAGGTCCTCAGCAATCTCCCCTCCAAGATAGACTCTTCAATCATGATAATCTTCGTGCCATTCTTAGTGTTTAGAAACTCCATTGGTAAGTTATGGACTTGAATCCAGAATGGATTCCAATCTAATATGATTTCATCAGTTGTTATATATGGATTCCAGTACTGGAGGCACATTAGATGATTCATAAAATACCAAGGAGATCTATTCATCACTTCTTTGCAGTCTTTCTCTAGTTCAAAGGTAAACATAAACTTGTTCTTACCTTTCAGAGATTTGAAGATTCTGAAAGGCAGACCAAGCTTTAGCTATGATTCCTTTTGCTATTGCTCTGTTCCGCGCTTTATTAGTGTGTAGTTTACCAACCAAAGTTCTACTTGATAAATCTTCACTATTTCCATATGCAGGTATCAGGATTTCAGTTAGTTCCTCTGGGTTATCCTCTGCCAAGTTAGGAGGTTTCTGAGAGCTTAATGCCATGTCTGATATGAGGGGGAAAAGCACTATTTCCCGCTTCCAAACTTTGAACACCGGAGAAACAAGCCAAGATGCAGATCTGTAATTTTGTTTTTAAGATCGAGATAAATAGAAGATGCTTCTCTGTTAACTGAAAAAGTATCAAAGTTGTGTAATAGATTAGGGTTAAAGAAAGTAGGTTAAACTATTTGTAACAAGACTGTTTTTGAGGATTTGCTGTTTAGGGTTTAAGGTTTTTGTTCCCATGTTAGGTGGGTAATACTATCTATTAAATGGGTAAGAGAAGTAGTGATAGATACTGGTAGAAGTTAATACAAAAGTAAAGACTAAAATAGGGGCCTAAGCAGCATCAGAAGCGTCTTTCATCTCGGCGTCGTCAACTTCAAGTGATGGCACCAACACTAGTTTGCCATCTCAACACCTTTTGCAGAACAGACTTCCTCCAACTCAGCCTTTTTCTTGTCTAAGGATGACTGAAGCTCGGAAATTTGTCCTTGTTGAGTGGAGATTTTCTCTTCATGGGAAGTAAGAGTAGCGCGGATTGATTCAATTTTAGCCTTCCACTGCGTTTCAGTTTCCTCAAGCTGTTTCTTCACGAACTCTTCCTTCTCCTAAAACAACTTTCGTTGAGCGACCAAGTCAGATTGCAGGTATTCATTTGCCTTTGTCAACCTTGCGTGCTCAGCAATAACTTTTCGAGCAAATTCCGCTTCTTTCACCCCTTGGTGTTCACGGAGCCAAAGTTTGTTGAACTCGTCACTCACGACATGGCCAACCGTTGCAGTTTTCAAAGCAAACAATTGCAACATCAGGCACGCCTGCTCAAGGCCGAGATTGCGAACTCGGTCAGCATCATTAACGGTGGCATCCTTCTCCCGAATAAAATTCCTCACGGAAAAGCGTTTGTCCCAAAGCGACGCAATTTCCCCTTCACCGACAAATTCTTGAAAAACTTCTGTCTAGGAAATCTCCTTTTCAACAGTCTTCATTTTCTTCTTCTGTGGTACCCCAGTGTCCTCGGCAGGCCTCTTCTCAGATGTTGAGCCCTCAACTATTACACAGTCACTGTCTACTTGAC
This sequence comes from Oxytropis ochrocephala, assembly GCA_020916435.1. Taxonomy (NCBI): domain Eukaryota; kingdom Viridiplantae; phylum Streptophyta; class Magnoliopsida; order Fabales; family Fabaceae; genus Oxytropis; species Oxytropis ochrocephala. The sequence goes on along the minus strand of CM037088.1, from coordinate 99,213,138 downwards.
CTGCCGAACTGCTAGCAGGCACCATTTTCAAAGGTGTCGCTTTTGTGTGAAAACAATATGTGCAAGTATACACAATCGTAACAAGTAATAAAGAGTAAGTAGAGATTGTTCCCACGAGGATTGTTGAGTTCTTTTCTATATTTAATTAGCAAGTAAGCTAGTGAGTAAAAGCAAAGTAAAATAACAAGTTGTAGAACACATTTTTATAAACAAACAGTAAGTAAGATAAATGATTAGTAGAAATTCAGAAAGAGAGTAAGCTGGAATGCCTTTCACTATGCAATGTCATCATAATGTATTAATGTTGTATCTAATGCTACAGCATTAGGTGCTGCAACAAAAAGACGTTAATCTCTAGAATACTTCACACTAGGTTTCCTTGCAAGAGTTTATCTCTAAATCCTAAAGAAGTACCTCCTAGGCTGCTTGAGCACCGGCAGTGTTCACCTTATAGGTTATGCCCTCCTATCTCTAGGGTTTAAGCAAGGAACATCAAGATCTCTCGTTAATGATCACTACCCATATTATTCTTTGAGATCAATTTATAAACCATCTCTGAATCTATAAATGGTACTTATATTAGGTGATCAATTCTAAAATAAGTTTGGAAATAGTATCACACAAAGGATAAAATGCTAAAACATCAAATACATGCATTAAACACACTAAGACTTCATTACATAGTTACTAGCATCCCAACTCAGAGTATTTAGCTCATAATGAGCAACAAACACAAGAAATACAACTTAAACATAAATGCTAAAGTCATAACTAAGAAATACAACTTAACATAATGTTTAAAGCCATAAATGCGAAAATACAAAGAAGAAATAAAGTAGGAAGTGGTATACTGAAGATTGACTCCAAGAACAGTGATAATGGAGGTACAAACAGCTCCCAAATCCACGAAAATCTTCAAGTAAGCCACTCTGTATTGTTCTGACATCAGATCACCCCAAAGATCACAGTGCAAAATTTCTACTTTTATTGTGAAAATGGAGCTTGGAACGAAAATGGAGAGAAAGACTATCTCTAAACCTAGCCCCCTTTCTGAACTAGCCTCCCAAATGAGGAAGATAAGCCTCCTTAAATAGTACTAGGGTTTAGTGATCCAAGAAATATCCTTTGGAGGTTACTTTTGTCATTCCATGTGCCAATGTACCCACAAAAGGGAATATTCTGAGCATATGACAGTCTGGTACCAGCAATAGGGCGTGTTGTCCTTTTTTGACAGCTTGCCTCAGCAATTTCTCTCTCATCATTCGCAGGAACGCAATTGCTGCGGCACCTAATGTTGCGGCAATAAAATACACACATAAAAGCACAAAATGGGGCACCAAAGTGCCAAAATGACTTCAAACCAGAATTAAATCTTCTTTTACACTAAACAACCTATTTTAATTAATTAAAAACAATATTACTTTAGAACTCTCAATAATTTAAGCTAAAAAAGCATAAATAACTCTTATAAATAAGAGGTATCACACCCCCAAACTTAAACCATTGCTTGTCCTCAAGCAATGACGCTTGACAAAGACAAACAAACACAAGCAAGGCAATATCCAGCTGCACAAATTGATTCAAACAGATTTTCAAAAATGTTCAAGTTGGGCATGAACTTTCAGATGTTCAAAGATTTTCATACTTATCAAGGTGTGTGTGTGTGATCACTAGGCTCAGTTCAGTCCTTAGCAAGTTTCAAAAGTTCTCCTAGCCTCGGAAAGCATGGCTTTCTTTTGGTTATGCCAAAGATTTTTCAAAAAGAAGGGTAGACTAACAATTCATGCACAGAATGGGGAGATAAGCATGACAAAGGGCTTTGATGTAGCAATCCAGAACTCTAGGCCAGTGCACTTATTACAACTTGATACAACGATGTTGCGCGAAATAGAATAGCACGCAACATTACTGATCTAACAAAGACTCTTTGTACGCAGACATTTAATCGCTCTTTGTCTTTGCATTGCCCTTATTCTTTGAATTTCTTTTTGATAGCATTTTTGCTTTTTCAACTTTTTTTTTCTCAATTCATTTTCTCTTTTTTTTTCTCTTTTTTTCCTTTTGACTTGTTGATTGGGCAATTACAACACATTACACTTATTTACAGACACTGGTGCTTTATAACATAGCACCTTACATTCAGATTTCAATCACTTTCCTAAAACTATGTGCACATGACCTAATTCCATTCCTTCATGCTTTGCCTTAGTATATCTTAAAGAACCCCCAAACTTAGTTTCTTATGCTACCTTAAGTTTTTAGTAGAAATTTGGCACAACCTTGGTCTACCAACATCTAACTTCAGCATCAGATTGTTTCTAGCTTACTAATTTCCTACCTAAACCTAGAGTATGAGTGTGGGAACAATAGCAATCTAATCATCAATCCAAACCAGGCTATCCTCACTCAATCTCACCATAATCATCATTAAGTCAGCCCAAAAAGAAGCATAATCTATTACTGATATGAACAAAAGATACAACTAAACATGCCTTTTAAAAACAAACAACACAAGGTCCTCCCCCCAACTTAAGACTCAGCAGTGTCCCCACTGCTCATGCAATTACTATAGGGAGAAGCCTTAGACACAATCAAAACAGAAATTAGACACATAAAAAAACATATTTTAAATCCTAAACAGTTGCTGGATGCTATTTCAGATGCTACAACATCCTGCAGGATTATTGAAATAGAACTAAATAGAAAACAACAATTAAAAACAACTAACAGAACATAAACAACTAGACACAAAAGAGAAAGGGTTTAGAAGGGACCCCTGGATTGTTTCTGGTATTGGCTATTGTAGCTTGGTGCACTCTTCAGCAACTGCATTGGATACGATAGCATCATCAAAAATTTCTTTTACAGCAATTGCTGCAATGTTAGAAGTTGCAGCATCTTCCTTCTCAACAACAACTGCAGCAATTGTATGCTGCAGCACAAACTCTGTTTCAGGATTAACTCCTTCACCCCCAAGCTCTGATCTCACTGAGCATCCGACAGCTTTCTCTTCTTTGTCATTTCCTTTGTTCTCACTTTCTTTGTAGGTGTGGCAGCAGAGATCTTCAAAGATAGTTGTTCCTCGGATGCTGCAGCAATAGGTGCTAAAGTACTTTGACAGCAACAGATTCTTGCTGAGGTGGCTTAGTGGTGCTTTGCATTTCTGGCTAAGGTTGGATGGGTGGAGTGAGTGAGAATGGTGTGGGGTTGAGATAATAAGGGTGGAGGTGATATGAGTGGTAAAGGCAGGGGTTGGGAAGTTGTTAGAATGGTAGGTGATGTGGTGTTGGGTGGGATGATGATGGACTGAGGAGTTTGTGTTGGAGGTTTTGGTTGGGGTTAATTGGTGGGACGTGATGGGATGATTAAGGTAGGATAAGATCAAACCATGCCACCTCAGCATTTCTTTCAATTTTGAAAACTGTTCTTCTTTTTACAATTAATGAACCAACACAACAAGTGCTGCAACAATGTTGCTACAAGCAATGTTGTAGCATCAGCTACTGCCACTTCACAAATCAACTTAGCACCATTAAGTGAGGTTCCTGCACAAACAAAAACAAATCCAAATTTATTAGTTTAAAATCCAGGGTTGCCTCCCAGTAGCGCTTGGTTTAAGAGTCCTCAGCCAGACTAAGTCTTGTGGCAGGTATCTTGCATAGTCCCTTGACATCGCCCTTGGTGCAGCCTTTTGGTGTTGCAATATTAACCTTTTGCAAAACAGCTTGTTGCATGAAATGTTTGGCCAATGGAGGCTCTGGTGAAGGAGGATGGACCTAATCATCTGGTACAACAGAGTCAGGTTCTTCCATAATCGTCTAGTTTAACAGAGTCACCTTGGAATCTTTTTGGCCACCATTTTTGTTCTTACAACTTTCCTGTGATACTGCTGCTCTTCCTTCTGACACTGATGCTGTAGCACTGCCTGTGACAGCATCCACACTCTGCATTTAAGTTTTCAATGTCCTTGGTGTTTTCTCTATGGAAGGTTGAGTTTTGGATGGATTTTTCTTTGGTAAGGGCTGAGGTGGTTTTTGTATTGGCGGGGGATGTTGTTTTGGAGACGGGAAAGGTGTTAGGATAATGTTTGATGGTTTGGTTTGAGGTGGGTGGATGAAGGATAAGTGATGAAGGGTGGGAACTGTTAGAAGTGGGTTTTTGTGATGGAGAAGGTGTTTATTTTTTGCTGGAGGGGATGGTTTAGGTGAAGGTGTGGTGGAATAGGTTTTGGGTGGGTGGTGTTTGGAAAAATTTAATTAACAAGGTTTAAATGAGGAAAACGAGAAAACACACTGCCAATTAGCAGAGGTGACTGCCAAATATGCCACATTGACAATTGAAACTCCATTTTGACTTGTTGACCATGCTCTCAATCCTTCAGCAACAGGTGCTGCAACACTAGAATTCTGCATAATTGACAGCACAAACCACAGGACCACTTATTCATACCTGAAAAAACAAAAACACACAACACACAATTAGTCCTAAAAATCTGGGGTGCCTCCCAGTAGCGCTTAATTTATAGTCTTTAGCTAGACTTGGCTTTCAAAACCCAAGTTAGGGTGGATAATAGGACAAGAAGAAAATATTATCCTTCCGCTTTCTCCTTTTTGTCAAAAATCCCATGTATTTGGCATAGGGAAGCAAGTGTTGCCATGCCCCAATCAATAAGCATTTGGGATAGGAATTCCCCCTCTTTTGAAAAAATTGAAGCTCATTTTGCGGAGGACTCTTTTCTTCACTTACCAAGGGTTGAACCTTAATTTTCAAATGACTCTTATCATACCTCAACCTTGGTTTTTCTTCCTTGTCACTATTTTTGAATTTTTCTTGTTCTACAACTACACAATCTTTTTGTTCCACTACTTCCAAATGACCACATTCAAGTTCACACTCTACACTCATTTGTTCCTTTTGCTCAACCACATATTCAATACAACCTTCTTCTTGTAGATGCTCCAAAATGGTCCTAACGTGAGCCTCTATATTCTTACATGAAGATTCAAAGTTGTCATGAAAACTCTCTTCTTTTAGATCAATCACTTCTTCAATACAACTCTCCTCTTTTATATGCTCCATAATTGTCATACAGTGAGCCTCTATATTCTTACATGATACTTGAAAGTTTGCACTATCCAGTTTGGTATCCCCGAGTGATTGAGCTACAAATTCTTGGAAGTTGGAGATGGTCTCATGGAATCCTTCGGTTTGAGCTTGACAACTTGGATCTTGCTCAAACACAAAGTTTTCCATGTAACAATCCATCTTTTGGGCAATCACCGACATGAAATTTGTCTCACAACAGCCCCTTTCAAAGTTTTCACGCTCCACCTTCATAGATTCAATGGCTTGAGCTAAGAATTCTTTTAAACTAGAGTTCTCCTCATGTAATCCCTCATTTTGAGCTTGAGAACAAGGATTTTGCTCACACACAAAGTTTGATAGGGGTATGGAATTTAACTCAAAACAGCCCCTTTCATTTTCATCTCCATAACACTCATAGTTGAAACAATGTTGTTGAGCTTTCAATTCTTGCATAAAGTAAAAACTCCAATGGCCCATGGAATAAAGTGGAAGATTTTTTTTTTCAAAAACACCAAACACAAATTGTGACACTAAAAACAACAAAGAGAACACATTACAAACACAAAGCACAATACAAAATAGAAAAAAAAATTGCTCAAAAATTGAACACACACAAAACTAATAAACTTTCTAACTAAACAATAGAAATTAACTATCACAATCCCCGGCAACGGCGCCAAAAACTTGTTGTGTGAAAACAATATGTGCAAGTATACACAATCGTAACAAGTAATAAAGAGTAAGTAGAGATCGTTCCCACGAGGATTGTTGAGTTCTTTTCTATATTTAATTAGCAAGTAAGGTGAGTAAAAGCAAAGTAAAATAACAAGTTGTAGAACACATTTTTATAAACAAACAGTAAGTAAGATAAATGATTAGTAGAAATTCAGAAAGAGAGTAAGCTGAAAAGCCTTTCACTGTGCAATGTCATCATAATGTATTAATGTTGTATCTAATGCTACAGCATTAGGTGCTGCAACAAAAAGACGTTATGCTCTTGAATACTTCACACTAGGTTTCCTTGCAAGAGTTTATCTCTAAATCGTAAAGAAGTACCGCCTAGGCTGCTTGACCACCGACAGTGTTCACCTTATGGGTTATGCCCTCCTATCTCTAGGGTTTAAGCAACGAACATCAAGATCTCTCGTTAATGATCACTACCCATATTATTCTTTGAGATCAATTTATAAACCATCTCTGAATCTATAAATGGTACTTATATTAGGTGATCAATTCTAAAATAAGTTTGGAAATAGTATCACACAAAGGATAAAATGCTAAAACATCAAATACATGCATTAAACACACTAAGACTTCATTACATAGTTACTAGCATCCCAACTCAGAGTATTTAGCTCATAATGAGCAACAAACACAAGAAATACAACTTAAACATAAATGCTAAAGTCATAACTAAGAAATACAACTTAACATAATGTTTAAAGCCATAAATGCGAAAATACAAAGAAAAAATAAAGTAGGAAGTGGTATACTGAAGATTGACTCCAAGAACAGTGATAATGGAGGTACAAACAGCTCCCAAATCCACGAAAATCTTCAAGTAAGCCAGCTCCTGTATTGTTGCAGCATCACTCCCAGCACTGTTGTGCAAAATTTCTACTTTTATTGTGAAAATGGAGCTTGGAACGAAAATGGAGAGAAAGACTATCTCTAAACCTAGCCCCCTTTCTGAACCAGCCTCCCAAATGAGTAAGATAAGCCTCCTTAAATAGTACTAGGGTTTAGTGATCCAAGAAATATCCTTTGGAGGTTACTTTTGTCATTCCATGTGCCAATGTACCCACAAAAGGGAATATTCTGAGCATATGACAGCCTGGTACCAGCAATAGGGCGTGTTGTCCTTTTTTGACAGCTTGCCTAAGCAATTTCTCTCTCATCATTCGCAGGAACGCAATTGTTGCGGCACCTGATGTTGCGGCAATAAAATACACACATAAAAGCACAAAATGGGGCACCAAAGTGCCAAAATGACTTCAAACCAGAATTCAATCTTCTTTTACACTAAACAACCTATTTTAATTAATTAAACACAATATTACTTTAGAACTCTCAATAATTTAAGCTAAAAAGCATAAATAACTCTTATAAATAAGAGGTATCAGTCGCCAGAATGGGACCTGTAACGCCCCAAAAATTATTGGCTATTTATTTAATAAATTATTGGGGATTAGATTGTGGGAAAATATTAGAAATAAAAATATGGTATTTTATTAAATCAAGGGGGGTGGTGTTAACAATTAATTAAGTGGAAAAAAAGGGGCCCATGACCCAAAGGCCCCATTAGGCGCATGAGGTGATGGGGTTTACCTAGGGTTGGCTCATTTTTGGGAGCAATTGGAAGAAAAGAAAAGAAGAAACTAGCGAAGGAGAGAGGAGAGGGACGACGCTATGGAGAGAGAAGAGGAGGGGGAGATCGGCGCAAGGGAAGAAAGAAACGAAAGAAAGAAAGGAAAGAAAGAAAAGAGAGAAAGAGGTGTGCGCCGAGGAGAAGAGAAGAAACGAAGGAGAGGAGAAAAAGAAAGAAGAGCTGCGCGACGTGAGGAAGAAGAAGGGAGAGGAGGCTTTGTTGCTGCGGTTAATTCGGTGCGTTCGTAAAAGGGTCTTCGTCTTCGGCATAACCAAGGTAAGGGTGGGTCTTACCTTATAATAGGGTTCATAATGGGATGTATGTGGGTTGTAGGATATATACTGGTCTCATTGTGAATTTTATTGTTGTTTTGATGTATGTATGAACGTATGATGAATTGATTGCACACTAGGTGCTTGTTGAACAATATGTGGTTCGTTTGATGTATTGTCTCAGTGAATTGATGTTGAAAATGGTGTTTGAGGTGTGTGAGTTGTGTGCCGAGGTGTGTGAGTTGTGCGCCGAGGTGTGTGAGTTGTGTGCCGAGGTGTGTGAGTGGGTGCGAGGTGTACGAGGGTGTATGCGAGGTGTACGAGTGAGTGTGTCGAGGTGTGTGAGGGTGTGTGCCGAGGTGTGTGAGGGTGTGCCGAGGTGGGTGTCTGTGTGGGGCGCCAATGTGGCTGCCCAAAATGGCGCCTGTGTGCGCCTGTGTCTGTGTGTGCAAGTGCTGGGCGCCAACTGTGGCTGCCCAGGGCGTCTGGTTGTGGTGTGTGTCTGTGTGGGGCACCAATGTGGCTGCCCCAATGCGCCCAGTGTGCGCCTGTGGATGTGTGTGGGTGTTTGTGCTGCCCAAAGCGCCGAGTTGCTGCCCTAGTGCGCTTGTGTCTAGGCAAGGGCGCCTAGTGAGGCGCCATGTTGCTGTGTGTGTGCGTGTGTGTTGGGCGCCAATGTGGCTGCCCTAGGGCGCCTAGTGAGGCGCCATGTTGCTGTGTGCGTGTGGGGGGGCGCCAATGTGGTTGCCCCAGGGAGCCTAGTGTGCGCCCGTGGCTGTGTGTGTGTGTGTGTGGTGCTTTGCCAGGCGCGAGGTTTGCCCGTGCGCGCCCATGTTGTTGCTCAGTGTGCATCTTTGGCGCCGGTTTAGCTACTGGCGCTGAGTCCGAGATCGTGTCTCAGTTTATGTCTTAGTTTGTGTCTAGGTGCTTTGTTTGCGTTTACAGGCGCCAGATGTTGCCCGATTTGGCGCTGTGTGGTTGTCTTGCCGCCACCGAGCGCCGATTTCCTCTTGTTTAGGCGCTGTGTGGGTGTTGCCACCGGGCGCCCGATTTTAGCGTCTGTTCTTTGCTCTGTTTGTGTCTTATGTGTTGTTTTCGTGTTGTGGGCTGATGATGGCACAATTTTATGTTGCCAATGTTGTTAAATGACGATGGGTCTATTGACCAAATTAAAGTGACGATGTTATTGATGATGGGCGTAATGCCAAAGTGACGATGATGTTATAGATGATGTGATGATGTGGACATTATAATTTGTTGGTTGTTCATGAAGTCACATGCATACATGTGCATATTATGACGATGTAAGGCTGCGGTCTCGAGCTAGTGACGATGAATAAGGCTCAAAGTGACGATGTGCCCAATTGGCAAAAATAAGGGACGATGATGGTACCACATGCATACTTGCACCTCATACATTCATTCTCATAATTGATAATTTTTATGCTGGTTGATATATATAACATATATATAGGTGGCTGATGTAAAATGTTGACGTGACTGTAGTGACTGCTGTGTATATATATGTTATTATAGTTGTTATAAATATATTGAAGGTTGTATATATATATATATATATATATATTGGGGTGATTGCTGGTTGTATATGTGTTGTTGTGATTGGTATAGTTCTGTGATCTAACATACTGCTTATTATAAGCGTTATTATGCGGTTTAGACTCACCCCTTATGTTGATTATTACTACAGGTAACCGTGAGTGAAGGCTTCTGAAATCCTTCATCCCTCGAGTCGGTCTTATGCTCTGATACGTAACACTCAGGGGATGGGCGTTAGATTTTTATTTGTTTTGTTTTGTTTGGCTGTTGAATAATTTCATTTGAGGATATTATTATGTTATTGTTGAGACTGTGATTTGAATGTATGAGATTTCATTTTATTCCGCTGCGAGATGTATAAGCTTCTATTATGTGAATTGAATTAATGTATTTTTGAGAATTCCATCCCACTTGCTAGGTGTTACGTATTATATTGATTTATAAGAGAATCTGTTGTTATGTTATCGTGTATTTAGATGAAGTGAATGTAGCATCCCGTTTGGATGAATTGAAAAATAATTTTTAAACTCTGATATTTTTAATTTAAATTGCCAGGTAGAAATGGGGTGTTACCTTAGTGGTATCAGAGCAATGGTTGGTCCGTCCGACCAAGTCGTCGAGTCATTGTGTCGATTGACAATAGAGTGTTGTCTTTTAGCTCAAACCATTGTTTGTGTAGTAAGTGATGCTTCTGCAGGTAAAAGGGCAAACCGAAGACTGTTGATGGTAAGAGGACTAGTGGGGGAGATACCCTGCTGGTATTGTTTGTCGTAGTGTGTTTTTCCCTTGAGAATGAATTTTTAATCTATTGGCTGAGTAGAATATAACCTGCTAGTGTAGTTGATTTCATGCGTTTCTGTTAATTGTAGTTGTCTTGATTGCTTGAAGACAAGCAATGATTTAAGTTTGAGGGTGTGATAACTCATATTTATATGAGTTATTTATACTCATTCAAAGAATAAATCACGCAAGTTCTCTAGCAATACAAGGTTAATTTAATTAGTTTTATGTTAGTTTCTTAGTTCTTAGTGAGTTAGAGGTTAAATTGATAAACATGTGCATTTTGGCACCAAGCGGTGCCCTTGAGAGCGTTTTGATGTTTCTTGTGCTTGTGCAGTTAAAAGTGCTGAACGTGACCACGTCCTTCACCACGTCTATAGAAGAGCAGCAGGGCAAGGGTGAAAGATCTCAATTTTGGCGCGCTAGCAATGATGGTCAAAGATATAAAAAGTCAGAAGATCTTCTATTCCCCATCTGCTGACACGGAAGATACATCAGTAGTAGCATGCGCATGTCGGTCGGAAGAAAAAACAGACTTGGTAGGTGGGCAAGTGACATCAGCAACACGTGAGCAAGGAGGCTATTTAATGAAGACTCAACTCTCTCTCAAGGCACGCAGACACGCAGAGACCTTCATACACTTCACTCCACTTCATCCCTTCATCATCCCCTCATCAATCTCAGAAATGGTGTTGTAAAGAAGTTCTGGAAACAGACTTCTGTATTTTGCTTTTCTGAACTTTTATTTTATTTTCTGCATAACTCACCACTGTAAGGCTCAGACGTTGTAACGTCTCTACAGCGTACATGCTGAAGAGTTACTTAGGTGTATCTTTTGCACTTAGTTTCTTTTATTCTATGTATGGTATTTGGATTACTCCTTATCATTCTGTAAAGATGCTCAGCATGAGCTAAACACTTTGTAGTTGGGTTGTTGTTTTGCTTATAATGAATTTCTAGTTTAATGTTATGAAGTATTGACGTTTACATGTTTTAAATCTTTGCATAAAAATATTTCCAAACTTGTTTTGAGGTTGGCCTCTTAAAATAGGTAGATTCATAGGTATAGACATGGTCTATGAAAAGAACTCAAAGGTTTATATGAACGAAAGATGTACTAAAGACATTTAGGCATTTTTATCTAAGTCTAGACATAGAACGGATAATAGTTCATAGAACATTGCTGTGGGTACTTAAAATACAGGAGTGGGCCTATTTAGAACCTAGACATAGGACCTCTTATACTTGAAACTCGGCGTTTTGTGTTGAAAAGCACGCACTCTTTTGCATGAAATGTTCGGGCGTGTAACGTCTATACTGAATAGCATTTGTACGTGATAGTGTGTAAACGTTATAACGTCTGACTAGAAAGGATTTACTTGCATGCAACAATCCAACTCATCTCTCATCCATATTCACACCCGACATTTGTTTACTTGCTTTATTTACATTCTTAGCATTAAAACCAACTCTTATTGCCGATTTGTTACTTGATTCTCTTGTGTTTTGAAACTTTAATTCTTGAAAGTAAACCAATCCTCGTGGGAACGATCTCGTACTTAAATCCACTTTATTACTTGTACGACGTGTATACTTGCACTATATTTGCGAATACCACACGAACGCAATAAGTTTTTGGCGCCGTTGCCGGGGATTGTAGTTAACTTTTATTGTTCAAAAGTATTAAAACACAAGTTGAAAGAATTTTACTGTGTTGTTTGTTGTTTCTGTGTGTGGACAGGTAGACGTTATAGCGTATGCTTAGTTCCAACTCAAGCTCTAGTTCGATTGAACCAGGGAGTGAATCTGCACCTGAGTTTGATCCAGAACCTGAAAGAACTTTCAGAGAACTAAGGAGACAACAAAGGTTAAGAAGGAGACAACAACAACAGCAACAACACCCAACCATGTCTGAACATAATACTGGTAGAAGCTCTAGAGGTGGACCTAACCCAAGAGGAGGTAGAGGACATGGTCGTGGACCACAAACCCATACAGAGACAATAGTTGTTGATGATGAACACTACCAAAGGCAGCAACTCATCAATGCAGGACCACAAGATATGGTCAATGACAGGGATAGGCCTATGCGTGACTATGCCGTGCTTAATCCTGCTCATCTACAAACAGGCATTGCAAGACCAACCCTTCATACTGGTCACTTTGAGTTCAAGCCAATGATGTTCCAAATGCTGCAAACTGCAGGGCAATTTGGAGGTTTTCCTCAAGAAGATCCATATGCACACCTAAGGCAATTTTTGCATGTGTGCAGCAACTTTATCATCCCTGGAGTTTCAGAGGATGCTTTCAGATTGAAGCTCTTCCCATATTCTCTCAAGGATAAAGCCAAAAGTTGGTTAAACTCCTTGGAGCCAAATTCAATCCACACTTGGGATGAGCTAGCAGAGAAGTTTCTTGCAAAATACTTCCCCCCCAACAAAAATGCTAAGTTGAGGAATGATATCACTTCCTTTAAACAAAGGGAAGGGGAATCATTATTTGAGGCTTGGGAAAGGTGGAAGGAATTACTGAGAATGTGCCCACACCATGGCATTCCTGTGGTGATCCAAATGGAGACTTTCTATAATGGTCTAGATCAGCCTACTAGGTTGATACTTGATGCTTCATCAGGTGGTGTCATTCTGAATATGTCATTTTCTGAGGCATGCAAGCTTATTGATGACATAGCCACCCATAACTCTCATTGGCCATCTGATAGATTTACTCCTGGAAAGAAGGCAGGTGTCCATATAATAAGTGAAATAACTACTCTTTCTGCTCAAGTGGCTACCCTGACCAACATGATCAAAACTTTGAGTACACCAAACGTGGCCATGTCTGAGAAGCAGACTGCTGCAACAGTTGAACCTACACATTCTGGGGGAGTAGTGTGTGTTTATTGTGAAGAAGGGCATGTGTATGAAGAGTGTCCCTACAACATTCAGTCTGTAAACTTTGTATCTCAAAACAAAGGAAACGGTCCCTATTCCAACTCCTACAATTCAAATTGGAGAAACCATCCAAATTTCAGTTGGAGAAACAACAATGCTCTGAATACTAGCAATACTGCTCCTCCTATACCTCCAGGATTTCCCCCTCAACAACAACAACAGAGGCAGTATGTGCAGAATAACAACAATAGAAACTTGGAGGCCATGATGAAAAGCTTTATAAGTGATTGTAAGACAACTTTGCAAACTCATGAATCTTCAATCAAAACTCTGGAAAATCAAATTGGGCAGATAGCTTCAGCTCTCACTCAAAGACAGAATGGATCTCTCCCTTCTACAACTGAAACTCCATCATCATCATCCAACCCTAATGGTTATAATGGGGTGAATGGGCAGGTAAATGCAATTTCCTTAAGAAGTGGTACTGAATATCCTGAGCCAACTATGCCGGTGGAGGAAGAAGTACCAGAGAAGGAGAAAGAGGTGCCAGAGAAAGAGAAAAAGAAAGGGAAAGAGACAAACACAAGTGGTGAGAAAGAGAAGGATGCTCCAGACATTGTGATGCCTAACCCAGATGTTACAACGTCTAATTTTGAACAAGGAATCAAGACTGTGCCCAAGCTTGTACCTGAGTATCCTCCTCCACCATACCCTCAGAGGTTGAAGAAAGCTCATGAAGATAAGCAATTCAGAAAGTTCATGGAGATGTTAAAGCAGCTACACATCAACCTTCCTTTGGTTGAAGCTTTACAACAGATGCCAAACTATGCTAAGTTCCTGAAAGACATCATCACCAAAAGGAGAAGGCTAGGGGAGTTTGAAACTGTTGCTTTAACAACGGAATAGTTTAATTATGCAGAATAAGCTTCCTAGAAAACTCAAGGATCCTGGCAGTTTTACTATACCATGCTCCATTGGAGATTTTTACATTGGCAAAGCTTTGTGTGACTTGGGAGCAAGTATCAACTTGATGCCCAAGTCCATTTATGATAAACTTGGTATAGGAACTGCCAGACCTACTTCTTTAAGTTTAACTTTAGCTGATAAAAGTAGAGTTTATCCTGAGGGCATATTAGAAGATGTTTTGATTAAAGTTGACAAGTTTGTGTTTCCAGTGGATTTTGTTATTTTAGATTTTGATGCAGATAAAGAAGTTCCCATCATTTTGGGGAGACCGTTCTTAGCTACTGGAAGGACAATCATTGATGTGCAGAAAGGAGAATTGATCATGAGAGTCAATGACCAAGAAGTCAAGTTCAACGTCCTCAATGCGCTCAAATATCCTGATCCAAACACAGAGGAATGTTCATATGTGGTTGCCATTGATCATATGGTTCAAAAGCAGTTCAACAAAGATAATGATCATTTGGAGAAGATTCTGGGCAATGATGAAATACAAGAGTTTTTAAGAGAAGAAGTTGTTCCTCTAGACGTTGTAACGTCTAATACAGACGTGGTCACGTCTGAGCCCCCTGCACCAAATTCATGGACAAAGAGGTACGAATCTTTAGGGCAAGAGGAATCAAATCTTAAGAAGAATGTGCCTTCCATTATAGAGCCACCCACCTTAGAGTTAAAGGTGCTACCTAATCATCTAAAGTATGTCTTTTTAGGGGAAAATGATTCCCTACCTGTGATCATTTCTGCTAAGCTCTCCCAAGAGCAAGAGAATGATCTCATTACTACCCTGAAGAGACATAAGAAAGCAATTGGCTGGAAAATGGCCGTCATCAAAGGTATCAGTCCCACAATCTGCATGCATAGAATTGTCTTGGAAGAAAATGCCAAGAATAGCATTGAAGGGCAGAGGAGATTGAACCCGATAATGAAGGAGGTGGTAAAGAAAGAGATCATCAAGTGGTTGGATGCAGGAATCATCTACCCTATTAGTGATAGTTCCTGGGTAAGCCCAGTACAGTGTGTGCCAAAGAAGGGTGGAGTTACTGTGGTAACAAATGATAAGAATGAGCTAATTCTAACAAGAACAGTAACAGGCTGGAGGATATGCATGGATTATAGGAAGCTAAACAAAGCAACTAAGAAGGATCATTTCCCTCTTCCATTCATTGATCAGATGCTAGACAGGCTTGCAGGCAAGGATTTTTATTGTTTTCTTGATGGTTATTCACGTTACAACCAGATAGCCATAGCACCTGAAGATCAAGAAAAGACAACATTCACTTGTCCCTATGGCACCTTTGCTTTCAGAAGGATGCAATTTGGGCTGTGCAATCCTCCTGCAACATTTCAAAGGTGCATAATGGCCTTATTTTCTGATTTCATTGAAAATTCCATGGAAGTTTTTATGGACGATTTCTCAGTCTATGGAGATTCATACAAGGCATGTCTGGATAATTTGGAAGGAGTTCTGATAAGGTGTGAAGAGACCAACCTTGTTCTTAACTGGGAAAAATGCCATTTCATGGTACAAGAAGGAATAGTGTTGGGGCACAGAATATCAAAGAAAGGATTAGAGGTGGATAGAGCAAAGATTGATGTCATTGATAAGCTACCTCCACCAACAACTATCAAAGGAGTCAGAAGTTTTTTAGGACATGCAGGGTTTTACAGAAGATTTATCAAGGACTTCTCAAAGATTTCAAAACCCCTGTGTCTGTTATTGCAAAGTGACAACCTCTTCAACTTTGATGAACAATGTCATGAAGCTTTCAACAAACTGAAGACTGCCTTGGTGACTACTCCAGTAATAGTCACTCCAGATTGGTCTAAGCCATTCGAGTTGATGTGTGATGCAAGTGATTATGCAGTAGGAGCTGTATTGGGACAAAGGTATGGAAAAAATTTTCATTCTATTTATTATGCCAGTAAAACCTTAGATGATGCCCAATTGAATTATACTGTGACTGAAAAAGAGCTTTTGGCTGTTGTATTTGCTTTTGATAAGTTTAGATCTTACTTAGTGGGTGCAAAAGTTGTTGTTTATACTGATCATTCAGCCATTAAATACTTAATTGCTAAAAAAGATGCAAAGCCAAGGCTTATTAGATGGGTTCTCCTCCTCCAAGAATTTGACTTGGAAATTCGTGATAAAAAGGGGGTGGAGAACCAAGTTGCTGATCATCTTTCTAGGCTTGAGAATGTTGATGCAGGTACAGGTGAAGAGGAGATAAGAGAAAAATTTCCTGATGAGAGACTGTTATCAGTAGCCAAAATAGTTGAAGACGTTACCACGTCTATGACACTTTCGTCAAACGTTATAACGTCTGATACTACTGCACCATGGTATGCTGACATAGTTAACTTTCTTGTTAGCAAGATTGTGCCTGTATGCTTCAACTATCAACAGAAGAAGAGGTTCTTCCACACTATAAAGCAATATTTCTGGGATGAACCTTATTTGTACAAATTATGCCCAGATCAGTTACTAAGAAGGTGTCTTGCTGAAGAAGAACAACTCCATGTGCTGCAACAATGTCACTCAGCACCTTATGGTGGACATTTTGGAGGTACCAGAACAGCTGCAAAGGTCCTACAATCAGGCTACTATTGGCCAACACTCTTCAAGGATGCACATGAGCTAGTAAGAAGCTGTGACAAGTGCCAAAGGACAGGAAATATATCAAGCAAGCAAGAAATGCCACTCACAAACATTCTGGAAGTTGAGTTGTTTGATGTATGGGGAATGGATTTCATGGGACCATTTCCTATGTCTCATGGAAATCTATATATTCTGGTAGCTGTAGATTATGTGTCAAAGTGGGTTGAAGTTGTGGCATTACCCAACAATGAAGCAAAATCAGTTAGCAAGTTCCTAAAAAAGAATATATTCACAAGGTTTGGTACTCCAAGGGCCATAATCAGTGATGAAGGCTCTCATTTCTGCAACAAGCTAATTGAGAACCTGTTGGCTAAGTATGGAGTAAAACACAGAATTGCTACAGCCTATCACCCCCAGACCAGTGGCCAAGCAGAGATATCAAACAGAGAAATCAAAAGAATCCTGGAGAAGATGGTTGGTCCCAATAGGAAGGAATGGTCATTACACTTAGATGATGCACTGTGGGCTTACAGAACAGCATACAAAACACCATTGGGCATGTCCCCCTACAAGCTAGTATATGGTAAAGCATGTCATCTACCAATTGAGCTCCAACATAAGGCCCATTGGGAATTGAAGCAATTAAACTTGGATCATGCAAGGGCTGGTGAAGCAAGGTTACTGCAATTAAATGAGCTAGAAGAGTTCAGACACCATGCCTATGAAAATTCAGCAATATACAAAGAAAAGACCAAGAAGTGGCATGACCATAGAATTCAAAGGAGAGAGCTGGTAGAAGGACAACAAGTGTTGCTATTCAATTCAAGGCTGAAGTTGTTCCCAGGAAAGTTAAAGTCAAGGTGGTCAGGTCCTTTCAAATTGATGAAAATCTATCCTCATGGTGCTGTGGACTTATTTGATGAAAAGACCAACACCATGTTCAAAGTTAATGGCCAACGTGTGAAGCAGTATCATGGAGAGCATGTGGAAAGGGACAAGATCCAAATCTCCTTCAACAACACTTGAATTTAAAAAGGGCAAAAGTCTGGATGAAGACTCTTAAAGCAAGCGCTCTTGGGAGGCAACCCAATGATTTTTGATTAACCAACAATTTTTGTGTCTTTTTAATTTTTGTTTTGCATGTATAAGGCTGAAGAAGGAAGAAAGTAAAAAGTGGTAGACGTCGTAACGTCTCAGTGTACACTAGACGTGGGCACGTCTGTTGGCTGAGCAGAGTTGAAAGCAGTCAAGGCAGATTTAAACTATGTCAAAGGCGCAATTGATGACGTGGCAGAAATGATTTCCCTCTGCAATACGAACGTGGTAACTGACCACGACGTCATCTCCCCTCCCTAACTTGTCAAATCAACGGTTACTTTTCTCCATTACTCCACTCCACCATTTCTCAACTCCCCATAACCACTTCCCCATAAAAATCTAAGCCGGTTACCATTATCACTGCCTGCAACCTCTCTCTAATCTCTCTCTCTGAAACCACAACCTTCCCCTCTTCTTCCTCAGAAACCTAAAATTCCCAAAAATCCCCCATTCCCTTCCAAGAAATTTCTTCGCAACCACCATGACAAAAGTCAAGCAATCTACTGCAAAATCCTCTGGAAAGGGGAAAAATGTTGACCTAAGCTCATCCTCAACCCCAATCCCAGAAATTCCTAACCCATCCAAAAAGAAAGTCCTACTTCCAGATAGGGGTTTCAGCCTTGAAAGCCCAAATGTTGATTTTCTTGCAACCGTCGCGGCGTTGGGTTGGCAAAAATTCATTGTGCACCGAAAAGAGTATATTGCCACGCTAGTTCACGATTTCTACAAAGGAATCGTTGAAAGACCTGAAGGAGAGCCGTCTATAGTGTCAAGGGTGCGAGGAGAAGAAGTAAAATTTGGGGTCAGAGTGATCAATGACTACTTTGGGCTAGGGTATTATGGATAAGCTGTGGAGACCAAGCAGAAGGCATATGGGTTGGCTGAAATGGAAGCAATCAAAGAAAGAATTTGCGTAGAAGGAGCTGTGTGGGAGAGAAGTGGAGAGCATGGGAGTGAGTTCAAAATTCTGAAGAGGTACTTGTGTGATGAAGCCAATACTTGGTTTCATTTCATAAGGCATTGCCTAATCCCTACCTCCCACACCTCCTGGGTAGATAAAGAAAGACTGATTGTAATTGATGCAATCATGTCAAAGGATAAGATTGAAGTTGGTAAGCTGATCAACCGAGAACTCAACAAGTGGAAGAATAGGAAAGATGGATACTTGTATTTCCCCTGCATGATTACTGATCTGTGCATGGAGGCTGGGGTAGAAATTGAAGCTTCAGAGCTGAGGGAGAAGCCTCAAGGCCCCTTCTCAACAAAGTTCAAGCCTAGGGTGAAAACTGCAGGAACTTCAACTTCTGTAGATGCACAGACGTTGCAACGTCTGGTGGAGCAGCAGAACACCTTGGCAAAATTTGTCAAAGATCAGTTTGAATGGCAGAAGAAATTATTTGCACAAATGTCAAAAGGCAAGATGGTTATTGAGGAGCCTGTACTGCCTGAATGGATGCAAGAAGAGAATGAAGATGATGTGCCCCTGTCAACAATCCAAAGAAGAGCAGTAAAGAAAGAAAGGGCCAAAAGAGCAAGAAGCCCACCAAAAAGGAAGAGTCCAGCAAAGAATCAGAAAAAGGTAAGTAGCGAGGAAGAGTTTAATTCCACTGACTTAGATGATATTAGTGATGTTGATGCAGATGAGTCAAGGAAGGTGAGCATGGAGATAATCAGTGAGGAGGAGGAAGAGGAAAGTCCTGAGGAGAAAGGCAGTTCAAGTGAGAAAACAGTAAGTGAATCCCCAACAAACCAAACAATCAAAGAACCAACCAAAACAAAGTCCAAAACAACTAGCCCCAAACCACCATCCCCACAACCCACACAACCACCACCTTCACCTCAAGAACCCTCCACCCACGACCAGAATACTCCCAAGACTCCACAATCCAAATCCCAAGACCAACCAATTCCACAACCACCCCCACCCCAACCTGAACCTGAAAAACAATCATCACCCCAACAAATGCAGGAACCAGACGTGGCGACGTCTGAGGCGACCAACATAGGAAGCAACCCAGACTCCCAGCCCATTTCCCCACCCAAGAAAACAAGAGTGAAGAGTGTGCCCAAGCATAACCCTTTTGGAAGGAAGAAGAGACAAGAGTTAGCTGCTGAAACCAAAGAAGCCCAAGTGAGTGGAAAGCAAGAGCAAGCTGAGACCCCCACAACAATAAGGCAAAAGCTTCCGGTGAAGAGAAAGGTCGAGTGTTGCGGGAAGCTCACCATCGCTACTAGTGCGACCTTCATGATCACTCATCGGTTCTCAAGAAACCTCCTGCCATTCTTTGAAGAAGGACCGGCAGACGTCATAACGTCTGCTGAAAAAGAGGCCGCAGCTAAACTTGCAGAATTGCAAGTGATGAAGGAACGTGAAGCTGCTATGGAAAAGGTAAAGGAGCAGGCAATGGCAGAGGCTACTCAGAAGTTGGCAGAGCACCTATTGAAGCAAGCCCAGGATAAAGTTGCTGACATTGGAGGATCATCAACAGACGTGGTAACGTCTAAAGAGCCAGAGGTGGAAAAAGCCCAGATGAACCCCAACGAAGCAATGCATGTCAATCCTGCTGAGTTAGCTATGAAAATGTGGGAGGAGGCCAAGAAAAGGATTGCCGAAGCCTCAAGTGCTGCTGGTGCAAGCATGGAGGAAAAAGGATCTGATGAAACAACAACAACCACCACCACAGAAGTAGGAGGAGAGAAAGTGAAGAAGGAGAAGAAGGACAAGAAGAAAGGAGCCGGTCAATCAGGAATTCCCACCAGACAGAGCGGAAGGCTCAGGTCTGGTGCTGCAAACAAGTAAGTTCACCCTTTAATTCTAGCAGTAGTTTGTAGTTTTAATTTTTAGTTTTAGTTTTAGTTTTGTAGTTTATGATCTATGTTCTGTTTGATTGTTCCTCCCCTATAAAAAAAAAACAAATTTTCATCATTGAGCAGTGAGGGCACTGCTCAACTTTAAGTGTGGGGAGGGAGAATCTCAATGTTTTAAGTTTTTGTTTTGTGCAAACATGAAATCAAATGCAAAAGCAGTTTTTTTTCCTACTCTGTTAAGCATTGAAAATAATTCTCTTTGGGCTAAAGCTAGTAATGAATGTGTATGTGTGAGTAGCTAATGCATGATTAGATGAAAGGAATTGATTGCTGCTTCCTCACAACTCTGTTTTAAGGAAAAATCTAGTTAGCTAGGGAATATTTTGTGCTGAAGCTAGTTTTGGTAAACTATGGTAAAAGTAAAACTTGATTAAAAACCTAGAATAGCAGTAGAAGCTAAGTTTGGGGGTGAATTAGGTTGTACTAAGGCTGGGTGCAAAGACTGTAGGATGGTTAGTGCAGGTGTAGTGTGAGTGCAACGTTGTAACGTCTACCCGTAACGTTATAACGTATGCCGTGTGTGTTGTGTTGTGTGTCCAAACGTTACAACGTCTCACCCATAAACGTTGTAACGTCTACTCCAAAAAGACCAAAAAGAGTGTGTTGTTACAAATAAGTGGAAAATCCACATGTACTCTGTGTTTACTGTAATACCCTGAAACAAATACTGAGCACTCTAAAAAAAAAAAAAAGAGAAAAGAGAACTCCAAAATGGAGCAAATAAAAGAGAGTTGCTCAGTAATGAGGGGGTTGCAGTCATTTGCGTGTGTGAGTCAGAAAATTAGTTGCACTAACCTGGTCCTAGCACCCAATTAAGACCCTTTGTCATGCTTCAAATGAAATCTCATTTCTTATGTGAAAATGTTAGCCTATTCTTTGTTTTGAAAAATGTTTTGTTGTCACCAAATGGAAATCACTCTTGCATAGGCTAAAGTAGTTTCTGAAACTAGCTAGAGGAGGAATTAATGCAGAGATCACACACTCACTTGAGCAGTAATGAATCTGGAATTTATTTGTGCATTGGTGCGTGAGTGTGTGGAGAAGTAGCCCCTTGAGAATGAATTTTTAATCTATTGGCTGAGTAGAATATAACCTGCTAGTGTAGTTGATTTCATGCGTTTCTGTTAATTGTAGTTGTCTTGATTGCTTGAGGACAAGCAATGATTTAAGTTTGGGGGTGTGATAACTCATATTTATATGAGTTATTTATACTCATTCAAAGAATAAATCACACAAGTTCTCTAGCAATACAAGGTTAATTTAATTAGTTTTATGTTAGTTTCTTAGTTCTTAGTGAGTTAGAGGTTAAATTGATAAACATGTGCATTTTGGCACCAAGCGGTGCCCTTGAGAGCGTTTTGATGTTTCTTGTGCTTGTGCAGTTAAAAGTGTTGAACGTGACCACGTCCCTCACCACGTCTATAGAAGAGCAGCAGGGCAAGGGTGAAAGATCTCAATTTTGGCGCGCTAGCAATGATGGTCAAAGATATAAAAAGTCAGAAGATCTTCTATTCCCCATGTGCTGACACGGAAGATACACTGTAGCACTGTACAGTGTCAGTCAGAAGAGAAAACAGACTTGGTAGGTGGGCAAGTGACATCAGCAACACGTGAGCAAGGAGGCTATTTAATGAAGACTCAACTCTCTCTCAAGGCACGCAGACACGCAGAGACCTTCATACACTTCACTCCACTTCATCCCTTCATCATCCCTTCATCAATCTCAGAAATAGTGTTGTAAAGAAGTTCTGGAAACAGACTTCTGTATTTTGCTTTTCTGAACTTTTATTTTATTTTCTGCATAACTCACCACTGTAAGGCTCAGACATTGTAACGTCTCTACAGCGTACATGCTGAAGAGTTACTTAGGTGTATCTTTTGCACTTAGTTTCTTTTCTTCTATGTATGGTATTTGGATTACTCCTTATCATTCTGTAAAGATGCTCAGCATGAGCTAAACACTTTGTAGTTGGGTTGTTGTTTTGCTTATAATGAATTTCTAGTTTAATGTTATGAAGTATTGACGTTTACATGTTTTAAATCTTTGCATAAGAATATTTCCAAACTTGTTTTGAGGTTGGCCTCTTAAAATAGGTAGATTCATAGGTACAGACATGGTCTATGAAAAGAACTCAAAGGTTTATATGAACGAAAGATGTACTAAAGACATTTAGGCATTTTTATCTAAGTCTAGACATAGAACGGATAATAGTTCATAGAACATTGCTGTGGGTACTTAAAATACAGGAGTGGGCCTATTTAGAACCTAGACATAGGACCTCTTATACTTGAAACTCTGACGTTTTGTGTTGAAAAGCACGACTCTTTTGCTGCAAATGTTCGGGCGTGGTAACGTCTATACTGAATAGCATTTGTACGTGATAGCGTGTAAACGTTATAACGTCTGACTAGAAAGGATTTACTTGCATGCAACAATCCAACTCATCTCTCATCCATATTCACACCCGACATTTGTTTACTTGCTTTATTTACATTCTTAGCATTAAAACCAACACTTATTGCCGATTTGTTACTTGATTCTCTTGTGTTTTGAAACTTGAATTCTTGAAAGTAAACCAATCCTCGTGGGAATGATCTCGTACTTAAATCCACTTTATTACTTGTACGAGTGAATACCACACGAACGCAACATTGTGCTCGTGTGACTTTTGCTTGTTTTGTGAGTTTTTGCTGGATTAGTTTTATAGTTGGGGGCTCGCATGAACTTGTTATGTGGTTAACTTAACACTATTACTTCGACTTTATGAATTAGTGAAAGCGTAGTATAAAGTAGAATATGAATTTTTACTGTAACATGTTCTTGATTACGTATTAACGTCGTATGCTAAGTGCCTTGTAGACTAATCTTGCTACTGGTGTTAAGATGCTTCATTGTCTTGACTACTAAGAGTGATCCCTCGTTGGGGTACCCGGTGACCCCGATTTGTGTTTATGTGTTATGTGTTAGGTGAGAACCATTGTAGGGGCAATGGTGAAGTTGTAAATTGTGGTTTGATGTCCCAATCTGTATTCATTGTAGGAGCAATGAAATAAATGTAAATGACGAGTCCTTTATGGTAAGTTGATCAGGTGCATATTTTGATGACGACGTGGTTAAATATAATTGTGATCGATTGATGATTTGTTTAGTGTGTTGTGACGATGAGAGCGATTTGCTCATAAACGTGTTGTGTATGATCATGAGAATAGTCTAATGGCACAGGTTGATGGATTGATTTTATGCCTAACAGTATGTGGTTGTGAATGATTAGTTGAGCTTGTGAACTCTGATGTGGATGTTGTTGCCGCCGTCCTTGTTGCTGTTGTCGTTAAAACCTTGTTCAAAAGATACTAAAGTTGTTGTGGTTGTTGATATTGTTGTTGTTTATAGCCTGTTGAGTCCGATGGGGATGGCGTAGTCATCTCTTGAGTTAGGTTTGTATGAATGAGTTTGGTTTCCTCATGTTTGTATCGATTTGACCAATTTGTCTGTGATAGTAGAGTTTGATGTGCTTGCTCGTTCCCTTTTTAACTGCCGAGTTGTGTGTTCGTTGGTTGTGCATGCTATAATAGGGAGGAACTTAATAGAGCATGGGGGTAACCACGTGGTACCGACGTGGTTACGTTCGAAAACTCTATCAAGGATCCTTACAGAACCGCTGGAGGATGAGTCTGGTTATTATTTCTTGAGTTACCTGGCTGAATAAGTAGGACGGACGGCCGCCCAATCACTCACCGTCGGTAATCAATGAAATGATAATCAGCAGGATAGATAGCATTAGTTGTCTAGATGGCCGTAGTTTGTTAGTGGAAGGGTGTTTAGTTTTGGCCGGTAAATTTCGAGGATGAAATATTCTGAGTGGGGGAGAGTTGTAACGCCCCAAAAATTATTGGCTATTTATTTAATAAATTATTGGGGATTAGATTGTGGAAAAATATTAGAAATAAAAATATGGTATTTTATTAAATCAAGGGGGGTGTTAACAGTTAATTAAGTGATAAAAAAAAGGGGGCCCATGACCCAAAGGCCCCATTAGGCGCATGAGGTGATGGGGTTTACCTAGGGTTGGCTCATTTTTGGGAGCAATTGGAAGAAAAGAAAAGAAGAAACTAGCGAAGGAGAGAGGAGAGGGACGGCGCTATGGAGAGAGAAGAGGAGGGGGAGATCGGCGCAAGGGAAGAAAGAAACGAAAGAAAGAAAGGAACGAAAGAAAAGAGAGAAAGAGGTGTGCGCCGAGGAGAAGGGAAGAAACGAAGGAGAGGAGAAAAAGAAAGAAGAGCTGCGCGACGTGAGGAAGAAGAAGGGAGAGGAGGCTTTGTTGCTGCGGTTACTTCGGTGCGTTCATAGAAGGGTCTTCGTCTTCGGCATAACCAAGGTAAGGGTGGGTCTTACCTTATAATAGGGTTCATAATGGGATGTATGTGGGTTGTAGGATATATACTGGTCTCATTGTGATTTTTATTGTTGTTTTGATGTATGATTGAACGTATGATGAATTGATTGCACACTAGGTGCTTGTTGAACAGTATGTGGTTCGTTTGATGTAATGTCTCAGTGAATTGATGTTGAAAATGGTGTTTGAGGTGTGTGAGTTGTGTGCCGAGGTGTGTGAGTTGTGCGCCGAGGTGTGTGAGTTGGTGCGAGGTGTACGAGGGTGTGTGCGAGGTGTACGAGTGAGTGTGCCGAGGTGTGTGAGGGTGTGTGCCGAGGTGTGTGAGGGTGTGCCGAGGTGGGTGTCTGTGTGCCGAGGTGGGTGTTTGTGTGGGGCGCCAATATGGCTGCCCAAAATGGCGCCTGTGTGCGCCTGTGTCTGTGTGTGCAAGTGCTGGGCGCCAACTGTGGCTGCCAGCATGCCCGGTGTGGTGTGTGTCTGTGTGGCGCCAATGTGGCGCCCAATGCGCCCAGATGCAGCGCTGTGGATGTGTCGCGTGTGTTTGTCGCCAGTGCGCCGAATTCTTCGCCTCTAGTGCGCTTATATCTAGGCAAAGCGCCTAGTGAGGCGTCGTGTTGCTGTGTGTGTGTGTGTGCGCGTGTGTTGTGCGCCAATGTGGCTGCCCCAGGGCGCCTAGTGAGGCGCCATGTTGTTGTGTGCGTGTGGGTGCGTGTGTGGGGGCGCCAATGTGGCCGCCCTGCCCAGTGCTAGTGCGCGCCGTGGCGTGTGTGTGTGTGTGTGTGTGTGGTGCTGCCCAGGGCGCCAAGTGGTTGCCCTGGTGCGCCCATGTTGTTGCTCAGTATGCATGTTGGGCGCGGTTTGCCGCCCATGGCGCTAATGTGGCGCTGAGTCCGATGCAGAGGCGTGTCTCGCTTTATGTCTTAGTTTGTGTCTAGGTGCTGTGTTGCGTTTAGGCGCCGCGTTGTTGCCCGATTTGTGCTCGTGTGGTTGTCTGCCGCCACCGGCGCCGATTTCTGCTTTGTTTAGGCGCTGTGTGGTCATTGTGTTGCCACTGGGCGCCAATTTTAAACGCTTTTTGGCGCTG
Organism: Oxytropis ochrocephala; assembly: GCA_020916435.1. Classification (NCBI taxonomy): domain Eukaryota; kingdom Viridiplantae; phylum Streptophyta; class Magnoliopsida; order Fabales; family Fabaceae; genus Oxytropis; species Oxytropis ochrocephala. The sequence goes on along the minus strand of CM037088.1, from coordinate 99,187,182 downwards.
TTCTTTTTGCTCGCTCGTGTCTTATGTCTTTGTTTTGGTGTTGTGGGCTGATGATGGCACAATTTTATGTTGCCAATGTTGTTAAATGACGATGGGTCTATTGACCAAATTAAAGTGACGATGTTATTGATGATGGGTGTAATGCCAAAGTGACGATGATGTTATAGATGATGTGATGATGTGGACATTATAATTTGTTGGTTGTTCATGAAGTCACATGCATACATGTGCATATTATGATGATGTAAGGCTGCGGTCTCGAGCTAGTGACGATGAATAAGGCTCAAAGTGACGATGTGCCCAATTGGCAAAAATAAGGGACGATGATGGTACCACATGCATACTTGCACCTCATACATTCATTCTCATAATTGATAATTTTTATGCTGGTTGATATATATAACGTATATATAGGTGGCTGATGTAAAATGTTGACGTGACTGTAGTGACTGCTGCGTGTATATATATATATATATATATATATATATATATGTTATTATAGTTGTTCTAAATATATTGAAGGTTGTTGTATATATATATATTGGGGTGATTGCTGGTTGTATATGTGTTGCTGTGATTGGTATAGTTCTGTGATCTAACATACTGCTTATTATAAGTCTTATTATGCGGTTTAGACTCACCTCTTATGTTGATTATTACTACAGGTAACCGTGAGTGAAGGCTTCTGAAATCCTTCATCCCTCGAGTCGGTCTTATGCTCTGATACGTAACACTCAGGGGATGGGCGTTAGATTTTTATTTGTTTTGTTTTGTTTGGTTGTTGAATAATTTCATTTGAGGATATTATTATGTTATTGTTGAGACTGTGATTTGAATGTATGAGATTTCATTTTATTCCGCTGCGAGATGTATAAGTTTCTATTATGTGAATTGAATTAATGTGTTTTTGAGAATTCCATCCCACTTGCTAGGTGTTACGTATTATATTGATTTATAAGAGAATCTGTTGTTATGTTATCGTTGTTTTAGATGAAGTGAATGTAGCATCCCGTTTGGATGAATTGAAAATAATTTTTAAACTCTGATATTTTTAATTTAAAATGCCGGGTAGAAATGGGGTGTTACAGGACCTTCCTTGATGATCTGACCCTCCAAAACAACTCTTCCAGGGCTCTTTGGAATCGTTACCAAGGCACTCTCAGGGTTGCCCACGTCAGCTTTCTCAGAACTTTTTGCAACTTGGCCTTTTGCGGCTGCTTTCTCTCTTGCAAGCTTCTTCTGAGCTTTCTCTATGCAACTCTTCATGTCCTTCTCCTTGAGACCCATCTGACCTGAAACAAAAATACAAAGGTAAGTTTCAGTTGAATAATAAAAGGAATAAGCAGACGCTTAAAGATTTACACAAAAGGCTCTGAAGACCTTTTCATTTCCTTCCAAGCCAATGATTTCCTTACAACTTATTGGGTATAGTTTGGACAACAACTCAATGTCCTCCTTCATTTCTGGATAGAGTTACTCTTTAACGCGCCATAAATGCCAAACACCTCACTTTGCCAATAAAGTGGGATGTGAGGAACCCCTTTCTTACTAATCAAGAGCTCGAGAAAAGAAGCTGGCGCCCGAACCCAGAAGAAGGAAGACTCAACAGCCTCACCTCACCCGTGGGAATGGAAGGTAGGGCCATCGTGGGTTAAAATAACCTGAGTTTGGTTTCGGACTTATGGGAAAATAAAAGGATTTTGGTCAACATCTTCATCTTCCGAAGATTCAGAATCTGAAGAACTAATATCGGAGGGGTCAGAGATCTCAAAAATGTGGGAGTTGAGGCGCCTCCACTTTTCCTGTAGGAGGTGGTAAACGCCGTAAGAAGAGGTCGCTCAGCGTGGCTACTAAAAGAAATCCATTTCCCGACACCCTCTCCTTTGGTTCTAAAAAAGGAAAAGAAGACTCCTACCCTGGCGGTCATTTTCAAAGCATCTCATATCCTCGCATGAACCCCCAACTGTTGGGATGCAACTGAGTAGGGGCCACATTAAGAGCAGCCAGTACTTTGTTTTCGAAGAAGGTAAAGGGCATCTTCACTTTTAGGTCCTCAAAGAGACAGGCGTACATATAAGTACTCTCTTCCTTCACTCACTTTGCCCGAATCATGCAGACCGGTTCGTTCTTCCTACAACACTCGGTGATTAGATCCTCTTCATTTACCGTTGAAGATAAAGTGTTCTCCTCACGAAATTTCTTCAGGTCCTCTAGACTCAACATCTTAGTTGAAAATTTGTAAGCCTCGAAGTTGGGGACAGAATTGACATCTTGTTCAGAGGCCATGAACACTCTTACCTCACATGGAGAAGTAGAAGGAAGACTCAACAGCCTCACCTCACCCATGGGAATGGAAGGTAGGGCCATCGTGGGTTAAAATAACCTGAGTTTGGTTGCGGACTCCTGGGAAAATAAAAGGATTTTGGTCAATATCTTCATCTTCCGAAGAGTCAGAATCTGAAGAACTAATATCGGAGGGGTCAGAGATCTCAGAAATGCGGGAGTTGAGGCGCCTCCACTTTTCCTGTATTTTTTCCCAACGCTCTCTGGACTCATCTAATATCACTTGGTAAGCTGTAGGAACTTCAGTCACCTCATTTCCACTCTCATCAACCTCCCAAATTTCTACCATCTTAACTAAACAACTAAAGGAATGTAAAAGGAGAAAGAAAATACCTTCCAATACTGGACAAGTTCAAGTGGAGCGTAGAAAAGGGAAAAGCCAACAGTAGGAGAGCTCGGTGGTCAGAAGTAACAAGTGGTATGGAAAGAAAGGGTAAAAATTTGCATAACTATCTTACCTTTTTAAAGAGGTTCAAACCCCAAACAACACACGCGCTTAACAAAGCGTGGAGTAGGTGGAATTCTTGCACCTTTCAACTCACGGCAACGCTTCAGCTGAAAAATGAAACGGAAACGTGGACAAGACACGTTTCCCCAGGCGAGCAAGTCGTTTCCCTCCAAAGCGCATTATAAACGTCAGTCATTAAAGCTCCAATAATCATTATGACAGAGAAATCTCCAAACATAAACTCGGCACTATTAAAGCCTCTTCTCCAGTTAACTACTCCAATTGCAAGGTCTGAATTCTAAACTCTTCGCTAAGCAACACTCAGCTCGAGCTTGGGGGGCTGTGGACCGGGCTAGATAACTTGAACCCGACTTTACTTAGGCCCGACCGAGCTCGAGAACAAGGGACCCAAGAAAGCGCTGGGAATAAGCTCGATGTAAGCGACATCATCTCGTCACGAAGGCACGTGTGGAACTCTGACATCCATTGCCGAGCTAGCCGTTGAGAAACCGACTTGCAGAGAGAACTACCGAGGACAGTTAGAGGATGAGGACTAGATATAGAGGACCAGGGGGTTAGAGAAGAGGACATCGGATAATTCTTAGAACAATCTTAACACTCTTGTACTGGGTTGATCCCGCCATTATATCTATCGATCTCAATCAATACTTAATCTTTTATCTGAGTACACTTTTTATCAGGATCAATGAGATGGAAGCATAGTGACCATTAGATCTGGTTCACACATAACTATTTGGAAGGCTTGGATTTCTTAAATTGTGTTTTCTTTGATGTGACTTGTTAATAGATTTAAATTAAATATAGCGGTAAAAATAAGGTTAAATATCAATATTAGATGTTTTCTCTTTCCGCTGAGCACATGTTTTACCAAGTTGATAAGTCTTGACACATTTTACCAAGTCTCGTCTTCAACCTCTTTTTCTCCATTTTAATTTGTTGTTGTTCAATTTTCTTTAGGAACAGTTCAGTTTTTTTTAAAAAATAGTTTGGGATGTTTTAATAACAGTTCGGACTCAACAGTTCAAACAAAAATTCAAAATTCCGACGGTTTGGTTTGAACTCGAACTGCCGAACCGAGTTGTTAAAACACTTCACTTCAGTTCGGTCGAATTGTAAAGACACTTCAATTCGGTTCGATCAAACTGTTTGAGCAATTAAGTTCAGTTCGGTGCGGTTCTTCTTAAAAAACTGAACAATGAACAACCCTAGATATAGCCCAAGTTGGTAAGGGTGAACAAATATAGCTCCATTTATCAACTATGCAACTTATTAAATCAATTTTACACTTCTCACACACATCACTTACATTTCCTTTTAGTCTAGACGATAATCATTTCATTAATTACGAAAGAATATAACTTCCTTTCACTTCATTGAACTTAATCTAATTATATAACTCGTTCTCGATCACCAATTATCTAGTGTTGTATAAGGGATCTTATGTAGGAAACAAAAAAGGTCACAATTCAAATTCCGCTTTCTTGTGACAAATCAGTCACTTCATGTCATACTAAGCCTATGTTGCAATGATGGCATCTACTACATCAACATTTCATGTAACTTAGCATGACGAAGAGGGGCGAAAAGTTAGTGTCGTGTACTAGTATTGGTGTCACATGTCAATGCCATGTGGTAGAGACGGCATTTGCCATGCCAAGACTTATGTAATAGAGCATGACAAAAAGAGATGAAAATTCATAATGCCATATAGTAGTGCAGACATAAGATGTTAATGCCATAAAGTAGTGCCGTCGTATTATTTTATATTGGCTGAATTATAGTTTTGGTCTCCTATTTTTAAAAATTCAGACATTTGGTCTCCCTATTTTAAAACTCGAACATTTAGTCCCCCTGATTTAAAAATTCAGAGATTTAGTCAAAGAGGGGTTTCTAAATTTTTTTTGGCAGAGTTGGAATCGTGCCAAAAAAAACTACTGATATGGCAGAGTTGGCACATCATTTAATGAGGGTCATCTCAGCATTTATTTTTTGGTAGAATTCCAATTCAACAAAAAAAATTCATAAACCCCTCTTTGGACTATATATCTGAGTTTTTTAAAATAGTGGGACCAAATGTCCGAGTTTTAAAATAAGGGGACCAAATATCCGATTTTTGAAAACAGGCGACCAAAACTACAATTTAGTCTTTTATATTTTGTTTGAAAATTCATTTTTTTTACCAATTTGTTTGAAATTAATTAACTTTGTTATATTTCTAAAAAAAAATTACTGAAAGCTTATGATCAACGTTTAAAAAGAGAAGCTTAAAAAAAGAATCCAAAGCAATCCAAAGGAGGCCAATTAAAAATAAAATCCAAAGCAATCCAAAGGAACATTAAAAAGACGAAGCTTTTCCTTGAGTTCAAGAAAAGAATCCAAAGCAATACAAAGTGCAGGCACACCATCAAACTAGGATCAACATTGAATAAAACAAACAATTTCCTAAGCCATATTGCGAATGAAAAATAGAATCAAAATTTAAACATTTCATAAGGATATAATTAACTTTACGTGCTTCATATTGAACAAATGTGTCTATCTAGTAGACTATATAATTAAAAATTCTTATCATCTCATTCAAGTGTTCTTGAATGACTTTTAAACTTTTGGATGACTTTAAAATTGTGGTTATTGATGGGGAGGGATTGAGTGTCTTTAGGGCGGGAAAGACACTCATATCTTTAAACACTCATGAAGCTACTGATTGCAATGATTGTTTTATAAGTTGCTGGAAACATTTTCTACTAATAATAGGAACAACTTTGCAATGATTATTTGGGCTCTATTGAAGAGAAGGAATGAGAAATTATGGGAAGAAATTGCCAAGCCATATGATATATCTGTTAGCCTAGCTACGAGAGTGGGAAAGGGCGCAGACGCGCAACAATAATATCACTGCCAGCAGTAGGGTATCGTACAACAGCGATATCCAGTGGAGGAAACCAGTAGATGGAACTCTGAAGTGTAATGTTGATGCAACCATATTTGAGAACAAGAACAAATTTGGTATAGGTGTGTGTATCCAAGACGAGTACGGAGTCTATATAGGGGGAAATCAATGTGGTTTAATGGATCTCCAACACCCCCAAGAAGCCGAAGCAGTGTGTCTAGTACAAGCTATTTTCTCCAAGAGAAGAATTCAGTATCTGTTACTATTGAGATGAATTGTATTCCATAGTGAATGAGGTCAATAGTTTTTCCATTCCCAATAATAAATTAGGTGTACTTTTCTCATGATGTAGGACTATTATTGCTCAATGTCAAAACTATAAGATTAGCTATATTAAAAAACAAATAAACGGTGTCGCTCACACTCTTGCACAAATATTCCAATTATATGCTACTAACTGAGTGTGACTTAGGGTACTAAAGAAAAGTTTAGTAACTATTACTAAAAAGGGTATTGGGGTAATTTACTAATAATGTTTTATATTTATATATATATATATATATATATATATATATATATATATATATATATATATATATATATATATATATATATATATATGTGGTTGTTTAGGTGGTGGCATGTACATGCGAGCTCACGCAGAGTGTGTACTTACCACAAATTGTAATCTGTGGTAAGTGGGGCTTAGTGGCCACTTACCACAGATTCCAATTTGTGGAAAGTGGAAACAAAACAGCTTGAAATATAGTACGTATTTTTTTCTATTTCTATTTCTCTCTTTGGAAATTAGATTGTGAAGTTGTTGTTGATATAAGAATGTAGAAATGAAAGTGATGTATGAATAAAAGGTGAATTAGTGAGTAAGAGACAAAATGGTGAATTAGATAGGTACAAAGTACTAGTATCATGCTCTTGTTCCTTTTAGAAGAGCATAGTTCATGCACAATCAGTGAGAGAGAGAGAGAGAGAGACACAGAGAGAGAAGTGATTGTGGGGGGTATATGAGTCATGATGAGCTTATGATTGTGAAAGAGATTTAGATGTTACTTTTCACAAATTGGAATATGTGGTAAGTGGGGGATTGGTGGCCACTTACCACAGATTCCAATTTGTGGTAAGTAGCATCTAAATCTCTTTCACAATCATCCTATACTTCTGGAACTATATAAACTGAATATTAAGGTGAAAATAAAGAGAGATAAAAGCATAGTAAAATACCTAAATGCTTCATACCTTTGTGGTTAGGCATTAGATGCTACTTATCACAAATTGGAATCTGTGGTAAGTGGGGCTTAGTGGCCACTTACCACAGATTCCAATTCGTGGAAAGTGGAAACCAAACAGTTTGATTATGTTCTTGTTTAATTGCCTTGAAGGTAGCGGCGTCACGGAGCTCGCCGTCACCGCCAGAGCTCACACAAGCCACCACCGGCAACCACCACATATATATTAAATATTTATATATATTTATATTATATATAATATATTTATATATATAAATATAAATATAAATATAAATATAAAAAATTATTAGTAAATTAACGCAATACCCTTATTCATTATCAACCATTAGATCAAATTAGATTAATAAAAAAGAGATCCAATAATTAAAATTGGTTTAATAAGAAAAACTAAAAAAAAAAGTTTAGTATTCTAAGTCATAGCTAGGGGTGGGAATAGGCCAGGTCAGGCCAGACTTTTTTGAAAAAAGATAAGGCGAAGGCTTTTTCAAAAACCTATTTAGCTAAATAGGCCCAAATATGCTCATCTGAAAAGCCTTTTTGCCTATCGATCTACTTTTATTTAAATTAATATAACTAATTTTTTTAATTACTAATATTATTTTGTATTGAATATGGTACTTTGTGTTAAGTCATAACTCGGCTAACATTTTTTGTTAGATTAAACATATTAACATATATCAATCTTTGACATAGTTGAAGTTATTATTATAATATAGAATTTTAATAGAAGGTCATGTAATGATATTTTCCTAAAAGATTTTTTTAGATCTCAATTAGAACTTAATCTCATTGACCTATTAGTTTGTTAGTATATTTAAATGGCTTTACACCATCAAATGTTGCGCATGCCTTCTTAAGAAAATTGCGCCACGATAAACCATGAGTCACGCTTGCCAATATTTTTAACGTAGTTTGCGCCGCATCAAACAAGTCCTAACTTGGCTCGGCCTATTCACACCCCTGGTCATAGCCTTACTAACTCTATTTACATAATTTCTGTCATCTTGTAAAGGAATCCACATTGTTAATAAATGAAATGATTTAATTGCCTCGTAAAGGAATCCAAAGCAAGTCATATTTGACAAACATGCTTTGGTTAACATGTTAGTATAAATTATTTTTGTCGTATTACAACTTTACAACTGTCTCAGTTGAAAAAGGTTCAAATTTTATTCACTCTAGACAGAGTCACATGGCATGTTGTTGCGTTGTGTGTATTGAATAGTATTTCAAAATATCTACATCTCGTTATTCACCAAAGTCACATCACATGGCACATTATGTGGTAATAATTTCAAAATATTAAAAAAAGATATCTATCAAATAAACACAGCTACATAACATTATTGTAGGAGTATCTCTTTTACACTAAACTAAATAAACATACCCTTCTTTCTGAAAATTTGTGTTGTGAATTCAAGAAAAATGGCTGAAAGTATTATGTTTAACTTTATTGAGAAGCTGATCGTGAAGCTGAGTTCTATGGCTGTTGAAGCCTGGAACGTGAGAGATGATGTTGAGAAGCTAGTGGAAAACATGTCTGAGATCAAGGCTGTGATTTTGGATGCAGAGGAGCAACAAGAGGGTGCTAACAACCATCAAGTTCAACTCTGGTTGGAGAAGTTGAAAGACACTCTTTATGATGCTGAGGATTTGCTTGATGACTTCTCCACTGAACAATTGAGGCGCCAGGTGATGACCAAAGACAAGAAAGCTAAAAAGGTTCACATTTTCTTCTCATCCTCCAACCAGCTTATCTTTTCTTTCAAAATGGCTCACAAAATTAAGGAACTTAAGAAGATTGTCGAGGGTCTTAATGTTGATGGTAAAATTTTCAAGTTTACTAAGCGCACTCCTGAGCCACGAGTTGTGAAACAAAGACAAACTCACTCCTTTATTCGGAGTGAAGAAGTTATTGGAAGGGAGAAAGAGAAAAATGAGTTGATAGAGTCTTTACTGAACACTAACATCAATGTAAAAGAGAATGTTTCTGTTATTTCCATTATTGGAATTGGAGGCCTTGGGAAGACTGCACTTGCTCAACTTGTATACAATGATAAGACTGTTCAACAACATTTTGTGTTGAAAATGTGGGTTTGTGTTGCTGATGATTCTGATGTGAGAGGTTTTGATTTGAAAACTGTTGCATCAAAGATATTGGGATCTAAGAGTGACGATGAGATGGATCAAGTGCAACAAAAGCTCCGCAAAAAAGTTGAGGGAAAGAGATACTTGCTTGTCTTGGATGATACATGGAATGAGGACCGTGAAGATTGGCTTCAATTGATGAGATTGTTGGAGGATGGAGCAAAAGGAAGTAAGATAATTGTAACCACAAGAAGCGAACATGTCGCCAGAATAGTAGGCACATCTTCACCCTTATTTTTAAAGGGTCTAGATGAAAAACAATCATGGATATTGTTCAGTCAATTAGCTTTTGATGATAGGAAAGATCCAGAGAATCAAAATTTGGTGTCAATAGGAAAGGAAATTGTGAAAAAGTGTGCAGGGGTTCCTTTGGCTATCAGAAGCATTGGAAGCTTAATGTATTCCATGGAGAGTGAAAAAGATTGGTCAAACTTCAAGGATACAGATCTTGTAAAAATTGATGAACAAAGCGGAAATAAAATATTTCAACTTATCAAACTTAGTTATGATCACCTACCTTTTCATCTCAAAAGGTGTTTTGAATTTTGTTCATTGTTTTCAAAAGATCATTACTTGGAGAGGAAAATGTTGATTCGTCTTTGGATAGCAGTAGGGTTCATTCAGCCATCCGATGGAAACACGAGCATAGAAGATACTGCTGATAAGTACTTCATGGCTTTAGTCCATGGATCTTTCTTTCAAGATTTCGATGATGATGGATTTGGTGATAAGGTGGCATATTTCAAAATGCATGATCTTATGCATGACCTAGCAACGTCTATTTCAAGAAATGACTATGTCTTAGTTAATAAGAATGGGCAACATATCGGCAAACAAACTCGTCATGTATCTTTAGGCGTTGGGTTTGCATCGGATTCTTCATGGCAAATTCCAAGTTCTCTTCTCGAAGCTAATAAACTAAGGACATTTATGTCATCACCACCACATGCCTATGTCTATGTAGGAAAACCACTGGAAGAGTCTTTTGGTAATTTGATTATCTCAACTTTTAAACAAATTCGCATGCTGAAACTTAACGGCATAAGGAAGATTCCATCTTGTGTTGGCATGTTGAAACACCTGCGTTATCTTGATCTTTCTTATAGCGACGAGATTGAGGTGCTCCCAAGGTCTATAACCAAGTTAAGTAACTTGGAGACTCTTTTACTCAATGAGTGTTTCAAGTTGAAGGAGTTGCCCAAAGATATTTGGAGGCTGACAAGTCTCAAACATCTTGAGATAAAATTTTGTGATGAATTGACTTGTATGCCACGTGGGATAGGGCAATTGACAAATCTTCAAACACTTACAAAATTTGTGTTAGATGAGACTTCCAAACACAGTGCTGGGTCTAGTGAGCTAAGGGAACTAAATGATTTAAGGGAGAACTCCAGGATAAGTGGTTTAGAATACCTTAGGCATAGTCCAACGTAAGCGAGCAAAGAAATGAATTTAATGGGAAGTCACATCTTCAATCATTGACCTTGTGGTGGAAATATGAAATTGATTGTGGTGTTAATGACATGGAAAAAGATGAAATGGTTCTGCATAATCTTCTTTTGCAATCCAACATTGAGGCCTTAAAAATAATTGGTTTTTGTGGCGTAGACATGACATTCCCTATGTCAGACAACTCGCTCACATATTTGAACAAATTGTCAATTAGTTATTGCGATAGATTGCAAAGTTTTCCTCAATTGCATCATGTCAAAAGTCTCTCACTTTCAACCTTGCCTTGTCTGGAGTGGATAGTCAACGACGACAACAGTAATCGTAGCTCAACAACATTTTACCCATCACTCAAAAATATCGATCTTTTAGGGTTAAATAACCTTAAAGGATGGTGTAGATGTAATGAAGAAGAAGTGCAAAGGGGTTGTCGTCATCGGTTTAAGAGTCTTGATTCCATGGTTATTTCTGGTTGTCCTAATTTGATTTCCATTCCAAATCACATGACTAGTATCAGGTCGGTAGATATTGAAATGACCAGAGTAAAGATATTACAACAAGCAGTCAATCATTCCAATGTGGAGTACCTTTATATAAGTAAAATAGATGATCTAAAATCTCTATCTGGATTACTTCAACATCTCACAAAACTGGTTGATCTGTTCATTAGAGATTGCGAGGATCTTGATCCGTGCAATGATGAAGATGATGGTTGTTACAGCATGCAATGGAAAGAACTCAAAAACCTTCGACAGTTGGAATTCAAAAAAATACCAAAAATGGAGTATTTGCCGGAGGGGCTTCAACATGTTACCACTTTACAGACTCTAACAATCAAGAAATGTGTGAATCTTACATCTATACCAGAATGGGCAACATCACTGCGAACGTTAGATATAACAAATTGCCCCAAGCTGGAGTCTCACCCTAGCTAATCATAGGATGGTAAGATCTTTTGATTTAATATTGATGTGTATTTTTATTTTTAGATATCAGTTCTTCTCTTTTATTCTACTCTCGAATTAATTACATTATTTATATATATTTTTGATAGTATATGTGTAGGTTCATTCTCAAATATTGATTGAGATTGTGTTTTTCTGTTGACTGATAGAAAGGAGAAAGGAGGATATGATGGCAGAAGATTAATGAGTCCAATCCAAATGATACTTACAATGGCAACTCTTCAAAGCAGGAAGCCTTTGTTTGTCAGAGATTAAAAATCCACTGTGACATAAGTTGATACCTCATGCCACGTAAGACTTTGTTGGATTTCTTTGGTTCATGCCATGCCAGCATATGATATGAAATGAAAGAGGTTATTGATCGATGAGGAAGGCATGAAAATACTTATTCTTGATTGACAATTGTGTATATGTTACTTACACAACCGTTTGTTTCAAATAGAGTAGACACACACTACCAAACACGCACGCACTCTATTTCAAATAGAGTAGACACACACTAAACACTAAGCCTAGTTACTTGTAGTGTGTCATATGCAACCGTTTGTTTCCATTAGTCACATACATATATACTTTTTGCACATCTTAAAATCAGATGCATTATTCATTAAGCAATTATGTTATCATCCCGATTCAACATCTCACTTTAAAAATTAGTTTTGTAGAGTTGAGTTAGGTACTCCAACCCAAATTTTAAGACAAACTAATGTAGATTTTCCATCTTTGAAAAAGAATTAACAGTCTTGCAGAAAGATAATGTGTTCCATTGTTAAAAACAAGCTGGATATAAAGATAAGTTAGTGAAATGGGTTTTAAAACACAAACCAAGAACTGATGCGGACAAAACATTCCGCTTGCACCGCTTACATTAAAACACGATTCTGTGTGTGGTTGAACAAATTATAAGAGATATTCATGTTTTGAAGTCAAACTTTACCTAGTTGGGCTTCGTATGGACATCGAGAAGTTGGGCTTCGTATGGACATCGAGAAGTGGTGGGGAGTTAATCATATCTGAAGAGGTGGGGAGTTAATATCAACAAAACTAACAAGCAGCAGCATAAAGTTAACAGCACAGTAAATCAAAGCAACTCACAAACTAAAACAGGCACAGCCAGTAAAATTATAGTTTGGTAGTCTGCTATTGATTAATTCCAAATTCTAAGTATAAGGACATTGTTCAAACTTATGAACGTGTGTAACATTAGGGAACTTAATAAGGAACACAATTTCTAAAAGACATGATGGGTATCCAGAAAACAGAGAACACAGATGTATAATCTCCTTGTATTATTAACTCCAATTATGAGGATCTCTTTGAATTGTGTGAAACGATTGCAAGTAAGAAAGTAGAAATTCAATCAAACAGTAAAATGGCTACTGAGAAAGAGCCAAGTCCCAAGCCCAATTTCCTAGATATGGAATCTCTTTCCATAACAAGGAAGAGAGCAAAAACAAGCAGAGCTGATCATAAGCTCCAACCTCAGTGTCATAGAAAGGCATGAAGCAATATCATTATAGACACAATAACACAAAATTGCATTACAGTTATGCAATCCAGTTACAACATCATTGTCACATAAGCACGAGTGGATTCAAATGCATTATTGAGCCCAAAAGGCATCGCAAGCCACTCATAATGCCCATGGTGTGTCTTGAATGCAGTCTTGTGTCTATTTGTACGGTTTCGACGAAACAACTTTTTTGTACTATATATCATTGTTGTACCATTGCTGTATGCTAAAAAAAAATATCTTTGTACCGAGTTCAACAGTCGGACCAATAAAGATGACTATCATTTTAAGGTGGCCCTTAGTGTGGGAAAGTTGTTAACTTGTGTCTTGTTCCGGGGTGTATCAGCAAATACAAGGAGGTGCAGTCAGAAATGGGCCAGCGGCCCAACCCAGCGAAAATGGCCCGAGACCGTGTCTTGGTCCGCAATTCTCAGCGACCGGCCGTATCTCTCGCAACGGCCAGGTCGCCCCAGTGGTATAAGTACCACCTCCATCCACACTATCAGGTACGCAGTTCCTACCCAGTGATACCCTGCCCGTTAGCACACCTCTGACTAGAGCGTCGGAGTGTCTTTGCAGGTACCACCCAAGGTGCTCTCCAGACCGGTCCCCTCTCCTCATCAACGACCGGACGAAGGAGCAACGAACGACATCTACACTTGGTGATCAAGGTATGATCATTTGGCGACCACAGTGGGAGGCCCGAGCGCTATCCTACCTTGAAGATGGGCCCGAAGAGAATTACTACGCGGGCATCCACACAAAGACGACCTGCCGCCCAAGACGCTGCGCAAAGAAACCCCTGAGGCGTGCCTCTAATCATTAGTGAATCCCAAGGCAATCCTCGCCAAGAGCCTTCTGGTTCGTATGCGGGCAGGTGCGACTTGGAACAAGTACATCGGCAAATTCCGTAGAAATTTGGCCGAGGCCGATCATGGAGCCCCTGCCGGAGCACGTTACCCAGGCCGTTCTCCAATTTCTCCAAAGTAAAAATCAACTCATAGCTGACCGTGACGATTTGATATCTCGGCTCAAGAGAGGGTCCATGCCGGCCGCGCGTGGACGGACCATGGGAACCTCCCGCCCAAACTCGCCGCCGCGAAGAGCGAAACTCCCCTCGTAGGAACGTTCGCCATCGAGGAAGCACCTCTCGTCACTCTCCAGCTCGAAGAGTTCGGGCACGCAGATCGCCTGCTAGCAGGAACGTGCGCAGTCGCCGTTCCCCTTCACACGACTATGATTATTCAGACTCACTCTACCACCCTGAGTCGGACCGTTCGTCCACAAGATATTCTTCGTGCGAATCCTCTGGCTCCAGGCGTTCTAGAAGCCGCTCGTGGGACCCCTATGACGAGTTGAATGAGTATCGAAATGGGGCAATTAGAGATGTTTCATGACGGCCGAGAAGACACCACTCCATTCAAAGCAGAGGCCGATCGACCCAAGTGCTTCCTATGCACGGACATCCGGTCGGCGGAGGATTTTATGGGATGCCGACCGGCGAGGCGTATCTCACCATGCAGCCCTTCGGGCCAAGTGACTTTCCGACCAGCCATGGCCCCTGCACAAGAGAGATTAGGCGCTATCGCATCCCTAGGGATCTCAGGAAGCCGCCCAACCTCAACAAATTCGACGGGCGAGGTGATCCTGACAAACACATCAGGTACTTCAACAACTACTGTAGCTACAGGGAGTTGGGTTCCACAATGAAGTGTCGTTTATTCCCTCAGTCGCTCGACGGACGGGCTCTAGAAAGGTGGGAGTCGTTGCGGCCGAACACTATTTCCTCTTGGGAAGGCCTGATCAGAGTCTTCTTAGCAAACTACACTGCCAACCGGTGCCAGTACCGCTACGAGGAACACTTGGACACAGTCATCCAAGGCGACAACGAACCATTGAGGCAATACATAGACCGCTTCAATACCGAGGCCGATCAAAGCGCGACCGACCGATAAGACACAAGTCAAGTACCTCAGCGGGGTATCGTGCCGGACCACGAGTTTCTTTGAAGAGTTCACGTTGAACCATTACTCCGACCTCAGTACGTTCCTCCGCAGAGCCAACGACAATATGGCTTATGAGGAAACTCTTGCTGCAAGAAAGGCCGCCCGAGTGCGACCTAGGGAAGACGATAGCAAGCGGGGTAAGGCTCAAGAAAATCACCGTGACAACAAGCCGGAGTTCCGGCCTAAGAAGTATGAGCACCGGACGAGGCTCAATACTCCCATAGCCCAAATATTTTCTGAGCGTCAAAACAATGAATTCGCCGATGTCAAGCGGCCAGATCCATTGGTACTCAAGAAGGGTGCCCGGGCGACTAAAAGATACTGCCGGTACCATAAGAGCAAGGGGCATGACACCAACGACTGCATGGCCCTAAAGGATGATATTGAAGATCTCATCCAAAAGGGAAAGTTAAAGCAATATATCCGAGCTGATGGTGCCGAGCGGGCAGAAGAGAAAACTGGGGGGCAGAAGCCTCAATCAAAAAGCAAAGCCACCACCGCAGCGGCCATGGAAGCAATCGCGGACAAGGACACCTCTGAAGAGGACGTCCGGATGTCCAAAGGCCGGAGGGTGGCCATGGTTATACAAGGTGGAAACCCTTTGGAGAAAAGGAATTCAAAGAAGGCTATGAAAAGAAAGTGGAACGATCTTATGATGGTTGGATCGACATCTGCAGAACGACCGGCTTCGAATAGGCCGCCCATTTCTTTTGGAGATGAAGATTTGCTAGACAGGAGGACCAACAGCTACGTTCCATTGGTAGTCAGGGCGGTCATGGCCAACACTGAAGTACGCCGAATTCTGGTCGACCAGGGCAGTTCGGCCGACATTATGTTTGAAGAACTAATCGACAAACTTAATGTAGATCGGAGTGAGATCATCCCACAGGCCGATCCAACCCCCCTAACAGGGTTCAACGGGGCGGTCACCTACCCCTCGGGAACAATAAAACTCTTGGTTACTTTTGGAGATGACTCAGGAGCGAGCACCAAGTACCGGACGGTCAAGACGACGTTCCTAGTCCTACCTATCAAGTCCTGCTATCAGTGTATCATAGGCCGGCCGACCCTGGGAAAATTGGAGGCCGTAGCCTCTACAGTCCATCTAAAGATGAAGTTCTACAGCAAGGACGGTCAAGTTGTGACCCTGATGGCCGACTTGGAGGCGGCCAAGCGGAGCCATTATTTGTATCAAGACATCTGCAACGAGCAAGATAAAGATACTGACCCACGGAGTCTTGAGGAAAGACACCAAGTTAATCTTGCTGACCTGGACGCCCGGTATGATCTTGATTGCGACCTAGAGGACGATGATGATGACTTAGCCCGTGAGCTAAAGAACAGATTGAAGAGGCCCGAGCCACACGGAGAACTGATTGACGTCCAATTGGGGACGACCTAAAAGACGGTCGCTTGGAAGGCGGCCTACCCGAGCAAGTCGAGCAAGATCTTATAGCTTTGCTCTCGTGGACTACGCAGATTTGTTTGCATGGCGGACATCGACATGCCCGGATTCCAATAGAGATTGCTTGCCATCAACTCTCAGTGGATGAAACAATTTAGACCGATCGCTGAGGAGGCGAACTCAGAATTTGGAGAAAGCTCAAGCAGCAGCTCAGGCCGTTGACGACCTGATCAAGGCCAATTTCATTGAAGAAATAAAGTACACGACCTGGCTGTCCAACGTGGTGTTAGTTAAGAAGAAGAATGGCAAGTGGCGCATGTGCGTCGACTACACAGATCTGAACAAGGCATGCCCGAAGGATGCCTTCCGGTCGCCGAAAGCATCGATGTTCGGGTCGATGGAGCATCAGGCTACAAGTTGCTATCGTTCCTGGACGCCTACTCTAGGTACAATCAGATTACGATGTATCCTCCTGATCACCACAAGACTGCCTTCATGACAGATCGTGGAAATTTCCAATATAAGGTTATGCCGTTCGGCCTGAAGAACGCTGGGGCGACCTACCAGCGTATGATGAACAAGATTTTCAAAGAGCAGATCGGTCGGGTAGCTGAGGTCTATCTAGACGATATGATCATCAAGAGCAAGGCCGACCAAGATCATGCGGCCGACCTGAGAGAGTACGAAGGGCTGCACGGCGAAGTGCCCTCGGGAGAACCACGACTCTGTGGAAGTAGAAAGTGAAATACTGTCGCTCGATTCGGAGCTAGAAGGGCTACACGGCGAAGCGCCCTCGGGAGAACGCCTTGGTACTTCAGCGGCCTGGGAGGGTACGGACGACTCTCCTGACGACCTTGACTCGGCCCGCTCTACCTCATGTGAAGGCCGCGCCATCTTAAGCGCAAGACTTTGCGATGGGCCACCAGATATCCGGGTTGTTTGCTTTGTTCTGGCCAGATCCACCTATGAAAGGGAAATCACGTCAGGTCGACCGAGCCAGCGCGCTCGAGAAAAATGGGCGACTTGGCCGTCCCCCGACCGGACGCCTCCCCTTTCACGAGGCGTGGAAACTAACTAAAGCGAAGAAACTAAGGCAATTCTCGGCGACCGGCCGTATCTCTCGCAACGGCCAGGTCCCCCAGTGGTATAAGTACCACCTCCATCCACACTATCAGGTACGCAATTCCTACCCAGTGATACCCTACCCGTTAGCACACCTCTAACTAGAGCGTTGGAGTGTCTTTGCAGGTACCACCCGAGGTGCTCTCCAGACCGGTGTTGCACCCCGAAAAATCCGGTTTGGGTTTCTCAACGTACAACGTGGAAATTTTTTTGAAGCCGCCACCAATATTTTAATTTTAAGACCAAAACATTGAAAAAAGGTCTTTGAAAAGGCGGATGGTCTTTTGAAAATGCAGAGATGTAGGTTCGGGGTCGATTCACGCATGGGAAGGTATTAGCACTCTCACACGCCCTTTCTCTACCGAAAGGGAACCTCTAACTAAATGTGTGGTTTTAACGTTTGATTTGAAAAATAATTAGATTTGCCTATTTATTTCTTGTTTGAAGACGAATGGGAAAACTTAATGAAAATTTTTATTTTTGGCGCTTGACGAGAGTTGGCCTCTCGCTCCTACGTATCTCCCTGGTGCGATGGAGAATTCAAAGCTACGTAGTTCTTGGTTGTCATGAAAAGGTTTTTGTTTTTTATCTTTTTAGTGAGTTTTGAAATAGACGAGTATTCAAATAATGATTAAACTAACAAAGGTTATGGGTAATCATCGCTAAGTACTCTTGAAAAATGGGAGTCACTGCCACTAATCAGACGAACAAAGGTTCTGATTGACCGTTGGTAGCGACTCGTTTTTTTATTTGATCTTTTGAAAATGGTTTTCGAAAGAGATTAATTGGCACGAATGATCAGACTAACCAAAGTTATGGGTGACCATCGTTTATTGTTCTTTGAAAAGACATTGCCACCAATGGCTGTAGCGAACAAAGGTTACGATTAGCCACTAGTAACAATGGGTTTAAAAATGATTTTTTGTTATGAAAAATGCTAGTGTTTATGGTTGCGAAAAGGATTTTTATTTGTTGCGCTTGACGAGAACGTGGCTCGCTCCTATGTATCCCAAATGGGAATAAAAGCGACGTAGTTCTAATTTGAAGATGGAAATGTTTTTGAAAGGGTTTTGGAAAAGGGAAGAGCTTTCATAATGACCAAGCAAGCAAAGGCTTTGAGTGATCATTACTAATAACTCTTGATAGCGTTCATGACAATCAAACAAGCTAAGGCTTTGGGTGATAGTCACTAATAACTTGCATTAATTAGGAAAGAGTTTGAAAGATTTTTGGGAAAAGGGCGGAGTTATTATCAATAATTGGTTACAAAATTCAAACACATTCAATAATCAATTAATCATGAACATGTTGATCATCAACTAAGATTAAGCATGTCAATACAATCAAGAGATTTAATTGTCAAAGATGCAAGATAAAGTTCTCAAAACAATTGTGCGTGTGTGAGGAGGAGTGCATTTACCCTAATGACTCTATGCTACAACAAGCAAGTAGGCTTACGTCTTCATTAGGAGGTCATACACATGGAGAGAAGGGCACACAATTAAATCAAGACAATTTAAGTAGCATCCAAAACAAGTAAACAATTGATCATAGGCATAGAATGATCTTAGTTAAACTAATGAACATGTGAGCAATGATTTCTCAATAACATGAACAAAAGGAATTGCATCAAGGCTAAGGTAAGCCTATCCTTTGCAATATCTCACGAACCCTAAACCCTAAACTTACAATCTCATTTGTTATTCACTAAGAGATTAAAAAGGGAAGGTTGAATCATCTAAAATCATCTTCACCACTTTAAAACATGATGCACTAAGCATAAGTGGGAATCATATGATTTATCATCAACAATGGACAATAATAATAAAACTAGAATACAAGAGCAAGCAAGTAAATACTAAAACCAAGTTGAATCACATAGAGCAATCTTCTCACTTGAATCAAAGTGCCCTAGGCACAAGTGAGAGTCAACTTGCCTATCATCAACAACTAACAATAAGTAAACTAAAACAAGATTTAAATAAACACAAAAACTTAGGTGTGAAAATGAGAGGGTATTTATAGAGTTGTTTTAGGTCTAGGGGTAATTATGTCATTGTTCCTTACTAGGTGATCTAGGATTGAGTTTTGAATTTGAATAAAGGGCTAGGATTAGAGATCACTTGGATTGTGGGTAGTGAGAAAACACAAAAATGAGAGTGAGGGGGAGAGTTTGTGTGAAAAACTTATCTTATTGTGGGGTCAAGGGTATAATTGAGATGGAATGTTACCAAAGAGGAAATTTTGTGTTTTCTTGTGAAGAGGTGAGTGTAAATGGGTGGGGTAATTTACAAAAGAGGGCATAACTCTATGAGGGAAGAGAGAGAATTCGAAAATGGGGAAAAATGGGGGGAAAATTGCCTCTCTTTTTGGACTTTTGTCTTATTGAGGACACTTTGTACTTTTTATTTGAATTTTGAATTTTTGGGCATGCAAATGAGAGTGCACCTATTGAAAATGTGTCCCATATTTTTGGGTCATATCTTAGGAATTGGGCCCAAAATTCCATGATATCACCATCCCCAAAATTGATTTGTTGACCTCACCTCAAAGGAAATGACCATTTTACCCTTTTATTCAAAAATTTGATTTTCATGCCAAAAGGTTTAATATTTATGCGCAAAAAATCACAATTAAGCACAAATCTTTCCTCAAATAATTCATTGATGGTTGCTCAGTGATTTTGGGATTTAAACCGCTTTTATTGTGAAATGACCAAAATGCCCTTTCACCCTAAAAACCCTAGTTCTTTGCCCAAAGCACATTTTCACTTCAAAAATGACTTTTCACCCTAGGAATGACCTCTAATACCTTGAAATGAATGTTGAATGGCTTGTCCTGAGGAATCGCCCCTTATTTGCGAAATGACTAAAATACCCTTTTGTACTGAAAAACCTTAGTTTGTCCAAAAAGCGCATTCCAACTCCAAAAATGATTTTAGAAGCTTTGAAACAACTTTTAGAACCCTGAATGCAATGCATGATGCTATTTTCTCTTCTATTTATTTATTTTTGGGGAAAATTAGGGTTTTGACCTAAGCCGGACAAAATTGGGGTATGACAACCGGTCCCCTCTCCTCATCAACGACCGGACGAAGGAGCAACGAACGACATCTACACTTGGTGATCAAGGTACGATCATGTCTAATGGGAAAGTTGCGGGCAAAACTATTTGTGAGGTTCTCCAGTTATTGGTTTGTTACATTTGAGCCCCAAAAGTTCAAGAATTAAAACAAGGAATCCTCCGACAACATTTGTCCTTTTTTTTTCGATAAGCAATTTCATTGAAAGGAGCACAAGAGGTGCCCAACTCTTACATTCGTCCTTTATTTGGTGTTGCAGGCTTTTTAAAGTTTAACTCTGACATAGTTAAAATATTGCATTTCTTATGTTTAAATTTTATTTGTATTGACAAAACATTCATTATATTTTAAATGCATGTTAAAAAACAAAGACTATGTTATTTTCATTACGAACGGAAATATTTGGTTTTTCCCTGCGTGTTTTCCTATCATCTTCCATTGATTTTTTTAAAAACATATCCAACGGTTATAACCACAACTTTCCCACTGGACACAAGTTTCCAACTTTCCCAGGTTAAATGCCACCTCATTTTTATGTATTTATTAGTATGTAACTCGTGCGATGCACGAGAAACAATTTTCATGCGTAAATTTATTTAATGTAAATAATTTTATAAAAAAAACTAACCTGATGTTGTCATTTAAATATATCATTTAGAGATTAGTTATTTAATAACTTGGAAGATCTTTTGTCAGAAAAAAAATAACTTGTAAGATCTTGGCAAAAGAAAATCGAGAAAGATATTTGTTATATGATGAAAAATATGTTTGTGACATTTAGTTGTTAGTATTAGTATTAAAAACATAATGTTACTTTTGGATTTGTTATAAGTAGGCATGCCAATGGAATCTGAACCCATCCAACCTCGATGTATTTTGATGAGAAAAGTCGCTCTGATCGGGGCGAGTGTAGGAGGTAGGGGGACAGGTGCGAGATTGGGGGTGTTGACGGAAGATAATTATAATTTTTGAAGACTACTATAAACCTATTATTAAAAAAATAAGAAGGTTTAATGACTTTTTAAACTGATTAATATTTAAAACACATGTGACAAATATCTGTCACTAATACTTAAAAAAGAACAAATAATTGCCACTGATATATAAAAAAAAATACAAGATAACTGCACTGATATATAAAAAAGGACAACATTAATATTTATCATTGATAGTTAAATTTTTTGAAGATTACTATAAACCTACTATCTAAAAAATAAGAAGATTTAATGACTATTTAAACTATCGATTAAAATTTAATACAAATGTTTCTTATTGATAATCTACTATCTCTCTTTTACTATGTACTATAATATACTAATCAACTAAAATAATCAATTCAAACTACGAGATAATTGCACCGATGTAAAAAAATACGAGATAACTGCAGCGATATGTAGAAAAACACGGGATTAATATTTGCCATTGATAATTATAATTTTTGAAGACTACTATAAACCTACTATTTATAAAAAAATGAAGGATTTATGAATATTTAAACTGATTAATATTTAAAAACACGTGACAAATATTTGTCACTACTACCTAAAAAAGGACAAATAATTGTCATTGACATATAAAAAACACAAGATAAATATTTCATATTGATAATCTACTATCTATTTTTTACTATCTACTATAATCTACTAATCAACTCAAATAATCAATTGAAACTATGAGATAATTGCACTGATACATAAAAAACACGAGATACCTGCACTGATATAGAAAAAATAAGGGGATAACTGCAATGATATATAAAAACATGGGATAGCAGCACTGATAGATAAAAAACACTGGATATATATATATAGAGAGAGAGAGTGGGGATCAACTTACTCCAAGAATAACTCTTGTAAAGTTACTCCACTTAATATCTCTTTGTAGACATCAAATTTTACCGATCCAACCGTTGAATAGTTTCATATTATCATGATGATCATGCATACCAAAAACTATTGAAATTGAATATCCGTAGCTATAAAATCTTATAGTCCCTATTTTACTTGTATTTTTAAAATCATAATATACGTTGAATTAAACTTATTTGATCAAGTTATCAAACTTTTTTTTTATAATTTTATAAGAATTTGCAAATCTGATCTACTCAATTAGAACTATGAACTTAACGGTTGGATCGACAAAATATAAAATGTGTGAAGAGATATTAAGTGGAGTAACTCTTACAAAAGTTACTCTTGGAGTAAGTTGATCCCCACTCATATATATATATAAACACGGGATAAATGCACAATTGTTTTTAAATTATACTTTTACAGTTTTAGAATTTAATATTTATCTATTTTTTATTTGAAACTCTTTTTTTATCTACTTTAAATTTGTCTTTATTTTCACAGGGTAATGCTTACACTATTTAAATACTGTCTAAGTTCATTCATAAAAAGAACATAAAAGTACTGTGCGTATGTAGAGATATCCTACTAATTATGTTAACAAATAAGTTAAATATAATGATTTTTTGAACACGGGTCAATTTTAATAGTAGTTTTTCTTTTGAACATGAGGTGTTAGTTCACTTTTATAAGTTTGACCTTGTAACCTTGAGGGAGATAGTTAAAATTCCGTCTGAGAAATTATTATTTTTTCAGATTTTTTTTATTTGAAAAGTTGTAACAAACAAATGAATTTTTTTTAAAAATATATTATTATTTTTTAAAAAAAAGGTAAGTATCTTTCAAAATTCAAAAAAAAATGTAACAAACGGGCTCATAATAGCAAATTTAAATTTTTAATTGAGCTAACATATAACTGTTGTTGCTAATTTAAGTTATATTATTGAACTTTTTTCATATATTGTGTTATTTGTTACTATTGTTTTCATGCCAACTATCCTTATTGTTTTCTTTAGGGTCCGTTTGATTTGCAAACAACACAGTACTAGACAGGACAGGACTTGACAAGCTTTTGTAGTACATTGTTTGGTGAATCATGGACAACACAAGAAAAAAATATAAATTTTACCATAATTCATTTTATAATGTTTATAATGATTTTATATAACATATATTATAATATAATTAAAAATTATATAAAGAAAAACATACGAAGGAGAATATGGGAGAGAGAGAGAGAAGGAGAGAGAAAAAAGAGATGAGGGAAAGATGTCATGAAATGAGAAGATACAAAAAAGATGAGAGGTGGAGAGGGGGGAGAGAAAGAGAGATGAAGGAGGTCATGAGATGAGAAAGTATTAGATATGTAGAGAAAATGATAGAGAAGAATGAGATATGAAAGAGAGAGAGAGAGAGAGAGAGAGAGAGAAGAATGAGATATGAAAGAGAGAGAGAGAGAGAATAGAGGAGAGAGAAAAAATTATTGAATAGGAAATAAAAATAATATTTTGGTATTTTTTTGAGTGATCAGGAAGTTGTACTGTGAGACAAAAAGTTGTACTATGGTTTTGTGAGGTACAAGAATCTGGGTCTTTGTCCAATCCCTTGCTCTCATTTCTGTCCAGTACTGTGAACAGTTTTCAAATCAAACAATGTACAACTGGAGTTGTCCACTCTAGTCCCTTACTGCTTAGCGAACCAAACGCACCCTTAGAGTGTGTTTGGGAGTTTGGAGGGGAGGGCATAGGACTAATAGTATAAATATATTAGTGATGAGGTGAAAATGATTCCCCTAAACCCTCCCAAACCCTTCTTCTAGTTCATTTTTGGATCTCCTCCAAAACCCTCAAAAATTGGAGGATTTTGGAAGGGCTCCAAAAATGAACTAGGAGGGGGGTTGGGAGGGTTTAGGAGGACAACTTTTCTTCCTATCACTAAATAATTTACACTATTAATCTCATGCCCTTCCCTTCCCTTCCCTCGCCTCTAAACTCCCAAACACACCCTTATAGATGGTCTTAGAGTTTGAAAAAAAAGGCGCGAATGATATAATTGTTCCTCCTAAATACTTCTCGAAATCGTCGTGCCTCCAAATTAACCTTGACTTTTATTTTCAAAATCACATTAAGTATGGTCTATACAATATGAGCAATCGAAAGTCTCTTCAAGAATGATGCTGAAAACAAAAATCGGGACCATATATACTACACACTTTACATTTGTAGTATTTATCTAATCTAATCTAATATCTAATATCTCTAATATCTTCTATTTAATCAAACAAACAACTTACAAAAAGACAATTTTAGACATCTTAATTTTTTGACACATCACCACTTTCTCATTTTTTAATCCTATTTTCTCTTACTTTCTCACTCTCTCTCTCTCTCTCTCTTTCAATCTCACATTTTTCAATATTTCTCACTTTTTTAAACATCTACTCAATGTTATTAAACTTGACCCGGAGGTCGACCCGAGCAAGTCACTGGGTCAATGGGCGGACCGAGGGGTCACTAGTTGACCCGCATGACCCGTGACACCACTAAAACCTGATAAAATTAGACATGCTGTATATTATATTCAGATATCACAGAACTATGAATTTTTTTACCATACAATTAAAATGTCCAAAAATTCAATACTCATTCATCAAATTCAAATCAAATCCATAAACATAATAGTCTCACAAATTCAAATTCAAATCAAATCCATAAACAACTCCAATATTTCAAAATTCAGTCCCAGGGTGAAATTCCTCATACTCGGGCATCCATGTATTGTCATCGTACATAGGATCTTCTCCATCTCCATCTCCAACTTGTGCATTCTCATTGTTCATGACTTCAACTTGTGTAACAACTTGTGCATCTTCATCCTCATCCAAATTCAAATGATCTATGACATTAAATAAATATATGTTAGCATTTAACATTTAGGGATAAACTTATAATAACAATTAAATAAAAAACATACCAATAACATTTGCAGATGGTTGGGTACATATATTTGGATTTGCCAACTCATTATGGAATGCCTCCAACTCCTCAATAGTTAAGAATGGTGGGTCCTCCTCCACTACCCAATTAGAATGATCATGAATTGTTTCCAAATTGACAGGGTCATAATTTTGATTCTTGAATCGATTCCTAAGTTTATTTTGGTCATATATAAATATTAGAATATCTAAAAACATCTACTTCCACACAAAGTTGAATAGAAAAGATAGACAATGAAAAATAAACATAACAATACCTTTGCTCCAACCTCAAGTTGTAAAGAACAAAGACAAGATCATTAAGCTTTTGATGCTCCAACCTATTTCTCTTTTTTGAATGAATGTGCTCAAAAAGACTCCAATTGCGTTCACAGCCCGATGCACTACAAGTTTGGCTTAAGACACGAATAGTCAACCTTCTCAAATTTGGTACTCCAATTCCATAAGTTTCCCACCATTGATCTAACACATAGTCAATCACATAATCACATAAGTTTCCATAAGACTAAATTACATAATCACCTAATCACAAAAATAGTAAAGTTATCAATCACATAATCACTAATTTTACCTGGCCTGATGGTCTTGCGTTCCTTCTTAGCCGCCATCCTTCCGAAATCTAATTCAGAATCTTTGTATATCCTCATCTCGCTTGTCAATTTAGTTGCCAGCTCTTCATCTGCATAAGAATATTTTTCAATGACATCCAAAAGGCCAGATCCTTTACATCATCAAACTTTACATCATCTTTGTAATTTTTGTGGCCTTAGATACAACATCCTTTACATCATCAAACTTTCCAAAGTCTGACAACATCAAATTGATGCAGTGTGCTGGACAAGGAGACCAATATAACTTAGGAAACTCAGTTTCCAATAACCTACCAGCAGCCACATAATTTGCAGCATTATCTGTCACCATGTGCACAACATTTTCAGGGCCAACTTTTAACACCACACTCCTAAAAAGATTGTACAACATATCAGCAGTTTTAGAATGCTCAGAAGCATCTACAGATTTTAGAAAAACAATTCTCTTTGGACAATACACTAAAAAGTTGATGAGAGTTCTCCTATTTCGGTCTGTCCACCCATCTGCCATAAGTGTACAACCAGTTTGTTTCCAAATTTCACGATAACTCTCTATGCGAAACTTTGTCTCTTCTACCCTTTTGTTTAACAAAAAACCACGAACACTATAAAAATTGGGACCTTTATACCCTGGACTCATACTACTAATAGCATCAATCATAGGTTGATAGTAAGCGAAGTGCTAATAAAGATTGAATGGAACACAAGCATCAATCATCCATTTTGAAATAGCAAGGTCACACTTTTCTACCACTTCCTTACTCCGCAATACACTTTTCAAAGTAGGTTGGGCACCAGGAGTTGTTCTAGGCATAAAATAGTTACCTATACCACCAGCAGCATTTCCTTGTTGAGTTGTAACTGGCACTGCCATTGGTATTGATGAACTATCATCCCTCGTCAAGTCTTGATCAATTGGACAAATAGAAGCTTGAGTTCCTTCTGGAGTCTTTCTTTTTCTGCCTTCTTCAATGTGTTGTTTCATTTGAAAGCGAATATCTGCAGACACCTTCTTGCATTTCTCCACTTGCCCTCCTTCTCCAGCCAAATGACTCTTAAACCTATTGATTCCACCTCCTTTGTAAGATTTGTTACAATGGAGACATAATAATGCTTTTTTTCCATGCTCATCAACTATTTGTTTACAATGTCCCCAAGTTGGATCTGTTTTCCCCCTAACATATCCTTCTGGTTCAGTTGGATGTTGAGATGATGCTTCTTGTGATCGATTTGAAGGAGGAGTTGACATCTCTAAGAAAAAAAATAAGTTCAACTTCAGCAACTAAACCTAACTGAAAACTGAAAACACAAATTAAGAATCAACTTCAGCAACTAAACCTAACTTCAACTTCAACATTAAAATTGAATCAAAACAATTTTAAACCTAACTTAAAATTGAATCAAAACAATGTTTCTAACCTGAAATTAAAGGCTTCCTCATCAAACAATGCTTCTAAACAACTTCTAAACTGCAATTAAAGATTAAAGAGAAAGAAAAACAGATCCAAGTGAGAAATGGGTTACCTGCGAAGTGAGAGGAGAGGATGATGAACAAGTGCAAAGAGGACGAAGTGAGGGCGCTGGGAACGGTGGTGGAACTGGAGAGCTTCGATTTGGGAACGAGAGAGATTTGGGATCGAGAGAGATTTGGCATCGAGAGAGATTTGGGAACGGTGGTGTTTTTGGCTGCGCGTTCTGCGTTCTTCACTCACTTCTTCTTTCTTTCTAATTTCGTTTCAATTAGGTTTAAGTTTAAAAAAAAAAAAAATCAAAACGACGTCGTTTTGATTAGTTAAAAAAACAAAAAAAGCAAAAAAAGCAAAACTGCAACCCGAGGCGGGTCACACAATCCACCGGGTCGAGGCCAAAAACCCGCGGGTCGCTACGGGTCAAACCGGGTCTGAAACATAGCCGATCCAATTAGCAACTCGGACCGATCACATCACCGTTTCCCGGTCCGACCGGCCGGGTCGGTCCGGGTTTAATAACATTGCATCTACTATTTGTGGCCCCCACACCTTTTATTTAAAAATATTTCTTTTCCCAATTTTTTAATCTACTACATAATATAATATAATATAATTAAATTAATATTAAATAATCTACAATTTACTCCTATTTACTATCTAATCTAATCTCTATTTATACAAACAAACCACACCCATCTAACTAAGAACAACATTGTAATTTACTATTGCTGTTTTTTCAAATTTATACAAATAAATTACACTTAAATTACCAAAACAAGCCTCTCTATTTACTTTACAAGCACTCTAACTAATGACAATATTGTAATTTATTATCACACATTTTTTTAAATTTCTTCTCCCAATGCACTTTCTTCTCACTCACACTTTTTTCCTACTTTCTCCTACTTTTTTTTTAATTTTAAAAATTCAAATCAAACCGAACCACTTTCTTTTACCACTATCTACTATAATCTATTAATCAACTAAACTAATCATTGGAACTACGAGATAACTGCACAGATATATAAAAAACACGGGATAACTGCTGTTATACCCCAATTTTGTCCGTCTTCTCTTTCTTTGTTTAGTCATTTATTTTTATTAGGGTCGCGTTTTGAAGTCGCATGACTACGAGAATCATTAATATAGCGTCTCGGTTACTAATCCGAACCAATTTCAGTCACCCCGTTCAACTAAATCGAAATACCGTTGTTTAAATTAGGCACGCACGCGAATGATCGATCTTTTCGTGCGTTCTTCAATTTAATCTCCGTATTTGGGTTTAGTCGTACATAAGCAGGTCTACCAAAAGTCGTTTTTCTCAAAAATTTGGCTTATCTCTTCAAATTCAGACCTAAGAATGCGATTCCGAGTTAATTTTAGTGTTTCTAGTTAACGCGCCCATTTCTTCTATTTGGGTCTCGTTTTAGCGTCTTTGTCTAGTCTGGCTTGTTCTCGTCTTTGTATTTGGCCTGATTCCTTTTTCCTATTATTGTTTTTTATTTTGTGCAATTAATTTATTTTAAGCATATATACAGTCCAAAAATGTCAAAAAATTCTATTTAGTTTAATTTACAATTTAAAAGTGTTTAAGAGTCCAATATGTCCAAAAATGTCAAAAAAAATTCTATTTAGTTTAATTTACAATTTAAAAGTGTTTAAGAGTCCAATATGTCCAAAAATGTCAAAAAAAATTCTATTTAGTTTAATTTACAATTTAAAAGTGTTTAAGAGTCCAAAATGTCCAAAAATACAAAAAAATATATATCCAAAAAGCCTAAAATAGGCCAGATCCGAAAATACAAAATAAACAGCAAATTAGGGTTTTCAGCAAAGATTCCAAGTCATTGCAAATTCTTTTGTTTGGGCTTGGATCAAGACCTGAAAAATTATTCAAAGCCTGGTCAAAAATCATAAATGCCTTAACCTAGTTTTCTACTATAAATAAACAGTCAATAAACGGTCCAAAACACATAAATCAAGGCAGAAAATTACTGCGAAACTACCAAAAAATAGGATTAGAGTTTCACATCAAAACCCTAATCCAATAAACACGGTTCTAAAATCTGAGTAACGACAAGAGCGGTTCGAAGGCATCACAGTTGCAGTCGGTCACTATTACTCGAACAAACACGCAAGGAAACCGAAACAGAGGCTGGAGTTGTACGTTGGTATTCAAAACCTAAGTTCTTTTTTTATGCCCATATGGTTTATTAAAATAGGATTCATTCATTGTTGAAACTGAGAACGAACGTCAAAAAATGTAATAATTATAGGAGTAGTTTTCAGACCACGTTTTTGTCTAATATTCTATTTGTCTTGGAATAATGCTTAAAAACTTATAGGAGTAGTTTTCTGACCACGTTTTTCTGTCTAATATTCTATTTGTCTTGAAATAATGCTTAAAAACTAGTTTTGCTTGCTGTAGTTTCAGATCAAAGTGATTTTTTTAGTAAAAACAAATATACTCAGAGATCAGAAAACACAAAAACAGGCCAAAAACAGAATAAAGGGAAGAATAATAGAGTAGAAGAGAATCAGACCCAGAGAAAGCTTAAAAAAAACAGACAGAGCCAAAAAGAACCAAAAAAGGCTAACCTCTGTTTGCCTTCTCCGGCGACGGTGACCCTCCGGTCATCTTCTCCGGCGAGCCTCCCAGCGGGACCCTACCAAACCGAAACTTCTCCCTTCCAAATCAGCTTCCAGCCACCACGAATCCGAATCCAGCACCATCTCTATCACCCTTCGCCGGCGAGCATGTTCCCGGCGTGGTTTCCCTGCGCTCACGACCCACCACCACCTGAAACCGTCACCATGGCTCACCCAAGGAAAACACAAACCCAAATAAAAAACAACCTGTTTTCAGTGACAAAGAAAAAAAAACGAAAATACGAGAAGAAGAGAAACAAAGAAAAAAAGAGGAGAACGAAACCCACCACGCTCTCGCCGGCGGGATTCCCGTCGCCGGCGTCACCTTCATCGCCACTGACATCGAAGCCGCTCTCTCCCTCTCACCTTAGAAACCGACCGTCTCTCTCCCCCTCCCCTAAAACCGACGACATTTTCGCCGGAGTAAACTCTCTCTCTCTCATCAAGAGCGGCTGCGCCGCAGCCAGGGGGAAAAGAAGGGTAGGTTCGAAATTAGGGTTCTGATTTCTTTAGGGTTTCCTTATATAGTGGCCTTCTTTTTTATTTTTATTTTTTTAAATGTTCAGATTGCTAGTCACACTCCTTCAATTTACGCGCACACCCCCCCCCCCATTTAAGCCCAGTTTCGCATACTGGGCCCTCCTATGCGAACTGGGCTTCCTTTTCACACCTCCTGTTAATTATACAACCCCCTGCGACTAATAAAACCTCATTTTACAATTTTCACCCCCCTTTTTCCATTTTAATTCTTTTCCAATTCAAACATAAATAATCTTTCTCTCGAATTCAAATGAACGGCTAAGTCGGTTGTACAACCGGGTTAGTCATCATTTTGGGACCAATGAGCTGTACAGTTCAGTAATCCTCAAAACTTAATAAAATACGAATAAACTATTTTTCCTAAAAATAGGGGACTAAGTCGGTTGTACAACCGGGTTAGTCAGCGTTCTAGAACTAATGAGCTGTACAATTCAGGAGTTCTAGAATACCTATTCTAAAATCAACCCACCTCACATCAAACCAACTCCTTTCAAAAATTCAAAAACCATTTTCAAAAAGTAGGGGACTAAGTCGGTTGTACAATCCCGGGTTAGTCATTCCTAGGAATCGATGAGTCAGATGCAGCTTCAAGGAATCCTAGGACCCCTACACTAAAAAACACCAACCCACAAACCTTTTTTCAGGAAGAACTACGTAGCTTTGATTCCTCCATTGCATCCGGAGGTACGTAGGAGCAAGACTCAACTCTTGTCAAGCACTAAAAGCTAAAAATTTTAAAAAGTCTTTTCCACTATAAAAAAGGGTAATTATTAATAAATCTTAATTAATTAGACAATGGATGTCGTGTGGTGCTAATACCTTCCCCACACATAACGACTCCCGAGCCCTAACAATGCCTTATCCTAAACATGAAGGGATTTTCCGAATTTGCCCTTAAACTAAAATTTGGTGGCGGCTTCCTTTCGAACTTCGAAGAATCCTTTCCCGGATTTTTCGGTCGCTACAACTGCACTGATATATCAAAAAATACGAGATTAATATCTAACTATCTATTTATACAAACAGACTACACTTAAAAGGACAACATTGTAATTTACTATCACACTATTTTCAAATTTTTTCTCCAAATGCACTTTCTCTTCTCACTCCAACTTTTTTTCCTACTTTCTCATACTTTTTTTTTTCAAATTTCAAGATTATAATCAAACACACTCACTTTCTTTTTCCACTATCTATTATAATCTACTAATCAACAAAAATAATCAATTGAAACTACGACATAACTACACTGATATATAAAAAACACGAGATAACTGTACTGATATCTAAAAAAACACGAGATTAATATCTAAAAAAACAAGAAGACTTAATGACTATTTAAACTACCGATTAATATTTAAAACACATGTGACAAATATTTGTCATTAACACCTATAAAAGGACAAATAATTGGCACGAATATATAATAAAACACGGGATAAATATTTCTTATTGATAATCTACTATTTATCTTATATTTATTTATCTAATCAACTAAAATAATCAATTGAAACTACGAGATAATTGCACTAATATAAAGAAAACACGAGATATTCACTAATATATTAAAAAAACAGGATTAACATGAAAAAAAATTTAAATGACTATTTAAACTACTGAATAATATTTAAAACACATATGACAAATATTTGTCACTATTACCTAAAAAAGGAAAAATTTCAAAATTCTAATCAAACCCACTCATTTTCTTTTTCCAATATCTATTATAATCTACTAATCAACTAAAATAATTAATTGAAACTACGAGATAATTGTACTGACATATAAAAAAACACGGGATAACTGCAATGATATATATAAAAACATGGGATAGCTGCACTGATATATAAAAAAAACATTGCACTGACATATTTGATAATCTACTATCTATCTTTTACTATCTACTATAATCTGCTAATCAACTAAATAATCAATTGAAACTATGAGATAACTGCATTGATATATAAAAAAACACGGGATAACTGTACTGATATATAAAAAACACCA
Source organism: Oxytropis ochrocephala (assembly GCA_020916435.1). Taxonomy (NCBI): domain Eukaryota; kingdom Viridiplantae; phylum Streptophyta; class Magnoliopsida; order Fabales; family Fabaceae; genus Oxytropis; species Oxytropis ochrocephala. The sequence continues at coordinate 99,154,425 of CM037088.1, read as the reverse complement.
GATAACTGCGATGATATATATAAAAACACAGGATAGCTGCACTGATATATGAAAAAAACATTGCACTGATATATTTGATAATCTACTATCTATCTTTTACTATCTACTATAATCTACTAATCAACCAAAATAATCAATTAAAACTATGAGATAACTACACTGATATATAAAAAAAACACGAGAAAACTGTACTAATACATAAAAAAACGGGATAACTACAATGGTATATATAAAAACACGGGATTGCTGCACTGATATATAATTAACACGATAACAACACTGATATATAAAAAAACACTACACTGATATATAAAAGAACACGGGTTAAATGCACAGATTGTTTTTAAATGATACTTTTACATTTTGGATTTTAATATGTATCAATTTTTTTATTTGAGACTCATTTTTTATCTACTTTAAATTTGTCTTTTTTTTTTCACGGGGTGTTGTCCAGACTATTTAAATTATATTTAAGTTCATTCATGAAAAGAATACGCACGGTAGCACCCGTGCGTATACACGAGTATCCTACTAGTTGGATACTACAAAATCTCACATGTGAGGATTTAGATAGGAACTTTGCTTGAATGAATTATAATAATAATAATAAAAGTTTAAAATGAACAACATTAAAATATGGTATCCCAAACAAAGATATACTCCTATACACTTAGATAAATAGATGCATCCATCTTCCTTATCTTTGTTATGAGTGATGGTTCTGGAGTTGGCCTTTTCTTTTCCCACATTCCCTCCTACTCAAACACACCCCTTCAATCTTAAAACCCCCAAAATACCCCCAATTTAAAAAATTCAAAAAACAAAAACCTCCCCCCACTCACCCTCACACCCCTTTCACTTTTCCTCACTCCTCTCACTCACCCTACCCTTCGAACCCTTTCTCTCCCTCTCCCTCTCATTCAACTCCTCCAAACTCACTCAATCTCCCCCAATCTCTCACTCAATCTTCTCCACTAACACCCTCAAGAGTTGCTGGGTTTTGTTCGTGGCATCTCACTCTCTCTAATCGTTCCATTTTCATCTAGGTAAGCCTATCCCCCTTCTTAGCATTTGGGTTTTTTTTTTCTGGGTATCTGCTGCGTTCGCAAGACCTCATGCGAACACGTGAAAACGAAGGTGTTTGAATGAGGTCATGCAAGCACCATTCGAATGAGGCCATGCGAACCATTGTGTGCTGGCTTGTGAAAATGTTGTGTTCGCGTGGGGTTGTTCGAACAGGTTCGCATGGGGCTGTTCGAACTTGTGTATGACAGTGTTGTTTCTGGTTTAAGTTGGTTTAATTGGTTGCCTTAGTTAGTGATTTACTGTTTTAATTGTTGTTTCAGATATGGTTAGGCACCGTGGCGGTAATTCTTCCCACCAACCATCCCAGTGAGCTGGTAGGCCACCTCCTACGGTTTCTGAACGCAAAAGGAGGCAAGATGCTGGTGAACCTTCCCAGGGTAGGAGTAGGGGTAGGGGCAGGTTAGACGTCCCTCCTCCCCCACCTCTGGTTGATCATATTGGCCGGGACATTGAGCGTGATGCTCAATTTCAAGCATTTGAGCTGGCTGGCCCTGCTACACATGAGGAGGAGGAGGCTGGTGTGTATGAGGAGCAGGATGATGCTCATCAGGAGGAGATTGATGAGCTTCAGGAGCCCGCTGCTGCTCCTAGGGATACATTCCCATTCCCCGGTGGACCACAAGATGGTTCAGTCTTGCCCACATACGGGGCACATATTCTGACAGATTTCTACGCTGGTCGGGTAAGTTATTGTTATATAATAGCGTGTTGTCAATTTTGTTTCTTATTTTGTTGAACATCTTGGCTTATTGTGCCATTTGTCAATGCAGGTTTGGCCCGATATAACTACGATTCCACATGGACCTGTTAACCTTGTGGTCCATGCTAGGATCGAGAGACTCAACGCGCTTGGGGTTGTTCCCTCTCATAGGACTTGGTTTTCCCATTACTCACAAGGGGCTGCTGAATGCATTCATAGAGCGTTGGCAGCCGAATACATCATCATTCCACCTTCCTATTGGTGAGATGAGCATCACCGTTGATGATGTATCGCAGCTGCTGCAATCCCCATTACTGGCCAGTTCTATGACATGCCTGACTGGACACAGTACCAGGGAGAACAGATGCTGATTGACTATTTGTGGCCACCCCCTAGATGTCGCTGACCAGACTGTTGGGCGAGGGTTGTCTGTTGGTCTAGTATGGTTGAGGGATAGGGTCTACCACCCAGCCATAGCTGATGAGCGGTGGGATCATGCTGCTAGGGCCTATATGCTCTATCTTTTGGGTTGCACATTGTTCGCAGACAAATCAGGCAGCAAGGTTAAGCTGGGCTACCTTGGTATGCTTATTGATTTGAACGTTGTTGTTGACTACTGCTGGGGGGCAATGGCCCTTGCCCATCTATATGATCAGCTGAAGGATGCTTCAAGAAAGAAGACAAAGAAGATGGTTGGTCATGTTGCTCTACTACAGGTATAAAACTTACTCTTTTTTTATAAGTTTGCTTTAGGTTTACTTTCAGATTTATAATCAACCAATGATATGTTCATTACAGGCTTAGACAGTTTGGGCAGGTACAACACATTCTGGAGGATCCTAGGCCTGCAAATTGGGCTGTCTATACCTTAGCGGAGTGTAATGAGAGGTGGAGATAGTTCGAGGAGCATTTGGTGACGCGGGGGCCTCCTTGTGTGTCGTACTCCTCAAACACGGTGTCAGGCTACTTCCCATGTTTTTCCAGAGTCTCACACCCCTTTCTCTTCCCTCAGCATTATGTAGAGCTTGCGGATGAGCCTGATGTCAGTGTGGTACGTGTTTTTTATGTTAATTGCAGTTATAAGTTTCTTAATCTTCTACTTATTTTAATAATAATGTTATGTTATTTGCTTGACAGATGCTACTAGAGCTGCTGGATTTGGTGGATGAGATGGATGGGACCATCAATGATAATGTTCCAGAGCCAACCAACAGCGTCTTTGAGCGCATCAACAGGCTGCTCAACCCTTTTCGTCGGTTTAGGAGGAGGTTCGGCTATGTGTATAATAGGAGGGGGCGCAACACCCAGTAGGCTCATGTATTAGGGGGATATTTATTTGGATGTTTTGTATAATTTCAGCACTTTGTTTCATTCGGTTTTTTAAATGGATATTCCCTTTACGTTTTATATTTAAGTCTTTTTTCGATGTCGTCTACTTAAATTGCGCAAATTTATTGTCATTACAAAAAATTAACAGGAAATGAAAGGTTAGAAACAACCATATGCAACAAACTAAACAACCATAACAAAACATAGTTTTATCATTCTACAACACTGGTTCGAGCAACACCATTCAAACAGGTGTTCGCACACCCTCATTCGAACAAGTTCGCGAGACCCTATGCGTGTAGAAATAAAAATCTCTTTCCATGTTTTGATGATACAAACTTAAGTGATGAGTTAAGCTTTCTAATCTTATTATGATTTAACAAGTTTTCAATCAAGTGTGTTAAAGAACAGGGAATAAGTTTCATAGCAAAATTCTTGGCCTTACAAAATAAACCAAGTGGTTTTCAAAGATAAAATGTGCCAAAAGAAGGTTACCTACAAAAGGTTACCTTACAGAAGGTTGAATACAGAAGGTTACCCCATCAGAAGGTTGACTACAGAAGCTTAAAAGATAAAGTAACTTTCTTCAGAAGGTTGATCGTGAAAGTCAAGCGAAGGTTGACTAAAAGTCAACACAAGGTTGACCAATAGTCAACAGAAAGTTTGATTGAAGTCAATAGAAGGTTGACTGACTATGGAATATTGTTCAGAAGGTTAAGTGTTCAAGAAGGTTAAATGAAGATTGAAGACTTCAAAGCTTCTGGTTTCTGGAAACATACTCATGCTCGAATTCTTGATTCAATACGCATCAAATGAGTATTCAAGGAATAGTATATTGTAAAATAATTATCCTAGAAAAAGAGGAACTACTTGATCTTTGATGTATCTCAAAAAGCATGTTTGTTCATGTTGTAAAAGCTTTAGAAGCTTCAGATTTAAATTGTATAAAGCATTATGTAATACATGAACAGGAACAGAAGTGACAGAAAGGAAGAAAAGGAAGTAGAATGCTGACATGAAGTGACCTTATGGAAATATAAAGCACCAAGGTTGCTTTAGAAGGTTGAAAAGGCTACAACTAAAGCACACATGATATCATTGCCTACCTACAAGTCTACAAACAAATTCCAACAGCTCTTTCTCCATTCCAACAGATATATTTTCAGATTGGGAGTCTATATAAATGCTGCTCAATTCAAATACAAATTATGAGTTGATATTGGAACCTTCAAGTCAAGCTTCTAAACGAAATCCAACCTTCTCATCCACACTTCAAGCTACTACAAATTCAGAATTGGGAATACTATCTTGAGTGTGTGCAAGCTTGTTACAATCATAGAAATACATTGTATTTATCTATCAACAAGCTCCTAAATCATCCCATAACCCAAACCCCTTATTGTAAGGAATATTGTGCTTGTTTCTCAAATGTGACTACCTAGTTAAAGGTGAGTCTTACTCTATGAGCTTGAGGGCATGTGTTGATGTCGAAGAGCGTGGAGCACTAGTAGCATCCGTGGAGAAAACAAATGCAGACTACAGATTAAAGGTGAGTGACACGATTAAAGATATACATTATTATATTTGAAATGATAAATTCATCAAATAAAACTTACAATTGTATTATTTGTTTCTTAGTTTGATTGCTTTCCTTTCTTACTTTAGCGTGTTTAGATGAAACAGACTCAACTTGAGAAGGAGGCTCTCCATCCCCACTACCTAGCGCGAAGGTGAAGCAGGTCAAAATTTGAAATTATTGATTTATTAGGAGGAAACATGAAATAAGTTGAATTATTGATTTACTAGGAGAAAACATGAAAATCAATTACTTATTTACCATTTTCTCCTTTATGCGAGCAAAGCTTACGGGACCCATTTCGATATGCGCATGTTTGTTGAGCTATATTTTGAGCATTTTTGGCATATTTCCTAAGTAGTGGACATTGCAATTTAGTAAATTTGTGAAATGAATGCAAGGGAAAACACAAATATCACTATTTCTTACTTGAGCAGGCGGGGAAGGCTCCAATATATCATCAATGCTTTAAAGTGTCTACTGGATTAAAGTAAACTAAATATACAAGTAGAACTAGATAAGTTATATTACATTGATATAAGGCCATATATTCTTATCTTTATCAGAGTCTGACATGCCAACCGGTGTAAATAAGAGGACAAAAATCGAACTCCTTGCAATAGTTCCCAAAAGATTCTTGAATTGGGAAACTATGCTTGCATTTAATGGTAATTTGCCTAGTTAAGTATGCTCAACCGGACTACCTAGTTAAGAGGCTTCATAGCATCTTGCATTTTTGGACCTCTTGCTTGGATGGAGACTCCTTCATTGGTCAATGATTGGACCTTACTTGTGGATTTAGCAATGTCTTTTGGTAGAGAAACTTGAGTGGTCTTTATTGCTTGGGTTGTCGCTTTATTGTTCAAGGAAGACTTCATTTGCTCTTGCCTTTTGTTTTGAGCTTCTATTGACCACAAAGAGTCCTCTTACTAGGATCGGAACTCCTCAGATAGTCAACGACTAGTTCTTTGTTCTTGGAATTACAAGGCCCTTTTGGATCCTTCCTTCATCAACGCCTAATTTTGGGAATTGGAAAAATAGAATGATTCAAACATTCGGGATGATTCATACATTCATACTTTACTATATATTAACTATGTCATATAGAATGATTCATGCATTCATTGTAAATCTTAAAAACTATCATGTTATGTGCTATCTTCTTAACTTAGAATGCTTCAAATAGATTATTAGAAAACTTGAAAATAACTTCTTACAAGGCAAATAGGTTCTTCTTGAGTGCTCCCAATAAGTTTGATTTTTCCTTGATTTGAATTGCTTCCATTTCTTTTTTTTTATGCGGCTATATCATTTTCCTTCTTGATTTTATATTTTTTAAGCAACTCCATACTTGATTTAGCTTTAAGTTGTTCAAGATCATTGTCTTTGTCCATTTTCTACACTCTTTGTAGTTTGTAACTTGAATGGAGATGTTCTTGGGTCGAAATTAAAGAAACACTACACTGCATCATTGAAACACAATATATATATTAATATCTAAACACACATGTGTGTGACAAAAATTTATGAGAAATAAAAATAATGATCAATGCATAGATTCCAATATCACCTTATATTAACAATAATAGATTATGAAATGAAAAATAAACTAATCCATGTAGTCAAACAAAGTGTCATCAAAATCGAGAATCATCTCCAACATCCCTTTGATTTGACACAAGCAGAGACTTTTCAATAATGGTGGGTGGTATGGGTGATTCTAAGTTGTAATTCTCTCAACAAACTACCTAGTGAAATGTGAGTGTTGTTGGTGAGTCTAAGTTGTAGGTTTCTCAACAAACTACCTAGTAAGAGGTGAGTGTTGTTGGAGATTCTGTTTGAAGGTTTCACAACAAACTACCTAGTGAAAGGTGAGGGTTGTTGGTGACTCAGTTCGAAAGTTTCTCAACAAGCTACCTAGTGAAAAGTGAGGTTTGTTGGTGATTCTACTGTGAAAGTTAGCACTTGTCTTTTGTGTGTGATCAAAAGAGAGTGGAGGTGAAAGTCTTTAGCAAGTGAAGCTAAAGCAAGTGTAAAATATATTTGGAGAATAGTGGAAACTCTCACGAGGGCGTGGGAGAGGAGTAGCCACAGTTTGGTGAACCTCTATAACTCTACTGTGTTATTTTCTGCTTTACTTATCATTTGCTTTAACTGTCTAACAATCACCAAAGTTTTCAAATACTTTAGAAGGTTAAATACACCAACCTTCTGAAGTCAAAATCTTAATTTTAAATAAGCTCAACTTTGATCATCTTTTGAAAACTACACTCTTTGCGAAAAGAAAAGACATCTAAAATCATCAAAGTCAATTATCTTTCACTCTTTCACACATTTGCTTGTTGTTTGTGCAACTAACATTCAACCTTCTCGATATCCAAGTTATCTTGAGAAACCATACGTAGGTTGCGGGAATTAAAAACGAAAAAGATAGCACAATTCAAACCCCCCCTTTCTTGTGCAAATTAGTCACTTCAATTGGCATCAGAGCTCACCTCTAGGGGCTGAGCACACTTTGCAGTGTGAGAGGAAAGATCCTGGAAGAAGTGATGAGTCATCATTCCAACTCTGTGATGTTCCTCCCAGAAGGAGCTTCAAAGAAATAGACCACCGTGATTCAGCTGGGAACATTACTATTATTGGAAAGATCAAATGAGATTGTTCCTAGAATCTCAAGAACTGACATTTGGGGAATTGTTGAAGATGGCCCATATGAACCTACAACAACTCTTGATGATGGGACTACTATAGCTAAGCCCAGAAACACCTGGACACCTGAAGATAAACGCATGGTACTTCTAAACTCTAAAGCTAAATTTTATATAACTTGTGCTCTAGGTAGAAGTGAATATGATAAAGTTGCTGGGAAAGAAACTGCCAAAGAAATTTGGGATACACTGAAGACTGCCCATGAAGGAACAGACCAAGTCAAAGAAGCAAAGATCAACCTTCTCATTCATAAATTTGAAACATTCAAAATGGAGGAGCAAGAAACAATTTCTGAAATGTTTAGCGATTCACAACAATAACAAATGATTTGAATTCTCCGGGAAATACTTACTCAAATCAAGCTAAAGTAAGAAAACTCCTAAGATGTCTTCCAAAGGTATGGAGACCTAAAGTGATCGCTATAATGAAGCTAAAGATCTATCTATCCTCAAAATAGAAGATCTACTTGGATCTCTAAAAGTTCACGAGCAAGAAATCATGGATGAACTTCAACCCAAGAAGGTTAAAACAATTGCACTCAAAGCTTCTCAAAAATTTGCACAACCTTCTAAGATCATGGCACTTAAAGCTCAAGAGAACACTCAAGAAGAAAGTGAAAATGAAACCGACATTGATGATGAGGATGAAATGGCTCTAATCACCGTAAGGTTAAGGAGATGGGCATTCAGAAGGAACAATAACAGAAAACCCTTCTTCAAGAAAGATCAACCTAAAGGTGAAAGCACTAGCAAAGATACTCCTGTGTGCTATGAATGTAACAAACCTGGACATTACAAAAGTGAATGTCCAAAGCTAAAAGGAAGCACTGAAAAATCACACCCAAGAAGAAAGCTCTACTTACTACATGGGATGACTCGTAAGAATCTAACTCAGTCATGATGAAGATATTGCAAATTTTTGTCTCATGGCTGACTCTGAGGAACCTTCTCAAATATTTCCTACTTCAAGTATGGAATCAATCAGCTCATGCTTCGTAGGAGATACTGAGCTAGAAGAGGTAAGCACTTCTAAATCACAAACTTGTGCTTCATGCAAAGATACTGAACATGCTTTCGAAAACCTATTACATGATTCAAACACTTTGGCTCAAAAATGTGTGCTTGTTCAAAAATCAACTTTTGAATGCAAAAGGGAGAATGAAGAGATTCAAAAACAAAATGAATATTTGATAAAAAGCAGTTCAAACTCTTCAACATTCTCACTTTAAACTTTCTCGAACAACACAAACTTTTGAAAGATAAGGTCTCGTAACAACCAAATCTTATACTCTCTCGACCTTGAAAATCAAAACAACCTTCTCAAAGATAAAGTTTCTGCTTTTAACTAAAGAACTAGCTATGTCCATACTGAAAACTTTTGAACTACCTGTAGAAAAACAAAATGAGAAGAAATCTAAGACTAGAAAGTCTAAGACAAAGTGCACATATTGCAAACATTTTGGTCATGATATTTCAGTATGCTATAAACCGAAAAGAAGCTTCTATAGGAAGAGGACTAACCATGAAGGACCCAAAAGATATTGGGTACCTAAATCATTACTAACATCTGAAACAGAATGCCTCTTAGCATCCAAGAAAAAGTCATGGTTCTTAGGCAAAGTGGATGTTCGAGGCACATGACAGGGAAAGAGATAAATTTGTCTAAATGGAGAGAATAGATGGAGGCTATGTCATCTTTGGCAATGATGATAAAGCTTGCATCAAAGGTATAGGTATACTATAGGTAATTCTAAATCCCCTAAAATTAAAAATGTTCAATATGTAGAAGGTTTAAAGCATAACTTGTTAAGTATTAGTCAACTGTGTGATAGTGGTCATAAAGTCTCTTTTAAATCGATAAGTGTTTTATTAAAGAAATCTCCTCTGAAATGTCTTGTTTATCGCATCTAGAAATAAAAATCTTTATAGCCTATGTCTTGATGAACTATCTAAAGAAACTTGCCTTATGTCCTATGAAAATGACAAATGGATTTGGCATAGAAGAACTGGCCACATAAGCATGCAAACCATTTCAAAACTTTGCAAAAAGGAACTAGTTAGAGGGCTACCAAAAATCAATTTTGAAAAAGATAGAGTTTGTGAAGCATGTGTTCATGGTAAACATGTCAAAACTAGTTTCAAACCTAAAAATATGATCACATCCCAAAGGTCACTAGAACTGCTTCACATAGACTTGTTTGGTCCTACTAAAACTGCTAGCCTAAGTGGAAAAGGTATGGTTTTGTAATTGTAGATGATTTCTCTAGATACACATGGGTGCTATTTTTGAAAAACAAAGATGAAGCTTTTGAAGCTTTCAAAGTATTTCTAAAGAAGGTTCAAAATGAAAAAGGAACAAAGGTCATCTCTGCAAGAAGTGATCATGGGGTGAATTTGAAAACTTTTCTTTTCAAAACTTTTTGATGAAAATGGAATTACTCACAATTTCTCTTGTCCTAGAACTCCACAACAAAATGGAGTTGTAGAAAGGAAAAATAGAACTTTACAAGAAATGGCAAGAACACTTTTAGAAGATTCAAAAATTGAAAAATACTTTTGGGCGTAAGCTATAAACACACGACTGCTATATTTTGAATAGAGTTTCCATTAGAAAAATTGTTGAGAAAACCCCTATGAAATTTGGAAAAATAGAAAACCAACCATTGCATACTTTCTGGTATTTGGGTGCACTTGTTTCATTTTGAATAACAAAGACAATCTAGGAAAATTTGACTCTAAATCGATAAAGGAATTTTTCTAGGATATTCAACAACATCAAAGGCTTATAGAGTATACAACCTTAGGACTCAAACTGTAGAAGAGAGCATGCATATTGTTTTCAATGAAACTAACAGTTCAAATGAAGTAATTGATGTTTGATGATATCAACCAAAACAAAGAAGAAGGTTCGAACATGAAAATGGTTGGAGAAGGAAGAAACAGAAGTTTCTGTTCAACCTTCTCAACAATCAAATGAAGCAACTCAAGCTTCTGATCAACCTTCTCAATTACCAAGAAGTTGGAAAATGGTGGTACATCATCCACAAGATCAAATTATTGGTAGCACTTCAGATCCTGTTAGAACCAGAACTTCATTTAGAGATAATGTTGCTGGAATGGCTCTCATCTCTGAAATAGAACCGAAATCCGTAAATGAGGCAATACAAGATCAATCATGGATAGAAGCAATGACTGAAGAACTTTCTCAATTTGAAAAGAATGAGGTATGGAACTTAGTAATACCTCCAAAAATCATCATCATAGGAACCAAATGGGTGTTCGAAACAAGCTAGATGAAAATGGTAAGGTGGTGAGAAACAAGGCAAGACTTGTTGCTCAAGGGTATAATCAACGTGAAGGTATTGACTATGATGAAACTTTTGCTCTCTGTGAGCAAGGTTAGAAGCTATTAGAATTTTACTTGCATTTCTTTGCACAAAAATTTCAAATTATTTCAAATGGATGTTAAAAGTGCTTTTCTAAATGGCTTTTTGAATGAAAATGTTTATGTCAATCAACCTCCTGGATTTGTTGATCAAAAGAAACCTAACCATGTTTTTAAACTCACCAAAGCTCTATATGGGCTTAAGCAAGCTCCTAGAGCTTGGTATGATAGGTTAAGTAGCTTTTTGATCAAAAATAATTTCACAAGAGGAAAAATTGATACTACCTTGTTTAAGAAATCTCTTGATAATAATTTGTTGATTGTTCTAGTTTATGTTGATGATATCATTTTTGGATCAACAAATGAAAAACTGTGCAAAGATTTTGAAAATCTTATGAAAAGTGAGTTTGAAATGAGTATGATGGGAGAATTAAGATTCTTTTTAGGACTTCAAATTAAGCAACTTGATGAAGGTATATTTATTAATCAAGAAAAATACATCAAAGACCTTCTCAAGAAATATAAGATGAATGAAGCAAAAGCCATGGCTACACCTATGCATCCTTCCATGCAAATTGAGAAGGATGAAGAAGGAAAACCAATTTACGAAAAGAATACAGAGGTATGATAGGTTCACTATTATATTTAACCGCTAGTAGACTGACATTGTGTTTTCGGTTGGCTTATGTGCTAGATTCCAAGTTTCTCCAAAAGAATCTCATCTTATCATGATCAAACGGATCTTGAGATACTTAGTTGGAACAACTAGTATTGGTCTATGGTATAAAAAGAATACTCATTTTGACCTAATTAGCTACTGTGATCTGTGACTATGCTTTGGTGATAGAATTGGAGAAAAAGTACTAGTGGATCATGTCAAATTTTAGGAGAATCCTTAATCTCTTGGTCTTGTAGAAAACAAAATTCAATTGCATTATCAACTCATCAAGCGAAATATGTGTCCAACTGGCCGGTCGTTGTACACAAATTCTATGGATCAAGAATCAATTGGAGGACTACTCTATAAGGTACACATGCACTCCCATTTATTGTGACAATACTAGTGCTATCAATTTATCAAAAATCCCATCCAACATTCTAGGTCTAAACATATTGATATAAAGCATCATTTTATTAGAGACCATGTTCAAAAGAAGGATGTGGAACTTATTTTTATAGACACCAAGCATCAACTAGTGATATATTTACCAAGCCTTTGTTAGAAGAAAGTTTTAATTTTATTAAAAAGGCTTTGCACATTTTAAAATGTCCTTAGGAGAAAAATTTTGTCAAAAACCCCAACCTTCTCATGACTTGAGAAGGTTCACTAAGTGAGAATTAAAATTCAGAAGGTTCATCTGGGAAAATCAAGTTCAGAAGGTTGAATTTGAGGCGGATAAAATAAAGCAACCTAGACTCGGTTACTAAAGTTAATTAAAGCAATCAAAATATCAGTTATGTCATGTCATAACTGCACACCATCACCTCACAACGGCTAGTCTCTACCTATCTCATCCTCGCTCATAAACCGCTCGTATTCAAGCATTCCTCTTCCTTCTCACCTTCTCTTCCTTACTGAAAACCTCATTTCTCTAACAATGGTGAGAACCAAAATTCCTTACGTAAGAAAAACAAATACTCCTCAACCCAGTGAACTTCCTCAAGCAATCTTGAATGCTTCGAAACCTCCTCCTCCTACTCTGGGTTTCCCACAATCAGAACAAATGTCTTCTAAATCATCATCCACTCCTCTCGAAGATCAACAAGGATCAAAACAAGTTCTCTCAAGGCCATAACAGGCCCTGGAACAAAGAAAAGCCAACCAATCACCATTGATGATGATGATTCTACTCTTTCTGAAATGATGGCTGAATCAAAGATTGAACTTAAAAGGAAAGCCTCTCTTCAAACCCAATCTTCTTCCAAAAAGCCCAAAATCAGGATTACATATGGGGGAAATAAAGGAAAGGAAAAGGTTGATGAAGAACAGAAACTTGATCAACCTTCTGAAGATGAAGAGAAATTTGAAGAAGTCTTACCTGCTCGAGTTTTTGATAAAGAAAAATGGGGGAAGAGAAACATTCTCATTGGAAGAATCTACTTGCTAGAAGAAATGAAGGCCTCTGGTTGGAATGATCAAATAGAAATCACAGAAGGAGAAGTATTGAAAGAACTGATGAAGAATTCTGAAGAGAAGCTTAAATCTTCAGCATTGAAGGATGAAGCTCGTATCATGCATAACATGGTAGTTCTCTCCTTAGTCCCTAGAGCAGAAAGCTTTGAACAGGTAAAGCCTATTGATTTACTTCTAGTTTATCACATGATCACTAGGACTAGGATAAACCTGCCATATATCATCTTTCATTACATGATTGATATCTGCAAAACAATTAGGCAAAGCTCATCCTTACCCTATGGTATGTTCTTAACCAAACTGTTTAAGTATAAGAAAATTCCTTTCAATAAAGAAGAATCTATTCAAGAGAAAACAACCTTCTGGACTAAGAGTGTCAAACAAATGGGACTAAAACCATTTAGCAAGAAATTAGAAGTCTTCCCTGAATCAATCACTGAACCAAACTTAAACACAGAACCACTTGTTGAAAACACTAGGACATCTCCTCTTGTCCCAGAAAATACACCCTTGGCAACTCCTCAGGGGGAGTCACAAGGTTCTGAGAAAGTTATCACAACTAAGCCCATAAGAATAGCTCCACCAAACCCTTCACTTGAAGATTTAGTTGAAACAGAACCATCTCAAGAATGGAGAGAAATTTTTGAAAATTCCTTAAATTTGAATGACACTCCAACTGAAAAAGACCAACCTGAACAAATGGAAGAAGAAGCTTCTGATGAGAACCTTAGCACAGACCTAGGAAAGCCAATATCTCTCAACCTTGAGAAACCTAAGAATCAAGCTTCTGAAACTATTCCTTCTGCTATGGAATCCCTACCTTCTGATAGAGCTATCTATTACCCATTCTCTCAGGGAGTTATTTTTCTCCCATATGTTTCCTCTCATAAGGAACATGGAAATGCAGAAGGTATAACAGAGGATCAAGCTCAGGGAGAGCTTAATGCGAAACATCCACCATTAAATGAGGAACATAGAAATGAACAAGTAAATCCACTATCTCCTACTTCTCAAGCTGTACATGAAGTAGTGAGAGACATTCAAGGATCAACTGAGCAAATGGCTAATCTATTCTCACAATGGCGTGACAATCCTAAAACTTCATCTAGGAATACACTTGCATCTGAAAACATTCATAAATTCATGTTTTCTCCCATCTATGACTCTTCAAAGGCAAGGGTACCGAAGGATTAGGTCCTTCCAAGCTACCTCTCATCATCTGAGAAGGCACCCCTTAGCAGCAAACCTTCTGAAAACAAAGATGACTCATTCACATATGCTGACAAGAAGGAAGTTTTGGCTGAAATGAAGAAAATGATGGCACATCATGAAAAGCAAATAAGAAGATGAGGGTGCAAATCAACAAGCTTCGATGAGCATTGGAATACTACAAAGAAGAAAATAGGCTTGAAGCACGGAGAAACTATGCCTACCAAAGAATGGGTGATGCGAACATAGTACCTACTATGGTTCCCGATGTTGCATGCACTGATTTCCTCCTCCTCAACATTTCCAGACATTCCTCAACCTGCTTCATCCTCAAATTCCTCGGATGATTCTTCTCCTACCAAGTAGCAACCTAATTTCCCTTTCTTCCCTCCTTTTTGCTGTTGACAAAGGGGGAGAATGGAGATTATTTTAGCTACTTAGTTTATAGTGATGTTTTGGGGGTTTCTATTGACAATTAATTATCTTTTGGACATGTTTATTTTGTGTTGTTTTTATGTTTTGTAATTGATAATTATCAAGACTACGTATTACATGGCTGCTGCATGATTGCTGCACTTATTATATGATAATTATCCTTTTGCTATGCATGTGTTAAAATTATTTCCACTGATCAGTGAATGACTATGCTTGAGAAAACAGAAAACTTAAAACATACTCTCAAGTTTGTCATCACCAAAAAGGGGGAGATTGTAGAAATAAAAATCTCTTTCCATGTTTTGATGATACAAACTTAAGTGATGAGTTAAGCTTTCTAATCTTATTATGATTTAACAAGTTTTCAATCAAGTGTGTTAAAGAACAGGGAATAAGTTTCATAGCAAAATTCTTGGCCTTACAAAATAAACCAAGTGATTTTCAAAGATAAAATGTGCCAAAAGAAGGTTACCTACAAAAGGTTACCTTACAGAAGGTTGAATACAGAAGGTTACCCTATCAGAAGGTTGACTACAGAAGCTTAAAAGATAAAGTAACTTTCTTCAGAAGGTTGACTGAAAGTCAAACAGAAGGTTGACCAAAAGTCAACACAAGGTTGACCAATAGTCAACAGAAAGTTTGATTGAAGTCAATAGAAGGTTGACTGACTATGGAATATTGTTCAGAAGGTTAAGTGTTCAAGAAGGTTAAATGAAGATTGAAGACTTCAAAGCTTCTGGTTTCTGGAAACATACTCATGCTCGAATTCTTGATTCAATACGCATCAAATGAGTATTCAAGGAATAGTATATTGTAAAATAATTATCCTAGAAAAAGAGGAACTACTTGATCTTTGATGTATCTCAAAAAGCATGTTTGTTCATGTTGTAAAAGCTTTAGAAGCTTCAGATTTAAATTGTATAAAGCATCATGTAATACATGAACAGGAACAGAAGTGACAGAAAGGAAGAAAAGGAAGTAGAATGCTGACATGAAGTGACCTTATGGAAAGATAAAGCACCAAGGTTGCTTTAGAAGGTTGAAAAGGCTACAACTAAAGCACACATGATATCATTGCCTACCTACAAGTCTACAAACAAATTCCAACAGATATATTTTCAGATTGGGAGTCTATATAAATGCTGCTCAATGCAAATACAAATTATGAGTTGATATTGGAACCTTCAAGTCAAGCTTCTAAACGAAATCCAACCTTCTCATCCACACTTCAAGCTACTACAAATTCAGAATTGGGAATACTATCTTGAGTGTGTGCAAGCTTGTTACAATCTTAGAAATACATTGTATTTATCTATCAACAAGCTCCTAAATCATCCCATAACCCAAACCCCTTATTGTAAGGAATATTGTGCTTGTTTCTCAACAGACTACCTAGTTAAAGGTGAGTGGTGTTGGTGATTCTAAGTTGTAATTCTCTCAACAAACTACCTAGTGAAAGGTGAGTGTTGTTGGTGAGTCTAAGTTGTAGGTTTCTCAACAAACTACCTAGTAAGAGGTGAGTGTTGTTGGAGATTCTGTTTGAAGGTTTCACAACAAACTACCTAGTGAAAGGTGAGGTTGTTGGTGACTCACTTCAAAAGTTTCTCAACAAGCTACCTAGTGAAAAGTGAGGTTTGTTGGTGATTCTCTTCGTGAAAGTTAGCACTTGTCTTTTGTGTGTGATCAAAAGAGAGTGGAGGTGAAAGTCTTTAGCAAGTGAAGCTAAAGCAAGTGTAAAATCTATTTGGAGAATAGTGGAAACTCTCACGAGGACGTGGGGAGAGGAGTAGCCACAGTTTGGTGAACCTCTATAACTCTACTTGTGTTATTTTCTCGCTTTACTTATCATTTGCTTTAACTGCCTAACAATCACCAAAGTTTTCAAATACTTTAGAAGGTTAAATACACCAACCTTCTGAAGTCAAAATCTTAATTTTAAATAAGCTCAACTTTGATCATCTTTTGAAAACTACACTCTTTGCGAAAAGAAAGACATCTAAAATCATCAAAGTCAATTATCTTTCACTACTGTCACATTTGCTTGTTGTTTGTGCAACTAACATTCAACCTTCTGATATCCAAGTTATCTTGAGAAACCATACAGAAGGTTGCAGGAATTAAAAACGAAAAAGATAGCACAATTCAATCCCCCCCTTTCTTGTGCAAATTAGTCACTTCAATGCGAACAGGCGAAAAAACGCCCAGGAGGTGTGACATAGATTTTAACACACTCGAACGTCTTTGTTCGAATGTGTTCGAAGCCCCGTGTTCGAACACGCAAAATTTCTTCAAAAAAAAGACCTTTTTCTTGGCCTTTTGGTCTTATCCCCCCCTAACAGGGTGTGTTTTGAGTAGGAGGGGGTGTGGGAAAAGCAAAGTTCCTGGAGTTTTGTAACAAATAAGTCATTATCTAGGCCATCTGAAGGTAGATTTTTGCCCAACACATTAAACAAATAGCAAATACATGTACTATCGGTCTAGTAAAATATATTTGGAAATTTATGTGAAAGATCACCAAAGATAATGTATATCTAGTTTGCATATGGAATGATAAAATTCTCCAAGATCAGGCAAACAAAATGAGAGGTGATCGTACCTTGACCAATGCAGAGTTGAAGTGTTGATTGATTCGTCTATGGGCCGGTCGTTGAATGAGTGAAAGGACCGGTCCCGCTTCACGCTGCGAGCACCTCGGGTGGTACACGCAAAGACACTCGACGATCTAGTGAGAGGTCGCTCGCCGCGATAGCACAAGGTTAGAGAACGTGCTGATGCCATATGCGAATGGCGATATATATCGCGAGGTCCGACCGCTTTGCGAAGATTTCGGCCGGCGAAATTGCGCTCAAGCGCGCGTGTTTGGGCCGACGAGATGGGCCGGGCCGCAGTCCAATTGCTGCTGGCGATCCTCGTAATTGCTAATACACCCAGAACAGCTTGCCCCCAAGCCTAGGTCGCTTAAGAGCGGTGAGGCTTGAATCGATGCCCCCGGAGTGAAGTTATCTTGGACGAAACGGACGCGCCGCTCGCTTTCTCTGTAGGCGCGGTGTCGGCCGCTTGTCAACCGCCGTCGGCCATCTTTGCCGTGGCGGTTGGTCTTTACCGACATTTAAGACGTGGCGTTTGGTGTTTCCGAGGCTGTCCGAGACAACCATTGGTGAGAAGACGGCGTTGTGACCGCCGTATCCCGGTCCCCTTCGCGCCGTAAATCTGCACTATAAATAGCCCCTCTCGCAGTTCATTTCTCACACTTCCAAGAATTGCTCGCCAACGATCCACTCGTCTGCCGCGACTTGCATCCGGTCGTTTACGTCTACCAAATGACCGATCCACCACATCCGCTAAGGTATGAATCGATCTCTCCCTTTACTTTTTAAGTTTGAGTCTTCCTTGAAAGTACTTCGTGCTTTTCCACGCCTCGTGATAGGGGTGTCGTCGAGGGATGGCCACCTCGCCTCTCATGAGTGTGCTTTGCTCGATCGACCGACTCGATCCCTTTATCACAGTGTGTTTGTGTATGCCACGGACGGTTAATCGCCTCGTATTCCCTAAAAACCGTCCCGCCTTTCGCCACATACATGTCGAGGCGGGCGAGCCCAAGTCGCCTTCGGCGACAAAGGTTCTAGCTCTTCAAGCGCTCTCCTCGAGCAAAGGGCTCGAAGTTCTCGTTCTTCCGGTCGGGATCGCCCAACTCCAAGAGTCTCGGTTCCGTGTCCGCCCATTCTCGCCGAAGCGGCCGAAAGCAACTCTCCACCGCCCGAGGACGTTGTATCCCGAGTGGAGGGAGAAGAAGAAGACGCCGATGTGATTATCATTGACGATGACGAGGCGCAGAATGCCGTCCCAGTCGTGGACGAGGAGATGGTGGAGGTCGAAGGCGGCCGGGATGAAGCGGCCCACGAGGAAGAGGTGATTCAGCCCGAAGTCGACATTTCTGGTCTGGAAGCCAATGTCGGAGGGTCGAACGAAGGGTCGGCCGAAGTCCAAGCTGACGTAGCTCGAGATGTATCTGACATGTCTTGGGTGTCGGAAACTCTTCGCTCCAACAGGAGCATCCTTACGGTCGGCCACGATGCTTTGCCCGATCTACGGAGCCGCCTTGAAGACTCACCGGGCTGGAGGATAAGAGGCATGAAGGAGGGCGAAGATATCGCGACTTATTCTTCCAACTTCAAGTTCACGATGTATCGGCTCGTGTTCGAGAAGATGAAGATTACCCCTCCTTTCACCGAATTCCAACGCGACGTCTTGCGCCATATTGGGGTCGCCCCTTCTCAGCTTCATCCAAACGCATGGGCGTTTTTAAAGACTTTTGAGGTGCTGCTGACCAAGTTGGGTCGGCCGGTGTCGATGATGCTTTTCTTTGCTATCTTTGAGCTGAGCTGGCTCAGAGAGAAGGCCAACAAGGAGAAGAGGGAGCAAGTCTCCTTCAAGATGCAGAAGACTCACCACCGATTTTTCAAAGCGTTCCAGGAGTCGTTGGGAGCGGCCCGAAAAGTCGGATTTCCGGATCGTTCCCACCGAGGAGGCCGGGAAGGCCGTGATTCGAGGTTCAACCGACGGGATGCTAGGTCCCCTTATTTCCGATCATGTGGAATGAGGCTCATTTCTGCGGTAGCGGGAGATTACATCTACACGATGAAAGACTTGGCGAGGCCGACACGAGACTTTGGAGATGATAAAGTCGTTGGCGAGTATGATGCGTCCAGGATCCTAAGGGCGACATACCTTGCCGACCCTTTGTCTTGTCTGAAGGCCAAGCCACGGAGGCCGAGATTGGTTCGCTTTTGAACTTTTTGTCCTTATATTCTTTGTTGATTTTTTCCTTTTAACTCATGACTCGGTGATTTTTGCGTAAAGAATGGCCGCAAAAAACTAGGACCTCGCTTCGCTCGTCCCGAAGCTTCGAAGGAGGGCTAAGAGATTTGACGCTTCTCGGTCGGGGATAACCCCGAATCTTCCTCAAAAGTCCCCAAACTCCTAAGAGCCAAGGGAAGAAGTCGGTCGGCGGGCCTCCTGGCCGCCTCCTCCGGTGCTGCCGATCGCTCACCCAAGCGGGCAAACGTGATGGCCGGGTTCCGCCCACGCAGAACGAGGAGATTCCCATCATCTCGCTCGAAAGTTTGGGTACGGCCGATCCGGAACAATCTGATGAAACCCATGGCGCTCTGCGCTTCTCTCTGCATGGGGGTTGAGAAATTCATGGCGGAGCTGGTGGCCGAAGCTGATGGTAATTTTATTTTCTTAGTCTTGTGCTCTTCACCTTACCTTTATTCGACCGACTAACAACCCTTCGTCCTGAATTTTGCAGGAAAGGACAAGGCTTTAACTGAGGCGCAGCAAAAATATGACAAGCTCGTCCAGTCGAAGAAGGAGGCCCTCAAGCGGGGGGAGGAAGACCGTGCTAAGCTTGCAAAGAGGAACAAGGAGCTTGCTGCTCAGGTCACAACTCTGAAAACCGATCTCGAGGCTATGGGGAAGCGAGAGGCCAATTGGGTGGCAGAGAAGGCCGAGCTGGAGGAAAAGATCCGGAAGGTGGCCCAGGCCGGTCAGGAGGCTGCTATTGAGCAATTTTACAATGCTCTTGGCCAGGCGCGGGCATTGAACCCAGACTTGAGGATCAATTTTGACGACAACATGATAAAGCCTTGGCTAAAAAAGAGCGCCACCATAAGCAGCGTTTTTTAATAAACGCCACCTATAGATGAAAAAGCATAGGGAATATTCATCGTTTTTTGGAAAACGCTACGTATTTGGATGACGAGAAAGGGTAATATTCAGCGTTTTTTGGCAAACGCTGGTTATTTGGATCAAGAGAAAGGGAATATTCAGCGTTTTTTGGAAAACGCTGCGTATTAGGATGACGAGAAAGGGGAATATTCAGCGTTTTTTGTTAAACGCTGCTTATTTGATGACGAGAAAGCCTAATATGCAGCGTTTTTAAGTCAAACGCTGCCCATAACACACGCAATACTCAGCGTTTTTTACACAAACGCTGCCCATATGTCACACGTTCTCACCATATACTCAGCGTTTCTTTAAAAACGCTGAGTATTGCTTTTTTTTTTTTTTGCCCGCTCATTTTCTCTCTTTTTCATTTCCTTTCGCGCTTGTCTTCTCCTCTCTCTCTCGTCACAGTCGTTCTCTCCTCTCTCACTGTTCTCTTCTCTCCTCACACCCAAAAACCCACAAACCTCTATCTCTCTCGCTCACGTCTCTCTCTCACGGTGGTTCTCTTCTCTCCCTCACTCTCATTAGCTCTTCCTCTCTCAACTTTCCCTCATTCTCGTTCTCTCTATCCACACCCACGAACCCCCAAACCCACAAACCCATAAACCCACAATAACCCCCAAACCCACAAACCCCCAAACCCACAATAACCCCAAAACCCACATTGCTTGTCTCAATCCTCTCTAGCACCCATAGTCCTCATTGCTTGTCCTCATCTTCTCTCAAAGGTTAGTTCTTTATTTTGTTTTTTGTTTTTTAGGTTTTTTGTTAGGTTGGAGATGAATATGTAGTTTGATTGGAATATGTTGAATGTGTGAAAAAAAAATATTTGATAAGAGAGGAATATGTTGAATGTATTTGTATGTGTTTGATATGTGTAAAATTAGTTGAATGTGTTTGATATGTGTAAAATTAGTTGAATGTGTTTGATAGGAGAGAAATTAGTTGATATGTGTTTATTGCTTGGTTTTGTTGAGATTTTGATTCTCAAATGATAGAGTTTTTTAAGCAAAGTGTGTGTCATCTATATTAGTAAAATCAAATATGCCTAAATCGAATATGCAAATTGTTTGTTAGGTTTTGGGAGTTTTTTTGTCGGAGCTTCGCGATCGTTGTTCACAAACTGGTTGGATATTTGTCGTTGTGTTGCTTCCACTTGTTCGAGTACTTTTTTGTTCTTTTGTTTATTTTCTATGAAGAATTAATGACTATATAGAAGACATCAAAGTCTTTGATTTGTTTAGTTGAAACTAGCTAGCTAGTTGATTGAATGTCTTAGCTTCAATAAAATTGTAAATTCTCTTATCCGAATTTATTATAGATATTGGGACATTATGGATAGAAAGTGGATGTCCGCCATATCGTCCGTCCAAGGAATATAGAGATGGAGTGGATTATTTTGTGAATCTGTCTTTGCTCAACGCTTAGGGAGATCTAGTAATATGATATGTCCTCGCTTTACGTTGTTGCTATGTAAAATCGCTTAATGCGAGATTTGAGTTGGGGGACATTTAAAGGGTAATGGAATTGATCAAACTTACACTTGTTGGACAATGCATGGTGAGGAAAGAGTTGAATCTTCGAATATGGGTAATAGTACCGAGAGATGTGCACCGGTTGACACCGAAATACCTACGTTTGTTGGGGATGAATTTGAAGAGATGGCAAAGGCTTTTGAAGACGATCTTAATGACCGTCCTCAAATGTTTGAGAAGTTGATAACGGATGCAGAGACGCCAGTATGAGGGTTATCTTGAATTCACAAAATTATTGGTCGTGATAAAGTTGTATAACTTGAAAACTTGCCACGGATGGACGGATAAGAGCTTTCTTGAATTACTCACACTATTGAAAGAAATGTTGCCGAAGGATAATGTGCTCCTTCTGGACGTATGATGCAAAACAAATGTTAGGGTCCATTGGCTTGAACTATGAGAAGATTCACGCTTGTCCCAATGATTGCATTCTATTTCGGAATGAACATGCATTTTTAAAGTCGTGTCCTAAATGTAATGCATCGCGGTATAAAAAGAAAGATTCACTCCGTAAAAGGTGTTGTGGTATTTTCCCATAATTCCTCGATTTAGGCGTATGTACCGTAGTTCGTAAGATGCAAAACACTTGACATGGCATGAGGATGAAAGGATTAAAGATGGCATGTTACGACACCCTACAGATTCTCCGCAATGGAAAAAATTTGATATTGATTATCCCGATTTGGGTTGGATCCAAGAAACCTACGACTTGCATTGTCTGCCGATGGTTTTAACCCGCACGGTATTCGTGAGTAGCTCCCACAAAGACATGGCCCGTGATATTAGCGATTTATAACTTACCTCCATGGCTTTGCATGAAACGCAAATATATGATGTTGTCTTTGTTAATTTCTCGCCCAAGCAACCGGAAATGATATTGATGTATACTTGGCTCCTTTAATTGAAGACTTGAAGCTAATGTGGGAGAATGGAGTAGAGGTGTATGATGGGTTCGTAGAAGAAAGTTTCAACTTGAGGGCTATGATTTTTGGCACAATTAATGACTTTCCAAAGATACGACAATCTATCCGGGTACAGATCTGAAGGGCGGTGTGCATGCCCTATATGTGAAGATAACACCGATTGGATGTGGTTGGAACATGGTAGGAAGAATATCTACCACGGTCATCGAGATTTTTGCCATCTACTCATCAAGACGATCGTTAAAAAGGCATTCAATGGGAATACCGAAACCCGTAAAGCTCCCACGGCTTTGACGGTGAACAATCGTTTGAAAAGGTGAAAGATTTGAACATTAAATTTGGGAAGCCATTTGCAGGAGAGGTTGCCAAACGGGGTGGAAGAAAAAGTCGATTTTCTTTGACTTGCCATCTTTGGAAGTCATTATATGTAAGACACTTCATTGATGTGATGCATGTTGAAAAAAATGTCTTTGAAAGTGTCATTGGTACCTTACTCAATATGCCAGGAAAGACTAAAGATACCATCAACTCGAGGTTGGACTTGCTTAGTATGGGGTTGAGACCAGAATTGGGTCCGATAAAGAAGGGTACACGTACATATCTACCTCCGGCAGCTCATACTCTATCTAAAAAGGAGAAGACCGTGTTTTGTAAGTTTCTTCATGGAGTAAAAGTTCCAGAGGGGTATTCTTCAAATGTTACAAACCTTGTATCCATGAAAGACCTTAAGTTAAAGTCTTTAAAGTCCCATGATTGTCATGTTCTAATGGAGAATTTGCTCCCAATTGGTATACGATCCATTTTGCCTAAGAAAGTGCGCGACGCTAACCAAACTTTGTTACTTCTTTAAGGCGATTTGTAGTAGAGTGATTGACCCTAGAAAGTTGCCATCATTGCAAAGAGAAATTATCATCACTTTGTGTGAGCTTGAGATGTATTTCCCACCTTCATTTTTTGACATAATGATTCATCTAATAGTTCATTTGATTAGAGAGACACAATTGTGTGGCCCATGTTACATGAGATGGATGTATCCGTTTGAGCGTTACATGAAGATATTAAAAGGATATGTGAAAAACCGATCACGACCGAGGGTTGTATTGTTGAGCGCTACATAGTTGAAGAAGTGTTGAGTTCTCGCACCGCCTATCTATCTAGTCTTGAATATTCTCATGACTTCCAAGGTCTCGCCACTTAGGAAGCATTACTAAAGGGATGTCGGGATATAAAATAGTTATGGTGTCAAGGGAAGAACTACATCAAGCACACTTATATGTTTTGCACAATGATAGTGAGGTTGATTCATATGTTGCCAAGCACATGGACATACTTAAGAGTGATTACCCATATAAGAGTGAAGTTTGGTTAACAAAGGAACACAATCGGAGTTTCATAGTGTGGTTAAAAGACCACATTGATTTCGAGTTTGTTATGAATCCTACTTCGATTTCAAAAGATTGAGATGGTTAGCAAAGGTCCAAATATGCATGTTTTCTCTTACACCACTATCTAATTAATCTTTACACGCTCTATACAAAAACCCATGATGATCGTGAGTAAAATGCAAAATAGTGGGGTGACTCTTGTTGCTCAAGCTATGCATACATCAAGTGCCAAAGACAGAAATCCCGTATACGCGAATATGTCATACTTCGGGGTCATTGAACAAATATGGGAGTTGGATTACACCATGTTTCAGGAGTCTGTGTTCCAATGTAAGTGGGTTGACAATAATAATGGTTTACAGATTGATGAGTCGGGTTCATGCGGGTGAATTTCAAGAAGTTGGGATATAAAGATGAGCCTTTTATTTTGGCATCCCAAGCTCAACAAGTGTTTTATGTCACCGATCCGATTGATATCAATTGGTCTATTGTTTTATGACACAAAAAAATTAGTGAATTACATTTATGATCAAGAAACCAATGATGATGGTATCGAGGACGACCCTTTCTTGGGGACATCACTAGAAGAGGAAAGTACTTATAGAGAGGATGTTGTGTATGTTAGAAAGGATCATACTGATGGAATTACGATTCGTCAAAAACAAAGTACCAAGGAGCGAATTGCAAAAAAATTGTATCGAAAAAAGGAAAAAGGTAACCGACATAGATGTTATTTTATAGACATGGATCTTATTTTCATCTTCTTTGACTGATTATTTATTTTTTTGTTGGATGTTTTTTTAAATGGATAAATATAACAAACAATGATTATGTTTTATTGCGGGTAAGATGGCGGATCATAGTGATAGTGGGCATGACAGGTGAGGCGATGATCATGATGTTACAAACTATATCGAGAAGCGTGCTCTCGTGGAATGACAAATTAAAAAGGATATCATCAACCGGTTAAGTAAAGGAAAAGAAAAATTAAGTGTAAGATACTAATTAATTGCTAATTAACTTCATTCAATACTAAGTTTTAATTGTTTGTGATCTAATTTACTATTTACATAATGCAGTCCAATGGAATGTTAAGGTCCGCCAATTGGAGAAAACAAACACTCATTTGATTACTTTCCTTGGTAGTAAGGTAAAACAAATGATACCAATAACAATCACTACTTGGGTTCACACAAAGAATCCCGCTTTGGAGAAACAAAAACATGAGTTGTGGGTAACAATACAGTATATATAATTTTAGATCTTTTTGGTAATCTTATTTAGTAATTTTGTAGTCCCATATATATATATATATATATATATATATATATATATATATATATATATATATATATATATATATAAATTTATTTATATGATTTTCATTTAATGTGCATAAGCGACAATATTTTGATGTGGATGATTCTAAAAAGGATTGGATAATGAAGGAAGCTAGGAAAGTTACATAAAAATTTCGAACGACATTAACAAAAACTTGGCTGAAAGATGATAATGGAAACATCAATTGGAATCCTCCACCAATATATAGTGGGTTTATTTCAGAGGAGGATTGGCACACATTTGTTAGGAGACGACCAAGATCCAAAATTCTTGGTTAGTGCTACTATCTATTAAGTTATAACATATTTTTATATTTGACAATTATCTATTATACATTAATGTATACTTATCTCTCTTAATAGAAAGCAAGTGAGGTGAATCGAAAGTGTGCTTCAGGTGTGAGTATCCTTATAGAGCGGTGCTACTCCATATCAACATATTGAAGAGAGATTGGTAAGGCACAATAAGCTTGATTTTTTTAGTTTCATGAAACTTTTTATAAATAGTTTCTTAATATTTGGTAAATTTAAATATAGTTGGTGGAGAGTGGGAAAGATCCTACTAAAGAAGGTGTTGAGCGACATGTTTTGTGGGTAGAGGCTCGACTAAACAAAGAAAAGGAGATTGTTGATCCTAAAACTAAGGAGGTGTCGGAAAGAATTGTAAGTATTTCCTAAATTCAAGCTCACCGATTTTAATTGTAACTTTTATGATTTTTATAATGTATTATACTTTTGTTTTGTGAATCGGAAGCCATATCACGATCGAGTGTCACAGGAGAGAGCTCACCGATTGCTCAAAAAGAAATCCTTACACGTGCCTTAGGTAAAGAAGAATACTCGGTCGTCGCACAAGAGGGTGCTTTGGATTTGGAGTAGCACCAACCGAGTACTTTGGACCAAAGCGAGAAAGTCTATGATGAGAATCATGACTGCCCACCACCGAGAAAGATGATGGCATTGTATGAAAGTTTGCAAGCTCAACTTAATGATATGCGATCACTTTATGGCCATGTTATGCCACTCAAAGACCAACCCTCGCTACACATAGCGGTTACTTGCAGATAGATAGCCGCACCATGCCGTCAACTAAGGTATTAATTGTTTTTATTATTTTGTGGTTTATAATTGATTTATTGTACATATATATATATATATATATATATATATATATATATATAACATCAAATAATGTCTTTATTATTTTGTGGTTTATAATTGATTTAGGACAACAATGAGTGTGAGTGTGAATTGTATATCTCAAACCCACATGAAATGGTTGCAATTGGCTACACATGTAACGAATTGGTCCTTGATGCACAATTTACCCCTACCTCCGAATCATGTTAGAGTCGAGTTGTTGCGGTACCATTTAGGAGGATGCACCATTGCCTGCTCCGATTCACGATGATTGATATCTTGACGGTGTCCTGGCAGTTGGTACCTTTGTGGCATGGCCATCCGCCTCTTGTCGTTGTAAGTGACAATATATTTTTAACTAACTAATTATAGTTTTTGTCATATAATTTGTGCTAACTAAGTAATTATTTTTGTTTAAACATAGATGCGCCAAAATGAAAAATCTAAGAAAGTGTCTACCAAGCAAGAAAAGGTCTCCTTTGAAAAGTGTTGGCAAGGAAATATCTATTGGCAAGAAAGTGTCTCGATCCACCCCTTCTACAAAAGTGTCTCACCCACCCCTTATGTAGAAGTTTCACACCGCCTCTCCTCCAAAAGTGACTGATCAACCCTCCTCTTCTC
Organism: Oxytropis ochrocephala; assembly: GCA_020916435.1. Lineage (NCBI taxonomy): Eukaryota > Viridiplantae > Streptophyta > Magnoliopsida > Fabales > Fabaceae > Oxytropis > Oxytropis ochrocephala. Next base: position 99,127,189 of record CM037088.1, on the reverse strand, counting down.
GCCAAGTGACTCATCCCACCCCTTCTCCAATTGTGTCTCAGCCCGCCTCTTCCTCTTCCATTGAAGCTTATATGAAGATTGGTGAGGCCGACGCGCGTCTGAGAAATACATGATGAAAGACAAATTGCTTATCATAAATTTTGATGAAGAAATTTTTGGAGCCGCTTTGCCTCATATAGTCGGACGTGAGGATATCCGTCTTTGTATGTGATGCGGATGAGGCAACCTGGTATTGTTATGAATATATATGTCGTGTACTATGTAATTTATTATTTGACATTGTCGATTAATTTTATTATATCGTTAATTTAATTTTTATATATATATATATATATTTTATATATCTAAATGTAGGTACTTGTACGAGGACATTGTGGTCCCTTCCGAAGACACATAGATATTTGTTCTTGTGTCCTAAAGTACAACCTTTCATCAAGTGAATCCCACCGCCAAATTATGAATCACTTGTGGAACAAAACCAGTCTTTGCTCAAACTTATGTCAATGACCGCTTCATTGAAGCTCAAAATAGAAGTGATGATGATGTCTTACTTCTAGCACCTAAGTTAATTTTGGGTAAGAATTTTTAATCATTAATTCTTATATAAGATGCATTTTTTTAATAGTAGTCAATTACTTATTCCTAAATTTATTTTGTAGGAGACATTGGGTTTTGTATGCAATTAATCCTAGGAAAAAACCGTGTATTACCTTGACTCACTTCAAAATCATTACAAAAACCACCTGAGTTTGTGGAGCTTTTTACTGTGTGTGTTTATTTTGTGTCATTCTGCATTTCTTACTTTTACTTATATATGTATATATTGTTATTAATATAGTTATATGACATTCTATTCAGCGGTTTAAGGACATATTGGGGAATGGATAAATTAACGGTCAAATGGTTACCAATAGTTGTAAGTTTCTAACTTATACATTACATTATTTTGTCAAAAAACTATATTCAACTAAATTTAACAATTAACTAATCTAATTATGTTTTGTAGTGTCCTAAACAATTGAATAACATTGATTGTGGGTATTACGTCATGAAGTATATGAAGGATATTATTACCCGAAAGAAAACGACTATCCCCAGCAAGGTATCTACTTATAATATATTTTTATATGATTTCGATTTAATAGTGGTTCTTCCAATATTTAACCATTTCAATTCTAATTTTATTTATTTATATAATTTCAGTATTTTAGCGATTGTCAAAGCAACACATACTCTGTTGAAGCAGATTACGAGCTTAGGGAGAATGGTGCGATTATCTCTCCCGTTTTTTTAAAGTTTCATTTGGATACATATAAGTTAGCCTAGCTAGTTTTTGGTTCATAATATTGTAACTTGATAGCTTGTTTTGGATACATATGAATTAGATAATGAAACTTCTTAGCTATTTTGTTTTGGTTCCTCTTATGTAATTTGTTTCATTATATGTAATTTGTGTTCCTCTTAGCAAATTGATTACATTATGTATTGGATTGGATTGGTATGCAGTAATTTGTAAATATAAAAGGAAACACACAAAAACAGAAAAAATAAAAAAAAAAAAATTTAGACAATATTCAGTAGCTTTTGATGAAGCTACTGGGTATTTAGTAACACAAATAGGCAATACTCAAGTAGCTTTTAATAAAGCGCTGGGTATTTAGTAACACAAATAGGCAATACTCAGCGCTTTTAATAAAGCGCTGGGTATAAGGGGTAATATTCAGCGCTTTTTAAAAGCGCTAGTATCCGGGAGGACGCTTTGGATATATTGGTACGCTTTTTAAAAAGCGCTAAGTATTAGGGAGGACGCTTATGATATATTCAGCGCTTTTTAAAAGCGCTTAGTATTAGGGAGGACGTGTTTTGCAATGGGTGGCGTTTTTGGAAGCGCTACCCATTGTTGGAGTAAATAGCCGCGCCACCTTCAAAGCAGCCACCAAAAACGCCCATGGGTAAAAAAACGCCCATCTACTAGATCTGTTGTAGTGGCACTATGTTGAAAACAACAAGATCATGTTGCCTGCAGAAGTTGACGATCAAGGCAATGTCGTTCGTCCGGCCACCATTCTCTTCTGAAGCCCGCTGCGGCGGTGTAATTTTGTAATTGTTTAACTTGCCTTCGGCACAACAATTTTTCGCCGTGGTTTTTCAATTTGTGGGCGCTCGGCTTCGGCCGGGCGTCCCGTATTTGTAATGACAATTTTTACTTGCCTTTAATTACGCCCGTTCAAATTTATATTGCTATGTCTGCGTACTTCTTGGATTTATTCGCCTTATTCATTTTGAACTTGTGGGCCGCTCGGCGGTCGTTTCGTGCTACTTCGATAGCGCTCGTTTATGGTCGCTTTTCTTTGCGCGCCTTGTATGTTTATTTTTCTCTAAGTCTTCGAGTTTTAAGACCGTTCGGTCGTCGTTCGCGCTTATTTCGAAAGCATCCATTCTTTGATAAGTTTTAATATCCCAACGGGGCTTTGGATCGCTCGGCGACCTTCAATCAGGCCCTTTCGACGGCATTTGAGGTAGGTCGTTTCGACGGCCTACCGCGATGGGTTATCACTTAACCCTTGGGCCATTTTCGATGGCACTCGATGTAGATCGTTTCGACGACCTAGCGTTGTTGGGCCATTTTCGATGGCGCTCGTTTGAGTCAACTCGATGACCGTCGTTTGTGCCGGCTTCGGTGGCCAATGCCACAGGTCGCTTCGACGACCTGAAGTTTGCGGGTTATCTAACCCTTGGGCCATTTCGATGGCACTCGGTTGGGACCGTTTCGACGGTCGCTCGATTTAGATCGTTTCGACGATCTAAGGCTTGTGGGTTCCTACCCTTGGGCCATTTCGATGGCACTCGAGGTAGATCGTTTCGACGATCTAATCAACTTTGATAAGTCTTCGATCGCTGCTTTTCATTCATAGGTCGGTCGTCATTACATTTAAATCATTTGTTACATTCAAACGTAATATTTCCTAAGTTTTTCTGCATTCCACGTTCTGGGGATAGTCGCCCCATCCATGGTCTCTAGCTCGTAAGCCCCTTTTCCAGTCTTGTTGATGACCCTGTATGGACCTTCCCAATTTGGTGCGAGCTTCCCTTGGCGTGCATTCTTATTTCCCACGTCGGCCCGTCTTAGAACGAGCTGGCCGACCGAGAATTCTCTCTTTTGAACTCGAGCATTGTACCTGGCTGCGACCTTCTGTTTGATCAATTGCTCTCTTAGTGAAGCTTGGGTGCGCAGTTCTTCAATTAGGTCCAATTCTTCTCGGATAGCTCGGTCGTTTTCAACCACTGTAGGGGGGTTTGAAGTCCTCCAATTCAGCTCGTGCACATTTCTATGGGTATCACAAATACGTCGATTCGCACACACCAATCGAAGGGCGACTCCCGGCCGATGAATGAGGGTCGCCCCAGAGGCCCACGAAACGATCGCGACTCTTCTTCGACCCGATTCCTTTTTCGCTTCATCCGATCTTTCGCTTTAAGCCACGTAGGATAACTCTGTTGGCCGCTTCAGCTTGGCCGTTAGTCTGAGGGTGCTCGACCGAGGTGAAACGCTGTTTGACCCCTAAGTCGGGTGCCGTTGTCTGTTATCAATTGCTGGGGGATCCCAAAACGGGCTAGCACACACCGTCCGAAGAACTTGCTGACTTTGGCCGATGTGATTGTTGCAAGCGGCTCGGCCTCGATCCACTTAGTAAAGTAATCTTCGCCACGATCAAGAACTTGAACGGCCCGGAGCGGGTGGAAACGGGCCTAGAAGATCCATGCCCCACCAGTGCGAACGGCCAAGGTGAGGCAAGACTTTGTAATTCTGAGGAAGGTGCAATGTGGACATCGGCATGTACTTGGCATTTCTTACACTTCTGGACGAGCTTCTTGGCATCCTCGTCCATGGTCGGCCAATAGTAGCCGGCCCTGAGAGCCTTCTTTGCTATGGAGCGGCGCCACGGTGACTCCCACAAACACCTTCATGAATGTCCTCAAGACATGGTCGGCCGGACCGACGTGAAGACACCTTAACAATGGAGAGGAGAATCCTCTCTGTGCATAACTTTCCTTCTATAACCGAGTACTTGGTCGCTCTGAGTCGACCAACTTAGCTTGCTTTGGATCGTTCGGCTCCTCCTTCAACAATGTACCTTAGGATGGGGCGATCCAATCTGAATCGTCTTTGACACGTAACGGCCAACGATCGACTTGGCTTGGTTGAAACGCCGACGTAGATTTAATGTTTCTTGAATCACACTTCTATGATTCCCTGGAGTTTTGGTACTTGCCAGCTTTGATAGAATATCTGCTCGAACATTTTCGGTTCGAGGCACATGTACCACTTCAGCTCGGTCGAACTGCTTGAGAAGTTCTCTCACTCTTGCTAGATAACTTTTCAGCACGTCGTCTTTAGCATCATATAATTCTTTGATCTGCGAGACTACGAGTAGGGAATCAGATCTGAGTTCAACCCGGTCGACATTGAAATCTCTGGCGAGCTGAAGGCCAGCTATGCATGCCTCGTACTCGGCCTGGTTGTTTGAAGTGTGGAATGCAAAGGTTAAAGAGACCTCAACGGCAAGGCCTTCTGAGTTTTCCAATATTAGGCCTGCTCCACTCCCTTTGCTATTGGACGACCCATCTACATGCAAGATCCAGGTCGTCTCAGCTCGCTCTTCTAAGACAGGAGTCATTTCAGCTATGAAGTCGGCCAACACTTGCGCTTTGCGGCGATCCGGATTCAAATTTGATTCCAAACTCACCGAGCTCCACGGCCCACTTTATCATCCGTCCCGCCAGGTCTGGCCGATGTAGGACTTGCCTGATAGGCTGGTCGGTCCTTACCACGACCTGATGGGCCACAAAGTAGGGTCTCAACCTTCGCGGCTATTAGGAGTGCAAGGGCAAACTTCTCTATCTTCCGTATCTCACTTCGGGCCCTTGGAGTACTTTACTTATGAAATAGACCGGATTACATTTGGATCGTTTTCTCGACTAATCTTGCACTTAGCACCTCTTCTGTATGGCCAAGTATAAATCTGAGTCTCGCCTGGCAGCGCTTAGTCATAATCGGCGGGTTGGTCAATGCTTGCTTCAACTCATCCAACGCTCGCTGGCATTGGTCTGTCCACTCGAAATCCACCTCTTTCTTCAACAGTCTAAAGAGTGGGAGCGACTTGCAGGCCGCTTTGGGAATGAACCTGGACAGGGCAGCTACCATGCCGTTCAGCTGTTGTATTTCCTTTTTAGTTGTGGGCGGCCTCATATCGGCGACCATACCGCACTTCTCAGGGTTTGCTTCTATCCTCTTTCACGATCGTGGAAGCCCAAAATCTGCTACCCTCACCCCAAAGGTACACTTCTCGGGATTCAGTCTAAGTGAGTTCTTCCTAGCTTCTTCAAATATTTCTCTGAGATCGCTCACATGATCTGGGTCGGTTACGCTTTTGATGATCATGTCGTCCAAATACACCTCTGAGATGCGACCGATCTGCCTCTTGAAAATTTTGTTCATCATTCGCCGGTAGTAGTCGCTCCAGGCGTTCTTGAGGCCGAAAGGCATCACCTTATCTTGAAAATTTCCCGATCGGTCATGAAGGTTTGTCTTGTGCCGATCGAGGCGGATACATCGTGATCTCGATTGTATCCGCAGTAAGCGTCGAGAAAAGACAGATAGTTTGTAGCTCGAGGCCCCATCGACCAAATTTTATCGATGTTGGAGTGCGGGAAGGCATCCTTCGGGCATGCCTTATTTAGATCGGTATAGTCTACACACATCCTCCATTTCCCATTCTTCTTCTTAACCAGCACGACATTGGATAGCCAGGTCGTGTATTTGATCTCTTCTATAAAATTGGCCTTTATGAGGTCCTCAACGGCCTTTGCGGCGCTTGAGATTTTTTTCTCGCTCGAGTACGTCTTCTTTGAGCGACCGGCTTGACCCCTTCATCGACTGAAAGTTGATGGCAGGCTACTTCGATAGGGATGCCCGGCATGTCTGACGCTTGCCATGCGAACAGGTCAGCATAGTCTCTCAAGCATTGCACTAGATCTTGCTTCACTTGCTCTGGTAGGTCGCTACCGAGCTTTACCGTTTTGGATGGGTCGTCACCCAATTGAACATCTACCAACTCTCCATGAGGCTCTGGTCTTTTCACTGTTTTTTTCAGCTCTCGAGCCAAATCATCATCATTGTCCTCTGGGTCATTTATGCGGATCATACCGAGCGTCCCAAATCGCGACATTGACTTGATGGCCTTCACTAGTGCTCTCGAGCGTTCGGGCCACGATCTACCTCGTCACATATTTCTTGGTAGAGCGTGGCTTCTTCTTCTTTGATTCTAGGTCGGCGCCGGGGTGACCACTTGGTCGTCTTTCTTTGTAGAATTTCATTTTTAGATGCACCGTCGATGTAACGGCCTCTAGCTTACCCAAAGCCGCCTACCAATAATACATTGATAGCGAGGATTTGAGGGGAAGTACAAGGAACGTCGTCTGGACCGTCCCGCATGCAGTACTATCCCGTGTCGCCACCAAACGTGACTAGCGGCTCGATCGTTCCCAACGGGTGGGTGGTCGCCCCATTGAAACTCTGTTAGAGGGTAGGCTCGGCACGGGAATTATCTCGCTCCGATCAACCTTGATTTTGTCGATCAAGTCTTCAAACATGATATCGGCCGAGCTACCTTGATCGACCAGATTCTCTCGCACTCTGTGTTTGCCATGACGGCTCGATTACCAATGGAACATAACTATTAGGCTTGCCGTCGTATAGTCGTCACCGAAACGAGATGGGATGGAAATCTCGCTTTCGAGACCGGTGGTGGTCTTTGAAGTGGATGCGACCATTAACAACTCGTCCCCACTTTCTCTTGGTGGCTTTGTTAGATTCCCTGCGATCCGGGGGTTTCCACCATGAATAACCATCGCAACATTACGCCTTTGGATCGCCGAGTGTCACGATCCTCAGATCGATCCTTGTTTTGGGTGCCCTCTATGGCCAGAGGCCCCTTTCCTCTGTTTGGATCAGCTTCTTTCTGCTTCTCTTGAGGTCGGTCGCCTTCCTCTGACCTCACATACTTTCCTAACTTGCCTTTCTGAATAAGCTCTTCAATATCATCTTTGAGGGCCATACGATCGTTAGTATCGTGCCCTTTACTCTTGTGTGGTAGCGGCGGATCTTTTAGTCGGTCGTGCCCCCTTCTTGAGCACGAGTGGTTCAGGCCGCTTAACTCCCACAAACTCATTATTCTGACACTCGCTGTAGATCTGCGCAATAGAGGTGTTGAGTCGAGTGCGATGATCGAACTTTTTATCACGAAAGTCAGACCGATTGTCGCGGCGACCTTCATGTCCTTTGGCCGGCCTACTGCTTTCCTCTTTAGGTCGTGCACGGACGGCCTTTCTTCTTTGCCAAGGTTTCTTCATACGCCATGTGGGCGTTAGCCTCGTTAAGAAGTAGCCGAGATCTTGGTAATGGTTAAGAGTGAATTCTTCTCTGAGCCGGTGGTCCTGGTCGAATACCACGCTTCAGATATTTTAGCTTGTCCTTGTCTGACAAGTCACGAACGGACTCGGCCTCGGTGTTAAACCGGTCGATATACTGCCTCAGCGTCTCATTATCTCCTTGAACAACAGAGTCCAAGTATTCTTCATACCGATATTGGCAGCGGTTTGCAGTGTAGTGAGACAAGAATATTCTGATCAGGTCGTCCCATGAGGAGATGGAATTGGGTCGCAGAGACTCCCACCATTCCAATGCTCGGCCGTCCAGAGACTGGGGAAAAAGCCTGCATTTCATGGTCGGTCCCAATTCCCTATAGCAGCAGTAATTATTGAAGTAACGGAGATGCTTATGCGGTCTCCTCGGCCAAAACTTGTTGAGATTGGGCGGCTTGCGGAGGTCTCTCGAATTTTTGTAACGCTGATCTCCCTGGAGAACGGGCCGTGTTCATTCTGAATGCCGTTCGACCCAAAGGGTTGCATTGCGAGGCACGCCTCGTTGCCCGGCATTCCATAGAATCCTCCGGACGGGCGAGTTGGTGGAAGCTGAGGAGGCCTTACGGGTCGCCGCTTTGCCTCTCCTTGGCCGATCGCGAAACGTCCCTAATTCTTCCATTTCGTAATCTTTCGGCTCTTCTTCACGAGAATCCCAAGATCTGCTTCTCGACCGACGTGACCGGACGACTCATTGGAGGAGTACTGGTGCGGTGAGCGGCCGGTGTCGGGGCGGTAGCTAGAATCTTCATAATCATAGGACATCGAGCGGCGTCTACGCTGTTCTGCCAGGGGCGATCATGCGCCTGCAGCTTCTTTCTTGCCGGAGAGCGATGAGTAGTGCTCTCTCGGCGAAATGCTCCTTCCGAGGAGGGGAGCGGTGTCTTCGCGCGGTCGGCGGCGACGCGTAGGTTCTCCGTCTTCGCGCGTGGGCGCTCGGAATCGAACCTCTCATACGAGAGAGATGAGCATCTCTCGATCTGCGATCACTTGATTTTTGTTTTGCGGGAGCCGCAAAGCGGCTTGAGTGACATGATCCGGTAGAGGTTCTCGAATGCCCGCTTCAACCACCGGGCGGCAAGTCTCGAGAACGGCCGGTTGAACTCGTTGGAGGATAGGTCCGCGGCCGTTGTGCAATCGACGGTTCTTGTTGCGGAAGTCCTCGAGACTCGTGGATCGTGGCGCCACGCCCTCCGGTCTCTTCTGCGATTCTGCCGGAGGATTGAGTCGAGAAGTGGCCCGTCCGGGGCGGTCGCGTGGAGCCATGAAAGAGGTAGGATAGCGCTGGGCCTCCCATCGTGGTCGCCAATTGATCGTACCTTGACCAATGCGAGTTGAAGTGTTGATTGATTCGCCTATGGGCCGGTCGTTGAATGAGTGAAAGGACCGGGTCCCGGCTTCACGCGTTGAGCACCTCGGGTGGTACTCGCAAAGACACTCCGACGATCTAGTGAGAGGTCGCTCGGACAGATAGCACAAGGTTAGAGAACGTACCTGATGCCATATGCGAATGGCGTATATATACCGCGAGGTCCGACCGTTTTGCGAAGATTTCGGCGGCGAGTGCGCTCCAAGCGGCGTGTTTGGGCCCGACGAGATGGGCCGGGCCGCAGTCCAATTCTTGCTGGCGATCCTCGTAATTGCTAATACACCCAGGAACAAGAGGGAAGTTCAGCCTGTGAAAATATTAAACAACTCTCAATCTAAATAAGATATAAATATAGAACCTGACAGGAGAGCTAGACATTCTAACAAAAGAGGTGAGATGTTGTTTGTTACCAAGCATCACCATAGTTTTGAATTTCCTCTAAAAATATTTCCTTTGTCTATGAATTCAATTGTGGCCCTCTTACTTCCTTTTCTTCGCCAAAAGTAAAAACAACATTTAAAGAACAAAATTGGAAATCAAATGGGGTATTGAGAAAATAAAAACCATGTACAAAACACTAAATGTAATGCATATAGATTTTTTTTACTAGAGAATGGAGGAGAGAGAAACAAGAGAGAGAGAAAGCGTGAAAGGTCAGGCTGGAAGCTTGAACGTTCAGGCTGGAAATCTGAACGGTCACGAAGGATGGCAAACGGTAGAAAGGAAGAAAAAGAGGGCGGTGATCAACACAGACAGAACAGATGTAGCAGGTTTGTGGAATGGAAGGGTAGAAGGTATCGTATCTTTCTACTTCTCTGATTTTCCAGATTCTCATGGTGCCAAGGAAATGCTTCGGGCTTTTGCTTTGTATGGGAAGGTAGTGGAGGTAGTCATCCCCCCAAAGAAGAACAAATGGGGAAAACGGTTTGGTTTTGCTCGATTTGTAGAGGTTGATAATCCACATCTTTTCGCGGTGAAACTGGACAATATAATCTTTGGTGCAGACAAGATTCATGTTAACATTCCTCGTTTTGAACGTAACACTACTGAGGCCGAAAAGAGTAGCTTCATGCAATAGGAAGGTAGACGGAAGCCACTGTTGAATGCGCACAAGATTTGGAGACCGGTTGCGATAGAGAACAAGGAAGGGGAAATGAAAGGTCACTGTGTGGTCCAGCAGGCTGATGGGGTATTGAAGGGGTTGGATAGAAAGGCGATGAATGGGAAATTTGTTGAAGGGAATGCGAAGAGGCTAGCCAATGAGAATCCAAGGAGGCATGAAGGTTTCAAAGGCTGGAAGTGGAACGGTCAAAGGAGAGCATGGCAGCAAAGCCAGAAAGCACATGGCACTGGCAACAGGTATATTAATCACTGTCAGTATGATCAAAAAATTGTATATTTCCGAAAGAAGAATATGAGTGAGGTGTGGTATAATGCATCAAAGGAAGAGTTGGATGGCTTCAAGAAAATGTACGTGGGGATTGTTAAACAACCGGGAAGCACTCATATGATACAGGAGTGGTTTAATATGCAAGGCTTCTTCTCTATTAAGGTTACTCCTATGGGTGCAAATTGTGCGCTTCTTGAGGAGATGGAGGAAGGAATCATTCAGGACCTAATTGAAAATGCCGAAGACTGGGTGCATGAGAAATTTGATGATATTAGAAAGTGGGATCCGGCAATTGTAGATAATGAGAGGTTGGTGTGGGTCCACTGTCATGGTATACCTGTTCACGCATGGAATAACGATTTTTTCTCGGCTTTGGCACGCAAGTTTGGTACGTTTATGGGCGTCGACGAGAATACTAGGAAGAAAAAATCCTTGGATGTTGCTCGTATTCTAATTCGTACGGGAAGCTTCGATGTATGCATCATGGTTGTTGATGCCAATATCAATGACTCAATGTTCAATATTAAGGTTCTAGAAGAATGGTGCGGACCAATGCATTGGGAAGGTTTAACTTTGGCATATGAAGAGGAGAAAGCTGATGTTAGTTCGGGCAGTGATTCTGAGGATGAAGAGGAAGACCCACCTTTGTTTTATGATGATCCACCACATGTTGACGAGATGGAGGGTAATGATGTGGCCATTGTTGAAAGGTTAATTGAGATAGAGAAGTTGAATCATGGTACTGAGGTAGATGGAAGCCCTGGGAAAAGCGCTAATGAATCAGTTGAAGAGGTAAATGTGGAACTAAATGAGGAGAACATTATGGTGGAAGAGTCAGGCGCAAGTTTAGGGGAGGAGAAAATTAATTTGGTGGAGAATATTGAGGAAGGAAAAAAGGAGGGAGTTAATAATAAGGAGGAGGTTATTGGGGAGGCTAGAAAAAAGGAGGAATTAAAGGAGAATGTGACACAACAGTTGGAAGTTACAACAGTGGATGGGAGAAAAGAAGCAGTGGCAACCAATCAGTATCCCATCAGATGGCATGATTTGCGCAGCTGATGCTAATGGGCTGATGGCAGATGACTGCATTTCAGGGACTCAGGTAGCAGTGATTGTCGAGAGGAAAAAAGATTTGGTGATTGGGGCCACTAAGAATTGGTCCGAGAAAGGTGGGTCAGGAGGTGTGGTGGTTGGGCCTACACTCAGTAATTCTTTTGGGCCACTCTTGAGAAACAAGAAGAAAAATTCTAAAGGGCAAAGTGTTTCCAATAACTGTGAAAATGATAGAGAATTTGAAGTCAACCAAGGTGTGATTATTGGAATTGTAAATGAGGAGGCAAGGAACCTGATCCCATCTATTAGTCTCTCAAAGGGGTCGAGAGGTGAGTCACAGTTGCATGTAGTTACACGCAAACCCCCTGGTGCAAATGTCTCAATGTCGTTTAGCAATGATATGAATGGTGCGTCTATCGGTGAAGTTTCAGTGGGTGATTCAGGTATCCAAATTTGCAATGAAAGATTTTTAATTGATAATGAGGTGGGCCTTGCAAAAGGTTTTAAAGGGGGTGATTTCGGACTGCCAAAGCGCTTTTTTGGCCGGCAGAAATATCCTTGATGGAGTGGTGGTGGTTAACGAGCTTGTGGACATGGCAAAAAGAAGAAAGAAAAAGTGTGTCATTATGAAAGCGGATTTCGAAAAGGCTTATGATTCAGTTAGCTGGTCATACTTGGAGTATATGTTGGGTAGATTGGGTTTTGGTGAGAAATGGAGGAAATGGATGAGGGCTTGCATCTCGTCAAATTCTATCTCGGTGCTAGTCAATGGTAGCCCTACGGAAGAGTTTGTGGCACATAAAGGACTGAAGCAAGGGGATCCGCTAGCTCCGTTTCTGTTTCTGATTGTGGCTGAAGGGTTAGCTGGTCTAGTAAGGAAAGGTGTAGAATCGGGCCAACTTAATGGAATTAGTGTAAACAACTCTGTGTCGATTGAACTATTGCAATTTGCAGATGATACAATGCTTTTTTGTGATGGGGGGGATAAGAGCATTTGGTGCTGGAAAGCGATACTAAGAAGCTTTGAAATGGTATCGGGTCTAAGGGTGAATTTTGCAAAAAGTAGTGTAGTGGGGTGGAATATTGATGAAAGAGTGATGGAGGGTATTTCTCATTTTTTGGCTTGCAAGGAGGGATCGACTCCTTTCAAATTTTTGGGAGTCCTGGTTGGGGCAAATCCACGTAGAATGTGCACTTGGCAACCAATTATAGACTCCATGAGAGCAAGGCTGAACAATTGGAAGAGTAGAGAATTATCCATAGGGGGTCGCGTGACGCTCATCAATTCGGTGCTGGCATCCCTCCCATTGTACTTATTCTCATTCTATAGGGCTCCAAAAAAAGTTATTGCGGAAATTACAAAGATTCAAAGAAGGTTCCTATGGGGGGAGACGATGAAAACAACAAGGTGGCTTGGGTTAAGTGGGAAACGATTTGCTTACCAAAAGACAAGGGGGGATTGGGTATAAAAAACTTGGAGTTGTTTAATGTGGCACTATTAACAAAATGGCGTTGGAGATTGTTGTGTGAAGACCGTGATGTTATTTGGAAGAAAGTTTTGGTGGAAAAATACGATTTAAAGGGAAGATGGCCTGATATGGTAGAGAGTAGAAGAGGGTGGGAGAAGAAATCTTTATGGTGGAGGGATTTATGCTTATTAGGAACGGACAATAATTTTCAAGATGATTGGTTTGATCAATTAGTTAAAATTAAGTTGGGAAATGGTAAAATGGTGAGGTTTTGGAAGGATGTTTGGATAGGAAGGGAGAGGTTGGAGGATTTATATCCGGACTTATATATTTGTTGCAGGTCCAAGGAGGCTACGGTCGATAAATTCGGGGAATGTACGAGTGATGGTTGGAGGTGGCAGTGGGAATGGACCGACGGTCTGCTGCAAAATTATGCAGACCGATCGGTTTCTGCAAAGAGAAATACAGCAAATTGTATTCTTTGCCGATTCACGTTATTACGCGCGATAAGTGGCTTTGGTGCGGATACATTGGGAGGTTTCACTTGTGAAAAAATGCTACGATTGTTTGCTGAATTTTTCTCGCAGTGGTGTGAATATCACGCAGCCGATCTGATTCAAATGTGTAGGAAAATATGGAAATGTGATGCTCCATCCAAAATTCAAATTTTCGCTTGGAGAGTAATTTTGCAGCGGATTGCAACAAGGGTGGCATTGCATAGAAGAGGTATCCTCCCGTCTCAAAATGATCAAAGTTGTGTGTTGTGTTTTAGCGGAGAGGAGACGGTGGACCATTTGTTCGTGACTTGTGATGTTGCCACGCACGTATGGAGAAGTGTTTTCAATTGGATGGGGTCCTCGTTGGGTGTCCTGGATAGTATTGTTGCTCACTTGATGGAGTTTGGGGGTGAAGGGCAAAAGGCAAAAAGGAGTAAAACACATTATTTGGATGGCGGTGATTTGGAATCTCTGGATGGCACGAAACAAGGTAATTTTCAAGGGCGAGGTGGCTTCAATTCCATCAATGGTGGCGGGAATAAAAGACTTGGCGTGGAGCTGGTTCAAAGCAAGGAAGGGGAGGAATTGTAAGGTGAATTGGGGGGATTGGTACAATTGTCCATTGGGTTGTTTTTCTTTGTTGTAATGCATCAACCTCACTGTATTGTTTAAGATACATTTCTTTCACTTTTTTAGTCGGGGGAGAAGCAATGGGTTAGGACATTTAAGTCCCATTGTTGCACAATTTATTCTATTGTGTGAGGTACTCTTTTTCCTTCCGGGGTCTTTTTCCCAAAGGGTTTTGGCCCCGGGAGGTTTTGAGGAGGCCCTCCCCCTTCCCATTGTAATGTTTGGGCACGACTTGTGTTCCGTTTCAATGAATCTCTTGCTTATCTAAAAAAAATGCATCGTAGAGAAATCTAACTAAGCAGACGGTTAAAGGAAATTTGTAATTAAAAATGTAACCCTAAAAAATTGATGAGAGCGGTCAATACCCCATTTGATAAAGAAATTTGATTGAAAACATCATACAATTTCATTCCTGATATATATTATTTAAGTTTCTGTAGGTCAATAGGTAATATTTTAAAATTTCATTTTTTTTATAAACAAAAATATCGTTTATAAGATACAGTTAATTTCATTTCTTATAACTCTTCTATTATCTTTTGAAAGTCAAATATTGTCTAACATGGCAGTGCGGATATGGCAATTTCATGACTAATTTTACATGTATAATTATTAGTTAGAACACACTAATTTGCATCGAATTCTTTCCCTTAAAATACCGTCGTGTTGACACATCATATTTTTGGCTTTGTGGTACATGCGTAAATGTATTATTAATAGATGAGTTCATAACAAATTATAATAAATACAACGTCACGTGCATTATAGCACAAGCGATTTCATAATTGTTTAAAGGACAAAACCTACAAACAGTATCATACAACCTGTTGGTACTGTTGTCCAATAAAAACATAATACATCACATTGAAATCACAACTTTTATGTGACCCATATTATTGGTATTGTGATGTTATGTTTTTAGTGGACAACAACACCCCCATGTTGTATGGTATCTATTTGTAAGTTAGTCTTTGTTTAAATAAGTATTGGCTCGTACACTCATGTGCAGGATAGAGCCTTAATATAAGTGTAATTAAGCTTTATGTTTGTCCTTCAATCATTTCATAATATTACTTATGAGGGTTAATATGTTTTTGACTAGCCCTTGAATTTTTTTCACTACATTTGGTTCCTATAAAATTTGATTTTTTGTCTTTAGTCGTTCATGACTTTTAATAGCGCTTATAAAAAGTTTAAAAAAAGTGCTTTTAAAAGTCATGAAGCGCTATAAAAAGACATGAGGGACTAAAACCAAAAAAACCCAAATTTTATAGGGACCAAAATACGTGAAATTTTTCCGAGAGGCGACAAACAAAGTCATTTTATCCGGCCTAAAGAATAAACTTGATGAAGCCAAGGGTGCATGGGCCGACCAATTATGCCAAGTGATATGCTCATACCACACCACTCCTCATTCTTCAATTGGGGAAACCCCTTTCAAGTTGGCCTATGGAGCTGATGCAATGATTCCAGTCGAGTTGGGTGAACCAACCCTCAGGCGAGAAAACACCAATGAGGCTATCAATTCAATTAACTTAGCAGTTAGTCTTGACCTCTTGGACAAAATAAGAGAAGTTGCTCTTCTCCGCGAATATGCAGTAAAGCAACGTGCAACTCGAAGATATGATTCAAAAGTCATTCCCTATGAAATGAAGCAGGGCGAGCTCGTCCTAAATAAAGTGACAAGACTAGAAGCAGGCGGAAAGCTATCACCCAATTGGGAATGACCGTACAATGTCCTAGAGAAGCTAAGCGCAGGATCCTACAAGTTAGAGACATTGGCAGGAAGCCCAATTCCACGTTCCTGGAACTCGGCAAACCTCCGCTTCTACTTCAGTTAAGCATTTCAAAGTTGTAGCATTAATGGTTCACTCTTTTCTCCCAATGGGAGTTTTTAACGAGGCACCCCCCCCCCCTTTTCCTTCATTTTCAACTTTCCTAGCTTGTGATTGTTGATTTCCTATGTACTCTATCATGATGCACAGTCATCACATCATCAATAAATAAAGTCTGGCAATTACTCTTTTCTCCCACTGGGAGTTTTTAACGAGACTTGCCAGTTAAAAAGTACTCTTTGCAGTTTGAGAAGCAAATTAAATTTAGTCAATGGACACCAAACCTCAGCCAAGGTCAGTTTAATCCACCTCGGCTAGGGTCAGTTCAATCCATAAATTAAACCCCTACTCAAAGCATCAGTTGGAGATCCTCGGCCTTAAAGGTCAAACCAACTTGGGGAACATTTGGGTTAAACCTCTTAAAAATAATAGAGAGATACCCTCACTTACTATTTCTAAAGTAAATATGTTATACCCCAATTTTGTCTGTATTTCTTTTAATTTACAAGATTGCATCTTTAATACATAAAAGAGAGTGAGTGGCTAAAATCAGATTTGGGCGCCATTTTGGCATTTTGGCGGACTCCCAAATTTTTCATTTTGGTGCTTCGCTGTGTTCAATTTTGGTCAAAAGTGACGGCTACTGTTTATGAACAAGATTTACCAACGTATGAAAAAGATTCTCATGCGGAGTGAAACGATTACTCACATGTTTATGAATAGTGCACGGTGAAATCACATGATAAGCACTATGTGGTAGGAACACCATAAATAGTGTTCTGAGGAGGGAACAGTGTTACTGTTCATGTGGGAACAGTGTTACTGTTCATAAATAGTGTTCTGCCACCATTAATTAAATCATTTTCTAAGTTGTTAAACAACAAATTAAAAAAATTAAGAAATAAAAAAATGATAATTAGATAAGAAAAAGATAGTTGTGATATTGGCAGCAATTTTGTTTGTCATTTTTAAGAGTAAAGGTGCTACTTTTGATTTTAAAAACAAATTAGTGTTGTATTGGTAATTAAGATGTATGTTAATCTGTAGACCATCACTATAATTATTTACAGCCCACTTGCAGTTGTTGCATTTATTTTTGTAATTGTGATACTATTCCCGCACATTTGACTGGTGGCATAAAGAATTTATAGATCCAATTGTTTAGATAATAGTTTAAAGAATTTATTAGAATATGTGTTCAACTTACATGTTGCATCCATGCATGGTGAGTTTATCTAACTCATGACAACCCACTAAGACCAATTTTAATATTTATTCTTGACCATAGAAATTTTCAATATGCACAGTTTATAAACCAACAATGAAACCTTAGCTAAACACGTGTGTCATGATGCGATTTGGCTCTTTTTACATTTGGACAACATGCACAATGAAATGGCATGTGCAGGTTGCGTTTTTTGTAGTGTTGTGATTGACTAGAATATAGTGATTCAGAATAATAGTAAAATGTAGAGTGTAGTGTAATCCAAACAGTGCATTGATGTGGTGGTATTGCTCACGATTATCTTGTTCATCCACGATGCAGACTCTGTTATCTTGTTCATCTACGATACACGATTCTTCATCATCTACAATATTTGGTGTTATGGAAGCTGACCCTACCTAACTTTTTTGTGGGCTCGAGTGAATAGTAAGGAGATTATTTTTGTTGTAAACCTTGGCCCACTTTATGTTGCTGCACATGGTTTGTGTTCCTCCCTTTAATTTTCCATAAAAGAACATGGTGTCTGAATGCATACCTTCAATTAATCATACCCCCATTCGATGCATAGCTCCAATTTTGCATTTCAATTATGTACAGTGAGTTTGAATGGATGAACAGTACATGGTTTAACTTTTATGCGAATATCACATGTCTATGTTGGGTACACTTAACAATAGTTGAGTCAAGTCGTCTCTCATAGTCTTTCATTTCATGTGTTTCTATCCACGTACTTCTCTTTCTCTTCTTCTTTAGTTGCTTAATTTTTTTTTCTTCTTCCTTTATTTTTCTTCTTCTTCTTAAGTTCATCTGTGAAGTTGTTGCATGTAATCCACCGGAATAAACAAAAGTATTGGTCTGGACGATTATTTCCATAAATGTAAGTGTCTTTGTTTTCGTTTATTTTTGTATTTTGATTTCGTTTGGATATGTTGCATTTTGGGTTCTATTTTTAATAACAGGTTTAATGTCATTTTATTTTAGTTGATGTGGTTTGTATTGTTTTCTTTATCAACCAACATCAATTTTAGTTCGTTGGTTTATGTGTTGTAAGTAAAATTTGATTTTTTTCTCCTCTTCATGGAGATAGAGTTGTTGATCCTGTGAACAAATTCATACTTCTCCAGTTATGGTATATTTCAAATATTTTCTACTCTTCTATAATTGTTTTTTCGAATTGATTGGTTGAAATGTTTTCTTAGATGATACGTTCTACACCCGGGTACAATGGACAAGATTATCTTTATTCCTTAAAGATTAAGTTTGAACAACATCAGGTTGAATATATTCCAGATGAGGTTTGTAGCAAATTTTCCTTTTAGTTGTACTTTTTTAGTTTCTCTTTACATTTTCCATATGGTTGATTGGTTATGGTTCCATTTTAGGATGAAGTTAAGCTTTCATATTTTCTTGCCAGCCAATAAAAAGATTACATTCGTTTGATTGTTGTTCTTTTTGACACTCATGGTAATGAAATAGAAGTAAAAGTTGCCAGGAGAGGAGATGACCTTTACTTCGTCGAAGGATGGCGAAGCTTAAGTAGTTTTTATTGTCTTTATTAAGGTGGTTGGATAAAAATGGTGTATGTCCGATTTGCCTGTTTCTTCATTGAGGTTAAGGATAGATTCCTAAGAGATTAAACCTTGGCCAGCGACCCGTACCCATTGAAGATAATCATTCCATGGCAAAATCATTAGCGCCAACAATGCACTTTGCAAAGAAGCCTACTTTTGTGTTGGCGTTATCTGCAAGTCTCGCCTACGCTGATATTTCAAGTTCTTATTTGGTAATTATTATGCTCAAGTTACTATTTTTTCCTATGATCTACAAAATTTATTTATTAGTTAAGTAGTTTAGTCTTTCTGTTTTGCACCATATTCCGTTGGATTATTGTGATGTTCTATTTCCAAATAGAGTTGATACTGATATCACTTTGATCGATGATTGTGGGAACACATGGGAATGTACATTGTTATTATCCGAACGTATTATTGATGGCAATGTTCAACTTCGTGGTTGGCGTCCTCTTTTGGAAAAGAAGAATTCCCTGAAAATATCCCTATAATGCTAGAAATACCTGTGGAAAATCTTAGTTTTATCTTCTTTAGGAGTGCTTAGATAGTTATTGTGTCCATAAGTGTTCTGTAAAATATCGTTATGAAAATTTTATGTGTGATTGTATTCATATATATTTTCGTCAAATTTACGTACCCGCAGATAAATTTAGGTTTATTTTGAACTGTAACAAGTTGTGTGTTACTTGGTGCGTTAAGTGAAGCAAAGAAGAATGTAGGCTATTCTGAGAAAGAAATCTTCCCAAGACAAAGAATTAAAGTCAAGAGCCACATGGTTATCTTGAGAAGAATCTGCTTGAGAAGAGTCATCATGTCTTGTGGCAATATAAGAAGGTTAACTAAGAAAAATCAAGGCAAGAAGAGTCATGACAGAAGAATAAGTGTAGATGAGAAGCATCACATGAGAAGAGTCAAGTTGAGAAGAGTCATGATCCTGAGAATGGTCATGATGAGAAGAGTCATGTTGAGAAGAGTCATGATCCTGAGAAGGGTCATGGTAAGAAGAGTCATCATCCTAAGAAGCATTAACATGAGAAGCATCAACATGAGAAGCATCAACTTGAGAAGCATCATCTTCAACAAGAAAATCACCTGAGAATAGTCACAGTGAGAAGAGTCACTATGAGAAGGATCATGACAGCTGTGAACAGCTTGTTTCTGCAAAAGTGCAGAAAAGTACAGTAGAGGGAGCCAATTTTCAAACGGCTATAAACGGCTAGTTTTTGTTGCAACGACTATAATTCTTGGACCAGCAGTTAATACACAATATTAACTATATATAACAACACCTTTGGTTGCCATTGATCTTCAAGAGAGTGGATTAAATTTATAAGCTATCACCCTTCTCAGCCAACTCAGTTTCCTCTTTTCAATACTCAGCTGCATTTAAACCAGAAAGGATTCACCTAGTTTCTGAGTATGTATTAAGTCTTGTGTTGTTATACATTCATGTATGTCAACCAAGCTCTAAGAAATCTCAAAACTCTTGTAATCAAAATAACCTTGAATAGGGAACCTTCTCAAGTAGCATGTGTTGCTGTAGGGCTTGAGAAGTGAATGCTTTTTGTGTTAAAAGTAGTCTAATAGCTTTGAAGAAGTCTATTAGAGGATTATACAGTAGGTAGAGCTGTGAGAAGAAAACTACCAAGAGCTAGTCTAATAGAGTTGAAAAAGTCTATTAGAGGATCATACAGTAGGTAGAGCTGTGAGAAGAAAACTACCAAGAGCTTTCAACTTGTGAGAAGTGAGTTGATTTTGTGTTAGAAGCTACCTAATAGATCAAAAGGATCTTATTAGGTGTGAGAAACAGTAGGTAGAGCTGTGTTAAGAAAACTACCGTGAGAACTTTAAGCCTAGGTTGGTTGTAAAGTTGTAACTATTTGGAAAATAGTGAAAATACTCACGGGGTGTGAGGAGTGGATTAGCCCATTTTCTTTTGGGTGAACCACTATAAATCATTATGTTATTTACTGACTTTCTAAGTTGTTTTACACAGTGAATAAAACTCTCCATTTGGAGAAGTTTTTTAAAAACTAAGAAAACAGTTTTTGCTGACCCTTCTCAGCTACACACAGATTTTGCTGACTCTTCTCAGCTACACATAGTTTTTCTAAAAACATTGTTCTAAAATATTTTCAAGTGGTAAACTTAAACCACTATTCTCAAGTACTTCACACTTAAGATAAGATTTTCAAACACTATCTCTTACCTTTGAAAAGCTATTTTGAAAATCATCATGTTCTCTTTACTTATCTTCAGAATAAATAACTAGCTACCCTTCTCAGCTCAAGAAACATAGTTGAGAAAACTGTTTCAACAAATCCTTCTCAACTCAGAATCATTGTTGAGAAGACATATTCATATCACCTTTCTCTACTCACTATCATATTTGAGAAGACTGTTTTCACTCACCCTTCTCAACCTTGCATTCACACACACATTGTCTAAAAATACTTGTGAAGTTGTTTATGTTGTTTCAAGTTAATTTCAAAAAGGGTCACAATTCCAACCCCCTTTCCTTGTGACACTCATTGACTTCAGGTTCAACATCAGTGTGTTTCGATTTTTGCGAGCAGCAAACAAGCAACAACAGTGAAAGAACAATTCAAGAGAAGTAGCAGTCAAACAAATGCGGTAACGTAGCAAATATTAGGCGATCAACAGTAGCGGTTGCCGTCAACTAAAAAAGCAGTAACACAAAGGAGATCACTTCTTTTACTAAAGTCATAAGTCTCGTTTATTTCAAAATAAAATAACAAACAGGTTAGTAATGTCATTCCCGTAAGATCTGTAAGCATTCTAATATCATTTCAGTTTTATTTCAAATAGGCGGTAGAGGTGAAATATCATCTATGTTGTGCCTAGGTCATGTTATTATATTTTTGTTTTGCAAATATCAGATCACTTAAATGCACCCTCACATTTTAACTTGCATACACCCTTATTTAAGCCTATTTTTGCAAACTCACCCCAAATGCTAACTAGGCCCTCATTTTTACACCACAGTTTTAATAATACAATCATTGCAATTACTTACACACTGGCGGATCTTGAGCAAAAAGTTGGGGTGGGCCACTCATAAAAAAGTCATTGAAACTCAAAAATGTATAAACAGAGACGCAGAAACACAAATACAGTTAACATAGATAAATATAAATTAAAATTATTTATAAACAAAATTAAATGACTAATAATATAATTTTGATTTACATAGAAACTCAATTGATGTTGTTGGTCAAAACATAGTTTTAAATTTATTTGATTATAATTTTAAAATGTTGAGATATTTTTCCGAAAATTATCAACCGTTTATTCACTATTTCTACTTCTAATATAAGAGTTGTGATGATATTAAACATCTCAATAAAATTTATACTCCAAAAAATATAAAAAATACCATATATATTTAGTTACATATTACCTATATTAATTGAGTAAAAAAAATTATTAATGCGTAAAAAACATATTTAAATATTAGATTATTTTTTTTGACCAAAAAATATTAGATTATAAATATTAGGAATTTGTGAAGTTGTTTTTAGTAATGGTTGGTTCCTTATTGGTTAGGAGTGGGATTTAAAATATTATGGTCAGCCGTTCGACTCCCCTGATAGATATTTTGGCAAATATCAAACAAAAAATTAGCGCAGCTTTTTATTTTAAGAAAACAAAACTGAAAAAATCCAAAAAAGACTAAGCTAAGATTTGTACATAGGAGCTATTGCTTAAGGAATCTGAATTTAACAGCTAGGCCACGCTTCTAATTTTTGTAATGTTGGCGCAATGTTTATATATTTAGTTGCTTCTATTTTAAAGTAGGGATATTTTAGTAATTTTATATGTTTTTGTAGGGCGGGCTGTGGCCCTCCCCTGCCCATGAGAAGATCCGCCCCTGCTTACACCCCCATTTTACAATTTTCACTCCTTTCTCATTTTTTTAATTCTCTTCAAACAAAATAAATTCTCATAAACCAAAAACAACAATTAAATATTTCCCTATCCAAAAATCAAATAAATTAGATTAAGTCAGTTGTACAACCGGGTTAGTCATCATTCTAGGACGAAGGAGCCGTACGACTCAGTAATCCTAAAACTCAATAAAAATATAAATAAATCATTTTTCCCAAAAATAGGGTATTAAGTCAGTTGAACAACTGGGTTGTTCAGCGTTCTAGGACGAATGAGCTGTGCAGTTTGAGAGTCCTAGAAGACCTATTCTAAAATCAAAACCACCTCACACCAAACCAATTTTTCTTAAAACTCAAAAAATCATTTTCAAAAAGTAGGGGACTAAGTCAATTGTACAAATGGGTTAGTCAGCATTCGAGGACAAATGAGCTGTACACTTCAAGAATCCTAGGACCCCTGCACTAAAAAACACCAAGAACCAAACCTGTTTTCAGAAAGAACTACGTAGCTTTGATTCCTCCATTGCATCCGGAGGTACGTAGGAGCAAGGGCCTACTCTTGTCAAGCACTAAAAACTAAAATTTCAATTAAGTCTCCTTTCTTTATATTTTTAAATAAAAGGGTAAAATATTAACATAATACAATTGATTAGACAAAGGATGTCGTGGGGTGCTAATACCTTCCCCACGCATAACGACTCCCGAACCTTAAGCTTGCCTTGTCCTAAACCTAAAGGGATTTTCCGAATTTGCTGCAACTGCAAATTTGTGTCTGGTGATTCTTCTTCTTCTGATGGATATTCTACAATAGTTCTGTGAATCTTGTGGAATTAGTTTTGGAGGTTCTCTCCACCTTCCACTAAAAGCATTACTAAATATTTGGTTTCTACTAGTACTGTTACCAGCCATCATCTTTGAGTGGAGGCTCGGATTGTCCCTCTGAGTAATGAACCTTATATTATCTGCAACTTCTTCTTCTATATTTGGGTTATTAAGTTGAATTGGAACTGCTTTCCTAGTTGAATTCTCACTGACTGCATAATATCTTCTATTTCTTGATTATCTTTGATTTGTTGTTCCATTTCTAATTCATGTAGCTTCTGTCTTCTCCATTGCAGGTCAGCTTTCACCTTCATCTGTGCTCTATGTTTTTCCACCAGATTCTCATGAGGAGTGTCATGAAGGAGGTATTGTTTTTGGAGATTTCTGAAGTCAGCAAGCTCTGCATCATATAGATGTGTTTCATAAGGCAAATCTGAATCCTGGTATTGTAAGTTCCTTATTGAATCTTCAATAGGATTGCACTTTGCAAACATTTCAGCTCTAGGTTTAGCAAGATTACTAGTAGCCGTCCATGTTCCATCAGAACAATTAGCAACCATCTCTACCCAAGCTCTTCTAACCCTTTCCCTGACCACTTCTTCATTTTCCTCCACAAAACCTTCTGGTGTTTGCTTGTTGCTTGATTCTGCTACTTCATCAGTATTCTTGAAGAGTTTGTGAGCTGTATTTTTAGTTGTATCCCCATAGTTCTGCTTGTGTTCTCTTAGCACCGCATTAATAGTCATTGAAGGTTGAGCTTGAATGGCTTGACTATATTTAGGTATAGAGGAGCAATAGGGTGACATGAATATTTGAATCTTGCAGTACTTCTGTTCATGTCCCATACAAACACAGTTGAAACATAGATCCTGAATTCTTTCATACTTGTAGTGTACCCAAACTTTGGGAAGTTTTTTCCTTGGAATCCAACACCCAGCAGGAAGAGGTTTGGTAACATCAATCATTATCCTTGCTCGCAGAAAGGTCCTCAGCAATCTCCCCTCCAAGATAGACTATTCGATCATGATAATCTTCCCCACTTTCTGAAGTATAGTGGTGCCAATCTTAGTGTTTAGAAACTCCATTGGTAAGTTATGGACTTGAATCCAGAATGGATTCCAATCAAATATGATTTCATCAGTTGTTATATATGGATTCCAATACTGGAGGCACATTAGATGATTCATAAAATACCAAGGAGATCTATTCATCACTTCTTTGCAGTCTTTCTCTAGTTCAAAGGTAAACATAAACTTGTTCTTACCTTTCAGAGATTTGAAGATTCTGAAAGGCAGACCAAGCTTTAGCTATGATTCCTTTTGCTATTGCTCTGTTCTGCGCTTTATTAGTGTGTAGTTGACCAACCAGAGTTCTACTTGATAAATCTTCATTGTTTCCATATGCAAGTATCAGGATTTCAGTTAGTTCCTCTGGGTTATCCTCTGCCAAGTTAGGAGGTTTCTGAGAGCTTGATGCCATGTCTGATATGAGGGGGAAAAACACTCTTTCCCGCTTCCAAACTTTGAACACCGAAGAAACAAGCCAATATGCAGATCTGTAATTTTGTTTTTAAGATCGAGATATATAGAAGATGCTGCTCTGTTAACTGAAAAAGTATCAAAGTTGTGTAATAGATTAGGGTTAAAGAAAGTAGCTTAAACTATTTGTAACAGGACTGTTTTTGAGGATTTGCTGTTTAGGGTTTAAGGTTTTTGTTCCCATGTTAGGTGGGTAATACTATCTATTTAAATGGGTAAGAGAAGTAGTGATAGATACTGGTAGAAGTTAATACAAAGGGATGATAAGATTTGGTTGTTGAAGTACAAATATCTGGTCAGAGAATGGAATGAATGAAATGTATTGATTGTTGGACTTTACTATTAAGGTACGGAGGTTCAACAAGGTAGGTGAGGACGATGAGATGGTTGTAATGGTGAGTTATGGTGGTGTTTAACAACAATGGCTGATTCAATGCAACAATAAATGTTGCTTCCTTAGAGGAAACTAAACCCTAATGGGAACAAAAACCCTAAACCCTAGCAGAGCTCATTACGGGTAACTCAGCAACTTTTAGATCTATGTTGTGCCTAGGTCATGTTATTATATTATATTATATTTGTTTTGAAAATATCAGATCACTAATTGCACCCCCACATTTTAACTCACATACACCCTTATTTAAGCCTATTTTTGCAACCTCACCCCAAATGCTAACTGGGCCCTCATTTTTACACCACAGTTTAATGATACAATCCCTGCAATTACTTACACACTGGCAGATCTTGAGCAAAAAGTTGGGGTGGGCAGCTCAAAAAAAGTCATTGAAACTCAAAAATGTATAAACAGAGATGCAGAAACACAAATACAGTTAAAATAGATAAATATGAATTAAAATTATTTATAAACAAAATTAAATGACTAATAATATAATATTGATTTACATAGAAACTCAATTGATGTTGTTAGTCAAAACATAGTTTTAAATTTATTTGATTATAATTTTAAAATGTTGAGATATTTTTTCGAAAATTATCAACTGTTTATTCACAATTTCTACTTCTAATATAAGAGTTGTGATGATATTAAACATCTCAATAAAATTTATACTCCAAAAAATATAAAAAATACCATATATATATTTAGTTACATATTACCTATATTAATTGAGTAAAAAAAATTATTAATGCGTAAAAAACATATTTAAATGTTGGATTTTTTTTTGACCAAAAAATATTAGATTATAAATATTAGGAATTTGTGAAGTTGTTTTAAGTAATGGTTGGTTCCTTATTGGTTAGATTATATATATTTAGTTGCTTCTATTTTAAAGTAGGGCTATTTTAGTAATTTTATATGTTTTGTAGGGCGGGCGGTGGCCCTCCTCTGGCCATGAGAAGATCTGCCCCTGCTTACACCCCCATTTTACAATTTTCACTCCTTTCTCATTTTTTTAATTCTCTTCAAACAAAATAAATTCTCATAAACCAAAAACAACAATTAAATATTTCCCTATCCAAAAATCAAATAAATTAGATTAAGTCAGTTGTACAACCGGGTTAGTCATCATTCTAGGACGAATGAGTCGTACGACTCAGTAATCCTAAAACTCAATAAAAATATAAATAAATCATTTTTCCCAAAAATAGGGTATTTAGTCAGTTGAACAACTGGGTTGTTCAGTGTTCTAGGACGAATGAGCTGTGCAGTTTAAGAGTCCTAGAATACCTATTCTAAAATCAAAACCACCTCACACCAAACCAATTTTTCTCAAAATTCAAAAATTCATTTTCAAAAAGTAGGGGACTAAGTCAATTGTACAAATGGGTTAGTCAGCATTCTAGGACAAATGAGTTGTACACTTCAAGAATCCTAGGACCCCTGCACTAAAAAACACCAAGAACCAATTAGCAACCATCTCTACCCAAGCTCTTCTAACCCTTTCCCTGACCACTTCTTCATTTTCCTCCACAAAACCTTCTGGTGTTTGCTTGTTGCTTGATTCTTCTACTTCATTAGTATTCTTGAAGAGTTTGTGAGCTGTATTTTAGTTGTATCCCCATATTTCTGCTTGTGTTCTCTTAGCACCGCATTAATAGTCATTGAAGGTTGAGCTTGAATGGCTTGACTATATTTAGGTATAGAGGAGCAATAGGGTGACATGAATCTTTGAATCTTGCAGTACTTCTGTTCATGTCCCATACAACCACAGTTGAAACATAGATCCTGAATTCTTTCATACTTGTAGTGTACCCAAACTTTGGGAAGTTTTTTCCTTGGAATCCAACAGTATCCTTGCTCGCAGAAAGGTCCTCAGCAATCTCTCCTCCAAGATAGACTCTTCGATCATGATAATCTTACCCACTTTCTGAAGTATAGGGGTGCCATTCTTAGTGTTTAGAAACTCCATTGGTAAGTTATGGACTTGAATCCAGAATGGATTCCAATCAAATATGATTTCATCAGTTGTTATATATCACTATAAGAAAATCGCTGATTTGCCACGGACATTTCCGTCGCAAATGTACAAATTTCCGTGGCAAAACAACATTTGCCACGGACAAAAATTGGTGGCAAAAACGCTCGTCGCAAATCGTTTGCCACGGAATTTCCGTGGCAAATTTTTCTGTCGCTAATCCCTCGCAAATATCCGTGGCAAAGTCGTCGCAAATTTCATCGCAAATTCGTGACAAATCCGTCGCAAAAATAAAAAAAAATTAAAAAAAAAAAATTAAATCTTCAAACATATATACATGTTGCATAGCATGACTATAACCAAAAGGATCTTAAGTAAATATATGATTTGCTCATGGACTAATCAAACATGAGCATCCTTATAAAGACACCCACCTATCTGTATAAGGCTATTCTGTTAATGGCCTATGTGTTAAGTTTTGGAATGTTACAACTTATTCAGCTTTCATTAAAGTAAAAGTACAACAGAAATCCAACGTCTAACACATTATTAACATGTAATCATTGCTAAGAATACTACATTGCAAATACATTACAGTATTAAACTAGAAACATAATCCAACGTCTAACACACTGCTTAAAAAAATAAACACTAAATTTAGCAAGAAAGGATTTACAAAGATACATTTCATTACAATAACTTGAATTTGAGAGCTATCATTTTATTTTAGCCTTTGTAAATACAATAACCAACATCCTCATTGCTTATAGAGTGGCCAAGGCCAGGATAAGCCTGTTAATACAAAATGTCAAAATTGATGATGGGTAGTAATACAGAAAAATCACAGCAATATTGCAAAAGAGCATTTTGTACAGCTTTTGTGGTAGTAATAAATCAGATAAGTCCCAACCAGTATAAACGGTCATCTGAAAAGTAATCTGCTACTTTTATTTTCAGCTCTGAAAGTAAGAGCCCTGTAATGCACATCCCAAAAGCGAATTAAAAAATTAAAAAGCTATGAAAGTAGAAATGAAATCCGAATGGGGCATGAGATGAATACTAACTTAACCAGTACTCCAACAGCACATTCAATAAAAATAGTACAAATCAGGATAACAAGTAGGTAGGTTATCCGAAATGAAAAACGGGGAGAAATACAATGAGAGAGAGAGAGAATCAATGCTAAGTAAAGAATCAAAACGAGAAAACACCGGCAAAAAAACCTACCATATAAGATGAGAGAAAAAAAGATAGAGGAAATGGGTTGCAACAGTATTGTTGTTCAAAGGCCAAAAGTTTGTCAAAGCCTATAAAACCAGCAAATCTTTTTCTTGTGCAATCAGCAACCATGATGGAAAGAGATTCAAAACATCACTTAAAATCAATTTTCTCTTGTGAGCAGCATGATGATTACCGGAACACAAAAACAATGATCAAACCAGTTTTGCATCAGCACCATTTTCATTTAATCACAGAACAACATTGATCCACCTGATCAGCTTCAAGGAAAAGATACCTCGTTTCTTAGCCTCTATCTTCTTTTCAACCATTTGTTCTTCATCCAACTGTCTTAAATAAGGAAGAAGACTTTTCAGCAGATACTTGAGGTCACCCTCCTTATTGCAATTGTATTTCGCCATGCACTTCATTCTCTATAGTAAACAATTTCGTCACATTTCAAATGTATAGTAGTAATACAGAAAAATCACAGCAATAATTAATCTAGAAAGGGGAAGAACTGGCATTAATAAGTTCACAAGATCGCAGGCATGCTTTGCAATTGCAATTACCACGGCACACAGGACATGCGTCGGCAATATCATCCTCTTTCAAATGAGGATACCTTAACAAGACACAACAAAAATACATCAGTCAATATTCCATCTTCCAATTCCAAGGTATATTCAATAACAAGATAATGGACACAAGACTCAGGAAGAAGAAAAACAAAGAAAGTGAAAGAAGCAAGGGAAAATATACCAACTATCACATTCAAATTCAAATTCAATGACGTCAGAAGAAGAAGAACCTCCTCCTGCAATTCAAATTCAAATTTCATTACAATGAGAACATATCTCGACTGTAATAAGATATTCACCACTATCACAATAGTACTATGTTAGAAATTTTAAACTAGGTTGCATGTATAGCACAAAATGCTCAATATACACGAAAGGAATGAAAAACAGTTGTACAACACAAACTTCTTCCATTCATTTATCAATTTATAGGTTTCTACTTATCAGCCAGCGAGGTACAAAGTATACCTTCTCATGGACTAATCCTTACACATTCCCTTTTTGAACAATCATTTACATGTAACTATATATAAAAAAAAAGAACAAAAAAGTAAGTAGTCAGAAAAGCATCATCGGTTATATGTCTCCTTCAAAGTGTATGGTGTTAGTTTTGAGTGGTTTCATTTACCTCTCTTTGAAATTATAGTTCAAGGTGTCATGTCCAATTCTCTTCCTTTATGCAGAGAGAAATTACCAGTAAGGTTGCTTCATGGTCACTAAAGAATCAAATGACCAATCTTGCATTCACATAAGTATAATACACAATAGCTATTATAACTGCAACTATTGCCAGCACTGCTGCTATTATAGCTCCTCTTAAAGATCCTGCAAAAATTGAAACTCGGTAAATGGCATAAGAAGCAAAAAAAGAAGTAGCATCTGTGAACCAATAACATATTAGAATTGGACCACCAACAGAGATAACAAACACTTGTAATATCTGTATTTGTCATTTTCAACACATGCAGACTCCAATCAGAACGATTTTTAACACATCATGTTCTTGAAACTCTATCAAACAAACCACACAGCCATACACATTTTGATCCTCACCTTCACCTTTTTTATAAAAAAAGAGAAAACACCAAGAGTAAGTAATACACTGAAAAGATATAAAAAAATGCAACAATCACATTAGTCCAAATCCTCTTTGTATACCACTCACTTGACCCTTCAAGTGGTTCCTTGTCCTTATAATCAAGACATGTGCATGTCAATCTACTACTAGGAACTATTCCATTTCATCCATAGATTTTTCACTTTCCTCGGCTATTCTTTAACTATCTAACATAAAGAACTAAGCCATAAATATTATATAATAAATGACATATCGAAGGAGACGGAGGGATTGTACGAGTATGAGAGACGAAGTGGCGATTTGGCGGTGAGGTTGCGCGAATCGGGCAAAGCGACACGATGAAATGGCAACGACGACATCTTTGGTCGATCGTTTTCTACTCTTTGCAAAAAGCAGATTAGCTGCAAACAAGCATAGAACATCCAAAGAATCATAAAGTATTTTTAAACACTCATTTTACAAAGTGTCATCACCAACTAATATTTACTCATTATAACAAATCTCGTTCAGGCATTAGCACAAACACATACTTGGCAATTCTGAAAAGCAGCAAATTCATAAAACATACATACTTGATGAGAGGGAGGCGCGTTTTAGGGTTCAATTCGTTTAGGGTTCAATTCGTTGCTGGGAGAGTGAAACATTGCTGGGAGAGTGAACGTTGCAGCATGACAGATGTTTCCAGAAAGGGAAGTCAGCTTGTTTACAGCAACATTGAGCTTAGGGTTAGGGTTAAAACTGTAGAATTAGGAAGAGAATGTTAGGGTTTTCAGTAAATCAAAAATTAGGGTTTTAATTAGAATAAAAGCTGAATAGAATAGAATAGAAGAACAATACGATAGATGATGAAGAAGAAGAAGAAGAAGAATGCTTGCATTCTGAGTTGGTTCGCACAATGGGTTCTGGGGGTTTGGGTCGGGTAGCAAAAGGGAGTGGAAGTGAGGAGGAGGAGAAAGGAGGTGGTGGTGGCGGCGACGAGAGGGAGGATTCTTTGGAGCGCCGGCGACGTGAGGGAGGGGGCCATGGTGAAGGAAGTTCAGAGAGGGAGAAGGAGCGAGCAAGAAAGAAATGGAAAGAAATAGAAAGAAGAAATAGAAACGCGTATTTGGGGTTTGACCGAAGGTCATTTGCGACGGGCTTGCCACGGCTAGTCCGTCGCAAATTTGCGACCGTTTTCTAAGTCCGTGGCAAACTCCAGCGGAAAACTTCGCGCCTCTTGCTTTTTATACATTGTCGTCGCAAGTCCGTGGCAAACGACTGACGAATTAATATCCGTCGCAAGTCCGTGGCAAACTACCGACGGAATAAAGTCTGTGGCAAATGTTGGTGGCTAAATCAGACTTTTCTTGTAGTGTATGGATTCCAATACTGGAGGCACATTAGATGATTCATAAAATACCAAGGAGATCTATTCATCACTTCTTTGCAGTCTTTCTCTTGTTCAAAGGTAAACATAAACGTGTTCTTACCTTTCAGAGATTTTAAGATTCTGAAAGGCAGACCAAGCTTTAGCTATGATTCGTTTTGCTATTGCTCTGTTCTGCGCTTTATTAGTGTGTAGTTGACCAACCAGAGTTCTAATTGATAAATCTTCACTGTTTCCATATGTAGGTATCAGGATTTCAGTTAGTTCCTCTGGGTTATCCTCTGCCAAGTTAGGAGGTTTCTGAGAGCTTGATGCCATGTCTGATATGAGGGGGCAAAACACTCTTTCCCACTTCCAAACTTTGAACACCGGAGAAACAAGCCAAGATGCATATCTGTAATTTTGTTTTTAAGATCGAGATATATAGAAGATGTTGCTCTGTTAACTGAAAAAGTATCAAAGTTGTGTAATGGATTAGGGTTAAAGAACGTAGCTTAAACTATTTGTAACAGGACTGTTTTTGAGGATTTGCTGTTTAGGGTTTAAGGTTTTTGTTCCCATGTTAGGTGGGTAATACTATCTATTAAATGGGTAAGATAAGTAGTGATTGATACTGGCAGAAGTTAATACAAAAGTAAAGACTAAAATAGGGGCCTAAGCAGCATCAGAAGCGTCTTTCATCTCAACGTCGTCAACTTCAAGTGATGGCACCAACACTAGTTTTCCATCCACCACCTCATTCAAAGGGTCGAGCTTTGTGATCTCCAAGCTAGGATACAAAGCCAAAACCTGCTCTTTGGCCCTGTCAAAACCTTTGACTAAGGCAACAGCAGTATCCACGCGAAGCTCTTCAATCTCAACACCTTTTGCAGAACAGACTTTCTCCAACTCAGCCTTTTTCTTGTCTAAGGATGACTGAAGCTCAGAAATTTGTCCTTGTTGAGTGGAGATTTTCTCTTCATGGGAAGTAAGAGTAGCGCAGATTGATTCAATTTTAGCCTTCCACTGCGTTTCAGTTTCCTCAAGCTGTTTCTTCACGAACTCTTCCTTCTCCTCAAACAACTTTCGTTGAGCGACCAAGTCAGATTGCAGGTATTCATTTGCCTTTGTCAACCTTGCGTGCTCAGCAATAACTTTTCGAGCAGATTCCGCTTCTTTCACCCCTTGGCGTTCACGGAGCCGAAGTTTGTTGAACACGTCACTCACGACATGGCCAACCATTGCAGTTTTCAAAGCAAACAATTGCAACATCAGGCACGCCTGCTCAAGGCCGAGACTGCGAACTCGGTCAGCATCATTAACGGTGGCCAGCTTCTCCCGAATAAAATTCCTCACGGAAAAGCGTTTGTCCCAAAGCGACGCAATTTCCCCTTCATCGACAAATTCTTGAAAAACTTCTGTCTAGGAAATCTCCTTTTCAACAGTCTTCATTTTCTTCTTCTGTGGTACCCTAGTGTCCTCGGCAGGCCTCTTCTCAGATGTTGAGCCCTCAACTATTACACAGTCACTGTCTACTTGACTTGCCGAACTGCTAGCAGGCACCATTTTCAAAGGTGTCGCCAGAATGGGACCTTCCTTGATGATCTGACCCTCCAAAACAACTCTTCCAGTGCTCTTTGGAATCTTTACCAAGGCACTCTCAGGGCTTCCCACGTCAGCTTTCTCAGAACTCTTTGCAACTTGGCCTTTTGCGGCTGCTTTCTCTCTTGCAAGCTTCTTCTGAGCTTTCTCTATGCAACTCTTCATGTCCTTCTCCTTGAGACCCATCTGACCTGAAACAAAAATACAAAGGTAAGTTTCAGTTGAATAATAAAAGGAATAAGCAGACGCTTAAAGATTTACACAAAAGGCTCTGAAGACCTTTTTCATTTCCTTCCAAGCCAATGATTTCCTTACAACTTATTGGGTATAGTTTGGACAACAACTCAATGTCCTCCTTCATTTCGAGATAGAGTTCCTCTTTAACGCGCCATTAATGCCAAACACCTCACTTTGCCAATAAAGTGGGATGTGAGGAACCCCTTTCTTACTAATCAAGAGCTCGAGAAAAGAAGCTAGCGCCCCGAACCCGGAAGTATCTTACTTTAAATGACTTGTAGGAGGTGGTAAATGCCGTAAGAAGATGTCGCTCAGCGTGGCTACTAAAAGAAATCCATTTCCTGTCACCCTCTCCTTTGGTTCTAAAAAAGGAAAAGAAGACTCCTACCCTGGCGGTCATTTTCAAAGCATCACAAAGCATCTCATATCCTCGCATGAACCCCCAACTGTTGGGATGCAACTGAGTAGGGGGCACATTAACAGCAGCCAGTACTTTGTTTTCGAAGAAGGTAAAGGGCATCTTCCCTTTTAGGTCCTCAAAGAGACAGGCGTACATATAAGTACTCTCTTCCTTCACTCATTTTGCCCGAATCATTCCTACAACACTCGGTGATTAGATCCTCTTCATTTACCGTTGAAGATAAAGTGTTCTCCTCACGAAATTTCTTCAGGTCCTCTGGACTCAACATCTTAGTTGAAAATTTGTAAGCCTCGAAGTTAGGGACAGAATTGACGTCCTGTTCAGAGGCCATGAACACTCTTACCTCACATGGAGAAGTAGAAGGAAGACTCAACAGCCTCACCTCACCCGTGGGAATGGAAGGTAGGGCCATCGTGGGTTAAAATAACCTGAGTTTGGTTTCGGACTCCTGGGAAAATAAAAGGATTTTGGTCAGCATCTTCATCTTCCGAAGAGTCAGAATCTGAATAACTAATATCGGAGGGGTCAGAGATCTCAGAAATGCGGGAGTTGAGGCGCCTCCACTTTTCCTGTATTTTTTCCCAACGCTCTCTGGACTCATCTATTATCACTTGGTAAGCTGTGGGAACTTCAGTCACCTCATTTCCATTCTCATCCACCTCCCAAATTTCTACCATCTTAACTAAACAACTAAAGGAATGTAAAAGGAGAAAGAAAATACCTTCCAATACTGGACAAGTTCAAGTGGAGCGTAGAAAAGGGAAAAGCCAACAGTAGGAGAGCTCGGTGGTCAGAAGTACCAAGTGAGTATGGAAAGAAAGGGTAAAAATTTGCATAACGATCTTACCTTTCTAAAGAGGTTCAAACCCCAAATAACGCACACGCTTAACAAAGCGTGGAGTAGGTGGAACTCTTGTAACCTTTCAACTCACGGCAACGCTTCAGCTGACAAATGAAACTGAAACGTGGACAAGACACGTTTCCCCAGGCGAGCAAGTCGTTTCTCTCCAAAGCGCATTATAAACGTCAGTCATTAAAGCTCCAGTAATCATTATGACAGAGAAATCTCCAAACATAAACTTGGCACTATTAAAGCCTCTTCTCCAGTTAACTACTCCAATTACAAGGTCTGAATTCTAAGCTCTTCGCTAAGCAACACTCAGCTCGAGCTTGGGGGGCTGTGGACCGGGCTAGATAACTTGAACCCGACTTTACTTAGGCCCAACCGAGATCGAGAACAAGGGACCCAAGAAAGCGCTGCGAATAAGCTCGATAAAGCGACATCTGTCTCGTGTGAAGGACACGTGGAACTCTGACATCCATTGCCGAGCTAGCCGTTGAGAAACCGACTTGCAGAGAGAACTACCGAGGACAGTTAGAGGATGAGGACTAAATATAGATGACCAGGGGGTTATATCTATCGATCTCAATCAATACTTAATCTCTTATCTGAGTACACTTTTTATCAGGATCAATGAGATGGAAGCATAGTGACCATTAGATCTGGTTCACGCATAACTATTTGGAAGGCTTGGATTTCTTAAATTGTGTTTTCTTTGATGTGACTTGTTAATAGCTTTAAATTAAATATAGCAGTAAAAATAAGGTTAAATATCAATATTAGATGTTTTCTCTTTCCGCTGAGCACATGTTTTACCAAGTTGATAAGTCTTGACACGTTTTACCAAGTCTTGTCTTCAACCTCTTTTTCTCCATTTTAAATTGCTGTTGTTCAATTTTCTTTAGGAACAGTTCAGTTTTTTAAAAAAAAATGGTTTGGGATGTTTTAATAACAGTTCGGACTCAACAGTTTAAACAAAAATTCAAAATTCCAACGGTTTGGTTTGAACCCGAACTGCCGAACTGAGTTGTTAAAACACTTCACTTCAGTTCGGTCGAATTGTAAAGACACTTCAATTCCGTTCGATCAAACTGTTTGAGCAATTAAGTTCAGTTCGGTGCGGTTCTTCTTAAAAAACTAAACCATGAACAACTCTAGATATAGCCCAAGTTGGTAAGGGTGAACAAATATAGCTCCATTTATCAACTATGCAACTTACTAAATCAATTTTACACTTCTCACACACATCACTTACATTTCCTTTTAGTCTAGACAATAATCATTTCATTAATTACGAAAGAATATAACTTCCTTTCGCTTCATTGAACTTAATCTAATTATATAACTCGTTCTCGATCACCAATTATCTAGTGTATTATAAGGGATCTTATGTAGGAAACAAAAAAGTCACAATTCAAATTACGCTTTCTTGTGACAAATCAGTCACTTCATGTCATACTAAGCCTATGTTGCAATGATGGCATCTGCTACCTCAACATTTCATGTAACTTAGCATGACGAAGAGGGGCGAAAAGTTAGTGTCGTGTACTAGTATTGGTGTTACATGTCAATGCCATGTGGTAGAGACGGTGTTTGCCATGCCAAGACTTACGTAATAGAGCATGACAAAAAGAGATGAAAATCCATAATGCCATATAGTAGTGCAGACATAAGATGTTAATGCCATAAAGTAGTGTCGTCGTGTTATTTTATATTGGCTGAATTATAGTTTTGGTCTCCCTATTTTAAAACTCGAACATTTAGTCTCCCTGATTTAAAAATTCAGAGATTTAGTCAAAGAGGGGTTTCTAATTTTTTTTTGGCAGAGTTGGAATCGTGCCAAAAAAAGCTACTGATATGGCAGAGTTGGCACGTCATTTAATGAGGGTCATCTCAGCATTTATTTTTTGGTAGAATTCCAATTCAACAAAAAAAAGACATAAACCCCTCTTTGGACTAGATATTTGAGTTTTTTAAAATAGTGGGACCAAATGTCTAAGTTTTAAAATAAGGGGACCAAATGTCTAATTTTTGAAAACAGGCGACCAAAACTACAATTTAGTCTTTTATATTTTGTTTGAAAATTCATTTTTTTTACCAATTTGTTTGAAAATAATTAACTTTGTTATATTTCTCAAAAAAAATTACTGAAAGCTTATGATCAACGTTTAAAAAGAGAAGCTTAAAAAAAGAATCCAAAGCAATCCAAAGGAGGCCAATTAAAAATAAAATCCAAAGCAATCCAAAGGAACATTAAAAAGACGAAGCTTTTGTTAGATAAATTGTTTAAACTAGTTCAATTGAATAAGTTGTGTTTGATTGTAAGTGAAATTGTAATAGAAATATTGTGCAGTGTGTGCAATTGATAATACTTAGAGTGACATGTAAAATCGTAGTTGATATTGTACAAGTATGGTCAACTTGTAGTATTGTGTTGACTAGTTTAAATACCTCATAAACAGTGTAATATAACAGTTAGAGTGAAATAACAGAATTCAGTTTGAAAAACAGTTACTCTCTCTCTCAGTTTCTGCTCTCTGGTTTCTTACATGGTATAGCAGAGCAAGAACGATTCCAGGGGAGAAAAACCAGAAAATTGAGTGAAATTTGGTGAGATCGAGTGAAGATCTTCATCAATTGAGTGTTGTGAGGGAGCGAGAAACCCTAAATCAAGCCAAACACGAGTGACAGTGAGGATCATTTCGGTTATCGGCAAGATGAGTTCTTCGAACGGTGGTGGAAATTTGCTCAACAATCTTCCGATCTTGGACGGGAAGAACTATGATCAGTGGTATATGAAGATGAAGGCGATCTTAGGCTATCAAGATGTGTGGGATTTGGTGACGAATGGCCTCGATCCTCTTCCGTGAACATAGCGGTGGCGCAAATGAATGCGCATAAAGAAGCGAAGAAGAAAGATTGCAAAGGTCTGTTCATTCTTCACTCCAGTGTATCGCAAGCAATTTTTGAGAAGATCGCAAGAACGGAGTCGTGTAAAGCTGCCTGGGACATTCTTGAAAGCGCTTACTCTGGTGATGCAAAATTGAAGAAGGTAAGACTCCAAACTCTTAGGAGACAGTATGAATTGTTAGGAATGGAATCTAGTGATACTGTAGCAACCTATTTTACGAAGGTAGAGGCGTTAACGAATCAAATGAAAATGTTCGGTGAAAAATGACTGATGAATCGATTGTGGAAAAGGTACTCTGATCTATGACTGAGAGATTTGATAGCATCGTAGTGGCAATCGAACAATCCAAAGATACCGCTACGATGAAACTTGATGAACTGCAAAGTTCACTGGAAGCACACGAACAACGTCTCACCGAGAGGGATAATGCAAAAGCAATTGCGGAGAAGGCATTGATGGTTAGTACTGATGTGAAAGGTGGTGATAATCAGAAATCACAAAGAGGTAGAGGTAGAGGTAGTTTCCGAGGAAGTAGAGGAAGAGGAAATCAGTTTGGTAGAGGACATGGTGATCAGAAATATAATGGTGAAGGAGGCTCCAATAGAGGGAGAGGTGGCTACAGTGGTCGTGGAAGAGGTGGTGGCAGGAAGAATTTTGACAAATGTCAAGTTCAATGTCACAATTGCAAGAAGTATGGTCACTTCCAAGATGAGTGTTGGAGTAAACCTAATGGTGATGAAGCAAAATTGGCTAGAGAAGAAGGAGAAAAGGAGGAAATTCTGTTGATGGTCACTTTGGACAATAAAAGTGATAATGATGAGTCATGGTTCCTAGACATAGGTTGTTCCACTCATATGACTGGAAGGAAAGATTAGTTCGTGGAGTTTGATGTCAATGTGAGGAGTCAAGTTAGATTTGCAGATGGTAGAACCATGAAGGTTGAAGGAAGTGGTAAGATAATGATAAGGAGGAAAGATGGCAATCATATCTTCATTTCTGGTGTGTTGTATGTGCCAGGAATGAAGAGTAATCTACTGAGTATTGGACAGTTGCTGGAAAAGGAATACAAGATGGTGCTGGAGGAAAGAGCAATGAAGGTGTATGATGTGAAGACTAGATTGCTAGTGACAGCAACTATGTCATCAAGCAGGACATTCAAGGTGGATCTGAATATAGTGAAGCAAGAGTGCTTTGCCACCTCCATTGACAGAGAAGAATGGTTGTGGCATCATAGATATGGACATTTGAACTTCAAAGATTTGAATCTATTGCAAAGGAAGAACATGGTGCAAGGATTGCCTGATATCCACCTACCAACTGAGGTGTGTGAAGACTGCTTGGAGAGTAAGATGCCAAATTCAAAGTTTGTGGTCCTATACAGCATGAAACCCTAGGAGGAAACAAATATTTTGTGACATTTATAGATGATTACACTAAAACTTTGGATTTATTTGATCAAGAGGAAGAGTGATGTGTTTTAGGTGTTCAAAAAATTCAAAGTGATGGTTGAAAAACAGTGTGGTGAGTCTATTCAGATACTTAGGAGTGATGGAGGGGGTGAGTATATGTCCGGAGAGTTCACTAGGTTGTGTGAAAGTGAGGGAATTGTACATGACGTGACACCACCCTATACACCACAACACAATGGTACAGCTGAAAGAAAGAATAGGACTTTGTTGAATATGGTGAGGAGTATGCTGAAAACCAAGAAATTACCAAAACATCTATGGGGTGAGGCAGTCTCTACTACCACATATGTGTTGAATAGGAGTCCATCAAAGAGATTGAATGGCATTACTCCAGAAGAAGCCTGGACTGGTCAGAAACCCAGTGTTGCACAGCTTAGAGTATTTGGCTCTGTGTGTTATAGACACATACCAGATCAAGTGAGAAGTAAGTTGGATGACAAGAGTGAGCAGATGATTTTGTTAGGCTACCACTCCACAATTGGCTACAAACTGTTGAATCCAATTACTAATCAAGTTGTGGTGAGTAGAGATGTATTTGTTGATGAAAGCAAGTGTTGGAATTGGGAGGCTGCAGCTAGTGAATCAGTGCAGAATCCAATTGTGGAGATTAATGAGGAGCCTACAGAAGTGACAGAAGTACAGATGAATGATGATGAAGATAATAATGTGAGAAGGTCATCAAGAGTGAGTTAGTACATTTTGCATTACTGGCAGAATCTGAACCTGTTACAATTGAGGAGGCCTTGAAGAATCCAAGGTGGATAGAAGCTATGGAGGAAGAATTGAAATCAATTGAAAAGAATAACACGTGGGAATTAGTAACAATTCCAAGTAATAAGAAACCTATTGATGTCAAGTGGGTGTATAAGGTGAAATTGAATCAAATTGGTGAAGTAGTGAAGTATAAGGCAAGATTAGTGGCAAGGGGATTCTTGCAAAAGCAAGGGGTTGATTTTGACGAAGTATTTGCTCCTGTGGCACGACTAGAGACTGTGATAACTTTTGTTGCATATGCTAGCATCAAAAACTGGACTATGCATCAATTAGACGTCAAATCAGCTTTCTTAAATGGTGAGCTGGAGGAAGAAGTTTATGTCACACAACCACCTGGGTTTGTGAAGAATAACAGTGAAGGAAAGGTGTTTAGATTGAGAAAGGCATTATATGGCCTCAAGCAAGCTCCACGAGCTTGGAACAAAAAGATTGACAGCTCATTGATAAAGTTGGGTTTCAAGAAGTGTATTTCAGAACATGGTGTATATGTAAAAGGTGAAGACAGTGAATGTGTAGTGATAGTATGTCTCTATGTAGATGATCTACTAGTGACTGGAAATAAGGTGAGTGAAATTGAAGTTTTCAAGAAGATGATGATGAGAGAATTTCGAGATAGATGACTGGAAATCTCTCCTACTTCCTGGGCATTGAATTTAGGAAAACCAGTGAAGGAATTGTAATGTGTCAAGAGAAATATGCTAAAGACTTGCTGGACAGATTTGGTTTGCAAAATTGCAACCCTGCAGACACACCAGCAAAAACAGGGGTGTGTTTGATGAGAAAGGGTGATGAAGATATTGTTCATTCCACTTATTTCAGACAGATTGTTGGTGGTTTGAGATATTTGTGCAACACTAGGCCTGATCTAGCCTATAGTGTTGGATTGATTAGTAGGTTTATGGATAAACCTAGAGTGCCTCACCTCATGGCAGCAAAGAGGATTTTAAGATATGTGTAGGGAACAGCTGGGTTTGGAATTCTCTTTCCAAACAAGTTTGATGAATCAAAAGGATTGCTATATTGTTATACCGATGTTGATTGGTGTGGTGATAAGAATGATAGGAAAAGCACAGCTGGATTTGTGTTCATGTGTGGTTCAAGCCCTGTTTCATGGTGTTCAAAGAAGGAGGCAGTAGTAGCTTTATCCTCCTGCGAAGCAGAATATATTGCTGCTTCTATGAGTGCTTGTCAAGCAGTGTGGCTTGACAATCTGATGCAAGAACTGAAAATGAAGGACATTGGTTCAGTTGAACTGTTTGTGGATAATAAATCGGCAATAAATCTTGCCAAGTATCCAGTGGCACATGGAAGGTCTAAACACATCGAGACACGCTTCTACTATTTGAGAGATCAAACAACAAAAGAGAAGCTCAGTGAGCTCTTCGCAAAGCAGAGTTGCGATTTCTTGATGTGATGACAAAGGCCTTGAAGGGAGAGAGGTTCAAGATGCTGAGAAAGATGATGAATGTGGTTGATACAAAGGAACTAGTTTAAGGAGGAGTGTTAGATAAATTGTGTAATCTAGTTCAATTGAATAAGTTGTGTTTGATTGTAAGTGAAATTGTAATAGAAACATTGTGCAGTGTGTGCACTTGATAATACTTAGAGTGACATGTAAAATAGTAGTTGATATTGTACAAGTGTGGTCAACTTGTAGTATTGTGTTGACTAGTTTAAATACCTCATAAACAGTGTAATATAACAGTTAGAGTGAAATAACAGAATTCAGTTTGAAAAACAGTTACTCTCTCTCTCTCGGTTTTTGTTCTCTGGTTTCTTACAGCTTTTCCTTGAGTTCAAGAAAAGAATCCAAAGCAATACAAAGTGCAGGCACACCAGCAAACTAGGATCAACATTGAATAAAACAAACAATTTCCTAAGCCATATTGCGAATGAAAAATAGAATCAAAATTTAAACATTTCATAAGGATATGGTTAACTTTACGTGCTTCATATTGAAGAAATGTGTCTATCTAGTAGACTATATAATTAAAAATTCTTATCATCTCATTCAAGTGCTCTTGAATGACTTTTAAACTTTTGGATGACTTTAAAACTGTGGTTATTGATGGGGAGGGATTGAGTGTCTTTAGGGCGGGAAAGATACTCATATCTTTAAACACTCATGAAGCTACTGATTTCAATGATTGTTTTATAAGTTGCTGGAAACATTTTCTACTAATAATAGGAACAATTTTGCAATGATTATTTGGGCTCTATGGAAGAGGAGGAATGAGAAATTATGGGAAGGAATTGCCAAGCCATATGATATATCTGTTAGCCTAGCCTTGGACCTGCTACGAGAGTGGGAAAGGGCGCAGATGCGCAACAATAATATCACTGCCAGCAGTAGGGTATCATACAACAGCGATATCCAGTGGAGGAAACCAGTAGCTGGAACTCTGAAGTGTAACGTTGATGCAACCATATTTGAGAACAAGAACAAATTTGGTATAGGTGTGTGTATCCAAGACGAGTACGGAGTATATATAGGGGGGAAATCAATGTGGTTTACTGGATCTCCAACACCCCCAAGAAGCCGAAGCAGTGTGTCTAGTACAAGCTATTTTCTCCAAGAGAAGAATTCAGCATCTGTTATTATTGAGATAAATTGTATTCCATAGTGAATGAGGTCAATAGTTTTTCCATTCCCAATAATAAATTAGGTGTACTTTTCTCATGATGTAGGACTATTATTGCTCAATGTCAAAACTATAAGATTAGCTATATTAAAAAACAAATAACCTGTGCCGCTCACACTCTTGCACAAATATTCCAATTATATGCTACTAACTGAGTGTGACTTAGGGTACTAAAGAAAAGTTTAGTAACTATTACTAAAAATGGTATTGGGGTAATTTACTAATAATGTTTTATATTTATATTTATATTTATATATATAAATATATTAGATATAATATAAATATATTATATATAATATAAATATATATGTGGTGGTTGCTTAGGTGG
Organism: Oxytropis ochrocephala; assembly: GCA_020916435.1. NCBI lineage: Eukaryota > Viridiplantae > Streptophyta > Magnoliopsida > Fabales > Fabaceae > Oxytropis > Oxytropis ochrocephala. Next base: position 99,084,578 of record CM037088.1, on the reverse strand, counting down.
TGGTTTGCATGCGAGCTCTCAGCGTCCCATCACCTGAGAGTTCAGGCGATGATGTACTACTTACTGCAATTATGTAATCTGTGGTAAGTGGGGCTTAATGGCCACTTACCACAGATTCCAATTTGTGGAAAGTGGAAACAAAACAGTTTGAAATATAAGAATGTATTTTTTTCATTCTATTTCTATTTCTATTTCTCTCTTTGGAAATTAGATTGTGAAGTTGTTGTTGATATAAGAATGGAGAAATGAAAGTGATGTATAAATAGAAGGTGAATTAGTGAGGAAGAGACAAAATGGTGAATTAGATAGGTAAAAAGTACTAGTTTCATGCTCTTGTTCCTTTTAGAGGAGCATAGTTCATGCACAATCAGTGAGAGAGAGAGACACAGAGAGAGAAGCGATTGTGGGGGGTATATGAGTCATGATGAGCTTATGATTGTGAAAGAGATTTGGATGTTACTTTTCACAAATAGGAATTTGTGGTAAGTGGGCTTGGTGGCCACTTACCACAGATTCCAATTTGTGGTAAGTAGCATCCAAATCTCTTTCACAATCATCCTATACTTCTGGAACTATATAAACTGAATATTAAGGTGAAAATAAAGAGAGATAAAAGCATAGTAAAATACCTAAATGCTTCATACATTTGTGGTTAGGCATTGGATGCTACTTATCACAAATTGGAATCTGTGGTAAGTGGGGCTTAGTGGCCACTTACCACAGATTCCAATTCATGGAAAGTGGAAACCAAACAGTTTGATTATGTTCTTGTTTAATTACCTTGAAGGTGATGTGCGCGAGCTCAGTTGACGGCCACGAGTTCACGTGTCACCACTTGAGCTCTGCCGCATATATATTAAATATTTATATATATTTATATTATATATAATATGTTTATATATATATATATATATATAAAAAATTATTAGTAAATTACCTCAATACCCTTATTCATTATCAACCATTAGATCAAATTAGATTAATAAACAAGAGATCCAATAATTAAAATTGGTTTAATAAGAAAAACTAAAAAAAAGTTTAGTATTCTAAGTCATAGCTAGGGGTGGGAATAGGCCAGGCGCCAGCCTACGACTGGTCAGGCCAAGCCAGGCTTTTTTGAAAACAGATAAGGCCGAGACTTTTTCAAAAGCCTATTTAGCTAAATAGGCCAGGCCATAGGCCATCGAAAAAGCCTTTTTGGCCTATCAGGCCGACCTATTTAAATTAATATAACTAATTTTTTTAATTACTAATATTATTTTGTATTGAATATGGTACTTTGTGTTAAGTCATAACTTGACTAACATTTTTTGTTAGATTAAACATATTAACATATATCAATCTTTGACATAGTTGAAGTTATTATTATAAAATAGATTTTTAATAGAATGTCATATAATGATATTTTCCTAAAAGATTTTTTTAGATCTCAATTAGAACTTAATCTCATTGACCTATTAGCTTGTAAGTATATTTAAATGGCTTACACCATTGAAATGTTGTAGGCCTTCTTAAGACAATAGTCAAATAGAACTTTAAAAGCGCTTTTTTGAAATGTCGGACCAGGACACTAGAAAATGGGCCTACGATAGGCCACAGGCCAGACTTAGGCCTAATGTTTTTAACGTAGGCCAAGCCCAGGCCTAACAAAGCCTAACTTGACCCAACCTATTCCCACCCTAGTCATAGCCTTTAGGGGTGTACAAAACCGAACCAAACCAATAGAGAAACCGCAAACGAAACCAAACCAAACCGAAAACCGCAAAAACCCGCTTTTGATCGGTTTTGTTCGGTTCTTTTTTTCATTGAACCGCGCTGTTCGGTTCGGTTCGCGGTTTTGATTTCCGAAACTGAACCAAACCAAACCAAGCCGCAATTAACACTAAGGCTTATTGAATTACAACCTTCCTTACTAACTCACTATTCCAAATGCAACTACAACTCAACTCTCACTCACTTACTAGCTCAAATCCAATTAATTCTTTGACTCACTTACAAACAATCCATATAATTATGCTATATTTAAAAATTACAACAAAATATTTAATTCAAATTATTTTATAAATATTGTCTTAGCTATTTGAAAAAAATTAAAAGAGAGTGATGTATATACTACATATATTTGAGTAAATTTTTTCTTAAAGCTTTATGTTAGCTTTTTTTATGTTAGTTAATTTTAACTCCGTTTTAAATTATTTTTATCTTGAAAAAAACCGAACCAACCGAACCAATCCAAACCGCATTGGTTTGGTTTGGTTTGGTTTTATTTTAGGAAGCCAACCAAATCAAACCAAACCGCATATAATTTTACCTTGCGGTTCGGTTCACTTTTTATCTCAAAACCGAACCAAACTGCACCGCGAACACCCCTAATAGCCTTAGTAACTCTATTTACATAATTTCTGCATCTTGTATATCCCACATTGTTTATAATGAAATGATAATTAATGGCCTCGTAGGAATCCAAAGCAAGTCATATTTGACAAAGATGCTTTGGTTAACATGTTATAAATTATTTTTGTCGTATTACAACTTTACAACTGTCTCAGTTGAAAAAGGTTCCAATTTTATTCACTCTAGACAGAGTCACGTGGCATGTTGTTGCGTTGTGAGTATTGAATACTATTTCAAAATATCTACATATCGTTATTCACCAAAGTCACATCACATGGCACATTATGTGGTAATAATTTCAAAATATTAAAAAAAGATATCTATCAAATAAACACAGCTACATAACATTATTGTAGGAGTATCTCTTTTACACTAAACTAAATAAACATACCCTTCTTTCTGAAAATTTGTGTTGTGACTTTTGAATTCAAGAAAAATGGCTGAAAGTATTATGTTTAACTTTATTGAGAAGCTGATCGTGAAGCTGAGTTCCATGGCTGTTGAAGCCTGGAACGTGAGAGATGATGTTGAGAAGCTAGTCGAAAACATGTCTGAGATCAAGGCTGTGATTTTGGATGCAGAGGAGCAACAAGAGGGTGCTAACAACCATCAAGTTCAACTCTGGTTGGAGAAGTTGAAAGACACTCTTTATGATGCTGAGGATTTGCTTGATGACTTCTCCACTGAACACTTGAGGCGCCAGGTGATGACCAAAGACAAGAAGGCTAAAAAGGTTCGCATTTTCTTCTCATCCTCCAACCAGTTTATCTTTTCTTTCAAAATGGCACACAAAATTAAGGAACTTAAGAAGATTGTCGAGGGTCTTAATGTTGATGGTAAAATTTTCAAGTTTACTAAGCGCACTCCTGAGCCACGAGTTGTGAAACAAAGACAAACTCACTCCTTTATTCGAAGTGAAGAAGTTATTGGAAGGGAGAAAGAGAAAAATGAGTTGATAGAGTCTTTATTGAACACTAACATCAATGTAAAAGAGAATGTTTCTATTATTTCCATTATTGGAATTGGAGGCCTTGGGAAGACTGCACTTGCTCAACTTGTATACAATGATAAGACTGTTCAAAATCATTTTGAGTTGAAAATGTGGGTTTGTGTTGCTGATGATTCTGATGTGAGAGGTTTTGATTTGAAAACTATTGCTGCGAAGATATTGGGATCTAAGAGTGACGATGAGATGGATCAAGTGCAACAGGAGCTCCGCAAAAAGGTTGAGGGAAAGAGATACTTGCTTGTCTTGGATGATACATGGAATGAGGACCGTGAAGATTGGCTTCAATTGATGAGATTGTTGGAGGATGGAGCAAAAGGAAGTAAGATAATTGTAACCACAAGAAGCGAACATGTCGCCAGAATAGTAGGCACATCTTCACCCTTATTTTTAAAGGGTCTAGATGAAAAACAATCATGGATATTGTTCAGTCAATTAGCTTTTGATGATAGGAAAGATCCAGAGAATCAAAATTTGGTGTCAATTGGGAAGGACATTGTGAAAAAGTGTGCAGGGGTTCCTTTGGCTCTCAGAAGCATTGGAAGCTTAATGTATTCCATGGAGAGTGAAAAAGATTGGTCAAACTTCAAGGATACAGATCTTGTAAAAATTGATGAACAAAGCGGAAATAAAGTATTTCAACTTATCAAACTAAGTTATGATCACCTACCCTTTCATCTCAAAAGGTGTTTTGAATTTTGTTCATTGTTTTTAAAAGATGATTACATGAAGAGGAAAATGTTGATTCGTCTTTGGATAGCAGCAGGGTTCATTCAGCCATCCGATGGAAACACGAGCATAGAAGATACTGCTGATAAGTACTTCATGGCTTTAGTCCATGGATCTTTCTTTCAAGATTTCGATGATGATGAATTTGGTGATAAGGTGGCATATTTCAAAATGCACGATCTTATGCATGACCTAGCAACCTTTATTTCAAGAAATGACTATGTCGTAGTTAATAAGAAAGGGCAACATATCAGCAAACAAACTCGTCATGTATCTTTAGGCGTTGGCTTTGCATCAGATTCTTCATGGCAAGTTCCAAGTTCTCTTCTCAAAGCTAATAAACTAAGGACATTTATGTCATCACCACCACATGCCTATGTCTATGTAGGAAAACCACTGGAAGAGTCTTTTGGTAATTTGATTATCTCAACTTTTAAACAAATTCGCATGCTGAAACTTAACGGCATAAGGAAGATTCCATCTTGTGTTGGCATGTTGAAACACCTGCGTTATCTTGATCTTTCTTATAGCGACGAGATTGAGGTGCTCCCAAGGTCTATAACCAAGTTAAGTAACTTGGAGACTCTTTTACTCAATGAGTGTTTCAAGTTGAAGGAGTTGCCCAAAGATATTTGGAGGCTGACAAGTCTCAAACATCTTGAGATAAAATTTTGTGATGAATTGACTTGTATGCCACGTGGGATAGGGCAATTGACAAATCTTCAAACACTTACAAAATTTGTGTTAGATGAGACTTCCAAACACAGTGCTGGGTCTAGTGAGCTAAGGGAACTAAATGATTTAAGGGGAGAACTCCAGATAAGTGGTTTAGAATACCTTAGGCATAGTCCAACAGAAGCAGGCAAAGAAATGAATTTAATGGGGAAGTCACATCTTCAATCATTGACCTTGTGGTGGAAATATGAAATTGATTGTGGTGTTAATGACATGGAAAAAGATGAAATGGTTCTGCATAATCTTCTTTTGCAATCCAACATTGAGGCCTTAAAAATAATTGGTTTTTGTGGCGTAGACATGACATTCCCTATGTCAGACAACTCGCTCACATATTTGAACAAATTGTCAATTAGTTATTGCGATAGATTGCAAAGTTTTCCTCAATTGCATCATGTCAAAAGTCTCTCACTTTCAACCTTGCCTTGTCTGGAGTGGATAGTCAACGACGACAACAGTAATCGTAGCTCAACAACATTTTACCCATCACTCAAAAATATCGATCTTTTAGGGTTAAATAACCTTAAAGGATGGTGTAGATGTAATGAAGAAGAAGTGCAAAGGGGTTGTCGTCATCGGTTTAAGAGTCTTGATTCCATGGTTATTTCTGGTTGTCCTAATTTGATTTCCATTCCAAATCACATGACTAGTATCAGGTCGGTAGATATTGAAATGACCAGAGTAAAGATATTACAACAAGCAGTCAATCATTCCAATGTGGAGTACCTTTATATAAGTAAAATAGATGATCTAAAATCTCTATCTGGATTACTTCAACATCTCACAAAACTGGTTGATCTGTTCATTAGAGATTGCGAGGATCTTGATCCGTGCAATGATGAAGATGATGGTTGTTACAGCATGCAATGGAAAGAACTCAAAAACCTTCGACAGTTGGAATTCAAAAAAATACCAAAAATGGAGTATTTGCCGGAGGGGCTTCAACATGTTACCACTTTACATAGTCTAACAATCACAAGTTGTGTGAATCTTACATCCATACCTGAATGGGCAACATCACTGCCAACGTTAAGAATAACAAATTGCCCCAAGCTGGAGTCTCAGCCTGATCATGGGGTGGTGGATGTCTAAAACACTTGATTTCAGAATTTTTCAACACCAATCCTGGAGTGGTGGTAAGATCTTTTGAAGTAATGTTGATGATGTGTGTGTATCTTTATTTTTAGAGTTCTTCTATTCTTGTATGCTTAAGTGATGTATGCTTCTTTATATATATATATATGTTCAGTTCAGTTTCAAATATTGATTGAGATTGTGTTGACTGTTATTATTTTTTCTGTTGCAAGAACATGTTTTAGCCACCGTTGTGCGCATCACCTTCAAGCAACTCATTCTGAAGTGAAGACAAAGCTGCTGATGGAATCCACTGTAACATAAGTTCATGCCACAAAATTGCAGATGAAGATTAATGATTAAAACCTATATATTCTGTGTGAATTTGTTTGGATTAGTATTTGCATTCCTAAAGGTTTTCTTTTGTAGTAGACATTTTAGTTAATACTGTAGAATCTGGAGAGAGAGCTATTAAGCTAAGCTGAATTAGTTGATAATCTAAAGTATTTTTATCAAATATCAAATCCAAAGGATTATAGAACATAAAGTATCACTATACTTGTCTGTTTCATTCATCATGGAATTCCTTTTCACTTGTACAGTTTGGACTAAATTGATGAATTTAGAATAGTTTAGCGATTATTTATTATAATGTTTATAGTTTAAGAACCAAATAGAAGATAGTGTGATGATTGAGGGACCAAAACGAGGGTTTACTCAATTCTGGTTTTGCACATGACATGACCACTTAAAGTTAAAATTATTAGTTTGGGTAGTCTGCTATGGATTCAAAACTCTAGACAGCAAAAGGACAATTGTTCAAATTTATGAACATGTGTAACATTAGAGAACTTAATAAGGAACAAAATTTCTGAAAGTGGGGAGGTATGACGCTTAAGAGTCGTTAGAAGCAAATTTGTTTCCATTGGTCACATACATAATTTTTGCTAAATTGTTCAGTAGTAAGCAATTATGTTACTATCAAGATTAATGAAGGTTCAGATTTCTCAGTCATCTCAATTCCAACAATATCAAAAGATACAACTCAAAATTAATGATTGCTTCAATTAATGAGGAATTGAGTGCCTTTAAGGCGATAAATGTATTATGGATTTCTGATTGTCATCAATTATTTTCTCTTCTAAAAAAAGTCTAAAATCACCAAAGGCACAAACTACTAAAGATACTCAATCCAAATCCGGTTGCTTCCCCAAACTAGGTTGCATCCAGAGAGCTCTTTCTCTGCTATTTACAGCAAGCATACTTGAAAATTTTCTTCAAATGATTTGAAAGATCTGTTTAATAGTACTTAATGACATGCGAACTAATGTAGTGTTTCCACCTTTGAAAAAGAAATAACAATCCTGCAGAAACATTAGCCAAGACTGGAATAAATAGTAATGCAGTTTGTTTGCAGTTAAAATATAAAGGGTTCGAATGCATACAATTCACTAAATATAGAATTATGATATACAACATCACAGGCCTAAAAAAAGTACACGAAGCTAACATAACGTGTTAAGAAAGATACATCAGCTACATGTGCTAAAACTTAGACAAAGCAGATTAAAAAAAAGGATATTCATAACCCTTTTTTTCAGTCAATATGAGACATGTTATGACAGCTAGTGAATACTCACTCATAATCAGATCACTAGTATTTACTTATTCTACACTTATAATGAGGTTTTAGCTAATCTAATATCTCCCCAAATACATTTTTACCCTTCCTCATCATAATCTTCATCATCTTCTTCTAGTCGCGTACCAAGTTGTGCAAGCTGCATCGAATCGATGGCCATCTTGTCCACCTCAGAAAGAGACCACCCCGGAATTTCTTGATGCTTGCTGTCGTCTATTGGAGGAGGTTCAGACAACAGAGGATTCGCATCTGTACTTGCAGCTTTTTTGTCATCATTTTCAATCATATTGGCATTCAGATCAATGTTAACTTTAAGGGGTGGCTCAGAACTTTCAACAGGAACTGCCACATTCTCCTTTAGTAAATCCTTTGAATCTGAATCAGTATGTATTGCCACACTTGTATTGTTAGTATGCTGGCTACCTATTTGTTGAGCTGAAGCACAAGGCTCAGATTCAGCTTCCGGGTGATATGCATCTCTTGCAGCAGTTTGAGATCCTCGGCCGCGTCCTCTTCCCCTGCCTCGACCTCGGCCTCGGCCTCTTCCCCTACCAGTACTGCCTGTGTGGCTCAACTCAAGCTGAAATTTTAGAAAAAAAAATAACATTGACCAAAGGACTTTAAAGGACTTAGTTTAAGACACATGATTGTGTGATTGATGCATTGATCAAATGGAGCTAAATAGCTATGAAACACCGACACAAACACGGACACGTAGACACCAGTTTTAATTTAAAAAATACAAGTAATTGAAGTGTCGATATAGGTGTCCGACATGAGGGACACGTCTTTAACCAGAAGTGTCGGTGCTACATAGCTAAATAGTGTTTAAGAAACTAAAATGTGGGAAACTGTACAAAGAAGGTAAAAAGAAGCTGGCGAAAAAGATAATGTGTTCTATTGTTAAGGGTATTCAGACAAATATATAAGGAGAAATGCAACTACCATCTTGCTCCTCTTGGCCTCTTCATCACTGTCATTACCATCATCACCCACAGCTTTCCTGGAAACATGGTTTAAGTGCATTAATATCGACGTGCATATCAGAAAGGTAAAAAAGCAAGAGATTCAAGGATATAGGACTTCAAACCTTCTTTTTGGAATGGCATGATCATCAGCACCGGCACCGGCACCGGCATCAGTATGTCCATGAGCATGACCATAATCTGGAACCCTGCTAACTACATCCTTCAGAAAGTCGAAGACATGATAGCTTTGTACACAATGTTTTCTGCAGTTTACATTTACCACTCATTAGGCTAGAGTTTATAGAAGATAAAATAAGCTCAGAAGGAAGACAAGAGAAACAATATATTAACATAATCAAACATTTGTTGAATTTTAGTTTTAATTCTACAGTGAATTTCTGGTACCTATCAAACTTTTGTTGAACTTTGAAGTTGAACAAAAAGTAAGATTACAAAATAAATAAATAACAGAAGCACTTGAAGCGCAAGATGGCAGAACACGATTACATACACTTTCTTCAAAGGCTTAATGAAGAGGTTTCTTCAACCCTTCAACGACCTATAAAAACCTTTTATTTGTTTGCTCAAGAAAGTATTTAAAGAAACAAGAAATGGAATCAACCATCTTCTTCAAATTCAGTCCATATAACGCAGCAATTTTTGAACTCAAAACAGCTCATGGTATCACCCTCGTTCCCTTTCTCATGATAACCAAGAAACCCAATACAAAGTGCAGGCACACCAGCAAACTAGGATCAACATTGAATAAAACAAACAATTTCCTAAGCCGTATTGCGAATGAAAAATAGAATCAAAATTTAAACATTTCATAAGGATATGGTTAACTTTAGGTGCTTCATATTGAAGAAATGTGTCTATCTAGTATAGACTATATAATTAAAAATTCCACTATTCGTTACTATGATTGGATGTTAAAAGTGTCAAATAGCACCGACACTTCCAGCTGAAGACTAGTCCAGTGTCCGACACCGACACCAACCCTTCAATTACTTGCAATGTTCAAATTAAAACCAGTGTCTATGTGTGTGTTTCGTGTCGTGTCCGGTATCAATGTCTATGTCAGTGCTTCATCAATGGCTTAAGATCTTGATTGTATTCCATTTTCAAATGTTCAATAAAAGAAAAAACATAAATTTTTCCTTTGGTGTTGTTACAGAATAAACTATTCTCTTCCATTTCTGTATAATGTTACAAAATAGTCACAGTGAATGTTACTTTTCTTATACATTACAAAAATGACGGTAGAACAGCCTGGGTCAATCGAATAAGACAAGGGAATATAAGGAAGCATGCGAAAGATTTTTGAACCCATTAATGGCCTTTTTGCAAAATGGGTTTTAAAACGCAAACCAATAACTGACGCGGACAAAATATGCCGCTTGAACCGATTATAAGATTTCGCTCGTCGAACCCACCGCTTACATCAAAACATGACTCTGTGTGTGGTTGAACTCGCAAGAGGCAGAAAAGATTACATGAGTTTATGAACTAGCACGCGATTTTAGCTACCTTGATCTTAGCATTGAAGTCTTTGTTTAATGTATTCTTGTTTAATAATTTTAATTGCCTTTTTAATCCCAAACCAGTGTCTCGAACTCGAGATAACAAAATAGTTTTGCAAATTTAGTAATTGCCATTTGCCAGTCGTTGTTTCCGAGGGAACAATTTTCTGGGACATTAACACTGTATTACTTGTATGATAAGGTACTTTCCTTAGGTATATTTTACGCTTATAACAAAGAAGTAAGACATAAATTAAAGCTAAAAACATTCAAAGAAGTCAGTTATAATTATAATTTCTTCAACTCTGATTCACAAAAATGGGAGATTGGAGAAATGTAATGCATAGCACAATATATACTTACAAATGCAATGAATTCATGGTTTTTGCTCCTCTTTGAAGTGTTATTTCATAAGTGCGATCACAAAGATCTTGAAGAAATAGCTCTAGAGCTTTCGCTGTATTGCATTAGAGAGTAATAATGTCAATAAAATAAATAAGCAGCGGCCTAAAGTTAACAACACGGTAAATCAAAGCAACTTACAAACTAAAACAGGCACAGCCAGTGCTATCTTTCCAACATCTTCGTCTGCTTGCATAATCTTCTTTATCCGAGCCTGCAAATTTATGTTTCTGTCAATCAAATAGTAATCTTTTACAAGAGCTAGCTATTTATGATACTTAATAGATAAGCGAGAGACGATAACGGTTTCCATATACAAATTAAACCCCCATGAATATTGTATAATTGTATAATACTATAATTTCAACTTATTAAAATTAGAAGCAGTCTCCCTCCCTCATTTTACCACCCGCCCTAGTAAGGAAAATATTGACTTTCAACTCTAATAAATGGATTATGTCACAAATGCACTCACAAGTCACATCTTGGTAAATTCTTCCCAACAAAATGTCATAAGTACTTCCTAAAGAAAGAAGCATCCCCCAGTACAAATCACAATATGTCAAAGGCAGTGATCAATCGGCCACAATAAATTTAAGCAAGCAAAGTGGCTAACCCTAATCTGAAAGAACATAACAAGCTATAGAAGATGTTTATTATTTTGCTAAATCCAAGGTATAACTTATTGTGGAATATTATTAGCTTAATTATATTCTGCACATCGGTAGATTCCACATAAATCATTCTTGTCAACCAGCTACACCTTTAAGTTTATGTTTTCGGGGAGCTACTTTCCATCTGAATAGTTTGTCTAGTCAGCGTACATCATGAATATTGACTATTGAGTGTGGCTGTGCCCTTAGCTATTGTTAGAGTTTAATGAAACAGTAGAAAAGAAAGACAAAATCAGGTGAAAAATGTGAGTATTCTATTCCTTGAATTCAGTGAAAATTACAAGAGAATAGAGTACAATTCTGGAAAACGAAATAAAGGTACTCTCAGTACTCTCAGAGTGAGAGAAACTGATCCCAGGGCCCAATCCCAGCCAATTCTTTCCTACCTCCTCTCTCCTCTCATCCGCTACTTTATTCTATGGCATCACACACAAAACGTGAGCTCACTCCTAAGCCACCTCAGCAATACAGTTGCTGCATTCCCTCCACTAATTAAGTGAATTCCCCTTCCTACCCTTCCTAGCATACGTTTTCCCAAATCTCTTGTTAATTCCAGAACTACCCTCATTCTCATCAACACCCCCCCCCTTCAAATCCCACCTTGTCCTCAAGGTGGAAATCAGGAAACTGTTCTTGCATGTCTTGAAGATCCTCCCATGAATTCTCAAAATCTGGTAAATTCTTCCACTTAATCAACACTTCCAGTAACCCAGCCTTGGTTTTTCTAACAGCCAGCAACTCCTCGGGTTGTACCTGCAGCTCCCAGGTCTCATTCAAACATTGTGGCAGAGGCTGTGCAGTAGCTTCAGCAGCTATGGCTTTCTTCAGCAATGAAACATGAAACACCGGGTGAACTCTACTTTCCGGTGGCAGCTGTAATTTATAAGCAACTGGTCCTATCTTTTCAATCACCTCATAGGGACCGTAGAAACGTGGACTGAGTTTCTGATTAATTCTCTTAGCCAATTGTTTGAGTTTGTAGGGTTGGATCTTCAAATACACCAAGTCACCTACCTCCAAGCTCACCTCCCTTCTATGCTTGTCTGCAAATTGCTTCATTCTATTCTGTGCTTTGGCTAGCTGTTCTCTCAACTCATTGAGCAAGTCATTTCTCTCTTGAGTCATTTGTTGCACCTCCTCCACTGAAATTCTGTCCTCATTCCCTCTCACCAACACTGGTGGTTTTCTACCATACAATGCTTCAAAAGGTGACATTTTAATAGAGGAATGATAGTTGGTGTTGTACCAATACTCAGCCCATGACAGCCACTTAGCCCACTGCTTCGGTTGGTTACCTGTGATGCACCTCAGATAGGTTTCCACACACCTATTCACCACCTCCGTTTGTCCATCAGTTTGAGGATGGTAAGCGGAGCTCATCCTTGATGTAGTGCCTGCAGCTCTAAACAACTCAGTCCAAAAAGTACTAATGAAGACTCTGTCTCTATCAGATACTATAGAAGTGGGGAACCCATGAAGCTTCACAATTTCCCTCAAGAACACCTGTGCTACATCCTTAGCACTATACGGATGGGCTAAAGCTATAAAATGGCTGTACTTCGTCAATCTGTCCACCACTACTAGTATAGTGTCCATCCCCATGGATTTAGGTAAACCACCAATAAAGTCCATAGACACATCACTCCACACTTGTGTAGGAATTGGCAATGGTTGGAGCAAACCACCCGGACTAAGAGCTTGGTATTTATTTTTCTGGCACACCACACAAGCCTTCACATATTGTTGAATTCTCTTTCTCATCCCTTCCCAATACACTACATTCGCAATCCTCTTATAAGTCCTTAATTCACCGGAATGACCTCCTGCAGGGGAATCATGGAATTCTGCCAAGATCTGATCAATTCTAGGTGAGTGCTTGGGAAGCACCAACCTATCCTTGAAGTACAATCGGCCTTGCTTCAATTTGTAACCTTCCTGAGCAGCTTTATTCACCAACAGATCTTCAACTATCTGTTTCAAAACATCATCATTCTGAATTTCTTCTTCCAGGCCCTCCCACTCCAAGCATTGAACCGTGGAGAGTGCATGGTGGTGAAGCTGCCTGGACAATGCATCTGCAGCTTTGTTCTCAATCCCCGGCTTGTATTTGATATCAAAGTCGTACCCCAAGAGTTTAGTCACCCATTTCTACTGCTCCTCACCCATGAGTCTTTGATCAGTTAGGAACCTCAAGCTTTTCTGATCAGTATGCACAGTGAAATGCCTACCCAATAGGTAATGCCTCCATTTCTGAACGGCCAACACTATAGCCATCAACTCTCTTTCATACACCGATCTGTTTTGGGCTCAGTTAGATAAAGTTTGGCTCAAATAAGCCACTGGTCTTCCTTCTTGCATAAGCACAGCTCCAAGGCCCTTGCCTGAGGCATCGGTTTCAACAATAAAGGGCTTAGCAAAGTTAGGGACAGCAAGCACCGGCAAGGTAGTCATAGCTGTCTTCAAGTGTTCAAAGGCAGCTTGAGCCTCCTTATTCCAATCAAAACTATCTTTCTTCAATTGTTGGGTCAATGGCCAAGCAATTTTACCATAGTTCTTCACAAAGCGTCTATAATAGCCGGTCAATCCCAAGAACCCTCTTAAGCTCTTCACATCACGGGGTGTAGGCCAGTCAATCATTGCACTCACCTTAGCAGGATCTGCAGCCACCCCCTGCCCCGAAATCAAATGCCCTAAGTACTCAATCTGTCTTTGAGCAAAAGTGCACTTCTTTTGGTTTGCAAAAAGTTGATTCTGCCTTAGAATTTCCAACACAGTTTTCAAATGTTCAATATGACTCTCCATGTCTCTACTATAAACCAAGATGTCGTCAAAGAACACCAACACATACTTCCTTAGAATAGGTTTCAGAATCCTATTCATGAGTGCCTGGAAGGTTGACAGAGCATTGGTGAGCCCAAAAGGCATCACAAGGTACTCATAATGCCCTTCATGTGTTCGGAAAGCAGTCTTATGGATATCTTCTTGTCTCATGCGTATCTGGTGGTACCCGGATTTCAAATCCAGTTTAGAAAAAATATCTGCAGATCCAATTTCATCAAGTAATTCATCTATGACCGGTATTGGGAATTTATCAGGCACCGTATATTTATTTAGAGCCCTATAATCAATGCAAAATCTCCACCCTCCATCCTTCTTCTTCACTAATAACACTGGGCTCGAAAAAGGACTAATACTAGGCCTAATTATACCAGCAGACAACATTTCATTCACAAATTTCTCAATCTCATCCTTTTGGTAATGAGGATACCTGTAGGGTCGTATGTTTGGAATTGGAGCTCCTTCCTTGAGGGTAATTGCATGATCTTGCTCCCTTGGTGGAGGTAAACCAACTGGCTCTTGGAAAACATCTTCAAATGCCACTAACAGCTGCTGCAAACCTTCAGATTCACTGACAGTGACCTTCGGGTTCTGTTGTACCATATAACAGTGAAGCAAGAAGCACTCTTCTTCTTGTTGCATAGACTTCCTCATAGCTTTGATGGATACTTGGTGCTTGCTCAAGGATGGTTCCCCTTTGATTCTCAACTTCTGTCCCCCTTGCTTCCACTTGATAACTAAGTTCTTGAAATTAGCTTTAATGTCTCCCAAGCTTGCAAGCCAATCCATTCCAAGCACGACCTCAGTTCCTCCAAGAGTCATTAGAAAGAAATTTTGAGCAATTTCAATGCCTTGAACATGCATATGCAAGTCCACACAAACTCCTTGGTGACTTAGCTTCTCACCATTTCCAATTTCAATGGTATATTCAGCAGTGGCATCCAGTTTCAACTTCAATTCCTCTACAAGCTTGTAGGAAATGAAGTTTGAAGAAGCTCCGGAGTCAATCAATATGAGTACCACTCTGTCTCCAATCCTTCCCCATACTTTAAAAGATTGGTTTGAGGTCAATCCCTCCTTGCTCTTGAGGGATAGTTGCAGAAGTTTCACTTCAAACTCCTCCTTCGGTTCTTCATACACTTCCTCTTCACTCTCCTCATCATCAATTATCTCCAAGTGGTAATGTTTCATTTTACAAACATGGTCACGTCCCCACCTTTCACCACACTTGAAGCATAACCCTTTTCTACTTGAATCACGCAACTCTTCCTGAGATAATTTTTTTCCAGCTACTGATTTCTTCTCTCCACCATCTAGGAGATGTTTGGTAGTAATTTGGGTGGTGTTACTAGTGCTGGACTCAGTTTTGGGCTTAGTAACAACAACTTTGTTACGACCCGAGTCCCAACCCGACCCATAACCCCCTGTTTTCCATCTTCCTCCATCACCTTTCTCCTTCCCTGAATCACTCCCCTTCAGCATCGCACAGTTGCGCTTCTCAATCAACAACGCCCTATCCATCAATGCGTTCAAGCCTCGCGTCGAATGAAGTTTCAACTCGGCCTGAATCTCTTCGCGTAACCCATTGAGAAAAATACTCTCGAGCATTCCTCTTTCATTCCTCTTCAACGGTGCCATGAGAAGCTCGAACTGCTCGCGATACTCCATTACCGTTCCGGTCTGTTTGACGTTGAGTATCGGTCCCAGTGGATTCCTCACTAACGATGGCTGGAACCTCCTTATCACGGCCTGTTTGAATTCATCCCAACTGGGATCATGGTTTTGCTCCTCCCACCATTGATACCAGTTCAGTGTTCTACCATCCAGAGCGATCACCACCGCTTCAAGCATTTCCTCCTCCTTGACGCCATTAATTTTGAAATAGCGTTCCACCTTGACTAACCACCCGTAAGCTTCCCCTCCTTCAAACACCGGAATCTCTAATTTCCTTCCTCTGTAACGGTGTCGTGGAACAGAGCTATCATCGGAGGATGACTCTGTTTCCGTTGGCGAACCGTCCTCTTCTTCGCCGTCATGAATCACGCCTTCCTCCGGCCCTCCATTCCCATCGCGAGGTTGTCTCTTGTGTTTGCGTCGTTTCTTCGGTTTTGCCTCCAGCAACTGGCGAATCTCCGCCATGTTCGTTCGAAGCTCAAGCGTCAAGCTATCGAGACGTTCTTCGACCTTCTCAGTGCGTTCTTCCATTGTTGTTTTTTTCACCATTGTTCAGCTCAATTGAGTCTAGTGCTCTGAATACCAATGTTAGAGTTTAATGAAACAGTAGAAAAGAAAGACAAAATCAGGTGAAAAATGTGAGTATTCTATTCCTTGAATTCAGTGAAAATTACAAGAGAATAGAGTACAATTCTGGAAAACGAAATAAAGGTACTCTCAGTACTCTCAGAGTGAGAGAAACTGATCCCAGGGCCCAATCCCAGCCAATTCTTTCCTACCTCCTCTCTCCTCTCATCCGCTACTTTATTCTATGGCATCACACACAAAACGTGAGCTCACTCCTAAGCCACCTCAGCAATACAGTTGCTGCATTCCCTCCACTAATTAAGTGAATTCCCCTTCCTACCCTTCCTAGCATACGTTTTCCCAAATCTCTTGTTAATTCCAGAACTACCCTCATTCTCATCAGCTATGCTATGCGATAAGATTGCTTATGTGGATTCTTTCAAATGTCCCACAAATGATTGTTGACTTGTTTCAATGGATTTCCTTTTTACTGAATGTAGAAAGAGTGTGCAGTTTTGTTTCACATCATTTCTGTTATCATTTTAGTTTTTCATTCCTTTTACTTCGTCTTTTCGGATGTAAACCCCCAACAATACCTTATATTCATCCACTATTTCTCCAAAAAGAATTAACAAAAAAAAAAGGCAGCTGTAAGTTTCCACTAAAATCAGTCTACAATTACCAAAAGGGTTTTAGAGAACAGATATTTTAACAATAGTATAGTGAAATGGTGAATTCAACATAGATTGGTTCATTGCCAAGTCAACAAAAGAACCAAGAAGAATTACACTTATTAAAACATAAATAAACCCATCATAACTCTCCTCACTCCTAAGAAATCTCAACTGATGCATCCATCAAACAATTTCAAAATCACATAACCAGAACAAATTCAGGGAGAGGAAGGATCATAGAACAAACCAAGCCAATAACCTAAAAGTAAAATTAACACCATAAAGCTACATACCACAAACATCACTCTAAACCAATCTACTTCAATAATCAAGCCCCGTAAAGCTAAGCAAACAAATTTTAGAAATTATGATTATGTAACCCTAGAAATGCTATGTTAACTTCAATTAACAATTACAGTGAGCATGAACATATGTTTAAAAGAAAAAGAAATATAAAATTAAGATCAGCAAAAGATCAAAACTTTGAAAAAGATAAAGACGAAAATACTCACAGCAGGGAAACGAGTATCGAGCTTTTTCCTCATGGTAGCAAATTTCGATTTCGAAGTCTGAATTGGGGGATCAAATGAAGCAGAAGAAGGAAAGCAAGAAAGTAAAATCGAAAGCTATGAAGAGAAAAATTGCACCTAATGTCAACGCGATGAAATCTACGAAACCCATTTCTTCAGATCCATAACTCATCACACTCCTCCATCATCTCTCAGATTCGTTCAACGCAATATGTGATGTTTTGTTTAAGTGACGCGTCGGTCACGGAAATCGTGTGACGGCCCAATAGTTGCAGAGCATCAAGGCATGGAGGTGTCGAAGTCCGAGATAAAAGAGGAATCAAATGATGACGTGTTGTGTGGTTATTGGGTGAGAACTTCTTGAATGTCTTTTTTGAGTAGTGCTATATTATATATCACGAAAGTTTCCAGAAAGAATTTAGGAGAAAAATAGATCAACGGATTAAATAAAGATAAATGAGGGAAAGAAAAAAGAATTGACGGTATGAAATGCATTAGTGCATTTCGTTCAAACATGTTTCGAAATAACAAGCAATTTCCTTTTTTTTTTTGCACGAAATTTTTGTATTTAACTTTTTGATATATTTTTTTTATTTCTTATTCAGGCCTTTCAACAATAAACCCGTACAATGATTTCTTGGAGAAAATATAAACCCCATATATAGTGTCGTGCTGAGATATAACTTCCACCTATCATATCATCTTCTGCAGCTTAAAAAATCCTATCGTTTCGGTACATAACAGCTTCAGGATATGGCTCAAAACTATAACCTAATTTGTGATGTCGTTCCCAACAATGTCAGTTTACGTCTGTGTGTTCGAGTTGTCCGTAAATGGCTGGTAGAAGATCCGAACAAAAGTACAGAGGAGTACTTCTCATGGACAAAAATGTATATATGTTCATAAACCATACTATATTCATTCATGTAAATTTTTATATTGTTGTATACCTAGTAATATTTCTAATTCCTAATTTAATTGTGTAGGGTGACAAAATTGCTGCAACAATGCAACTATTTTACATCTTTTGGCTTAAAGTAGAAGAGGATGCAATATATGCTCTCAAACTTCAAAGTCAATCCTAACAGAGGATATTTTCGAGCAAGTAGAAACAAGTACAAGATTTCATTTGAAAAGAACACTATCATATCAAAGCAACCACTACATTGTTTTCATCGGTCATCTACAATACATGGACTAGGCCTGCTGATATTTTTAAATCCACTTCTGATTGTGGTTATTTAGTTGGTAAGTTAAAAAAAGCCCTTAAACTATATGAAATTTTTTAAATCCACCTTTGAGAAGTGATTATTTAGTTGTCCTTATATCTTTTTTTTCCCTTTTGTTTTATTGCAGACATAATGGGGTTCTTACCAGGAGTGAGTAACAAAAAAGAGTACACAACTAGAGCTGGTCTTAAATCTAAACTCATAAAAATGGAATTGGAAAATGATGGGTATGTTTTCTTCAATTATTTTGATATCATACTCACCTTGTGCCATATAAATCCAATGTCAGTAAACAACTTCGACATTGCAGCCTTTCTATGTAGTGGTCCTATAAGAAAAAATGACTAACTAAGTACGAAGAATCCATTTAAATGACTAACTCAGTTCGACATTGCTTTTGTTCTCATTCACTCTACCCAAAGATAAAAAAATTATATTAAGGACATATTAAATGACTAACTAAGTACGAGGAATCAAAGGAACAAAATGAAAGATTTTATCCTGTATGCTAAGTCCTTTATTCTTTGGAGGGTTCTCCAAAATAAAATCTCTACTGATGATCAACTTTGGATTAGAGGCTGCATCGTTGTTTCAATGTGTAGTCTTTTTGGTAGTGATATAGAGACCTCTCAGCATCTCTTCCTTGCTTGCGTTTTTGCCAATCATAGTTGGAATTAGTTTGGAGGTATCCTGAGCATCAATATTGATACTTCCTCTTTTCAGAGTTTTTTAGCCTTGACCTCTCATGGTTGGAGCTCCCAATTGAGTGGTATTGCCTCTGCTGCGATTATTTAACATTTTCTTGGCAATTTGGTATTGCAGTAATCATGCTAGATTTGATAATCAAATGATCCCCTTACAATCGGCTATCAATTTAATTATTTCCAATGTGACTTTAGCTGAAAATGCCTCTAAATCCATTATGTCTTCCTCTGTTGTTGAGTTTATGATCATAAAAGCCTTCAATGTCATAGGTAATTACAGAAATTCTTTAAACATTAAAGAGGTTATTTGGATCTCCTTGCTCCTTACATGATAACAGGCAATACTGATGGGGTTGCCAAAGGGTGTCTTGCTCCTACTGCTTGTGGCGGTATTTTTAGAGACAAGAGTGCTGCCATCCTTGGTTGTTTTTCTGCCTACATTGACAACTGTTATGTGCTTCATGCTGAAATCATGGGGGCTATGTTGGCGATTGAGATTGCTTTTGAAAAAGGTTGAAAGTTTTTGTGGTTAGAATGTGATTCTCAATTAGTGGTTTCTGCTTTCAAGAATTGCAAAATAGTTCCTTGGAAGCTTAGAAATAGATGAAATAACTGCTTACACTTGACTAGACAAATGAATTTCGGTTGTAATCATGTTTTTGCTGATGGGTTTTGGTCTAGTCCCTCCATTTTTTTGTGTATTTCCCTTTTTTATCAATAAATTTTAGGGGGGTCTCTTTTTCCTTCTTCATGTTTTTTCCCTAATGAGGGTTGCATCAGAAGGTTTTAACGAGACTCCATATCCATTTCTTTTGCAAAAAAAAAGGAACAAAATGAAGGAATTAAAAAGAATGACTCATAAAGCGACAAGAAAAATTTGCTAAGCCGAAGTTTCAAACCTACTGCATAGTACACATCAAACGGTGATACTAAAGTATAGAGTAGCAATAAAAGTGTACGACCTGATTACATTTAATGTGGTTGTCTCTCACGAGAAACCCTAATCTCAACGGATAGATTTGTATTTTTGAAGAAGGCATCAACAACTATAATTCATATCTATCTATAAAAGGTGTACAAAGTTTATTGGAGAAGTTAACGAAACTATTTTTGAATCAAGTGATTCAACTTATCAAGCATCGTTCAAAAAGTCTACATACAAGAAAGCTTCTGCACTAGGAAAAGGAATATCCATTGAAGCCTCTCCACTAAAGCTAAGAGAAAATAGAAAACAATGTTATATTTTTCTATGACTTTTGATTGTAAAACTTCTCAGTTAAGAGTGTATTGATTTTATCACTCATACTTGTAATTGGCCCGATAGTGGCTTTCTAATTTTCTAAGAAGGCTTGAGGTCAAGTCGTTCTAAGAAGTTGAGAGTTTAGCCAAGGTTGGCGGACAAGCTCTTGGGGTTGTAATTGCTAAAAAAGTGTTTAGGGGAATCCTTTAAATGGTTTTGATGAGACTAGAGGTAGCTACCAGATGGTGGTGAACAAGTATAAACCTCATGTGTGATTTACTTGCTTTTCTTTACTTACGTTATTTGCTTATTAAACATTTTAGAAAACAAGTTTCGTGTTTTGCGAATTTTTTTACATAGAAATACCTATTCAAACCCCCTTTGTAGATGTCAAAACACAATTCTTTACACATTAATAATGCTCGGTATCAAGATACCGAACCTGCTCGATACCTTAATACTGAGTGTACAAAATGCAAAAATTATGTGTTTAGTAACTTGATACCTTGATACTGAGCAATTTCAATATATAGATACCGAGTGTTTATCAACTACTTTTGGGATACAACAATCAGTATCTAAGTACTAAAGTTGCTCGTACCGAGGGCGCAAAATTTGAAATTCACTCCAAATTTCAAATTTTACATACTTGTTAACAAGATATCGAGCCATTTAAGTAATAAGATACAAAGGTGGGAGAAAACACATAAAAAGGCGTTGTTAACGCAAAAATGGTGGTATAGAGGTGAAAATCAACCTTGGTTGATGATTTAATGCCGAGTAATGAAAGTGGAGGAGAGACTTGAGGTGGGTTGGGGTTGAGGGTGGGAGTAGAAGGTGGGTGAAGAGAGGAGGAAGTTGGGAAAACTGGAGAAGAAGGTTGGATTAAAACTAGGTGAGGGATATTTTGGTATTTTCATGTGGGTAGAGGGAGTGTCGAGAGCATGAGGGGATGTGTCAAAAGAAAATGCCAAAATTAAAATAATCACTCTATTACTTATTGTACCCCATACTCAGGCTGCTAGCAACAAAGCCCACTGTTTTTCCCACACTACTCCCTACTCAGCGTATACTCCCATAACCCTGTGAAATGACTAAAATACCATTAATGAATTAAAAACTTGCAAACGCGTCTTTTCCCCCCCTGATTTTTCACGGGTTCAGACCCCCCAACTGAACCTGTTCGGTGTAGAGGTGTTGTGTCTACTATATTGTGACACACTCCCCCAATGTTGTGATTTTAACTGAATCAGGTCATGTCTGCCGAACCAATTCGGATTATGGCTACCGAACCAAGTTGAAACTAAGTTATTTGATTTTTTTATTATCTTTGTCTTTCAGATCTTCTTTTCATTGTTGTTAAGACTGTTTCTGGTAAGGAATTTAAGTTTCATATTGATCGCCATAGAAATGTAGGGTATTTAAAACAACATATTAGGAAGAAGAAGAAAAGGGAAGGTTTTATTGATCTTGAGGATCAAGAGCTTTATTGCAATGAAGAGAAACTCGATGATCATAGACTCTTTCATGATATATCTAAAGGTGATGATGATGTTATTCATTTAATTGTTAAGAAATCTGCTAAGGTTAGAACTAGACCTGTTAACAATGATTTGAAGCTTTTTGTTGAGGCTTCTTCTAATTCTATAAACGGTGATAAAATAGTAGGAGTGAATTGGAAAAACAATAAATAGATTAAGGCAGGCTCCTGATCAAAATTCAATATCATGTCTATTCCAATATAGTGCATTGCTCCTCCTGATATCTGTGATTATTATCATGTGTGTTCAGTGCCTTTGGTCTGAACGTGTTCGGTGGCTCTGATTTGAACGTAGGGAAGTTTTCATACCATACTCGTCAGGAGCCTGTTTTGTGGAGTAGATGTTTTCTACCGTACCCGTCAAAAATACTCTGTAGAGAAGTTTGGGAGCGTATTCTACGTGAGGGAAAAACTGGAATATTTGAGGTTTGGGGTTGTGTGGCGAGTAGAGAGGGGTGTGGGAAAAGCAATGGCCGCAACCAATAACTCATTACTAACCAAAAAGCCTGATTACTAACCACATTCAGCCCCATTTGAAATATTATGAGTTAATAAAGTGATGAGGTGTAATCATTTGTGAGATTCATTTAAATTTTTCTTGGAAGTGTTGGATTAGAGGGATTGAGTGCTTATTAAGAATTAGTCTTAAAAAAGTATAAAAGAGTGACATGTATATAGGACGCCCATTTTTGCTCTCAAAAGAGGAGTCCTCCAACGAGAATTGTCTTATCGCAATTTCCCCAAGACTATGAGTTCTTCGCATTCAAGAAAAAGAGAATTCAGAGAGTTTTAAAAAGAAACAAAAATTTCAGTCTAACCGGTACCAAAAAGTTGATTAATATCACTAACTCCCCGACAACGGCGCCAAAAACTTGATAGGCCGCAAGCGCACGGTCTTATCGCGTAATAAAAAGAGTATCGGTCCAAAGGGAGTAAAGTGTGATTACCAATCTAATTTTTTGATGTTGATGATTTTTTAGAAGAAGGAATGTTTGTTGATTTTAAATTCAGAATTATAAAGGCGTCTTAGGATTTTGGGACAAATCATAATGACGGAAATTTAACAATCCCTTAACTATCGTCTATCTTATATTGAAATTGTTTTTAAGGACAAGGTATTCTTTTGGTGTAATTCAAGTTTCCTTTCGGAAGACAAGAATGTGTCTCGAAACAATGATCAAGCTTATTCTCATTGTTGATCATCGCAGAGACTCATTAAGCGCAACTTTATTGTCCCAAGACGGTCAAAGCTATTCTCATGCTTTGATATGCCTTGTCTATCCTCATTTGTTCCAATATCAAACTCACCTCTCGGTACCTCGTTTGATATTTGATTTATGAAATAAGAATGATGAGGCTAGATTAAAAATCAAGTTCTAACAAGATAGAGTTTAGTCTTGAAATTGTTTAGGGACCCATCATTGGATTGATTCCCACAATCCCAAGACTAAAGAGGTCTACTCACACATTATCATAGTAGACAAGGGGGTAGAAGAGAATGACATAAAAGTAAATAACATAATGTAAATAACATAATGTAAATGACAAGAATATAAACAAAGCAATAAAGAACTGAAATGTAAAGTGCTGGAAATGTAAAGAACAGAAACTAAAATTGCAAGAAAGTAAAGAACATGAAAATAAAAGAACAAAAGTTTAAGAATAAAATGCTAGAACTTAGATTAAACTTTAGAGTAATTTTGCAAGTGACAAGGTTCATATTACAAGTGAAGAGAGAGCCTTTATATAGCCTAGGATCAGTAGACAATCACATAAATTCACAATCATGACCATAAAAACCCACTAAGAAGAAGAATGGATCAGCTTTGTAACTGAATTCTGAGTAGCAGGAAGGTCGCACGGGTCGTGCTCAACAGACGCACGGGTCGTGCTCAGTGTTCGCAAAAGCTATTTTCCTGATTTTTGAAGGCGCACGGGCCGTGCTATCTTGCGCACGGGTCGTGCTTGGTTTCTGACTTTTTTTTTCTTGTTCCTCATTTCATGCTCTTTTGATCCTTGCTATTCTTTCATCCAAAATTTCTCTTTTTTTCCACTTTTAGTCCTGAAACCACAAAACTAACATTTTGTAGTAAAATAGCTCCAAAATAGAACTAAAATTCCACAAATTTTATTTAATTCAAATACTAAAAACACTCTAAATTATGACTTATCAAACTCCCCCATGCTTAAATCATTGCTTGTCCTCAAGCAAAACATTACAATTTATTTGGCAAATCTTTGAATGAAAATTATCGGCTTAGCACATGAATTAGAAATGATCTGGCGGTATCCAACAACATTTTTCTTCTCAGCTTAAGAAACTTTTCTGTTGAGATTTATGTGCAGAGAAGATCAGTTTTGTGGTACTAGACAACAAGTTAGATATCAACAACCAAATTCCCTAGCATCTTTTGCTTGGGTCATCCACTTATATGCAAACAATGCAATTGCCACATTTGGTCTCAAAGGAGTGCCTCTTTTTCCCAGTAGTCAATCGGTCTCAAAAGCGTACTCAAAATATTTCCCTAGTAACATATGACCTCAAAGGGATGTTGGGCTAAATTGTTTAGATTCTTTTCTATTTTTTTTTTCATTTTCATTTTTTTTTTCTTCAACTTCTTTCCATTTTCTTGCTCTTTTTAAGCAGACCAACACAGACATTTCTCCAGTAACCAAAATGCAGTAAGTGTCACCAAGGGAACTAAGTGGCTTTTTTTTCCAATCTTTCTTAGACATCCTAGTACCAGAAACCCGTCTTAGCAGTGTGTGTGTGTGCGTGTCTGTGGTGTGTGTGTGTGAACCCAACAATAAGTATCAGCAAACATATCTAACAGTTGAACCCCAGCCAGAACATTCATATTGCTAAAAATCAAAGAATTTATCATAGAAATGCCATAAAAAAAATACTTCAAAGTTTCACAAGGATCTATCACATAGGAGGAGAAGATGACTCAAATATCAAATAAAGAATAATAAAAGACTAAAGTCACCCCCATGCTTGGACTAGACATTGTCCTCAATGTATAAAAAAGAAAAGCACATGAGAAGGGTAAAGAAAGCTCACATTGACTAACATTTGTAGCTTTCCTACAACGCTCTTTTAACGTCACTAGCTTGACGAGTATGGTGATTATCCTGGATCCAACCTAGGGATGCTTGTCCCTTTAACTTTCCAGACCTTGAGGGATTTTGAATTCTTCATCTTTCCCCCTATATGTGACATTTTTCTTTTAACATCATCTGCCCATATGGGCTTTGTGAAAACATCTTTTCGACGAACACGTTTTGCCACTTTACTCTTGATCTTTTGTGGGGCTTTGTTCTCTTTCAAATCATTAGGTTTAGACTTTGATTCAAGAATCTCCTTGTTATCCATTTTGGATGAAAATTCAGGACATGCTTCTAGTAAGTGGGTATACTCGGATGCCATACCCTCATCATCACTCGAGAGTACACCAACCAAGCACAACTCTAATGGATCATCAAAGTGTGCTTTGTTTGACTCTAACAAATCAATCCTACAACAAGAATTCTCAAAGGAAGGTTGTTTCATTCTACCTTTTCATCACCAACATTGAATGCCAACTTACCATGTTTGACATCGATTATAGCTCCTGCAGTGGCAAGGAAAGGCCTCCCCAAAAGTATTGGAACTTGGGAGTCCTCCTCCATTTCCATTACAACAAAGTCAGCTGGTATAAAAATCTCTCCTACTTTAATAGGAACATCCTCAAGAATCCCAGCTGGATATTTAACGGAGCGGTCAGCCAACTGTAAAGTCATTTTGGTGGGTTTCAACTCTCCTAGACTCAACCTCTCACAAAGGGATAATGGCATTAAGCTCACACTAGCTCCTAGATCACACATGGCTCTATTTATGGTCTCACTCCCTATCACACATGGTATGGAAAAGCTTCCCGGATCCTTAAGCTTTGGAGGCAATTTGTTCTGAATAATAGCACTACATTCTTCCGTTAGAGCAATTGTCTCATTGTCATCTATTTTTCTTTTCTTAGATAGAATTTCTCTCAAAAATTTTGCATAAGATGGCATCTGAGACAAAACATCTGTGAACGGAATATTAATGTAGAGTTTTTTCAAAAGATCAACAAATTTTTTAAATTGCTCATCAAGCTTAATTTTTGCAAACCTTTGTGGGAAGGGAATTGGGGGCTTGTATGGTGGTGGTGAGACATATGGTTTTTCTTTCTCCGTCTCTTCTTCTACCCCCTCACTTTCTTTTTCACTCACATTATTTTCTTTCTCTTCACTACCCTTAGGTTCCTCTAATTGTTTCTCACTCCTTAATGTGACAGCCTTTATTTGGGCTTTAGGATTTGGTTCAGGCTGTCCAGGAAATGTTCCAGTGGTTCTAGAGGATGAAGCGACTTGTTGAGCCACTTGAGTAATTTGGGTTTCCAACATTTTGTTGTGAGTGGAAATAGAGTCAACTTTTGATGTTAATTTTATGAGAGTGTCATTCAAAAATCCATTTTGGTTTTTAAACTCTTCATTTTGCTTTGTTTGTGTCACCACAAAATTTTCCAATAAAGTTTCCAAATTGGATTTTTGAGGAGTGAATGCCTTTTGATTTTGGAAATTTTGGAAACCAGGGGGTGTTCTATTTGCTTGCTGAAAATGGGTGTTGGATGGAGGATTTTTATAGGAAAAATTTGGATGATTCCTCCATCCAGAATTATAAGTATTTGAAAAAGGATCCCCTTTTTGAGCAAAGATTGCTTGCTCATTAGCATTAGGATTTTCCCCAAGTTGACATTCAGCCCCAGTGTGGCCAACAACACCACATACCTCACAGGGTGGTGTAGGGGAAGGAGAAGAAGAAGAAGGTGAGACAGCACTAACATTGACTTTTTCAAATTTTTGAAAGAGTGCGCCCACCTTAGAATTTATATGGTCAAGAGCAGAAACTTCATACTTACCTGGCTCTTTCTTTGATGGGACTAGAGTAGTGACAGCTCTCTCACTTGTCCATTGGTAGTGATTCTGAGCCATGTCTTCAATCAGAGCATAAGCTTCTTCAATATTTTTGTTCATTAGAGCTCCACCTACAGCTGCATCAACAGTCATCTTTGTGGTATACAACAGACCATTATAAAAAGTGTGGATGATCAACCATTTCTCTAGTCCATGATGGGGGCAAAGCCTTAGCATTTCTTTGAAACGCTCCCATGCATCATACAGAGACTCCTCATCATTCCGAGTGAATCGTGTAATTTGATTCCTCGGTTGAAAGCGATTTGCTTGGGGAAAAGAATTTAGCAAGGAATGCTTGCTTTAGTTGATCCCAAGTTGTGATGAGATTCATTAGGTAATGAGTGAAACCAAGCTCGGCTTTGTCCCTTAATGAAAAAGGGAAAAGTTTTAGCCTTATAGCTCCAGGAGTCACTCCATTCAATTCAGAGTGCCACAATATTCAAGAAAAATTGAGAGATGGAGATTTGGGTCATCAATAGCAGAACCTGAAAATTGGTTCTGCTGGACCATAGAAAGTAAAGACGGTTTAATTTCAAAATTATTAGCATCAACAAATTGGATGCACAATAACAACATGTGGCTCGCCAGTAGGCGTTGCGTACTCTTTGAGAGCACGATTTGCATTAGCTGCCATTTCTTGGTTATTGCGCAACTCTCTTCTTCTTCTATGAAAGTATCTCTCAATCTCAGGAATTGGTTGAGCAATTTCCCCAAGACTATGAGTTCTTCGCATTCAAGAAAAAGAGAATTCAGAGAGTTTTAAAAAGAAAACAAAAATTTCAGTCTAACCGGTACCAAAAAGTTGATTAATATCACTAACTCTCCGGCAACGGCGCCAAAAACTTGATAGGCCGCAAGCGCACGGTCTTATCGCGTAATAAAAAGAGTATCGGTCCACAGGGAGTACAGTGTGATTACCAATCTAATTTTTTGATGTTGATTAGCTGAAAGGAATGATATTTTAGAAGAATGAATGTTTGTTGATTTTAAATTCAGAATTATAAAGACGTCTTAGGATTTTGGGACAAATCATAATGACGGAAATTTAACAATCCCTTAACTATCGTCTATCTTATATTGAAATTGTTTTTAAGGACAAGGTATTCTTTAGGTGTAATTCAAGTTTCCTTTCGGAAGACAAGAATGGGTCTCTGCGATGATCAACCATGAGAATAACAATACCAGATTTGAAACTCTAATTTATGGTCCTTATACTGTGCCTATATGGGCACCACTTGCAATACCAAATATATAAATCAAACTCATCACTTATACCATGCATCAGAACGCCACTATTTAGCGCTGCTCCTATTAACATGATAAATGTTCTTTCACAACTTAAAGAAACAAATGCAAATAAGCTATATGCAGGACATATGAACTTCCAGATTTCTTGACCTTTGCCCCTTACAATGTAACAAATAAATAGGAACAACACTCATTGTAATAGCATGTATCTTCATTAGCATAAACAGACCAATATTTGAGAATATCAGTGTGCTTGATCCCAAAATACAAATTCAAAGTGGCAAATGTAAACTAAAACTGGTACAACTAAAGGTGCTATTGTATTCATCCTTCAATTCACAAAAGTAATCCCTAATCAAGAAGCTGGCACAACCATATCATTCTAGTGTTCAAACTAAAATTATGATTTTCAATCCATCATCAAATTGACTAACATCAGTATTACCTTGAGCACTGCCTTCCCCTTGGCAGAGACAGAGGATTGGTTGATATTGCTTCTCTGCAAATCAAAATTAAATAAAAAATTAAGGAAAATAACAACACAATAATCTAATTTGTACACAATCCTATGATTCCTAACACCCCTTCCTCCAAATCTTCCAACTTTACAATAAACAATATCATTTCTACAATAAAAAAAATCAGTAGACCATTGGATTTTGGTTAAGTGCCCTTTTCACAACATTGAGCTCCTTCCCATCTGCTATAAAAATTTATACAATTGGATTTTATCTCCAGCAAAGTCTCAAAATTCAAAACCACACTTAAAAATGCATAACAAAAGTTAAAAAAAGAAAATCAACAACAAAGAAAATGACTATTGTGCTGGGAAGAATTTTGTAGGGAAAAGAGTTCATACCATTTATCAGAGATGGAGATTAAAGAACTAGGCAAGTTCAGATGTGCAAAATCACTAACCAAACTGTAGGCTAGTAAACATAAAGATACCTGCCCTTAATACTCCAACCCAAATTAGTAATCATGGCCCCAATGTATGAATTCATCAAGCAAACCCGTTGGAAAACAGTTGATTAAACACTACCAGAATTGAAAAGATTAGAGAAAACCACCTTCAAAACAAAGAGCAGTTACTCTTCCATAATCAAATGGGATTGTAATCTCCTCAGATACCTGCACCAGTGTAGAACACAAAAGAAGCCTCAGACGAGCGATGGAGCAAACAAAGACACGAATAAGCTGTTAAGAGAAAAATAAGGGAGGAGGAAATAAAAAAGAAACCGTAAAAAAATGAAGCAAAAGATAAAATGGAGAGAAAGAAGAGAAGGGATATATCTCCGGTGAACTGCCACCACCATCATTTTTCTGTTTTGGTTCTCTCTCCCTCTCCGCTGAAACCCTTCCTCTCTCACTTTCACGATCACACCCGCCACCGCCCTCTCTCTCCTAATGTTTCAATCATCTCTCTCTCTCTCAGATCCGCACCCCGTCAGTTTCTTTCACTCTCATCACATTCTCTCTTATCACCGGAAAAACCTCACCACAGTCCCTTTCCTCATAGCTTTCTCTCTTCCCGCACACACTTTCTCTCTCCACAGAAACTCACCATCCTCTTTTCCCCTTCTCACCATCTAGCCTCACCCTTCTATTACTCTCTCTACCCCCTGCGTGTTTGCTCTCTCTCCACTCTCTTCCTTTCTCTGCGTACTTCACTCTTTTTCTCGACAAACCCAAGCTGAGTTGCAAAATAGTTTTTTTTTTTTTTTTTTTTGAATTTTGGCAGTGTTAGGAAAACGTGAGAGAAGATATGGAAGAAAAGCATATTTGATTTTGATGGAAGATTGTTGAAATTTGATTTAGCAATTTACAGTTTAAGCAGACTAAAATTGTCTTCTCAGGTGGGATCTATGTGATTAAGTTAGAATTTGATTTAATTTGATTTGATTGATTTTCCAGCTTCAAACATACACTCCTCTATAAATTCATATATATTGTTGGAACCAAAAAATGCCAGTTATACAATGATTTGTGATTGGGTGTCGGTGCAAAAATACTTTACATTGATGGCGCGCATGCGCACACACACAACACAATACTCAACTAAAAAATGAAACTAAAAAAAAACTAAATTTGATTTTTGAAAATTTCAAAAGATAAGATCAAAAACCACCCCGAACAAGTCTTAGTAATCAACTAGAAAGTTTACATCAAACTTACTAGAGTGAACTGCTTACATCCTGTTTTGCAAAAAATCTATACTTACTATTCAAGGCACTCCAACTGAAAAATGTATATGGTTGAGTTTTTCAATTCCTCTAATTAGAATCGACACGCCTCCCACCCTCCATATTTTGAGCTGAATGTTCCTCCACCTTGTGTTTTTGCATAGTCAATGATTGCTTCCCTTGCACAACGTTCCCATGACCTTGCTAAAACCTTTAGCGACAAGGGCTGGTCCATGCTTTGGAGATTACATCTCAGCTTTGCTTTTGCTCTCACTGATAGATCTCGAAGGTCCTCACTGATCAATTTAAAGAGAAAGGTGAGCAGGAAAGATTTCAAAGCAAACAACTATCACAAACAGTTCAGAATCTATGAAGTATATATGCTAATAATGTATAATAAGTTATGAAAATTTATTAGCTAATCACTATTGAACTACTCATTTATTATAAGTATATATATATGCTACTCACTGATAGATCTAGAAGGTCCACATTATGAAGTATTAAGCAGTAATCCCAATCATAGCATAAATGAATAATGAAGGAGAACCCAATCATGGTCTCTAACCTGACTTCCAACGGCAACTTGTCTAGAATAACAGGTGAGGATGATGGATAACTTGTGGGAACAAGCAACCATAACGGTTTGATTAATGACTGCATGACCAGTATACATAGTCAATGAAAGGAAGAAAAAAAAAATCAATACGAATACTTCAAAATAGAGAGTAAAATCATTCACCTTTTTATCAGCAGTAAATTGAGATACAAGGTCCTGATCGATACTCACTGCATTGAACAGGAACTTAACAACTAATCCTTCACTGTGTTCAGTAGTTACTCCAGCTTCACTTTTATTATTGTCCTTTTCACCAATAACCACCTCACTATCTATCAATAGATTGTTTATAGCTTTTATTTCTTCCAAGAGAAAGTGATTTTCCTGCTAGAATTACCAATGCTTAGGTTTCATGATGAGAACCACTTCTCAGGAATACGTATTTGTGTATAAACAGGACAAAGTGAAGTGTTTCAAAGTCCAAGAGCAATTACATAACATGAGCTAACATTTCTGATGATTCTAAACCAAAGGGTTACAAAGTAACAGTAAAATTCATGTAAGTAGCAAGAAAGCAAAATATGTGGGAGAATAAAAGAACATATGAGGAAGATTTTCATGGACAGGAAAATTTGATATCTAAGGAGTGAAATGGTTGGTTGTCTTGACACCACCACACAATAAGTTCTCAGCAACTAACTGAATATAAGGTGGTTATCGACATAAATTTACATCTATTGTTGATATAATTCAAACACTTATGAAACCCTTTTCAGCATACTTTTTATTTTTTTTTAAAATAGATTAAGTTTTAGTCAAGGGAATAAGTACAAAGAGAAGGGAAACACAACAATGGAGACCCTATTATAAAGGCTGCATGCTGTTTATTTTATTATTAAAATCAAACACCTAACTGTTTTTGGAGCAATGAAGAAACAAATGTTAAGTACATTAACGTGGTGTAGCAGATTTCTAAATAAATTTAGAGTTTAATGACTATGTACACAGCCATGATACCACTTTTCTTTTTTTTTGACGTGACCATGATACCACATTGATATATTACTTCGTAAATCATTTTCACAAATATCCACATGATGACATATGATTGGATGACTGTGTAAAACCTTTTCACGTTATTAATGCAGTCATCAAATCCATAAAATAATAGCATATTCTGTTAGTAGATCGCAATTGTGATAAGCAAAATAGAAGGAAGATATGTTACCTCAACTCTAGGGTGCTTTACTTTAGATGTGACTGAATTCAAGTAAGGTTCCTCTGCACCAGTCAACTGGTTGAAACCATCACGCGTGCTAGCAGAAATTCCAAGAGTATCAAAGGACATTGCATTAATGCTACGAGGCATTTTCCATCCTGTTGGAACAAATCAAAGCAAGTCACATCTTGCCTATGGACTATCAAATGTCAAATATGTGTTAATTACACTCATTACTCATGAAGATTGCCTCTCCAATTTCACCAATTGACGTACTCAATGCTTCAGGTGACTCTGAAATAAGGCTTGGTTGAGTTTGTTCTTGTTCCATCTGTGGCAGTTCCTCTATTGGTTCTTGTTCCATTAGCTCTCGAATATCACTAATATATGAACTCAATGCTTCAGGTGACATGGAGAGAAACTGAAAATGTATAAGAATCATAGACTTTACTATGTATGAGCAAACAACTATTATGAGTCCATGAAAAACAAAAAAAGAGGAAGCACAAGTTTAATGCCAACCTCTTCAATCAAGCTCTCCACTGTAGCACTTGACTCTTCTGAAACAAGTGCGGTTTCATGAGAAATTTCATTTAGAATATTGCAGTCTTCAATCAAGGGAGAAGCTGAAATCCCCTGAGTTTTGATGCTGACACCAAATGCATCATCAGTTGCTTGTGCTAACGGTGTTTGCTGTTGTAAAGTATCTCCAGGGCCTGAGATTGAAATATTGGTAAGTGATGTCTGGTGTCGAGTATCTCCAGAATATATAAAATGTCATTTGAAATTGTTCAACACAGAGTGAATAAAAGGTTTCAAGGGAATCATACCTCTTATGGTAGATAGTTGATTTATACCCCCCTGTTTTGAATTGATAAATTGTACTTTCACTGGATGCTCTAGTAAACACATATTGTCCTGCTAAGAAATTTTCTTTGTCAAATGATCTATTTGTGTTTCCAATATAGTTTCATTTCAAATATTACCTTTTGAGAAGAAATTCTAGAATTTAATGGGTCAAACTGCTGCTTGGATTGCACATCAGCTGAGTGTTTTCCTTGATATGAAGAAACGTTCGTCAGAAGATGGTGTATATAATTCTCTGCCAGGTCTACCCTCCCCTTGACAATAGCGGTAATGTCGCTTTTCCTCACTCTAAAGAGTGAAAAAATACTTTCTAATGTTTTTTTGGTCTTTTTTTCATATTCCCAATCATTTGTCTTTGATTCTTGAGAAGAAGATTCATGCTGCAGAAATTTATACAGATAGGAAAAATTAGTATTAGTAAGAAAGACAATATGCAAAATCAGTTTTCTAGAAACCAATCACCAACCTCTTTAAGTTTCTTACTAATATTTTGGTAAATGAAACCAAGTCTCGTCAAATATTTGCTTTTCAACTTTTGAACCTGCAAAAAGAAAGTACCACAACATTTGCAATTAAAAACTTCAAGCTAGTTTTATCACTGGAAATAGACAAATTGGTAACGCTCCTTTATCATTGGAGAACCAACAAACATAATAATAATACACACTCAAACACCATAAAGATTAAGTATCGTCAAACACACTGATCTACCCCTAAACAAAAAAGCGGTAGGATGTAAGTGGGTCTTTACAGTGAAATGCAAGGCTGATGGAAGTGCGGAGAAATATAAAGCAAGGAAATTTTAATACATTTGAAGGGCCCACAGGTTGAAGATGCAGCTCAGGAAGATGAAATCAAGATGATCGTGTGACCACAAATCACCCAAGCAGCTAAGATGCAGCTTAATTTTGAATTGCCAAATCATACAATATCTGAAACAAAAGGAGAACAACTTCATGGGAATCATAATCTTGAGCTTAAAGTGTATGTATGTCTGGAAAAGTCGCTCTAGCAAAAGTCTAATTTGATTCACCGAGTGAAAGTCATTCTGATGATTCATCCTCCACTTTCTTCACCTGATAATCCATTTTCTACTTCTTCACCTAATCTTAATCTTCCAATTGTTGTTCGGAAAGGACTTGAACATGCCCTAAACATCCCATTTCTAAGTACTTGTCATATGGCAAGCTATCATACAGTCCCAAGGCATTTGTGTCAAGGATTTCTAATTTGCTTATGCCTAGAACTCCTCAGGAAGCTTTAGGTGATCCAAATATGAAATTAGCAGTGAAAGAAGAGATTGATACCCCAAAGAAAAATAGTGCTTGGAACAACACCGATCTACCTCTAAAGAAAAAAGCGATAGGATGTAATGGGTTTTTACAGTGAAATGCAAGGCTGATGGAAGTGTGGACTGTGGAGAGATACAAAGTAAGATTAGTAACAAAAGGATTTACTCAAACTTATGGTATAGACTACCAAGAGACTTTTGCCCCTGTTGCTAAGATTAATTCCAGCAGAATCCTTCTCTCTCTAGCAGTGAATTTCAACAAGACCTTACATCAATTTGATGTAAAAATTGCTTTTTTGAATGGAGAATTACATGAAGTATATATGAGTTCAACATCATGTGAGTGTTTAAATTAAAGAATAAATTGTTGCTATCTTAATACAATATGTTGTATGTCGATGGCATTATTATGAGAGGAGTTGACGTTAATGATATCAGCAATATGAAGAGAATACAAGAGGCTTAACTTGATATCGAGAGCTAAAATATATCCTTGGTTTACTCAACCAGCGCAAATATATCCTTGTGTGGTTTACTAAAGGAAACAAGGATGCTGAGGTGTAGAGCAGTAGAAACACCAACGGATCCCAATGTATAATCAAATGCAGCATCTGAAAATGCAGTGGTAGATCAAGAACACTATCAGTGGTTGGCTAGTAGACTAATCTATTTGTCACATTACATACAAGGCCCGATATAGCCTTTGCAGTGAGTATGATATGTTGATTTATGCATGCACCGGAACATGCTCATTTTGAAGCGGTTTTCGATATTTTGAGATGCTTGAAGGAAACTCCAAGGAAAGGGTTGATGTTCAAAAACAGAGGACATATCCAAGGTGAAGCCTACACATATCCAAGTTTTTGTGAATATTGTTGATTAAAAAGTTTATGGAGGAGTTGAAGATCTCTAGCCCAACTACAATCAAAGTCTATAAAGAAAACAAGGCAGCTATTTCCATGGCTCATAATCATATCCTACACGACAAAACAGAACATGTTGAAGTGAGTGAGCACTTCATTAAAGAAAAAATTGATGGTGGTGAAATTTGCATGTTCTCACAAAAAGTCTTCCCAAGAGACATTTTGATATTCTAAATAAGATGGATATAGAAGCAAACTACATAAGAATGTTCAAAACTAACCCCAAAATGATTTTCCCGAATACTGTCACGACAGCACCTTTCTTCCCTTTTCAATTTTCTCCCACACCATGGGCTAAGGGTTACAAATCTTTTATACTGTATGAGGCAGATTTCGAAGATAGGTAAAAGAAAGTGAAGAGGAACAATTTTAGTTATTACCTTTTGATAAGTCTGCTCCTGCCATTCGTTATTTGCGTCTTTTCTTGCTTCTAGTAAAAAAAAAAAGGTAAGCATTAACATTCAATAAACTGGGAAAATTTCATACAAGTGTGGGTGTTTGGGGTTGAGAGGAGTAGTTGATGGAATTTTAGGAACAAACAAAAAAAGGCTTGCACATCTAGTATACTACAACTTAGATATATTTATTATATAGTTCTACTAACATAGCAAAATCAGGCTCGTTTGAGTTTAAATCGTCAATCAGCTTTCAGAAGATAAAAGGTTTCTTTTATTTCTAACTTGTTTCACAAAAAAAAACAATGTCATTTGGAAGCATCTTAAAATAAAGCTCAACCGATTTCAATATCTGGAGCATAGAAAACTTCACCTGAAAGCAAACGTTTGGAAGCCAGCTTTAACTTCTGCCGTACCGTAGCAATGTACTCAACCTGTAAATAGATGTAGCTAATAAAATTAGAAATCTAACTCTTTTCAAAAGCTTAAAAAACACATAACTGATTCTCAGAAGATGATAGGATGCTAGATGACATGAAGGCGCTCTGTTAATTTTGGGTTCAAACAAGAAGGATAGAGTGTTTTCACAATAAAAAAGCCATAATTACATATAAAATGTCATATTAGATACCTCATTTTTGGCAGAAGCATTCAGGAGCTCCTCATATTTTTCTATACACTTAAGTATAGAAGGAGCAGTAAATCTTTCTAGAGGGGCGGGATCATGTTTGATATATACATCCATGCTGCACCAATTAATATTACATTTAAACAAATTGTGTTAGATTGAAGAACTTTATAGAAGTAAAGGTAAAAGGAAGTCAATCATTAAAAGTTATACATTATCAATGATAAAAACTAATAATTAAACTCTCAAACATGGCCTATCAGTTATTAGTGTATGAAAGAAGGAAATTTGGTGAGGCAAAAGGGAAAAAATGGAAAAGCAGAAACAGACAGAGAACGAATATAACAGAATGGACAGCTGGTACAAGGAGTGAGTAGGTCAGTTGTAATTTCTTCCTAAGGAAATAGGTTCAGGTTATCTCCATCCATTGTAATTTCTTTTCAATAGTACACCTCAGTGTATTAATCAAAGGTCCTTTGTTTTGAGCTTATAACAATTGGTATCAAAGCACTCATGTGAGTGCATGGTATCAAAAAGGATAGAAGGAAGAATCAAATCATTGGAGAAGGGAATGGAGAAGATGGGACGTGATATGCGTATTGTAAGGACTTATCTCCATCCATTGTAATTCCTTTTTAATAATCATCATAAAATGGGCAAAGCAAAACTCAATAAGATAGAAGGGTCTCTACCAGGAAGGTAGCTCAGTTGGCGAGCTAAGGGACATGAAGGAGTGCACCATAAGAGTGCAAGAAGGAGGTCCCGGGTTCAAGTCCCGGAAACTAACATTTCCCCCACCCCCACTAACAATTGCTTATCTAAAAAAAAAGAAGGGTCTCTACCAGCTTAACCAAGGTCCTGGGATCGAATCCAGCCGCCCATTGTGGTCCTACCCGGCTCGAGGGATTAGTCTCTGCAGTTGCGGGCAGAGGATATCCGGTTTATACAAAAAAAAAGTTTATTTTTATTTTTATTCTACGTTATCTTTCTCATTTAATAGTTGATTCCATTACTCCTCAAATTAAGGAGTTGGCTTTATGTAATTCTTTTATAAAAAGAACCATACTATCACTGAACATGTTGTCCTACCCTACGAATTACAACAAAAATCCTTAAAGATCATATACTCCAATATTCATATGTTATGTAAGCTTAAGTTTATGTGCATCATGTAAGTAACCACATCAAGACAATATTATGGAAACATACATGATAATCTTGCAAAATGGAATACAATAAAATAAACAAGGAAAGTGTAGAATAATGATATTAAACATAAAATAGTAAAGAAGAAATCCATCATCACATCAATTCCTACTTCATGCTATACGACCAAAGGACAACCAATGACTTTCAAACGAACATAGCTTCACAAAGAAAGGAGGAAAAACCGAATCTAAAGCTGGAAAAAGAAAAATATCATGTCACAACATTGACTATTGTAAATGCTCAAGTTTAAAAATAAAGATTCCATCATTTGAACTTATGCTCAACACTAACGCATTATGTTAGACAACTTCATATCTAAACAACATGACAGATATGATAATTGAACAGAATCTGCGTAATTGGAATCATATTTTTATGTTGGCATTTTTCTTACAGTGCCTTCACAACTTCCTTTCGAAACTCTGCTGATTTCCACTTGCCGGTTTCAATATTACCAAGTTTCTTTCTGTTTGTCTCCATCTTGTCTCAAAGGTAGTCAATATTTCCCTAAAAAGCCATAAAATTTATGAGAAGGTAACATTAGGAAAGCACCCATACTATGAACTCCATGATTTTCTATAACAGTTTCAGTGCAATGTAGCAATAAACTTAGCCCCAATTTTGAATTTTGTAAGTTTATTTGAAGAGAAACAACGGCATTGATATTTGGTTAAGCAAATTCATCAAACATGAAGATATTAGAAACAGATAATTTTCTTTTCCAACTCGGTATTCATACGTTTGACCTGAAAGAGGTTAGATTAGATTCTTGAAATCAAAAAGACTCTTATTATACTAGTTACTACAAAAGGGGGTAGCTTATTGTACTAATTACTACAAAAGGGAGTAGTAGCTTAGGTTAGATTCTTGAAATCAAAAAGATTTTCAACAAATCTTCCATCATCAATGCATAATTTCTCAAAAAATAGCATAGATTCAAGCAGCATTGCAACCGCGAAAATCCTCAGCAAACCTAGGTAACTTCTTGTGCAAGTTCATAAACCAAATTAAACACCACACAAACAAACAAAAAAAAACAATTTTTCGTAACTACAACAAAATAGGATTTTCCATTATCACAATTCATAGTGCAAGAACGATGAATCAATGATCAATTTACAAGAACAAGAAAGCATTAAGAATTTATTCAATTAAATTAAAATTAAAAAATAAAAGATATGAAGAAAGCACACCGCACCTTCGTAAAGCGACGAAGAGAACGAATCAGTGAGAGTGTGTTGCTTGGTTGATAGAATGGAAGTGGAAAAAAAAAGAGGGAAAGAGCGTTATATATATATCCGTTGAGTTGATCCGCGCCAGAATTGGCAGTTCAAAACGGTACACTTGTGTCACCGAGAAGAAGAAGGTCCCAACACTTCGTTAGTCGGTTAGCAGCAAATAAAGGATTTAATTAATTAATGTATTTAATTTAGAATTTAATTGCCATAGACAAGACACAGTAAGTAAAGAGTTTGACATTTACAATCAATGAAGTTACTTAATCTGTAACTTTCAAAATGAAGAAAAAAAAGTGATTTTTTTATTTATAATTTATCAATAATTTCAGACTGATTGCCGTTTTAAAATATATGTCCCTCATTATTGGTTGATTTGGCAATTTCAACAACATAGGGGACGTTGGCTCTCAGGTTCGAACCCGAGTATGAGCAGTGGTAGTGTGTGTGCGCTGTGTATATTTGTCATTGCATTTAAGAAGACTAAAAAATATGGGTCATGTTTTTCCCAACCCCCCCCCCCCCTCCTACTCACCACACAGAGCAAAAAGTCCAAAATACCCTTAATGAGAAAAGCGCGCCCTTATTTTTTCTGGTGATTCACGTGTCTGACACCTCGTAACCGAACCAGATACGTTGGTAAGGCGTTGTTTGTGACACCCCCCCATATTTTTGAAATTTTGCAGGTCTGGTTGGCAGCTACCTAACCAATCCGTTTAATGGTTGTCGAACGCGTCCGTTCTATGGTTGTCGTACATGTATCAAATATCTTCAATCTTTTAGTGGCTCAAATTCCACTGACAATTTGCATCGATGGCTTAAGATCAGTCAAATGTGTCAGAAAAAGGAGTGAATGACATATTCTTTGGAAAATGTGCCACAACGGATAGAATTTAAACGGCTAAGATTTGTGATCTAAAATTGAGATTCGGAGCGACGACGACATACACCATGATGGAAACACATTCCCATTTTCCAAGACATCATCCGTTAGAGCTGTTTGTCAAAACTATGCAGACTCTAGACGAGGTTATTTTTCTTTTGCAACAGGGACTTTGAAATTATTGTAACCAATTAATTAGTTTCATGTTTGATGTACGGTTATACTTTTTATGAATGAAATCCAAGTTTAAAATAAAAACCACAGAAATATAAATTAATTAGTAGTAAACGAGTTCAACACAAACGAGTTACCAAGTTAAAAACAACGTTTTTCGTACAAACTGCTAAAACACTAACATAAACCCTACTACAGCTGTCGCTCTCTCCTATTATAGACACAACCAAAACTCCTCCTAAGTCTACCAAATGGCCTCACGAGGGTCTTCATCATGTCCGGTATACTCCACGTATGCGTCCCTTTTGGAAATCTCCCATCTATCGAACACTCCATTTCTTCGACCAAATCAATCTTCTCAAGCATTATTTGTGAGACAGAAAAAAAGTATTAAAATAAGTACATGTTTAATAAATTAATAAATGAAATATGTAAAAGACGATCCTCTCTAGGCTCAGGCTCATCCTCCAGTATCTGGTAACTAGACGGAAGTATGAATGGGTGAGAGACCCTCCTAAACCAAGTGAAGTACCTTGGCATGGTGTCTCCATGACCCGACCTGATAGCCAGCCCCCACTCTATCACATGCTAGTGGAACTCCGCCCACATGCCGTCAGCATCCCCTAAAGTTACAGCCTGCCAAGTACGAGGTTTAGGGTCATCTAGGATCCCTTGTACAAAGCCAAACTGCCTGACTACACGATCTGGCAGATAAGGCACCATGCACCTAACATGAGATATGAACCCTCTGAACAGTGACAGCTGACCGAACTGCATGACATATCTGTGAGCTACATATGGGTCCCAGGTGACCTCATCTGGGTGAAGCCTATCCAGCGCTAGTGGAATTGCCTTCCCGTCCCCGCCGGAAGTAGCCACCCACTGCTTGGCACGTGGTTGTGTCTCATCATACGCAGGGTCCACGTGCTTGATACCAAAGTTGTGACCCTGGAAATGCTCAAAAATTCAGGCTTGTAATGAACATAGGAATCATGTTAGAATCCTACAATAACATCGTAAATGATAAATAAATTAATCATAATACATACCTGAAGTAGTGTAGCGTAGCCAACTACCTGCTTATTTTTTGGTTTGTTGGCGTATTGTAGTTGGCCATATAGATGGGCAATGGCCATCCCACCATGAGTAACCGCCAGTCTGGTCCAAATAAATCAGCATACCAAGATTGGTCAACTTCACCTTGTTCCCCGACTTGTCAGTGAAGATGGTGGTGCCCAACAGATATATATATATATATAATATAGGCTCTAGAGGCATCCTCCCATCGCTCCTCTTTGATGGCCATAGGGTACACCACGTCCCTCACCCATTTTAGATCCACATAAAACCCTTTGGTTTTTGTCTAGGTATATGCATCTGTGGGGTTTGCACCTAAGTAGTCGATCAATAACTGCTCCCCATGTTCCTTAGTGTAGTCCACCATGTTATAAAACGTCCCAAAGATGGGGATGTGCATCAATGAAGATACATCATTGAGCACCAATAAGTAGGTGGAATGATGAAGTATCTGGCTGCCAATGCTCGATAAATGCATTTAAAAGGCCACCAAGGACATTGGGATACCCTAAGTCCCTAAGAGAGTATAGCCCAGATGTCATCACAAAGTTGACAATGTTAGGATGCGGGTCTACCTGGCTCTTCCCATGTGAAATTATTTTAAACTCCTTACGATCCTGCATTGGCAAATGGTATCCGTAACTAAAGCATTCAAAAAAGTAATAATAAAGTTTACAAAATATATGATAGGTAACTTACCATGTCATCCCATAGGGATTTAGCAAAATGAGACCGTAAATCGGCAGCACAGACCTATCCTCTGGACCACCCGGGAAAGGGAAATTGGAAACAACAATTGATGTGGAAGGAGCTTTAGCACAAATGAGGTATTATTCATAAATCATTGTTTGCCTTATCTTCTTCATTAAGAACTCTATATAGCTAATTTTGTGAATATTGGTTTTTTGCTTATAGTAGAATTCAAAATTCTTTCTTTGATATTCTTATTTTCTTTATCTTTCTTTCGCTCATGATCGTTAGGGTCACACACAATGTTGGTGTTCCTTTCGATGAATCCATCGTCTCAACAACAACAACAACAACAAAACTAGTTCCAATACTCACAATTATCAAAAAGATATGCTCCATCCATATTTCATGTACCCAAGTGACACTCCTAGTATTTTTTTTGTTTACCCATTCCCTAACTAGTGACAATTACTGCTCTCTTGGTCAAGATCCATGCTCAGTTTCCCTTCGTTCTAAGATCAAACAATGGTTTATTCATCCAACCCTAATTTTGCCCCTTAATGTAGATCACATACCTCTTGCTTAGGATCCATAAATCCTCAAAGTGTCATGTGGATGAATATTGCTTTTGAAATCTAGAAATAAATGAAAGACCCCTATCATCAATTCGCTTGCTGTTGATAGCTAATTTAAGATTTCTTGGACTCGTAAAGTTTCTATCTTGAGAGTTTTCATCAAGAGGAAATTAAGGTATGTAGTTGCGTTTAAACTTGTGATAACAAATTGAAGTGTCATGGCCATATATAGCGATGGTAGACTTGGCATTGTGTAGAGCCACGATTGCCACAACCGTAAGCATCCTTGCCACTAGAGTGCTTTTCATAGCTAGTGAAATCACCATGATCATCTGCATGTAAAGACTACAAGGATGACTCACTGGTTTGAGCAAGATTCAGTTGCGAAGCTGTTTCCTCGAGTGAAGAATTTGATGTTTTTATGAGAGTATGTGAGATCTTACGAGCTTGAGAACAAAATAGAACTCTTAAGAGACGATGAAATCCTCTCCAAGTAAACCCTAAATTTGTTTCCTAAACTATCACACTCTCTCTCCTATTTTGTCCCAAAACTATAAAAACATAATAAATAGTTCCTAAACTATTCTATATCAATAAATTTAGTCCATCAATTACTTTCTACACATGAGATTAATGAATAGTTCCTGAACTAAATTGATAAGTTTAAAATAATTTAGAGACTATTTATTAAATAAATAAAACTTACTAGTAAGATTTTCTTACTAGCCTTGCTTTCTCCATTCCTTTCTGATGCGATGTTACAGAAGCTTCGGTCGTTGCATGTTCCGTGTGAGGGTGATTGTTCAGATAGGAAGATTTGGGCTGGAAATAGCAATGGCAATTTTGCTGTTTCTAGTGTTTACTCATTGATTCAGAATCTTCCTGAATCGAGCTTTGAAGATGTGTGGAACTATTTGGAGGTTGGAAACTCCCGAACGTATTAGGCATTTTGCTTGGCAAGTTGTCCATGGAAGACTAGCTACAATGGAGTATGGTGGTAGATGGTCCCTTTCAAGTAGTCATTGTGCTCACTGCCCTAGTGTTGTTGAAACTATTGTTCATGTTTTGCGAGATTGCTCTACAAATCGTTTTTATGGCGCATCTTCTCCCTCTTGAGTCAATTTTATGGTTGCAATTTATTTGATTGGATTTTGTTTAACTTGAATCTGGATTGTAGTAGCACATTTCAAGCGCATTGGTCTTCGATTTGGGCGAGTTTGTGTTATCCCGATTTTGTGAGGCCTATAAATCTTGCGCAAGTGATTGTCAATTATGTTTCTTTCTATCTTATTAAGCAGTCAGATTGTGCCGTTATCCCTCATCAACCCCCGTGTTGAGGTTATGGTTAGATGGGTCCCTCCTTTGAATGGAACAATTTGTCTAAACTGTGATGGTGCTACTATGGGCAATACTAACATAGCTGCGTGAGGTGGTGTTGTCCGTGACCACACTGGTAAGTGGCTGATTGGTTTTGCTCGCTATGTTGGAGACGCCTCAACTTATGTTGCTGAA
Source organism: Oxytropis ochrocephala (assembly GCA_020916435.1). NCBI lineage: Eukaryota > Viridiplantae > Streptophyta > Magnoliopsida > Fabales > Fabaceae > Oxytropis > Oxytropis ochrocephala. The sequence goes on along the minus strand of CM037088.1, from coordinate 99,040,772 downwards.
CTCTGGGGTGTTTTGGAAGGACTAAAATTGGCTCGGATGAATGGTTTCTCTAGAGTAGTAGGTCAAATTGATTTAGAGGCTGTGATTCATTGTTTATCTGGGTCATCCACAGGTAGTTCAATGGGTAGGAATATTGTTCGCCGCATTCATCAATTACTCGATTTGGATTGGTTAATTTCTTTCAAGCACGTCTATCGGGAACCCAACAAAGTTGCGAATGGTCTTGCCGCTTTTGGCTTTTCTTTTAGTGTTGGTGACAATCTAGTAATTCTTGATGAGCTAGCCGATACTGTTAGATAGCTTCTTGTTGATGATTGTATTGGACTCCTCGGCTAATTTCCGTGTAATCAGTTTTTGGGCTTTAAGCCTAATTTTATATAATAAAAAAAAAGAGCGATGGCAAAAAAGAATAACTCTTATTAGATAGAATTCCGTGTTGTTTGATTTAGGGTGAATTTCATATGATTCATTTGTACTAAATAACACTCCGCTTATTATATCTCTATTATATTAAACCATGAATCTTCCACCTATACATCCACATGTCCTTCCACGTCACTAATTACGTCACCTTCCTTTTAATCCACGTTAGCTTCGTTTTAATAAAATCTCAATATGAAAATACCCCTGAAATTATATACCCTGTGGTTGTCACTACTAAATTTTAGAGTACTATTATGGCAAAAACATTGATCATGTGGGTCTCTCATAATATACTGTGGTACTCTTGCTATTTGGAATTTTTGAATTTGTTTTTGTCCTCCAATGTAATTTTTCATCTTTAGCTATAAATATTATTCATTTGGGGTATGGTCATGTGCTAAAGTCAAGGAAACCTATGTTAATCATCTCTGTAACACCCCCTTTTTCTAACCTTAAAAGGTGATGCTACACTTAAGTACTAATCCCATTTCTAAATTATATTTTTATTTTTTTTTAAAACGCCTTTGTTTACTTTTGATAAGAATTTTCTAAATATTAACCAAATAAAAAAAATATTATCATACACCCATCATAACATATATATATGCATCATATGTAAAAGTCAACACCTATCGAGTCATAGTCTTGCCCTTAGGCTTACACAAGATCAATGGTTAGGTACCATATCTAATAATATCCAATATAGTACGCCCTACCGAGTCACACCCACACCAGTCAGGTTACGTCCTAAGCAGTCAGGTTAGTATGCCTATACACCTGATATATATATATACTGCCCCAAAATATAGAGTTATGAGAGGTTACAAAACAGTCTATGTCCCAAAAGAAAACCCCTATACTCCATCCCCCAAAAACCATCAAAACAAGACCACCATCTCTCAAAAGCTAATGATACCCATTGGGGAGATCCCCACTGATACCACTGCCCTCTGAAACATCAGCTGGTTCCCATTCAGGTACGATCTGAACGGGTTCTTCATAAATTTCCGGAGTCACCACCTCAGGAACTACAAATTCTGCATCGCTACTTCCTAATCACAATGTCCTAACTACTACTTCAGGAATGACTATATGTGGTAGTAAAATCTCGATCATCTGGTTCATAGGTAGTGTGATGGATAAAGTAATGTGGGATGTAATGGAAGTCATAGGTACCCCCCCAACTCCATCTGTGGTTTGGACATGACCTGTATAGGTGATGGTCTGTGTGGGCAGATCAATCTCCCAGAGGGGGTTCCCTCCTCCTCCGTAAAAGGTGATATGTCGATGACCCGAGTGTCCCAAGTCCGCCTCCTCCATCCGAAATGTAAGGGTGAAATACTCGTACACAAGTTTGCAACACGATGGTTACACAAGTTACAAATAATATTACACAATCACTCATATTAGTATATAAAATACATGACACACAATTCAATCACGACCAAGAAAATTGACCACTCTTAATCCCAAATCCTGCAAAACATAATCAACATTCTAGTGAAATTAATAATTGATTGTTAGCCAAATGAACTAAGTGTCACACTTATTCTATAATCCATTCAATGAAGTTAATCCACTATCTAAAATATTATACTCAACCTACTCCATGGAGATTTCTATCATCATGAGCGTAAGGTCGTTTCAACTGCCATAACATGATCGTTTATAAAGAGCAGATATACAATCCATACTCCAATCATTCTGGCCCGAGCGCTGCACCTTATTATAGATAGTCCTGCACAGTCAGGCTCACCGTGTCGGGTAATACGATTTCCCCGGCCGGTGATGCTACAATGACCATTGGTAGGAGTTCAAACACAAGTGCCCCGGAAGGTGCATAGTCGACCCAACCGAACCTATCCTCGCCTTATATACTTGATAGTACTATAAGAAACATCCTGTAAAGCTCTTAGTAAAAACATCAGTCTTACCAAATCTAATCCATAATCAACTTGACAAATCAGTCCTTAGGATTCATAATAACAACTAGTGAGACACACCTCAACTTATCAATCCTCATATGTCATATCCCTAAGTAACATAGACAACTCCTATTTCAACCAAATCCAAAATGTACTTAATTTGACTCAATTACATAGAACCCAAACAAATCACAATCACACACATCACCTAAGAATAGCTAATAATATATATACAGACAACACATAATTTGTGCCCATCAACTTATTATTAGTATTTCCCCTTACCTGAAAATTGGTCCAAACTAGCTTGATGGTCAACACTTGCTTCAAATTCTACAACACCTATTACTCATCAAAACGACTATGTCTTAATTTACTATAATCATAATTAAATCATAACTAGAATTATTTTATTAAAATTCTATTTTGAATCCTTGTGTGTTTCAAGATGTAAGAGACATTTGTTTTAAAAGGAAAATCCCTTTGATAGACATAGTTTTCATTCACAAGTTTTTGGTGTATTGAGAATGTATCTAAGTTAGAGTTAAATTATTATTATTTTTGAATGTAAGTCTAAGAATACATAACGACATATATATAGATTCAGCTTCAGAATGTAATCCTAGAATTTAATCCCTTTGTTCACCTACTAAATCAATTCTTGAATAATCATCCTATCTCAAAATGCCACCATAAATCAATTAGCTACACCATGTCCTAGCATCTGAAATGAATAGGTAATAATATGATAGTAACTAATTTTTTTTTAAAATATGAATCAAACTCAAAACATGTCTATATGTGTTCTTGTTAAAAGGGATAATCTAAATGTGAGAGGAAGTGAAAAGAGATACATCATTTAGGGTAGCCTACTGACGTTAGTTTTCATTCTTAATGCAAAAGTTTTGATTTATAATAGTAAAAATGTTTCATTCTCAGTATAGAAGTTTTGATTTCTAAGAGTAAAAAAAAGAAAAAAAAAGAAAGAGCAACAAAAAGATAAATAAAGAAAGTAAAGTGAAGACAGAGATATCGGAACCTGATGCAGAGAAGTTCAGAGAGAAATTGTTCTTTGGAAGGTAAAGTTTTTTTGGGCGTAAGAGAAATGAAAGAGTGAACCTCTTTATATAGTAGATAGAAGAGGTAATCCGGTAACATTTTGCATACGTGTCGACGTTAATATAAAAACTTCTGTTCATCCCTTTTAGCCACAAAATCATTCTTAGAATTTGACCGTATACGTATGTGTTGTTTCTAGAATAAGAGACGTATTTTTTTAGTATTTCGGTAATAATAATAGACATATTTTCAGTAAAATAAAATTCTGCAGATACACTTTCGATCTTTACATTTTACAGAACTTAATGCACTAAATTTCAAAATTTTCCGATAAGTCTGGACTTCCTAGTGCGGTACAAATTTACACTGACAGATCCTTTTTAGCTATAATTTGATGAAATTTTAAGCTCAAAATTTTTCCATAAGCTTCTATGATATTTCTCTTTAGTCCTACGATTTTATTTTTCTTAAAAACATTCTCTAAATACCAAACTAATTATTATTCTATATAAGAAAATATATAATTATAATATAAACAAAGAAACTAAAATTTTATGGTGTTACATTACTACCCCACTAAAAAAAAATTTCGTCCTCGAAATTGTGTACCTTAAAATAAATTCGGATCTCGCGCTCATATTATCCTCCTCTAATTCCCAAGTTGAATCTCCATTTACTGATCCCATACAACTTTGACTAAAGATATTTGTTTTCCTCGAAGTTGTTTGACTCTCCTATCTTCAATCCTTCTTTGGAGATGTCTCATATGACAAATTTTCTTTTAACGGTGATTGCACGTCGAGTTCAATTATGTGAGATGGATCAGAACATACTTCCTTAGTCATGAAACGTGCAACACATTGTGAATGTTTGAAAGAAAAGGCGGTAAAGCTATTTGGTAAGCTACCTGACCAACTCGTAAATAATTTGATATGGTCCAATAAATTTCGGGGTGAGTTTCTTCGACTTAATAGCTCTTCCGACACTGTGGTTGATGTAACTCTTAAAAACACGTGTTCGCCTTCTTGAAATTCGAGAGGTCTCCTTTTCCGATCAGAGTAACTTTTCTGTCTGCTTTGTGCAATCTTCATCTTTTCACGAATTTGTTTGACTTTCTCCGTTGTTTGTTGCACAATCTCAGGTCCTAACATAGCACTTTCCCCGTCTTGATACCAACATAACGGCGTTTGGCATTTCCTTCCGTACAAAGCTTCGTAGGGTGCCATTCCGATACTTGAGTGAAAAAATCATTATTGTAGGTAAACTCAATCAATGGTAGTAGATTGTCCCAACTTCCTCTATTATCCAAAACACATGCTCTTAGCAAATCTTCCAGAGATTGAATTGTCCTTTCTGTTTGTCCATCTGTCTGAGGGTGGTACGTGAACTTAGCCTGAGCTTCGTTCCCAAAGCTTCTTGTAAACTTTGCCAAAAATGAGAAGTGAATTTCGGTCTCGATCCAAACAATACTAGAGGAACTCCATGTAACTCCGATTATTTCTTTGATGTATATCTCGCTATAGTTTCTCCACATTATAATTAACTCTCACATGTAAGAAATGTGCCGACTTTGTCAGCCTGTCTACTATCACCCAAATTGAATCAAAATTCTGTGTTGTCCTTGGTAGTCCTACTACAAAATCCATTGATATGCTCTCCCACTTCCATTCTGGTACGTCCAATGATTGAAGCATACCGGCAGGTTTTTGATGTTCGACCTTCGCCTTCTGACATGTTAGACATGATGCGGCGTGATTCGCCACTGTCTCTTCATTCCTGGCCACCAAATTTTTTGCTTTAGATCTTGATACATTTTTGTTGCTCCAGGATGTATACTCAACTTACTCTTATGTGCTTCATCCAAAATCATTCTCTTTATTTCCAAATTATTCGGGATGCAAACTCTCTCGTTGCATCTCAAAATGCCATCGGTTCCCAAACTGAACTCTGCAGCTCTTTCCTGTTTAATTAGTTTTCTCTTTTCCTGCAGATGTTCGTCACTTGCTTGTTGTTCACGGATATCCTCCATAAATCCGCTTGACACCTTTATCATTCCTAAGGAAATCTTCCCACTAGTTAACTCTACAGTTAGATTTAGATCTCGAAATTTCTCTAACAGCTCTAACTCCTTAGTCATCATAGCAGAAATGTGAATCGTCTTTCGACTTAATGCGTCTGCTACAACATTTGCTTTCCCCGGGTGATAAAGTAAGGTAAAATCGTAGTCTTTTAGAAATTCCATCCATCGCCTCTGTCTCATATTGAGTTCTTTTTGATCAAAAAGGTACTTCAAACTCTTATGGTCACTGAAAACATCAAAATTTGCTCCATACAAATGATGTCTCCAGATCTTGAGCGCAAAGACCACTGCAGCTAATTCCAAATCATGGGTAGGGTAATTCTTCTCGTGAGCCTTTAGTTGTCTTGAGGCATACGCTACGACTCTTCTATGCTGCATCAGAACACAACCTAACCCTTGGTGTGAAGCATCACAGTATACTTCATACGGTTCATCTGGTTGTGGCAAAACTAATACTGGTGATGTTGTCAAACGCGTCTTCATCGTTTGAAAACTTTCTTCACACTTCTCGGTCCAAACAAACGGTTGATCCTTCCTTGTGAGTTGAGTCAATGGTGCTACTATCCTTGAGAATCCTTCGATAAATCTCCGATAGTATCCAGCCAAACCAACAAAACTACGGATCTCGATCCATCGACCTTGGTTGTTCCCATGAAAGTACAGTCTCCACTTTCGCTGGGTCCACAACAATTCCTTCCTTGGTAATCACGTGACCTAAAAATTTAACTTCTTCAATCCAAAATTCACACTTTGACAGCTTTGCATATAACTTCTTCTCCTGTAGAACTTGCAAAACTTGCCGAAGATGATCTTCATGCTCCTCGTAGCTCTTAGAATAGATAAGAATATCATCAATGAACACAACGACAAATTTGTCGAGAAATGGATTAAAAATACGATTCATGTAATCCATGAAGATAGCGGGTGCATTCGTTACTCCGAATGGCATCACCAAATACTCGTAATGACCATAACGAGTCCTAAATGCAGTTTTTGAAATATCCTCGGGTTTTACTCTAATTTGGTGATATCCCGTTCTCAAATCAATTTTTGAGAAAACAACAGCTCCACGAAGTTGATCCATCAAATCGTCAATGCGAGGTAGAGGGTACTTATTATTTATCGTCACTTTGTTCAATTGACGATAGTCGACACAAAGCCTTGAACCTCCATCTTTCTTTCACTAACAAGACTGGTGCTCCCCAAGGTGATACGCTTGGTCTAACGAACTGTTTTGACAACAAATCCTCAAGTTGACTTTTCAGTTCTGCTAACTCCGTAGGTGACATCCTATACGGTGCAATAGAGATTGGGCCTGATCCGGGTATGAGATCTATTGAAAATTCAATATCTCGCACAGGGGGTAATCCGGGAACATCTTCTGGAAATACTTCCGGAAAATCTTTTACGACGGGTACTTCGCTTAAAGTAACTTCTTTTTCCACTTTTAAGGAAGATAACAACTTGTAACCTTGAGCACCTTCTTTTAAAGAAGCTATTGCTTGATTAGCAGATATAAATTCTGAAATTCTAGGGTCGGGAAAAACTAAAGTTTTATGCGCCTGATCCAAAAGGATGTGGTTAGAAGACAACCAATCCATGCCTAAAATCACATCTAGTTGTGTTAAAGGCAAACATATCAAATCAACAAGGAATCTCCTATCATGGATAACAATAGGGCAGTTTAGACACATAGATTGTGCCACTATAGGTTTAGCAGTTGGAGCAGAAATGATCAAATCAAAAGGTAATGATGTAACAGGTAAATTCAATTCTTTCACTCTATCCAAAGAGATAAAAGAATGGGTTGCTCGAGAATCAAATAATACGGTTAAAGAGCTTACCTTCCATGTCACAATTCCCTAGTATAAGATCTTCAGATTGCGAAGCCTCAACACCACTGATGGTGTAAACTCTTCCTTTTGCCACCGGCCTGTCAGCTCTCATATTATTCACCGCTGGCTCCACTTTTGGCTCAGTGCAGTCTTTCACCATGTGTCCCGATTTTCCACATTTGTAACACACCACTCCCCTCAAGGGACATGTGTCAGCCATATGATCTTGCATTCCGCATTTGAAACATCGTCGGATGGGTCCTGGATTTTGATTCCTATTTAGTCCACCGCCAAAAGCAGATGAGATCGGACGATATGGTTGTTGATTCTGATTATTCCCTGAGGGTCAGGAATAAGGCTTCTTGTAAGGTTGTTTTCCCCTTTGGTTCCATCCTTGTGTTGGATACCGACCTAGATAGCCCTCCCAGATTTCCCTGTTGATTCCACCTTCCTTCATTGTCTCTATCTTCCTACACTTTTCCACAAGTGGTTGAAATTGTCGAATTTCGAGTGGCAAGACTGACTCTTTGATGTTCAATCTCAGTCCTCCTTCAAACCTTTCGCATAGCCAATCTTCATCCACCTGATCCTGAAAGAAACGAAAATACTTTGCCAACGACTCAAACCTTGCCGCGTATTCTCCGACTGTCATTCCTCCTTGTTTCAGAATCAGGAACTCCTGTTCCTTTGCAGTCCTAGCACTCCTGGGAAAATATTTATCTAGAAATTTAGCACGAAATACCTCCCATGTGACTTCCTGGTTATTGGCTTCGACTATCTGTCGGGCTCCTCTCCACCAATATTCTGCATCACCAAGCAGCAGAAAAGATGCATAACTAACCTTCGCTTCATCTGAGCACCTTAGCACGGTGAAAATCTTCTCGATCTCTTGAAGCCATAAGTCAGCCTTTTCGGGTTCAGTTTCTCCATGAAATTGTGGAGGATCATGACGCCTAAAGTCAACCAAACCTTTAGACTCAGTAGCTTGTTCCTCCCTTTGTTGTTTGCGAATATCCCTTTGATTTTTCGCAGCAGTTTGTTGTGCAATGGATGTCGCCATATCGGCCATAACTTGAATAGCTCTATCCATGTTATTCCCAGCATTGTTGTTTCCTTCTCCAGTGTTCTCAGTATCTAATTGTTCATTTCTACTAGCCATTGGGTTCCTATAAGGCAATACTATTCAGAACTTAATAAGAAAATAATCCAAATAATTTACAGAGTTCACACAACAAAACAGATAGAAAAAATCCAAATAATTCACATAGTTCACATAACAAAAGACATAGAAAATAATTCAAATAATTCAGAGTTCACAAAACAAAACACAACAGACCTACAACCCATAGTCTACCCGATAGACTCGATCTGCTCTGATACCACTATTGTAACACCCCCTTTTTCTAACCTTAAAAGGTGATGCTACACTTAAGTACTAATCCCATTTCTAAATTATATATTTTTTTTTTTAAAACGCCTTTGTTTACTTTTGATAAGAATTTTCTAAATATTAACCAAATAAAAAAAATATTATCATACACCCATCATAACATATATATATGCATCATATGTAAAAGTCAACACCTATCGAGTCATAGTCTTGCCCTTAGGCTTACACAAGATCAATGGTTAGGTACCATATCTAATAATATCCAATATAGTACGCCTAACGAGTCACACCCACACCAAGGTCGGGTTACGTCCTAAGAGTCAGGTTAGTATGCCTATACACCTGATATATATATATACTGCCCCAAAATATAGAGTTATGAGAGGTTACAAAAAGCAGTCTATGTCCCAAAAAAAACCCCTATACTCCATCCCCCAAAAACCATCAAAACAAGACCACCATCTCTCAAAAGCTAATGATACCCATTGGGGAGATCCCCACTGATACCACTGCCCTCTGAAACATCAGCTGGTTCCCATTCAGGTACGATCTGAACGGGTTCTTCATAAATTTCCGGAGTCACCACCTCAGGAACTACAAATTCTGGTACTGCTACTTCCGGAATCACAATGTCCGGAACTACTACTTCAGGAATGACTATATGTGGTAGTAAAATCTCGATCATCTGGTTCATAGGTAGTGTGATGGATAAAGTAATGTGGGATGTAATGGAAGTCATAGGTACCCCCCCAACTCCATCTGTGGTTTGGACATGACCTGTATAGGTGATGGTCTGTGTGGGCAGATCAATCTCCCAGAGGGGGTTCCCCTCCTCCTCCAGAAAGGTGATATGTCGATGACCCGAGTGTCCCAGAAGTCCGCCTCCCTCCATCTGAAATGTAAGGGGTGAAATACTCGTACACAAGTTTGCAACACGATGGTTACACAAGTTACAAATAATATTACACAATCACTCATATTAGTATATAAAATACATGACACACAATTCAATCACGACCAAGAAAATTGACCACTCTTAATCCCAAATCCTGCAAAACATAATCAACATTCTAGTGAAATTAATAATTGATTGTTAGCCAAATGAACTAAGTGTCACACTTATTCTATAATCCATTCAATGAAGTTAATCCACTATCTAAAATATTATACTCAACCTACTCCATGGAGATTTCTATCATCATGAGCGTAAGGTCGTTTCAACTGCCATAACATGATCGTTTATAAAGAGCAGATATACAATCCATACTCCAATCATTCTGGCCCGAGCGCTGCACCTTATTATAGATAGTCCCGCATACGGGCTCTCACCGTCGGGTATACGATTTCCCCGGCCGGTGATGCTACAACCGACCATTGGTAGGAGTTCAAACACAAGTGCCCCGGAAAGGTCTCAGAGTCGACCCAACCGAACCTATCCTCAGTCTTATATACTTGATAGTACTATAAGAAACATCCTGTAAAGCTCTTAGTAAAAACATCAGTCTTACCAAATCTAATCCATAATCAACTTGACAAATCAGTCCTTAGGATTCATAATAACAACTAGTGAGACACACCTCAACTTATCAATCCTCATATGTCATATCCCTAAGTAACATACACAACTCCTATTTCAACCAAATCCAAAATGTACTTAATTTGACTCAATTACATAGAACCCAAACAAATCACAATCACACACATCACCTAAGAATAGCTAATAATATATATACAGATAACACATAATTTGTGTCCATCAACTTATTATTAGTATTTCCCACTACACAAAATTGGTCCAAACTAGCTTGATGGTCAACACTTGCTTCAAATTCTACAACACCTATTACTCATCAAAACGACTATGTCTTAATTTACTATAATCATAATTAAATCATAACTAGAATTATTTTATTAAAATTCTATTTTGAATCCTTGTGTGTTTCAAGATGTAAGAGACATTTGTTTTAAAAGGAAAATCCCTTTGATAGACATAGTTTTCATTCACAAGTTTTTGGTGTATTGAGAATGTATCTAAGTTAGAGTTAAATTATTATTATTTTTGAATGTAAGTCTAAGAATACATAACGACATATATATAGATTCAGCTTCAGAATGTAATCCTAGAATTTAATCCCTTTGTTCACCTACTAAATCAATTCTTGAATAATCATCCTATCTGAAAATGCCACCATAAATCAATTAGCTACACCATGTCCTAGCATCTGAAATGAATAGGTAATAATATGATAGTAACTAATTTTTTTTAAAATATGAATCAAACTCAAAACATGTCTATATGTGTTCTTGTTAAAAGGGATAATCTAAATGTGAGAGGAAGTGAAAAGAGATACATCATTTAGGGTAGCCTACTGACGTTAGTTTTCATTCTTAATGCAAAAGTTTTGATTTATAATAGTAAAAATGTTTCATTCTCAGTATAGAAGTTTTGATTTCTAAGAGTAAAAAAAAGAAAAAAAAAGAAAGAGCAACAAAAAGATAAATAAAGAAAGTAAAGTGAAGACAGAGATATCGGAACCTGATGCAGAGAAGTTCAGAGAGAAATTGTTCTTTGGAAGGTAAAGTTTTTTTGGGCGTAAGAGAAATGAAAGAGTGAACCTCTTTATATAGTAGATAGAAGAGGTAATCCGGTAACATTTTGCATACGTATCAGTTAATATAAAAACTTCTGTTCATCCCTTTTTAGCCACAAAATCATTCTTAGAATTTGACCGTATACGTATGTGTTGTTTCTAGAATAAGAGACGTATTTTTTTAGTATTTCGGTAATAATAATAGACATATTTTCAGTAAAATAAAATTCTGCAGATACACTTTCGATCTTTACATTTTACAGAACTTAATGCACTAAATTTCAAAATTTTCCGATAAGTCTAGACTTCCTAGTGCGGTACAAATTTACACTGACAGATCCTTTTTAGCTATAATTTGATGAAATTTTAAGCTCAAAATTTTTCCATAAGCTTCTATGATATTTCTCTTTAGTCCTACAATTTTATTTTTCTTAAAAACATTCTCTAAATACCAAACTAATTATTATTCTATATAAGAAAATATATAATTATATTATTCTATATAAGAAAATATATAAGGCCAAATTTGGAAAATCCCTTTGAATTCGGATAAGGGCTAGGTTTAGGTTCGGGAGTTGTTTATGTGCGGGGAAGGTATTAGCACCCCGCAACATCCTTCAAAGAAGGCTACCTATTAATTAATTGTGTAAAAATGTTAATTTAAAATATATTGAATTTTACCCTTTTACAATTTAAAACTAAATAAAAGACTATGATAAATAGTTAGTTGTTTTGATATTTTTTGAGAAAGTAAGAAATGAATTATTAGAGAAATTTTTTAAAAAAAGGGTTTTATTAGTGCAATTGACAGAGGTCGGCCGCCCTCTGCTCCTACATACCCCCTAGGTGGGGGATCAAATCACATGTATTTCTTGGTATAAAAAATTTGTGTGTTGAGTATTTTTTAATTAATGAAAAAATGGTTTTTGATGTAATAGGAAAAATATAGTAATTTGTTAAAATAGAAATGAGGGAAGTGTAGTTAGCTGAAAGGATATTGCATAATTAAAACTGGGGGTGCAGTTAGTTGAATGAATGGTATAATCAAACAGGGGGTGTAAAAAAAGGAAGCCCAGTTCGCATGGGAGAGCCAGTATTCGAAGCTGGGCTTAAGTGAGGGAGGGTGCGCGCATCAAATTGTCGGTGCAGATAGTATTCTGAACATTTAAAAAAATAAAAATAAAAAGAGACACTATAAGCCCAAACCTAAAAACAGAAACCCTAAAATCATTTCACCCTTTCCCCCCATTCTATGCGGCGTCGCGAGAGAGAGAGAGAGAGATTTCCGGCGAAGATTCCGCCGGTTTCCACGGTGAGATAGAGCTGGGAGGCAAAAATTTCGCCGGTTTCTGGGGAAGGAGAGAGGAAACCGAAGCTTCCATGGATGGGTTTGAGCGACGGGTCGCGATGAAAGGAGAGAGAGATGTCGCCGGAGGGAGAGCCTTGGTGGGCGCCGGCGACGTAGACGACGACGGTGGTGAGTTTTCCGGCGGTGATTTTCTGGGTTCAGTTCAAGCTTCGTTTTCCGCGGTGGTTGTCTGGGTTTCGGCTCAGTTTTGATTCGTTTTGGGGGAGGGAGGCTTCGTGGTGGCTCGCCAGAGATTCATCGGAGAAGACGAAGTCTCCGACGACGTTTACAGGTTCTATCTACCCCCTTTTTAAGTTTATTTCTATGCTTATTTTTGATATCTCTGGTTTGGATTTGCTGGTTTTGTTCTTGACTTTTCTAAAAATGGATCTGGTTCCTATTTGTTCAGAAAATGTGTATTTTTGATTCCCTAGTCATCATAAACAAATAGCTAGATTTTTTTAAGACAACAAACAACACACGAATCATACGTTTTTGACAGAATCTGGATTTCATACATGTTATACCCCAGTTTTGTCCGTATTCTTTTTCCGGTCTTTAGTCGTTTGTTTTATTATTTGTTCTGAAGTCGTGCAATTACGAGAATTGTTAAAAAAGGTCTCATTTACTAACCTAAGCCAATCTCAACTAACCTGTTCAACTAAGTCGAAGTGTCGTTGTTTAAATAAGAATGTGCGCGAATGATCGATCTTTTCGCGCATTCTTTAGTTGAATAGTCGTATTTAGGCCTAGTCGAACTTAGTTGGGTGCATCCGAGTCGTTTCCGTGCAAATAGACTTATTCAAGTTGTTTTCTCGCATTTGGGCTCATCATTCCGACTTCTTTTCTATTTTTATTATTTCGTACTTATTTTGAGCATATACATATACAAATAGTTCAAAAAAATGCCAAAAAATTTCTATTTAGTTTAATTTACAATTTAAAAGCACTTAAGAGTCAAATAAGTCCAAAAATACAAAAAAAATAATAATACTAAACATACAAAAAAAATATATCCGAAAATACAATCTAAAATAGCAAATTAGGGTTGCAGCTGATCTCCTAAAAGTCTTTGGAGTCCTTTATTGGGCACAGGTTCCAACTTCGAAATAGAGTCAAAGCCTGGTCAAAAATCATTAATGCGTTAACCTAATTTTCGACTATAAATAAACAGTCTGATAACAGTCTAAGACACAGAAATCAAGGCAGAAAACTACTGCTAAAATCACCCAAAAATAGGATTAGAGTTTCACATCGAAACCCTAATCCACTAAATACTGATTACGAAGTTACGTTGTTAAAGAGTAGAAGGCGTGCGATCGAGGATTCAAAGAAGCGACACACAAATACAAAGAATTACAAACAAAGATACTAGGAGGCCAATCTGAAGCTGGAGTAAAGGTTGGTCCCTCTAAAAACAATTAACAGCTAGAAATAAAATAGCTTACGTGAACTGATTTATGTTTTCAGTAACAACTCAGAATGTAAGTTTAGTTTATATATGTTTTGTGAATAAAAATATTGCCATGAACATGAAATCAACAAACAGACCTGAACACTATTTTTCTTGTTACTGAAAACTAAAACTAAATGATAGACATCATAGAGTTGTGAATCAGATTACAAAATTAGAGAAGAGTACACATTAAAGTGCAAAAACTCAAGAACAGGTTAGGATTCAAAACATGATAATTTTGTGGTTTTAAAGAAGAGGGAATTAAATTAGAGACAGCATCAGACCAGACTAAGGAACAAACAGAATAAGGAAAAGGGATAAAAAACTGACCTTGAGCTCGCCGGAGCTCCAGTCGTCTTCTCCGGCGAGAGCTCCGGCGAGGTTCTTCAAAACCGAGCCCAAATCAATGAGAATGAACCCAGAAAACAAACCCAGTCTTCTCAAGCTCCATCCAGTCTTCAAAATCCGAACCCCCATCTTCTCCATTCGCCTTCCCCTTCGTTTTCCTCTCACCCTCGCCGGAAGCCCCCCTCCGTTCGTCCTCTCCCAAACCGAACCATAAAACCACCGTAGAACCTCCCATAACCTTCGAACCAAAGCCATAAATAGAGATTAGGAACAGAATCGAACGAAGGTAGAAGGAGAAAGGTGCAAACCGAAAATGGAAAGAGGAATAAACCTTGATCTGCGATTTTTTTCTTCAGGCGCGATCTCTGCCTCCGTTCTTCGCCGAAAACGTCGTCGGGGATCCCTCTCTCTCACCATTTGCCGCGGCACCGCAGGGTGGAGGGGGAAGAGGTGAATTGGGTTTTTAGGGTTTCTGTTTTCAGTTTTAGGTTATAGTGTCTTTTTTTTTTTAAATATTCAGCACGCTGTTTGCACCCCCTTATTCACGCGCACACCTCCCCCCACTTAAGCCCAGTTTCGCATACTGGGCTCCCATATGCGAACTGGGCTTCCTTTGTACACCTCCTATTAATTATACAACCCCTGCGACTAATAAAACCCCCTAATTTACAGTTTTCACCCCCTGTTTCTCTTTTTAATTCTTTTCCAACTCAAACATAAATAATTTTTCTCTCGAAATCAAATAAACGGCTAAGTCGGTTGTACAACCGGGTTAGTCATTATTTTAGGGCCAATGAGCTGTACAGTTCAGTAACCCTGACTTAATAAATTAAATAAACGGCTGAGTTGGTTGTACAACCGGATTAGTCAGCGTTCTAGAATTAATGAGCTGTACAGTTCAGGAGTTCTAGAACACCTATTCTAAAACTAACCCACCTCACACCAATTTCTTTCAAGAACTCCAAAAGTACTTTCAAAAAGTAGGGGGCTAAGTCGGTTGTACAATCGGGTTAGTCAGCGTCCTAGGAATCAGTGAGCTGTACAGTTCAAGGAATCCTAGAACCCCTACACTAAAAAACACCAACCCACAAACCATTTTCAGGAAGAACTACGTAGTTTTGATTCCTCCATTGCATCCGGAGGTACGCAGGAGCAAGACTCAACTCTTGTCAAGCACTAAAAACCAAAAACTTAAATAAGTCTTTTTTTATACATAAAAGGGTATCAATTAGATAAATCTTAAATTAATTAGCCAACGGATGTTGTGGGGTGCTAATACCTTCCCCACACATAACGACTCCCGAACCCTAACAATGCCTCGTCCTAAACCTGAAGGGATTTTCCGAATTTGCCCTTAAACTAAAATTTGGTGGCGACTTCCGTTCGAACTTCGAAGGATCATTTCCAGGATTTTTCGGTCGCTACAATACATATGCACATATATTTTTGATTTTTAAATCTAATGACAAACACTATAAGGGTAGGTTATGCAGATTGTCGTTATAATTTTTACGAAATGAACTAACCTTTCACCCCAGCTTCAGATCGGCTCCTTAGTGTGTTTGTATGCGACTACAGCAACTGCTAGTGTATTCTCCCTGAACTGCTACTGCTGCTACTAGAGCTGGCAAAACGGGCTACCCGACCCGCATCGGGACGGCCCACATCGGGCACGGGCTTTTATAGGGCGGGCCAAAAGGCCCGGGTTAAGTTTCAGGCTCAACTTTTGTGGCCCAAGCCCGGCCCTATGCGGGCCACGGGCTTTTCGGGCTAGCCCGTGTTATGCGCAACGTTAATTACAAAATTAATTTTTTTAAAAATAAAATACATGTTCAAGACTTAAAAAAATCAACGTCAATTATGTAATGCCACGGTTAATGTGAATAATTTAAAGCCATTGTTTATTTAGCCATTTAGCTTCATATAGCATTATATGTTTATGCCTTTTAAGCTTGATGCCACTGTGGTATAGAAAATATATAATTAACAATTTAGAGAAAGATGAAAAGTATTGTAAAAAAATAAGAAAGATGTAAAGTGGTATAGGTTATGCAAATAGAGAGAATTTGAGCAACAATGGAGATGTAGGAATGAAATGGAGTTTATGACACTATGTTTGGGATTTAATAACCGCAAAAAAGTTATGGGATCCTGACACAAAAATCATGCATAGATAAAAAAAATTGCCAAACCAAATAAAGAAACAGAGGCTAATGTTTTGTAGTTTCACATACCCTTATCCAAATGTGATAAATTGTGCAACAATAGTATTCAATTTCGGTGAAAAAATAGGTGGTTTTTCATCATAAACTTAAAAAAATGGTAGCAATGCATTATAAGTTTAAGCCTGTTAATCTTAATTTGCGGGCTTGCGGGCTACCCGTGGCCCGATCGGGCTAGCCCGGTGCGGGCTTGGGCTTTTATGGGTAGGGCTAAAAAGTCCGGATATAAAAACGGACACAAATTTATAGGCCCAAGCCCTATGTTTTTGCGGGCTAGCCCGGCTCGGCCCGGCGGGCTCGGTCCATTTTGCCGGCTCTAGCTGCTGCCACCTTTTCTCAGATCCGCAATTTAGAAGCATGTTTAATGGATTAGGGTTTCGATGTGAAACTCTAATCCTATTTTTGAGTGGTTTTCGCAGTAGTTTTCTGCCTTGGTTTCTGTATCTTTTTTGACTGTCCTTGACTGCTTATTTATAGTAGAAAACTAGGTTAAGACATTTATGATTTTTGACCAGGCTTTGACCCTATTTCAGGTCTGAATCCAAGCCCAACAACAGGCAGACTTTTAGGAAGATCAGTGAAACCACTAATTTCTAATTTGTCACTACATTGCATTTTCGGATCTGGCCATTTTGGGCCTTTTGGATATATTTTTTTTGTATTTTTTAGACATTTGGACTCTCCTATGTTGTAAATAAAATTAAATAGATAATTTTTTACATTTTTGGACTACACATGCTGCTCAAAATAAATTAAATGCACAAAATAAGAAAAAGGAGTCGGGCCGAATACAAAGGCGGGAACGGGCCAGACTGGACAAATACACTAAAACGAGGCCCAAATAGAAGAAATTGGCTCATTAACTAAAAACACTAAAATTAACTCGGAATTGCCTTCTTAGGCCTGAATTGAAATGACAAGCCAAATTTTGAGAGAAACAACTTTTGATAGACCTAATTAGGTTCGACTAAACCTAATTACGCAGATTAAATTGAAGAATGCACGAAAAAATCGATTATTCGCGTGCATGCCTAATTTAAACAACGGTATTTCGACTTAGTTGAGCGGGGTGATTGAAATTGGTTTGGGTTAGTAACTGAGACACCATACTAATAATTCTCGTAATCACGCGACTTCAAGACACGACTATAATAAAATAAACTTCTAAAACAAGAGAAAGAAGACGGACAAAATTGGGGTATGAAAGCTGCCCCTCTTTATTAATATTTTACTAGAAAGTGATGAGTTCTCGACCTTTCATAGTAGAAATAGGAATAAAGATAAGATAGACGCTAATTTTGTATGTTCAAGGGTGAGTAGAAAGTTTGAGGATTAACAGGGAACGGTTAACACTTGGTGCGTTAATGAGAAAAGAATAAAGAAGGAGCACTGGGGCTCTGAAGGACCACTGGGGGTCTGAAGGAGCACTGGGGCTCTGAAGGTCTAATCCGTAGTCGATGCTTGGCGCATTGATTCGAATTAAACTGAAGGACCGATAGGTCTGAAGGGCTGCCTGGGCCTGATGGACCAACAAATTGGTCTGATGGACTACAACTAGCTATGGTACTAGTAAAACAGTCTGAGGGTGACCTACGTCGTGGCGGTCGTGAGGGTCAAGATTAGATCTAGACCTGATATGTTGACCACGAAGGATTTACACTATGTCTTCGGCAGACACAACTAATCTGAAGGACCACTGGGGGTCTGAAGGATCCGTCGTGCTCAGTGACAACGTTATGATCTGAAGGTGCAGCTCGGAGTCGCGTTTTGACGCATTGACTCGAACTTAACTGAAGGACCGATATGGTCTGAAGGAGCGCTGGGGCTCTGAAGGATCACTAGGGATCTGAATTATGGACTGACATATGTCTGATTTAAGGACCACAATTGGTCTAGTTTAAGGACCGACACGTCTGAATTATGGAGCAATATGTGTCTGCATATTGGTCTGATTTATGGACCTCAATGGTCTGGCAGATTAACTGAGTGATCTGATTTATGGACCAATAATAGGTCTGAAGGATCACCAGGAATGATCAGGTTTATGGACCTCTATGTCTGGATTATGGAGCAATGTGTGTCTGCATATTGGTCTGATCTATGGACTATAATGAGTCTGGTTTATGGATCAACATATGTCTGTATTGATCTAGTTTATGGACCAATAAGAGGTCTAAAGGATCTGTGCCAGACTCAATGCTGGCACTATGATCTGTATTGATGGGATCAACGCTTGGAGCATTGATTTTGGAGGAGCAAAATATAGGGTTGACACTGTGCGTGTCTACCCGAACATTCCCAATGAGTGTGTTTGCCTGAGAAGGGAGAAGCTATCTATACTTGGCATGTCTAACAATGCAATGAATGGTGTATGCGCATGTAATGATTAGTACATGGTAGGAGGATGAACGAAATGATTTTTTTTTTGCTTTTGATTTTTTCTGCTTTTTGCCTTGCCTTTTTTGTTGGTATACGATGAACACATGAAACGTGAATATGAATATGATGCAAATGTAATGTTTTAATGCAAATGCTATGGTGAAATAAAGGAAGTGCATATATGCATGGTGCGATGATATGATATGATAGAATTGATTGGGATACGGAAATATCTTTGGTAATGATGAGAAACGCGACTTTTGATGCTAGAAAAGTCGCCAGATGCCCCTCTTTATTTATATTTTACTAGGAAATATGAAGGGTTTCCAAATTTCTCGAGTCAAACGCTAATTTTGTCCACATAGAGAGGAATGTAGGGTTTTGAGAATTTACAAGACTGGTTAACACCTGGCGCGTTGACAAGAAAAGAATAAAGAAGGAGCACTGGGGCTCTGAAGGACCACTGGGGGTCTGAAGGAGCACTGGGGCTCCGAAGGACCACTGGGGCTCTGAAGGACCACTGAGGGTCTGAAGGTCTAACCCGCGATCGATGCATGGCGCATTGATTCGAATTAAACTGAAGGACCGATGTAGTCTGGAAGAAATCGCTTCGGCTCGATGGACCAAAACATTGGTCTGATGGACTGCAACTAGCTATGGTACTAGTAAAACAGTCTGAGGGTGACCTACGTCGTGGCGGTCGTGAGGGTCAAGATCAGATCTAGAACTGATATGTTGACCACGAAGGACGTCCACTATGTCTTAGGCGGACACAGCTAGTCTGAATGACCTCTGGGGGTCTGAAGGATCCGTCGTGCTCAGTGAAGACGTTATGATCTGAAGGTATAGCTTGGAGTCGCGTTTGACGCGTTGACTCGAACTGAACTGAAGGACCGATATGGTCTGAAGGAGCGATGGGGCTCTAAAGGATCGATGCTAGACTTAGTGCTAACATTGAGATCTGTTTTGCTATAGGATCCAACACTTGTTGTGTTGGCTTAAGGGATGGAAGTAAGTAGGGATCGACATTTGAAGTCGAATGGAGAATGACAAATGTTATGTACATGCATGTAATGCATGCACACACAATGATTGATTTTTTTTTTTGAGTGGAGTGATGAATGAAATGTATGAATGCCTTTCTCTCTTTTGCTTATTCTTTTTGGTATATGTTGAATGCATAAAATGAAATGATGCAACTATAATGCTCTTTCTGCTTTTTGTGTTTGCTTATTTTCTTGGTATATGATGAATGCATGAAATGCGAATGCAAATACGGTGCAAATGTAATGCTTTAATGCAAATGTCACGGTAAAAAAGAGAAGTGCCTATATGCATGATGCGATGATATGATATGATTGATTGGGATGTAGAAACATTTTTGGTACTAATGAGAAACGAGACTTTCGATGCTAAAAAAAAGGAAAGATGAATACTTTGAATTGATCACTCTTTGGAGGAAATTTTGATGTTTCGAACCCGAACTCTGGTAAGCTCAAGGTTGTCATGTTTCGAGACTATGATTTGTAATGACGTATTTGTGATGTGCATTTGTAGATTTGATCATATGGGTTTTCATTTGGCTGTGATGACCCATGATGGTTAAGCTTTCAAGTCTAAAATGTTAACTTGGAGAAATCATTAACGCGAGTTCTCTTTCTCATTGAAACATTGCTTGATAAACATGAATGACAGTGCGAATACAAGTGAATGTGTCAGTTGGTTCGGAGTTTTGAGGCAAAGGGTATGGAAAAATCTGGCGTGTGAGGGGGTGAAAATGGGGGTTATTTGTTCAAGCCCATGAGAGATAAACTTGCCCCAGGGTAGAAAATGTTCGACTGCCCCAATTTTGACTTCAAATAGTGGGGAGCGAAATAGCTTGCCCTCGTCTAGGGAGGACAATGACAATTAAGGGTATAAATTGGTTGTAGGATTGGAAAATGCTGGTATTGGAGTAACAGGTGGCTGAGGATGAGTAGAATGGGAGGCGAAAGAATTATTTTGGCGCAAAAGATATGATGCCCCAATCTATAAAAGGACAAGGTTGCCCCAATCCATGAAAGATAAAGGTTGCCCCATTTCGAGTGTGGTCGTGAAAGGGTGCAAAGTTAGAATAAAGGTTTGGGGACTTGTCTGGTACGACTATATGGATATGGGTGTAGTATATGAACTGGATGAAAGGTGAGGGTAGTTTGGGGATGTTGAAAACTTTGTCTGAGTTTGAGTGGAATGAAAGGTGGGGGGGGGGGGTACTACCCCACTTTGAGATGGTAAGTCAAGTAACTGTCTTAGTAGAGATTTGTGGTTTTCTTTTGGGAAGATTCCACAAGCTATGGCAGTCAAAAGTCTTTTATTTGATAAGCCTTCATTTTGATGATCACTAAATTTCTCTTTAATATTATTGTCTCTTGTGCGACATCTGAGAGTGCAAGCCCTTTTGATTTATTTATTTTTTCTCTCTTTTTTTTTGTAATAACAATTTTTTTAGCAAATAAATTATTCTAATTATTTTGTCCTAAAGTTAAAACTTTGAGAAACATTAAAGCAACCAGTCATTGATCAGAATGTTTCTTAGGATTGTAATGAGGCTAACAGTTAATGATTTAAGAGGGAAATGAGGATTTGGCCCATAGAAGTGTTTGAGGGGTCGGTTGAGACAAATGAACTTTTATGAGCTTCGTGGTGTGATGTATCAGCTCCAACTCTATACTATTTTTTTTCAAGACTATTTGTTTCTACTCCTCCGTTGTCTCGGAGTCTTACTTCTTCTTCTGTTTTCTTTTTCTATTGTTCTCAAACATTTTTTTTCTTCTCTTTTATTGGGGCTGAGTAAGCCGGTGAATATAACAACACATTCTCTAAACGTAGAATTGATCATTGTCTATGGTGATTAAAAAGAAATATTTGATTTTTCGACTCAAACTGGGTGCAAAGGCTAATTCTTTTTTAGGATGTGGGTGAATGGCCAAAGTTCACTTCAAATCATGATTGCTTATTTTCTCAAAAGTTTAACTATGGGACAAAACTTCAAGTTTAATATATTTGCTCTTTTCTTTATTTTTTCTTTTTATGCCCTAATTTTTGCTTAGGTTGCTCTTGTGAGTTTTCAACCTAACGGGCTTTTGTTTATATATTTTTGATTTTTTTTTCTCAAAAGGACTTGCACAATTGTTTAGAACGCCAACAGGAAATCTTAGTGATCACAACTCTGCCCCGGTATGGAGTGTTTAAAGTGAAATTTCATCACTGGGGGATAGTGAATGAAATACTTTTGTGGGGACATAGGCATTTTAAGGATAATCAGGATTGATTTTGAAAATGGGTGAGAGATAATGATAAGTGGTGAAGGTAGGGATAGTACAACTGACTCAAGCAAGAGTATATACACTTGCCATATTAGTTTATTTTGAAATAGCTTCATAGAGATAGAATACCGGTTAAAATAGAACACTTTAAATTTCCAAAACAAGTTAACAAAATAGACATTTTAGGCTCTTATCATGGGAAAGCTGAGGTGTGTTTCTTAGGTAACCAAGAATGGTTGGGTAGAAGTGGTATTGGGTTAATGCCTTTGGCGAGGCATGCAAAGGCTAAGGGTCAAGCCTATGGGAGGGAGGTTTGGAAACGGTCAAGTCAATATTGGAGTGACCATGATGGTGAATGGGTTATTGGTGAATTTCATTGGAGGTAATTACATGGTGGTTAAGTGAGTGATTGGTGAAAGTCTTTGAAGTGAATAAAACTGGGTTTAGAAGGAAAGGTTCCATAAAGGTAGTAGGTATGGTAGGGGTTTATATGGGGTGATGAGTGAAATACTTGATATTGGTGAATCCAGTTAGGTATTTCCAATCAAATGATATGACCACATTCCCCGAGGGAGAGAACTCAATTCAAATATACTTTTTCAAGAATGCATCGTTTCTCATCAAATAGTGTTTCCAAAGAATTTCTCATGAGTTTTATTATATTTTGAATAATTTTTGAATGCAATGCATGAGTTCATGCATGTTGCTAGATTTGGTTAAAGAAGCGGATGAATGAAATACCTAATAATTGCTTGAATGTGATGGAATGATACCTTGATATGACGCTGAGACAAAAAAGAAAATTATCGAATGATGGATGATGCAAGAATGGAAGAAAATGAGATTTTGGTAATGTGGGATCGAGGACTAATGCATTTGAGATGTTATGACTTTTGCTTTTGTTCTTTGTGATGCATGAAGAGGAGTAATGCATTCGGATGAAATAATGAATGAATATAATATTTTTTATAATATCAAGGTGATATTATTTTCTGATTTTTTGTGTATGGATATGCAAGATGATGTAATTTTTGGACAAATAAATATATGATATTTTTGTTTTTTTCTAGATGATGAGATGCATGGTAGTGCAATAAAAATGTGATGCAAATGAAAAATTGATTTATTTTATTTTATGAGTGCATGATGGTTTTTTATTTATGATGAATGAAAGGAAAGATGTCACTTCACATACATGTGTGGAAAGAAAGTAAAAAGAGGTTTTTGGTGATTAAACTTTGAGAAAGTATTAACTATGTCACCTCATATACATGCTTATGTAGGAAGGAAAGAGAGAAAAATTATTTTGATGGTTTAATATTTTTTGAAAGAAAATGAGACTAAAAAAAAGTTAACTGTATCGATGCAGCAAGTAGGTGAAATGCCCTTGTGTCCTATGAAGGTTTGTATCTTATGTACGTCATGGTCTAGGGCTACTCAAGTGATCATTCTTTCAGGTGGCTCTATTCACTTCCACACAAAGGTCTCCAGAGCTAAAGTCCCCTTTACATTACTGTCCACAACAATAGATATCTACCAGGTGTGGGATATTATAAAAAGGCGCACTCTGGCCGAGACTTTCATGAGAGTCAGACAGATAAATCCAGAATGATTGTCACTAATTGTCTCCACTCGTCCTAAGTTCACACAGACTCGGGTATAGGGCCCCACTCAGAAGTGTGTGCAATAGTGTAATGTGATGTGTGTGATTTGGGCAAAATATCTATACTACCCAAACTGCAAAGAAGATACAAGTATAACAACAAAATAAAGTTGTCTATCCTAGGGTTCAATAGAGAAATATTCACAAATAACTAAATGAACTAAATAAAACAAGCATAAGGGTAAAAACAAAATATTACATTAACAACTAATTACACATTTGATTAATTGGTTTGACTCTCTTAAAAAAAATTCCCCAGTGAAGTCGCCAGCTGTAGCGACCGAAAAATCCGAGTTAGGATTCCTCGAAGTTCGAAAATGAAGCCGCCGCCAAATTTTAGTTTAAGGCCAAATTTGGAAAATCCCTTTGAATTCGGATAAGGGCTAGGTTTAGGTTCGGGAGTCGTTTATGTGCGGGGAAGGTATTAGCACCCTGAACATCCTTCAAAGAAGGCTACTGATAACTCATATTTATATGAGTCATTTATTCTCATTCAAAGAATAAATCACGCAAGTTCTCTAGCAATACAAGGATAATTAATTAGTTTTATGTTAATTTCTGAGTTTTTAGTGAATAAGAGGTTAAATAGATAAATCTGTGCATTTAGGCACCAAGTGGTGCCCTTGAGAGCGTTTTGATGCTTTTTTGTGCTTGTGCAGAAATAGTCTGAACGTTACCACGTCCCTCACCACGTCTATAGAAGTGCAGCAGGAGCAAGGGTGAAAGATCTTCATTTTGGCGCTAGTAATGATGGTCAAAGATATAAAAGTCGAAGATCTTCTATTCCCATGAATCGACACGCGCGAGATACAATCGTGTAGCACGGAGCGAATGTGTCGAGCGTAAGAGAGGAAAGCAGACACGGTAGGTGGGCAAGTGACATCGACCACACGTGAGCAAGGAGGCTATTTATTGAAGGCTCAGCTCTCTCTCAAGGAACCGAGACACACACCCATTCAGAACCACTTCATACACTTCATCTTCATCCCTTCACCATATTTCCATTAAAATCAGAAGTAGAGTTGTAAAGAAGATCTGGAAACAGACTTCTGTATTTTGCTTTTCTGAACTTTGTTTTATTTTCTGCATTGCTGTGAGGCTCAGACGTTGTAACGTCTATACAACGTACATGCTGAAGAGCTACTTAGGTGTATCTTTTGCACTTAGTTTCTTTTCTGTTATGTATGGTATTTGGATTCTAAATCCTCATCATTCTGTAAAGATGCTCAGCATGAGCTAAACGCTTTGTAGTTGATGTTGTTGTTTTGCTTGTAATGAACTTCTAGTTAATGTTATGAGGTATTGACGTGCATGTTTTAAATCCTTGTGTGAAAATATTTCCAAACTTGTTTTGAGGTTGGCCTCTTAAAATAGGTAGATTCATAGAATACAGGACATGGTCTATGAAAAGAAATCAAGGGTTTATATGAATGAACAATGTACTAAAGACATTTAGGCATCTTTATCTAAGTCTAGACATAGAATGGATAATAGTTCATAGAACATTCTTGTGGGTGCTTAAAATACGGGGTGGGCCTATTTAGAACCTAGACATAGGACCTCTTATACTTAAAACTCGGCGTTTTGTCTTTGAAAAGCATAGCTCTTTTTGAATGAATTCTCAAACGTGGCCACGTCTATACAAAATAACATTTGAACGTCAAAACGTGTAAACGTTATAACGTCCGCTAGAAAGGATTTACCTGCATGCAACAACTCAACTCATCTCTCTTCCATATTCACAACCAACATTTGTTTACTTGTTTTAATTACATCTTTAGCTTTAAAACCAACTCTTATTGCCGATTTGTTACTTGATTCTCTTGTGTTTTGAAACTTGAACTTTGAAAAGTATACCAATCCTCGTGGGAACGATCTCTTACTTAAAACCACTCTATTACTTGTGCGACGCGTGTATACTTGCACTATATTTGCGAATACCACACGAACGCAACAAGTTTTTGGCGCCGTTGCCGGGGATTGTAGTAACTTTTATTGTTCAAAAAGTATTAGAACACAAGTTGAAAGAATTTTACTGTGTTGTTTGTTGTTTCTGTGTTTGAACAGGTAGACATTACAGCGTATGCTTAGTTCCAACACAAGCTCTAGTTCAACTGAGCCAAGGAGTGAGTCTACACCTGAGTTTGATCCAGAACCTGAAAGAACTTTCAGACAACTAAGGAGACAACAAAGGTTAAGAAGGAGGCAACAACAACAGCAACAACACCCAACCATGTCTGAACATAACACTGGTTCTAGAGGTGGACATACACCAAGAGGAGGTAGAGGACAAGGTCGTGGACCACAAACTCATACAGAGACAATAGTTGTTGATGATGAACACTACCAAAGGCAGCAACTCATCAATGCAGGACCACAAGATATGGTCAATGACAGGGACATGCCTATGCGTGACTACGCTGTGCTCAACCCTGCTCATTTACAAACAGGCATTGCAAGACCAACCCTCCATACTGGTCATTTCAAATTCAAGCCAATGATGTTCCAAATGCTGCAAACTGCAGGGCAATTTGGAGGTTTCCCTCAAGAAGATCCATATTCTCACCTAAGGCAATTTCTGATTGTGTGCAGCAACTTTATCATCCCTGGAGTCTCAGAGGATGCTTTTAGACTGAAGCTCTTTCCCTACTCTCTTAAGGATAAGGCCAAAAATTGGTTGAACTCCTTGGAGCCAAGTTCAATCCACACTTGGGATGAGCTAGCTGAGAAGTTTCTTGCAAAATACTTCCCTCCCAACAAAAATGCTAAGTTGAGGAATGATATCATTATTTGAAGCTTGGGAGAGGTGGAGGAATTACTAAGAATGTGCCCACACCATGGCATTCCTGTGGTGATCCAAATGGAGACTTTCTACAATGGTCTAGATCAACCCACTAGGTTGATACTTGATGCTTCATCAGGTGGTGTCATTCTGAACATGTCCTTTTCTGAGGCATGCAAGCTTATTGATGACATAGCCACCCATAACTCTCATTGGCCATCGATAGATTTACCCACGGAAAGAAGGCGGTGTCCATGAAATAAGTGAAGTGGATCGCTCTTTCGCTCTCAAGTGGCTACCTTGACCAACATGATCAAAACTTTGAGTACTTCAAACGTGGCCACGTCTGAGAAGCGATCGCTGCTGCGCGATAGAACCCACACGTGCAGGGGAGTAGTATGTGTTTATTGTGAAGAAGGGCATGTATATGAAGAGTGTCCTTACAACCCTCGATCAGTAAACTTTGTATCTCGTAACAAAGGAAACGGTCCCTATTCCAACTCTTACAATTCAAATTGGAGAAATCACCCAAATTTCGATTGGAGAAACAACAATGCACTCGAATACCAAAGAATCTTGCTCTGCAATACCTCCGAGATTTCCCCTCAACAACAACAACAGAGGCGTGTATGTGCGAATAACAACAATAGCAATTTGGAGGCTATGATGAAAAGCTTCATAAGTGATTGTAAGACAACTTTGCAAACTCATGAGTCTTCAATCAAAACTCGAAAATCAGATTGACAGATAGCTTCACTTCTCACTCAAAGAAAGCGAATGGATCTCTTCCTTCTACAAATGAAACACCATCATCATCCAACCCTAATGGTAATAATGGGGTAAATGGACAGTAAATGCAATTTCTTTAAGAAGTGGTGCTGAATATCCCAACCAACTATGCTGTGGAGGAAGAAGTACAGGAGAAGCAAAAAGAAGTACCAGAGAAAGAGAAAAAGAAAGGGAAAGAAGCAAGCTCAAGTGGAGTGAAAGATACTCCGGACATTGTGATGTCTAAACCCGGACGTTACAACGTCTAGTTTTGAACCAGAATCAAGATCGTGCCTAGGCTTGTACACGAGTATCCTCCTCCACCATACCCTCAAAGATTGAAAAAGGCTCATGAAGATAAGCGATTCAAAGAAGTTCATGGAGATGTTAAAGCGATTACACATCAACCTTCCTTTGGTTGAAGCTTTACAAACAGATGCCAAACTATGCCAAGTTCTGAAGGACATCATCACCAAAAAAAGAAGAAGGCTAGGGAGTTTGAAACTGTTGCTTTGACCGAGGAATGTAGTTTAATTATGCGAGAATAAACTTCCTAGAAAACTCAAGGATCTGGCGGTTTTACTATACCATGCTCTATTGGAGATTTTTACATTGGAAAAGCTTTGTGTGACTTGGGAGCAAGTATCAACTTGATGCCCAAGTCCATTTATGACAAACTTGGTATAGGAGCCGCGGACCTACTTCTTTAAGTTTAACTTTAGGTGATAAAAGTAGAGTTTATCCCGAGGGCATATTAGAAGATGTTTTGATTAAGGTTGACAAGTTTGTGTTTCCAAAGTGGATTTTGTTATTTTAGATTTTGATGCGGATAAAGAAGTTCCCATCATTCTGGGAAGACCATTCTTAGCTACTAGAAGGACAATCATTGATGTGCAGAAAGGAGAATTAATCATGAGAGTCAATGACCAAGAAGTCAAGTTCAATGTCCTCAATGCACTCAAATACCCAGATCCGCACACAGAGGAATGCTCGTATGTAGTTGCCATTGATCATATGGTTCAAAAGCAATTCAACAAAGATAATGATCATTTGGAGAAGATGCTGAGGCAATGACGGCGTGCAAGAGCTTTTAGCAGAAGAAGTTGTTCCTCTAGACGTTGTAACGTCTGTTGCAGACGTGGCCACGTCTGAGCCCCCTGCACCAAAGTCTTGGACAAAGAGGTACGAATCTCTAGGGCAAGAGGAATCAAATCTTAAGAAGAATGTGCCTTCCATCAAAGAGCCACCTACCTTGGAACTAAAGATGTTACCTGAGCATTTAAAGTATGTCTTTTTAGGGGAAAATGATTCCCTACCTGTGATCATCTCGTCCAAGCTCACCCAAGAGCAGGAAAATGATCTCATTACTACCCTGAAGAGACATAAAAAAGCAATTGGTTGGCAAATGGCAGACATCAAAGGTATCAGTCCCACAATCTGTATGCACAGAATTGTCTTGGAGGAAAATGCCAAGAATAGCATTGAAGGGCAGAGGAGATTGAACCCAATAATGAAGGAGGTGGTAAAGAAATTATTAAGTGGTTGGATGCAGGAATCATTTACCCTATTAGTGATAGCTCCTGGGTAAGTCCAGTACAGTGTGTGCCAAAGAAAGGAGGAGTTACTGTGGTAACAAATGAGAAGAATGAGTTAATTCCAACAAGGACAGTAACAGGCTGGAGGATATGCATGGATTATAGAAAGCTAAACAAAGCAACCAAGAAGGATCATTTCCCTCTCCCATTCATTGATCAGATGCTAGACAGGCTCGCAGGCAAGGATTTCTTATGTTTCCTTGATGGTTATTCCAGGCTACAACCAGATAGCCATAGCACCTGAAGATCAAGAAAAGACAACATTCACTTGTCCCTATGGTACCTTTGCTTTCGAGAAGGATGCCATTTGGGTCATGCAATGCTCTGCAACATTTCAAAGGTGCATGATGGCCTTATTTTCGATTTCATTGAGAATTCCATGGAGGTCTTTATGGACGATTTCTCAGTCTATGGAGATTCATACAAGGCATGCCTGGATAATTTGGAAGGAGTCCTAATAAGGTGTGAAGAAACCAACCTAGTTCTCAATTGGGAAAAATGCCATTTCATGGTACAAGAAGGAATAGTGTTGGGGCACAGAATATCAAAGAAAGGGTTAGAGGTAGACAAAGCAAAGATTGATGTTATTGACAAGCTACCTCCACCAACAACTATCAAAGGAGTCAGAAGTTTCTTAGGACATGCAGGGTTTTACAGAAGATTTATCAAAGATTTCTCAAAAATTTCAAAACCCACATGTATGCATTTGTTACAACGTGACAACGTCTTCAACTTTGATGAACAATGTCATGAAGCTTTCAACAAACTAAAGATCGCCTTAGTGATCGCTCGATAATAGTCACTCCAGTTAGTCTAAGCCATTTGAGTTGATGTGTGATGCAAGTGATTATCTTTGTAGGAGTGTATTGGGGCAAAGGTATGGAAAAATTTTTCATTCTATTTATTATGCCATAAAACCTTAGATGAGGCCCAATTAAATTATCTTGTGTGATGAAAAAGAACTTTTGGTCGTTGTATTTGCTTTTGACAAGTTTAGATCTTACTTAGTTGGTGCAAAAGGTGTTGTATATACTGATCATTCAGCCATTAAGTACTTAATTTCTAAAAAAGATGCAATGCCAAGGCTTATTAGATGGGTTCTCCTCCTCCAAGAATTTGACTTGGAAATACGTGACAAAAAGGGGGTGGAGAACCAAGTTGCTGATCATCTTTCTAGGCTTGAGAATGTTGATGCAGGTGCAGGTGAAGAAGAGATAAAAGAAAAATTCCCTGATGAGAGACTATTATCAGTAGCTTCAATAGTTGAAGACGTTACCACGTCTATGACACTTTCGTCAAACGTTATAACGTCTGATACTACTGCACCATGGTATGCTGATATAGTTAACTTTCTTGTTAGCAAGATTGTGCCTGTAGGATTCAATTACCAACAAAAGAAGAGGTTCTTCCACACTATAAAGCAATATTTTTGGGATGAGCCATACTTGTACAAATTGTGTCCAGACCAGTTACTAAGAAGGTGTCTAGCTGAGGAAGAACAACTCCATGGGCTGCAACAATGTCATTCAGCACCTTATGGTGGACATTTTGGAGGTACCAGAACAGCTGCAAAGGTCCTACAATCTGGCTACTATTGACCTACACTATTCAAAGATGCTCATGAGCTAGTCAGGAGATGTGATAAGTGCCAGAGGACAGGAAACATATCAAGTAAGCAAGAAATGCCTCTCACAAACATTCTGGAGCTTGAGTTGTTTGATGTATGGGGAATGGATTTCATGGGACCATTCCCTATGTCCCATGGAAATCTATATATTACGTAGTGGATTACGTGTCAAAGTGGGTCGAAGCAGTGGCATTACCCAACAATGAAGCCAAATCAGTTAGCAAGTTCCTTAAAAAGAATATATTCACAAGATTTGGTACTCCAAGAGCCATAATCAGTGATGAAGGCTCTCATTTCTGCAATAAGTTAATTGAGAACCTCTTGGCTAAGTATGGAGTGAAACACAGAATTGCTACAGCCTATCATCCCCAAACCAGTGGCCAAGCAGAGGTATCCAACAGAGAAATCAAAAGAATACTGGAGAAAATGGTTGGTCCCTACAGAAAGGAATGGTCACTACACTTGGATGATGCACTTTGGGCCTACAGAACAGCATACAAAACACCATTGGGCATGTCCCCCTACAAGCTAGTCTATGGCAAGGCTTGTCACCTACCAATTGAGCTCCAACATAAGGCTTATTGGGCATTGAAGCAATTAAATCTGGATCATGCAAAAGCTGGTGAAGCAAGGTTGCTGCAATTAAATGAACTAGAAGAGTTAGACACCGTGCTTATGAAAACTCAACAATGTACAAGGAAAAGACCAAAAAGTGGCATGATCAGAGAATTCAAAAGAGAGAACTAACAGAAGGACAACAGGTATTGCTATTCAATTCAAGGCTAAAGTTGTTCCCAGGCAAACTAAAGTCAAGGTGGTCAGGACCTTTCAAATTAATAAAAATCTATCCTCATGGTGCTGTGGACCTCTTTGATGAAAAGACAAACACCATGTTCAAAGTTAATGGCCAACGGGTGAAGCAGTATCATGGAGAACATGTGGAAAGGGACAAGATCCAAATGTCCTTCAACAATTCTTGAATTAAAATGGCAAAAGTCTGGCTGAAGACTCTTAAAGCAAGCGCTCTTGGGAGGCAACCCAATGATTTTTAATTAACCAACAAATTTTTGTGTCTTTTTAATTTTTGTTTTGCAGGAATAAATGTTGAAGAAATGGAAAGTAAAAGGTGGTAGACGTCGTAACGTCTCAGTATGCACTAGACGTGGGCACGTCTGGGCTGGCAGGGCAGATTTAAACTAAGTCAAAGGCGTAAGGGATGACGTGTGAAAAATCATTTCCTTTCTGCAGAACGAACGTGGTAGCTGACCATGACGTCATCTCCTTCCCTACTTGTCTAATCAACGGTTACTTTTCTCCATTACTCCACTCTACCATTTCTCAACTCCCCATAACCACTTCCCCATAAAAATCCCACCATTCACCATCATCCCACCACCTGCAACCTCTCTCTAATCTCCCTATCTGAAACCACAATCTTTCCTCTCTTTCTCAGAAAACCTAAAAACTCCAAAAATCCCCCATTCCTCTCTAAGAAATTTCTGCGCAATCACCATGACAAAAGTGAAGCAATCTGCTGCCAAATCCATTGGGAAAGGCAAGAATATTGACCTAAGTTCATCTTCAGCCCCTATCCCTGAAACACCAAATCCATCTAAAAAGAAAGCCCTACTCCCTGCAATCATGTCAAGAGACAAGGTGGAGGTTGGAAAATTGATCAATCGTGAACTCAACAAATGGAAGAACAGAAAAGATGGGTACTTGTATTTCCCATGCATGATTACTGATTTATGCATGGAGGCTGGAGTAGAGATTGAAGCATCTGAGCTGAGGGAGCAACCTCAAGGCCCCTTTTCAACAAAATTCAAACCTAGGGTGAAAACTGCTGGAGCTTCAAGTTACTGTCGATGCACGCACGCGTTGCAACGTCTGGAGGAAAGGCAGAACACCCTGGCAAAGTTTGTCAAAGAGCAATTTGAGTGGCAAAAGAAGGTATTTGCCCAAATGTCTAAAGGGAAGAAAGTGATTGAAGAACCTGTGTTGCCTGACTGGATGCAGGAAGAAAATGATGATGATGTGCCTCTATCTACAATCCAAAGAAGAGCCGTGAAGAAAGAAAGGGCCAAGCGAGCAAAAAGCCCACCAAAGAGAAAGAGCCCAGCAAAGAGGCAAAAGAAGGTAAGTAGTGAAGAGGATTTTAATTCTGATGATTTGGATGATATTTCTGATTTTGATGCAGATGAATCAAGAAAGGTGAGCATGGAGGCAATAAGTGAGGAAGAGAAGAGGATAGCCACGAGGAAAAAGGAAGTTCAAGTGAGAAGGCGTAAGTGAATCCCCATCGGACCAACCAAACAAAGAGCCAGCCAGAACAAAATCCAAAGCAACTAGCCCCAAACCACCATCCCCCAAGCCACACAACCACCACCTTCACCACAAGAACCCTCCACCCAGGATCAAAACACCCCTAAGACTCCACAATCTAAAGCTCAAGATCAATCAACACCACAACCACCCCCACCCCAACCTGAACCTCAAAAGCAACCATCACCCCAAAAAGTGCAGGGACCCGGGCGTGGCGGCGTGCGAGGCAACAAACACAGAAGCAACCCAGTTCCCAACCCATCTCCCCACCCAAGAAAACCAGAGTGAAAAGTGCACTCACATACAACCCTTTTGGAAGGAAGAAAAGGAAAGAGCTAGCTGCTGAGTCAAAACAAGCCCAAGTGAGTGGAGAAAAAGAGGAAGTTGTAGCCCCCACAACACTAAGACAAAAGCTCCCAAGTAAAAGGAAAGGTCAAAGTCTTTGCGAGGAAACAACTCTCATCGCTACTAGTGCAAAGGCATTTGTTGCTACTAGTGTTTTTCGAACAAACCCTTCCTCGCTATTGCTCAAGAAGCGCTGCAGAGCGTTACAACGTCTGCTTTGAAAAGGCCGCAGACCAAACTTGCGAAATGCAACATACCAATGAGCGTGAAGCTGCGTTGGAAAAGCTAAATCAGCAAGCAATGGAAGAGGCCACTCAGAAACTAGCAGAGCACCTTTTGAAGCAAGTCCAGGGTACAATTGCTGGAATTGGAGGATCATCAACAGACGTGGCAATGTCTAAAGAGTCAGAGGTGGAAAAAGCCCAGATGAACCTCAATGAGCCAATGCATTTTAACCCTGCGGAATTAGCAATGAAGATGTGGGAGGAAGCTAAAAGAGGGTTCTTTGCGAGCTTCAAGTCTTCTTTGGTCTTTGTCTTGGGTGAAAAAGAATCTGTTGAAACAACAACAACTACCACAACTGAGCAAGGAGGAGTAAAGGTGAAAAAGGAGAAGAAGGATAAGAAGAAAGGAGAAGGTCAGTCAGGAGTTCCCACCGGATGAGGCGGAAGGCTCGTGTGCAGTCTTTGCAAAACAAGTAAGTCCCCCATTAATTTCATCAGTAGTTGTAGTTTTTAAATTTTAGTTTAGTTTTAGTTTTAGTAGTACTATTTTATGTCTGTTTGATTAATTCCCCCCTTATGAAAAAAAAAACCCATGTTTTAATCTTTGAGCAAGTGAGGACACTGCTCAGCTTTAAGTGTGGGGGGAAGAATCTCAATGTTTTAAGTTTCTGTTTTGTGTTGTGCATGAAATTAAATGCAAAAGCAAATTTTTGTTCTTACTCTGTCAAGCATGAAAATAATTCTCTTTGGGTTGAAGTTAGTGAAAATATGTGAGTTAGTAGCCTGTGCATAATTAGATGAAGAGAATTGATTGCTGCTCCTACACAAACTCTGTTTTAAGAAAGAATCTAGTTAGCTAGGGAATATTTTGTGCTGAAGCTAGTTTTGGTGAACTATGGTGAGAATAAAACTTGATTAAAAACTGAGAGTAGCAGTAGAAGCTAAGTTTGGGGGTGAATCAAGTCGTACTAAGGCTGGGTGCAGAGACTGTAGGATGGTTAGTGCAGGTGTAGTGTGTGTGCAACGTTGTAACGTCTACCCGTAACGTTATAATGTATGCCGTGTGCGTTGTGTTCTGTGTTCAGAGGTCTCCAGAGCTAAAGTCCCCTTTACATTACTGTCCACAACAATAGATATCTACCAGGTGTGGGATATTATAAAAAGGCGCACTCTGGCTGAGACTTTCATGAGAGTCAGACAGATAAATCCAGAATGATTGTCACTAATTGTCTCCACTCGTCCTAAGTTCACACAGACTCGGGTATAGGGCCCCACTCAGAAGTGTGTGCAATAGTGTAATGTGATGTGTGTGATTTGGGCAAAATATCTATACTACCCAAACTGCAAAGAAGATACAAGTATAACAACAAAATAAAGTTGTCTATCCTAGGGTTCAATAGAGAAATATTCACAAATAACTAAATGAACTAAATAAAACAAGCATAAGGGTAAAAACAAAATATTACATTAACAACTAATTACACATTTGATTAATTGGTTTGACTCTCTTAAAAAAATTCCCAGATGAAGTCGCGGTATGTGGCCAAAAAAAATCCAGTTAGGATTCCTCGAAGTTCGAAAATGAAGCCGCCGCCAAATTTTAGTTTAAGGCCAAATTTGGAAAATCCCTTTGAATTCGGATAAGGGCTAGGTTTAGGTTCGAGAGTCGTTTATGTGCGGGGAAGGTATTAGCACCCTGAACATCCTTCAAAGAAGGCTACTGATAACTCATATTTATATGAGTTATTTATTCTCATTCAAAGAATAAATCACGCAAGTTCTCTAGCAATACAAGGATAATTAATTAGTTTTATGTTAATTTCTGAGTTTTTAGTGAATAAGAGGTTAAATAGATAAATCTGTGCATTTAGGCACCAAGTGGTGCCCTTGAGAGCGTTTTGATGCTTTTTTGTGCTTGTGCAGGAAATAGTGTTGAACGTTACCACGTCCCTCACCACGTCTATAGAAGTGCAGCAGAGCAAGGGTGAAAGATCTTCATTTTGGCGCGCTAGTAATTATGGTCAAAGATATAAAAGTCAGAAGATCTTCTATTCCCCATGAACTGACACGCAGATACAATCGTAGCACGCGAAATGTCGAGTGCGAGAGAGAAAGCAGACACTGGTAGGTGGGCAAGTGACATCAGCCACACGTGAGCAAGGAGGCTATTTATTGAAGGCTCAGCTCTCTCTCTCTCAAGGGGGTGCAGTTAGTTGAATGAATGGTATAATCAAACAGGGGGTGTAAAAAAAGGAAGCCCAGTTCGCATGGGAGAGCCCAATATACGAAGCTGGGCTTAAGTGAAGGAGA
Source organism: Oxytropis ochrocephala (assembly GCA_020916435.1). Lineage (NCBI taxonomy): Eukaryota > Viridiplantae > Streptophyta > Magnoliopsida > Fabales > Fabaceae > Oxytropis > Oxytropis ochrocephala. The sequence goes on along the minus strand of CM037088.1, from coordinate 99,004,775 downwards.
GTGTGCGCATCAAATTGTAGGTGCAGATAGTATTCTGAACATTTAAAAAAATAAAAATAAAGAGACACTATAAGCCCAAACCTAAAAACAGAAACTCTAAAATCATTTCAGCCTTTCCCCCCATTTTATGCGGCGCCGCGAGAGAGAGAGAGATTTCCGGCGAAGATGCCGCCGGTTTCCACGGCGAGATAGAGCTGGGAGGCAAAAATTTCGCCGGTTTCTGGGGAAAAAGAGAGGAAACCGAAGCTTCCATGGATGGGTTTGAGCGACGGGTCGCGATGAGAGGAGAGAGAGACGTCGCCGAAGGGAGAGCCTTGGTGGGCGCCGGCGACGTAGACGACGACGATGGTGAGTTTTCCGGCGGTGATTTTCTGGGTTCAGTTCAAGCTTCGTTTTCCGCGGTGGTTGTCTGGGTTTCGGCTCGGTTTTGATTCGTTTTGGGGGAGGCAGGCTTCGTGGTGGCTCGCCAGAGATTCATCGGAGAAGACGAAGTCTCCGGCGACGTTTACAGGTTCTATCTACCCCCTTTTTAAATTTATTTCTATGCTTATTTTTGATATCTCTGGTTTGGATTTGCTGGTTTTGTTCTTGACTTTTCTAAAAATGGATCTGGTTCCTATTTGTTCAGAAAATGTGTATTTTTGATTCCCTAGTCATCATAAACAAATAGCTAGATTTTTTTAAGACAACAAACAACACACGAATCATACGTTTTTAACAAAATCTGGATTTCATACATATGCTCATATATTTTTTATTTTTTATTTTTAAATCTAATGACAAACACTATTATAAGGGCAGGTTATGCATATTGTCGTTATAATTTTTACGAAATGAACTAACCTTTCACCCCAGCTTCAGATCAGCTCCTTAGTGTGTTTCTATGCAATTGCTAGTGTATTCTCCCTGAACTGCTACTGCTGCTGCCACCTTTTCTCTGATCCGCAATTTAGAACTGTGTTTAATGGATTAGGGTTTCGATGTGAAACTCTAATCCTATTTTTGAGTGGTTTTCGCAGTAGTTTTCTGCCTTGGTTTCTGTGTCTTTTTTGACTGTCCTTGACTGCTTATTTATAATAGAAAACTAGGTTAAGACATTTATTATTTTTGACCAGGCTTTGACCCTATTTCAAGTCAATCCAAGCCCAACAGCAGCTTCAGCAGCTTTTAGGAGATCAACTGAAACCCTAATTTGCTGTCTACATTGCATTTTCGGATCTGGCCATTTTGGGCCTTTTGGATATATTTTTTTTGTATTTTTTGGACATTTGGACTCTCCTATGTTGTAAATAAAATTAAATAGATAATTTTTGACATTTTTGGACTACACATGCTGCTCGAAAAAATTTAATGCACAAATAAGAAAAAGGAGTCGGGCCGAATACAAAGGCGAGAACGGGCCAGACTGGACAAATACACTAAAACGAGGCCCAAATAGAAGAAATGGGCTCGTTAACTAAAAACACTAAAATTAACTCGAAATTGCCTTCTTAGGCCTGAATTGAAATGACAAGCCAAATTTTGAGAGAAACAAATTTTGATAGACCTAATTAGGTTCGACTAAACCTAAATACGGAGATTAAATTGAAGAATGCACGAAAAAATCGATCATTCGCGTGCATGCCTAATTTAAACAACAGTATTTCGACTTAGTTGAACGGGGTGATTGAAATTGGTTTGGGTTAGTAACTAAGACACCATACTAATAATTCTCGTAATCACGCGACTTCAAGACACGACTATAATAAAATAAACTTCTAAAACAAGAGAAAGAAGACGGACAAAATTGGGGTATGACAGAACCCAATTACACAATCTTATAAATATTTAATTAAATCATACGCAGCAAACAATTGTATTTTTTTTTGAAGCAGCAAACAATTGTATTGGATAGCAGGGAGCACTATATATAAACACTATTTTATGTTGTTGGGTTCCGTCTATAATTGAGAAATCGGACTACATGAATGTATTCTGTCCTACCATTTTTAATCTAAAGTATGCAACATGAGCCATATTCGCAAAGAAATATACGATAATCCTTTTAAATTGCAACACACAAATTTCTTGATAGATTTTTGGTGGATTCTTTTTTGATAGATTGTAAGCCATATATACAATGTAGTATAACCCTTTGAGGTATTGTATTGTGATTGATGAATTTTTTTAATGAGCAAAGTTATATTATAACTGGTATACGGGGTAGTCAAACCCATTTATTAGATATCATTTTAAATTAGAGTTTATTATAGCGGGGATAGAAATACATTAGAGTTTCGCGCTACTATTTCAAAGTAGTGTGAGGAAGTATTTAATCTTTTGATTGTTTGTTTTTCATAAAACAAAATAAAGGAGGGTACAAAATTCCTCCCTTAATGAGAAACTAACACCGTTAGATTCAACGACACAATCGACCATCAGAGAGACGAGTCGTCCTGATTCTCTCAAGGGTCAGGGAAAATGATGTCAAACATATCATATTAATTTTTCTTAAATTAATTATTAAAATGCATTTTTAAACAAAATAAATGTGGACACAATTATTTTATAAATTCTTAAAAAATTAATTTGTCATTCTTAATATGTTATATGTAAATATATTTTTAAAAGTGATGCCCAAATGTCTATTTAAGAATATGGAATCAAAAATAAGATTAGAAATAATTTATTAGGCATTTTTAAGGTATGCCAAAAAATAGTGACTTGTGATTTTATACATACTATGCATATTTTTATCAATCATTAGTATTGTCACGGGTCATGCGGGCTAACTAATGACGCATCGGTCCAACCATTAACCCAGTGACCCAGTGATCTGATCGGGTCGATCACCGGGTCGGTTTTAATAACATTGATAAAAAATATAGAATTGTATTATTTGATTGTTCCAAATTAGCTTATGGATTTCAAATATTTATTGTCATATGAGTTACGTAGCCAATATTTTTGCAAGCACATGATCATGTTGGATTTCAACATATTTGTATCAAATTTTTGCATAGTGTATCCAAGCTATATGTATTAACATCGAAGTCATGAATAGGTAAAAATTCCAAAAATTTATATCCATTTTTCATGATATTATGCATGGATCAGATATATTTTGGGGAATTCTTCAGAAAGGATCAGATATATTATGGGGAATTCTTCAGAAAAAATTGTGTCTTTCACAATGGAATCTGATAAGTGAGATTTCGAGTAAGTCTTTCCATAAACTTCTGTGCGAATAAATTATTCATCGAAATAATGAGTCACCATCGACACATCTGAGATCGCTAAATATTCAGGAGTTCCTCTATTCAATCCTTTTCCTTCTTCTTGTTACTGGATATCTCATTTCTACACATCTTCTCTTTGTTTCTCGATTGTATGGTGAGTTACAGACAGAGTTCCAACAGGTAAAATCTTTGACGATTCCATCATAATACCTATTAACAAATCTCTCCTTGAAGGGTTCGCATACAATATCTCTAAATATGCAGTAGCTCTTAATTCTGGGAAGTACCGTGCGCGAGACACGAGTACAGGCTGAATTAGAAGTTGCAAGCTATCATTATTTTTGTTTTCCATGTGGTTCTTTTCCTCGAACATCGATTAATACAATTCGAGAAAACGATATATATATATACACGTTTTGACAAATAATTTAATATACAAATTTTAGATAATGTCCAAAGTATTTAATATCTCACACAATGCAATTAAATATACAATTTCTATTTTTTTAATTTCTAAAAAATTGTCAATTTTTTAAGTTACAAGTGAATGTTGACCCGTGCTGGCAGGGGTGAATCATACTAGTTTTTATAATTTAGAGACTAAATTAGAGAGACCTGTGTTCCGGGGTGTATCAGCAAATACAAGGAGGTGCAGTTAGAAATGGGCCAGCGACCCAACTGATAACTCATATTTATATGAGTTATTTATACTCACTCAAGAATAAATCATGCAAGTTCTCTAGCAATACAAGGATTATTTAAGTAATTTTATGTTAGTTTCGTAACTCTGAATGGGTGAAAGGTTAATTGAATAAATCTGTGCATTTTGGCACCAAGAGGTGCCCTTGAGAGCGTTTTGATGCTTTTTGTGCGTGTGCGGGAAATTTAGTCTTTGAGCGTTACCACGTCCTCACCACGCTCTTCAAGTACAAAGAGAGCGGGGTGAAAGATCGCAATTTTGGCACGCTAAGCAATGATAGTCAAAGATATAAAGTCAGAAGATCTTTCTATTCCCCATGAGCTGACGCGCAGAAACACTCAGTAGCAGCGAATGTCGGTCGCGGCGTAGAGAAAGAAGCAGACACAGTAGGTGGGCAAGTGACATCAGCCACACGTGAGCAAGGAGGCTATTTAATGAAGGCTCAGCTCTCTCTCTCTCTCTCAAGGCATCCTTCCACACCACTCATACACGAATACACCTTCATCCACTCACTCCAGTTCATCATCTACCTTCATCCACTTCAGAGAAGGCATTAAAGAAGATCTGGAAACAGACTTCTGCTTTGTTTTTACTTTTCCGAGCTTGTGTTATTTTCTGCACACTCACTGCTGTGAGGCTCAGACGTTATAACGTCTACAGCGTGCATGCTGAAGAGCTACGTAGGTGTATCTTTTGCACTTAGTTTCTTTTCTGTAATGTATGGTATTTGGATTCTAAATCCTTATCATTCTGTAAAGATGCTTAGCATGAGCTAAACACTTTGTAGTTGAGTTGTTGTTTTGCTTATAATGAATTTCTAGTTAATGTTATAAAGTATTGGCGTTACATGTTTTAAATCTTTGTGTGAAAATATTTCCAAACTTGTTTTGAGGTTGGCCTCTTAAAATAGGTAGATTCATAGGTACAGACATGGTCTATGAAAAGAAATCAAAGATTTATATGAACGAAAAGGTGCACTAAAGACATTTAGGCATTTTTATCTAAGTCTAGACATAGAACGGATAATAGTTCATAGAACATAGCTGTGGGTGTTTAAAATACAGGAGTGGGCCTATTTAGAACCTAGACATAGGACCTCTTATACTTGAAACTCTGACGTTTTGTGCTGAAAAGCATAGCTATTTTGCACCAGCGTTCAAACGTGGCCACGTCTATACGAAATAGCATTTGTATGTTATAATGTGTAAACGTTATAACGTCTGACTAGAAAGGATTTATTCTGCATGCAACAACTCAACTCACTTCTCATCCATATTCACAACCAACATTTGTTTACTTGTTTTTATTACATCTCTAGCTTTGAAACCAACTCTTATTGCCGATTTGTTACTTGATTCTCTTGTGTTTTGAAACTTGAACTTTGAAAAGTGTACCAATCCTCGTGGGAACGATCTCTTACTTAAAACCACTCTATTACTTGTACGATGTGTATACTTGCACTATAATTGCGAAAAACCACACTATTACACAAGCGCAACAAGTTTTTGGCGCCGTTGCCGGGGATTGTTGTAATTTTTATTGTTCAAAACATTAGAACACAAGTTGAAAGAATTTTCTTGGTGTTGTTTGTTGTTTCGTGTTTGAACAGGTAGACATTATAGCGTATGCTTAGTTCCAACTCAAGCTCTAGTTCAATGAACCAAGGAGTGAATCAACGAACTCGAGTTTGATCCGAACTGAAAGAACTTTCGCACAACTAAGGAGACAACAAAGGTTAAGAAGGAGGCAACAACAACAAGAACAACACCCAACCATGTCCGAACATATACACTGGTTCTAGAGGTGGACATACACCAAGAGGAGTTAGAGGACAAGGTCGTGGACCACAAACTCATACAGAGACAATAGTTGTTGATGATGAACACTACCAAAGGCAAGAACTCATCAATGCAGGGACCACAAGATATGGTCAATGAGCGGGGCGTGCCTATGCGTGATTATGCCGTGCTCAACCTCGCTCATCTACAAACAGGCATTGCAAGACCAACCCTTCATATTGGTCACTTTGAGTTCAAGCCAATGATGTTCCAAATGCTGCAAACTGCAGGGCAATTTGGAGGTTTCCTCAAGAAGATCCATATTCTCACCTAAGGCAATTTACGGATGTGTGCGGCAACTTTATCATCCCTGGAGTCTCAGAGGATGCGTTTAGACTGAAGCTCTTCCCATATTCTCTCAAGGATAAGGCTAAAAATTGGTTGAACTCTTTGGAGCCAAATTCAATTCATACTTGGGATGAGCTAGCAGAAAAGTTCCTTGCAAAGTATTTCCTCCCAACAAGAATGCTAAGGTGAAATGATATCACTTCCTTCAAACAAAGGGAAGGGGAATCACTATTTGAAGCTTGGGAGAGGTGGAAAGAATTATCGAGAATGTGCCCACACCATGGCATTCCGTGGTGATCCAAATGGAGACTTTCTACAATGGTCTAGATCAACCCACTAGGTTGATACTTGATGCTTCATCAGGTGGTGTCATTCTAAACATGTCCTTTTCTGAGGCATGCAAGCTTATTGATGACATAGCCACCCATAACTCTCATTGGCCATCTGATAGATTTACTCCTGGAAAGAAGGCAGGTGTCCATGAAATAAGTGAAGTGACTGCTCTTTCTGCTCAAGTGGCTACCTTGACCAACATGATCAAAACTTGGAGTACTTCAAACGTGGCCCACGCCTCGAGAAGCGATGCATTGCGGCGATTGAACCTACCCACTCTGGTGGAGTAGTGTGTGTTTATTGTGAAGAAGGGCATGTGTATGAAGAGTGTCCCTACAACCCTCGATGCTCAGAACTTTGTATCTCGAACAAAGGAAATGGTCCCTATTCCAGCTCCTACAATTCAAACTGGAGAAATCATCCAAATTTCGGTTGGAGAAACAACAATGCACCGAATACCAAAGAATATCGCTCTGCAATACCTCGGTGGTTTCCTCCTCAACAACAACAGAGGCAGTATGTGCAGAACAACAACAATAGCAGCTTGGAAGGCATGATGAAGAACTTCATAAGTGATTGAAAGACAACCCTTCAAACTCATGAGTCTTCAATCAAAACTCTGGAAAATCCGATTGGACAGATAGCTTCAGCTCTCACTCAAAGGCAGAATGGATCTCTTCCTTCTACAATAGAAACACCATCATCATCAACCCCTAATGGTAACAATGGGGTAAATGGACAGGTAAATGCAATTTCTTTAAGAAGTGGTACTGAATATCCTGAACCAATTATGCCTGTGGAGGAAGAAGTACAGGAGAAGCAAAAAGAAGTACCAGAGAAAGAGAAAAAGAAAGAGAAAGAGGCAAGCACAAGTGGTGTGAAGGATACTCCAAACATTGTGACGTCTAAGCCAGACGTTACGACGTCTAATTTTGAACCAGGAATCAAGACTGTGCCTAAGCTTGTACCTGAGTATCCTCCTCCACCATACCCTCAAAGATTGAAAAAGGCTCATGAAGACAAGCGATTCAAAGAAGTTCATGGAGATGTTAAAGCAGTTACACATCAACCTTCCGTTGGTTGAAGCGTTACAGCAGATGCCAAATTATGCCAAGTTCCTGAAGGATATCATCACCAAAAGAAGAAGGCTAGGGGAGTTTGAAATCATTGCTTTGATCGAGGAATGTAGTTTAATTATGCGAATAAACTTCCTAGAAAACTCAAGGATCTGGCGGTTTCACTATACCATGCTCCATTGGAGATTTTTACATTGGAAAAGCTTTGTGTGACTTGGGAGCAAGTATCAACTTGATGCCCAAGTCCATTTATGATAAACTTGGTATAGGAACTGCGGACCTACTTCTTTAAGCCTAACTTTAGGTGATAAAAGTAGAGTTTATCCCGAAGGCATATTAGAAGATGTTTTGATTAAAGTTGACAAGTTTGTGTTTCCGGTGGATTTTGTTATTTTAGATTTTGATGCGAGATAAAGAAGTTCCCATCATTCAGGAAGACCATTCTTAGCTCTTTGGAAGAACAATCATTGATGTGCGAGAAGGAGAATTAATCATGAGAGTCAATGACCAAGAGGTCAAGTTCAACGTCCTCAATGCACTCAAATATCCGCAGATCCAAACACGTAAGAATGCTCGTATGTGGTTGCCATTGATCATATGGTTCAAAAACAATTCAATAAGGATAATGATCATTTGGAGAAAATTACGGGCAACAATGAAGTACAAGAATTGTTGGCGTAAGAAGTTGTTCTTCTAGACGCGTTGTAACGTGCATTGCGAGACGTGGCCACGTCCCGAGCCCCCTACACCAAAGTCATGGACAAAGAGATATGAATCTTTAGGGCAAGAGGAGTCAAATCAAGAAGAAGAATGTGTCGTCCATTAAAGAGCCACCTACCTTGGAATTAAAGGTGTTACTGAGCATTTAAAGTATGTCTTTTTAGGGAAAATGATTCCCTACTGTGATCATTTCTTCCAAGCTCACCCAAGAGCAGGAAAATGATCTCATTATTACCCTGAAGAGACATAAAAAGGCAATTGGTTGGCAAATGGCAGACATCAAAGGTATCAGTCCCACAATCTGTATGCATCGAATTGTCTTGGAGGAAAATTCCAAGAATAGTATTGAAGGACAGAGGAGACTGAACCCCATAATGAAGGAGGTGGTTAAGAAAGAAATCATCAAGTGGTTGGATGCAGGAATCATTTACCCTATTAGTGATAGCTCTGGGGTAAGCCCGGTTCGGTGTGTGCCAAAGAAGGGTGGAGTTCTTGTGGTAACAAATGAAAAAATGAGCTAATTCCAACAAGGACGATGAATAGTGGAGGATATGCATGGATTACGAAAAGTTAAACAAAGCAACTAAGAAGGATCATTTCCTCTTCCATTCATTGATCAAATGCTTGACAGGCTTGCAGCAGCAAGGATTTCTCTCATTTCCTTGACGGATATTCAAAGCTACAACGGATAGCTATAGCACTTTGAAGATCAAGAAAAGACAACATTCACTTGTCCCTATGGTACCTTTGCTTTGAGAAGGATGCCATTTGGGTGCATGCAATGCTCTGCAACATTTCAAAGGTGCATGATGGCCTTATTTTCTGGATTTTATTGAAAATTCCATGGAAGTCTTTATGGACGATTTCTCGATCTATGGAGATTCATATAAGGCATGCCTAGATAATTTGGAAGCGATTCGATAAGGTGTGAAGAAACCAACCTAGTACTCAATTGGGAAAAATGCCATTTCATGGTACAAGAAGGAATAGTGTTGGGGCACGAGAATATCAAAGAAAGGGTTAGAGGTGGGCAGAGCAAAGATTGATGTTATCGACAAGTGCCTCCACCAACAACTATCAAAGGAGTCGAAGTTTTTAGGACATGCGAGATTTTACTGAAGATTTATCAAGGATTTCTCAAAGATTTCAAAACCCTGTGTATGCATTTGCAACGTGACAACGTCTTCAACTTTGATGAACAATGTCATGAGGCTTTCAACAAATCAAGATCGCCTTGGTGATCGCTCGATCATAGTCACTCCAGTTGGTCTAAACCATTTGAGTTGATGTGTGATGCAAGTGATTATCTTTGTAGGAGTGTATTGGGGCAAAGGTATGGAAAAAATTTTCATTCTATTTATTATGCCAATAAAACCTTAGATGATGCCCAATTAAATTATCTGTGGATCAAAAAGAACTTTTGGTCATTGTGTTTGCATTTGATAAGTTTAGATCTTACTTAGTGGGTGCGAAAGTTATTGTCTTTACGATCATTCACCCATTAAGTACTTAATTTCAAAAAAAAGATGCAAAGCCAAGGCTTATTAGATGGGTTCTCCTCCTCCAAGAATTTGACTTGGAAATACGTGACAAAAAGGGGTGGAGAACCAAGTTCTTTGATCATCTTTCTAGGCTTGAGAATGTTGATGCAGTGCAGGTGAAGAAGAGATAAAAGAAAAATTCCACGATGAGAGACTATTGTCGGTAGCCTCGATGGTTGAAGACGTTACCACGTCTATGACACTTTCGTCAAGCGTTATAACGTCGATACTCTCGCACCATGGTATCTTGACATAGTTAACTTCCTTGTTAGCAAGATTGTGCTGTAGGATTCAACTACCAACGAAGAAGAGGTTCTTCCACACTATAAAGCAATATTTCGGGATGAACCATACTTGTACAAATTGTGTCGGATCGATTACTAAGAAGGTGTCTAGGCGAGGAAGAACAACTCCATGTCTGCAACAATGTCACTCAGCACCTTATGGTGGACATTTTGGAGGTACTAGAACACCTGTGCAAAGGTTCTACAATCAGCTACTCTGGCCAACACTATTCAAGGATGCACATGAGTTGGTGAGAAGATGTGACAAGTGCCAAAGAACAGAAATATATCAAACAAGCGGAGATGCCACTCACAAACATTCTGGAAGTTGAGTTGTTTGATGTATGGGGAATGGATTTCATGGGACCATTTCCTATGTCTCATGGAAATCTATATATTCTGGTAGCTGTGGATTACGTATCAAAGTGGGTTGAAGCAGTGGCATTACCAAACAATGAAGCTAAATCAGTGAGCAAGTTCCTGAAAATGAATATATTCACAAGGTTTGGTACTCCAAGAGCCATAATCAGTGATGAGGGCTCTCATTTCTGTAATAAGTTAATTGAGAACCTCTTGGCTAAGTATGGAGTGAAACACAGAATTGCTCTGACTTATCACCCCCAAACCAAAGGCGGCGAAATATCCAACGAGAGAGATCAAAGAATACTTGAGAAGATGGTTGGTCCCAACAGAAAAGGAGTGGTCGAAGACACTTGGATGATGCACTTTGGGCTTACAGAGGATGACATACAAAACACCATTGGGCATGTCTCCGTACAAGCTAGTTTATGGTAAGGCCTGTCACCTACCAATTGAACTCCAACACAAAGCTTACTGGGCATTGAAGCAACTGAACTTGGATCATGTAAGGGCTGGTGAGGCAAGGTTATTACAATTAAATGAGCTAGAAGAGTTTAGACACCATGCCTATGAAAGCTCAGCAATGTACAAGGAAAAGACAAAGAAGTGGCACGATCAAAGGATACAAAGGAGAGGCGGCGTAAGGGCAAAGAGTGTTGTTATTCAATTCAAGGCTAAAGTTGTTCCCAGGCAAGCTAAAATCAAGATGGTCAGGTCCCTTCAAATTAATGAAAATCTATCCTCATGGTGCTGTGGACCTCTTTGATGAAAAGACAAACACCATGTTCAAAGTTAATGGCCAACGTGTGAAGCAATATCATGGAGAGCATGTGGAAAGGGACAAGATCCAAATGTCCTTCAATAATTCTTGAATTAAAAAGGGCAAAAGTCTAGCTGAAGACTCTTAAAGCAAGCGCTCTTGGGAGGCAACCCAGTGATTTTTAATTAACAAACAATTTTTGTGTCTCTTTAATTTTTGTTTTGCAGGAATAACAGTTGAAGTGAAGTAAAGGCAAAAGGTGATAGACGTCGTAACATCTCAATATGCACTAGACGTGGGCACGTCTGGACAGTCAGGGCAGGTTTAAATTAAGTCAAAGGCGTAAGTAATGACGTGTCAGAAATGATTTCCCTCTGCGACACGAACGTGGTAACTGACCACGACGTCATCTTCCTTCCCCTACTTGTCTAATCAACGGTTACTTTTCTCCATTACTCCACTCTACCATTTCTCAACTCCCCATAACCAATTCCCCATAAAAATCCCACCATTCACCATTATCCCACCACCTGCAACCTTTCTCTAATCCCTTTCTCTCTGAAATCAAAACCTTCCCTCTCTTTCTCAGAAAACCTAAAATTTCCAAAAAAACCCCCATTCCCTTCCAAACCATTTCTGCGAAATCAAACATGACAAAAGTAAAGCAATCTGCTACCAAATCCTCTGGGAAAGGCAAACATGCTGACCTAAGTTCATCTTCACCCTATCCTGAAACACCTAACCAATCCAAGAAGAAAGCCCTACTTCACGAAAGGGCTTTAGTCAAGAAAGCCCCAATCCTGATTTTCTACTTAACTGCGAGTGGCGGCGTTGGGTGGCAAAAATTTGTGATGCCTGAGAAAAGAATACATTGCTACTTTGGTTCACGATTTCTACAAGGGAATCGTTGAGAGACCTGAAGGAGAGCCGTCCATTGTTTCAAAGGTGCGAGGCGAGGAGGTAAAGTTTGGAGTAAGAGTGATCAACGATTATTTCGGGCTGGGTTACTACGGAAAGGCTGTGGAGACCAAGCAAAAGACTTATGGGCTGACTGAGATGGAAGCTATAAAGGAAAGGATCTGTGTAGAAGGTGCTGTCTGGGAAAGGAGTGGAGAGCACGGTAGTGAATTCAAAATCATGAAGAGGTACCTATGTGATGAAGCCAACACTTGGTTTCATTTCATCAGGCATTGCTTAATTCCTACCTCTCACACATCCTGGGTAGACAAAGAGAGACTGATTGTGATTGATGCAATCATGTCAAGAGACAAGGTGGAAGTTGGAAAGTTAATCAACCGTGAGCTCAACAAATGGAAGAACAGGAAAGATGGGTATCTGTATTTCCCATGTATGATTACTGACCTGTGTATGGAGGCGGGAGTAGAGATTGAAGCCTCAGAGCTAAGGGAGCAGCCTCAAGGCCCCTTTTCAACAAAATTCAAGCCTAGGGTGAAATCTGCAGGAGCTTCAAGTTCTGTTGATGCGCAGACGTTGCAACGTCTGGAGGAGAGGCAGAACTCCCTGGTCAAATTTATCAAGGAACAATTTGAGTGGCAAAAGAAGGTGTTTGCCCAAGTATCCAAGGGAAAGAAAGTGATTGAAGAGCCTGTATTGCCAGACTGGATGCAGGAAGAAAATGATGATGATGTTCCCCTGTCCACAATCCAAAGAAGAACTGTGAAGAAAGAAAGGGCCAAGCGAGCAAGAAGCCCACCAAAAAGCGAGCCAAAGAAAGAAACAAAAGAAGGTAAGTAGTGAAGAGGATTTTAATTCTGATGATTTGGATGATATTTCTGATGTTGATGCAGATGAATCAAGAAAAGTGAGCATGGAAGTAATCAGTGAGGAGGAAGAGGAGGAGAGCCCTGAGGAGAAAGGGAGTTCAAGTGAGAGGACTGAAAGTGAATCCCCAACAAATCAAGCAAACAAAGAGCCAGCCCAAACAAAATCCAAACCACCATCCCCACAAGCCACACAACCACCACCTTCACCAAAAGAAACCTCCACCCATGACCAAAACACACCCCAAAACCCCACAATCCAAAGCCCAAGACCAACCAATCACACCACCCCCACCCCAACCTGAGCCTGAAAAGCAACCATCACCCCAGAAAGCGCAGAACCCGGGCGTGGCGGCGTCGAGCCAAAGAAAAATCGGGGAGCAACCTGCATTTCCAACCCATGTCCCCACCCAAGAAAACACGAGTGAAAAGTGCACTCACATACAATCCCTTTGGAAGGAAGAAGAGACAAGAGCTAGCTGCTGAGTCAAAACAAGCTCAAGGGAGTGGAGATAAAGAGGAAGTTGCAGCCCCCACAACAATAAGACAAAAGCTTCCTGTGAAGAGAAAAGGTCAAGGTGCTGCAGGGAAACCTGCTACTGCTACTAGTGCAGCATTTGTTGCTACTAGTGTTTCTGCAGAAGCCCTTCCTACTATTGCGGAAGAAGCGCCTACGAGCGTTACAACGTCTGTCACGAAAAAAGAGGCGCACCCAAACTTGCGAAAATGCAAATCACCAATGAACGTGAAGTCTGCGTTGGAAAAGGTAAAGCGAAAGCAATGGAGGAGCCACTTAAACTAGCGAGCACTGTTGAAGCAAGCTCGAGTGCGATTGCCGGAATTGGAGGATCATCATCGACGCGTGCAAGCGTCTAAAGAGCCGAGGTGGAAAAAGCCCAGGTGATCCCCAACGAGCCAATGCATGTCAACCCTGCTGATTTGGCAATGAAGATGTGGGAGGAGGCCAAAAAGAGGATTGCTGAAGCCTCAAGTGCTGCTGGTGCAAGTGTGGGTGCAAGCTCAAAAGAGAAAGAATCTGATGAAACAACAACCACCACCACCGAGCAAGGAGGAGTGAAGGTGAAGAAAGAGAAGAAGGAAAAGAAGAAAGGAGAAGGTCAGGCAGGAGTTCCCACCAGACAGAGCGGAAGGCTCAAGTCTGGTGCAGCAAGCAAGTAAGTCCCCCATTAATTTTAATAGTAGTTGTAGTTTTCTTTGTTCTTAGTTGTAATTTTAGTTGTAATTCTAGTAGTTTTTATTTTCTGTTCTGCTTAAGACCCCCCTAAAAAAAAAACACACACACACAGAAATCATGCTGTTTATCTTTGAGCAGTGGGGACAATGCTCAACTTTAAGTGTGGGGGGGGAGAGTCCCAATGTTTTATGTTTTAAGTTTCTGTGTCGTACATGAAATCAAATGCAAAAGCAATTTCTGTTCTCACTCTGTCAAGCATGAAAACAATTCTCTTTGGGCTAAAGATAGTGAAAATGTGTGTGTGAGTAGCCTATGCATGATTAGATGAAAAGAATTGATTGCTGCTCCTACACAAACTCTGTTGTTAAGAAAGAATCTAGCTAGCTAGGGAATATTTTGTGCTGAAGCCAGTCTTGGTGAGCTATGATGAGAGTAAAACTTGATTAAAAACCTAGAATAGCAGTAGAAGCTAAGTTTGGGGGTGAATCAAGTCGTACTAAAGGCCAGTCGAAAGATCAGAGATGGTTAGTGCAGGCGTAGTGTGAGTGCAACGTTGTAACGTCTACCCGTAACGTTATAACGTCTGCCGTGTGTGTTGCGTAATGTTTTCAGACGTTACAACGTCTCACCCATAAACGTGGTAACGTTTATTCCCAAAAATACCAAAAAGAGTGTGTTGATACAAATAAGTGGAAAATCCACATGTATTCTGTGTTCCCTGTAATACCCTGAAGCAAATGCTGAGCACTCCACAGAAAAAAAAAAAAAAAAAAAAAAAAAAAAAAAAAAAAAAAAAAAACTCCAAAATGGAGCAAATAAAAGAGAGTTGCTCAGTAAAGAGGGGGTTACAAGGCTTTTGCGTGTGTGAGTCAGTAAATTAGTGCACTAACCTAGTCCTAGCACCCAATTAAGACCCTTTGTCATGCTTTAAATGAACCCCCATTTCTTATGTGAAAATGTTAGCCTATTCTTTGTTTTGAAAGATGTTTTACTGTCACCATATGGGAACCATTCTTTCGTAAGCTAAAGTAGTTTCTGAACTAGTTAGAGGAAAAGTAATGGAGAGATCACACACTCACTTGAGCCGTAATAAATCTGAAATTTAATTATGCATTGGTGCGTGAGTGTGTGGAGAATTAGCCCCTTGAGAATGAATTTTTGATCTGCTGATTGAGTAGAGCATAACCTGCTAGTGTAGTTGATTTCATGTATAGCTGTTAGTTGAGTGTTTTAACTTGATTGCTTGAGGACAAGCAATGATTTAAGTTTAGGGGTGTGATAACTCATATTTATATGAGTTATTTATACTCACTCAAGAATAAATCATGCAAGTTCTCTAGCAATACAAGGATTATTTAAGTAATTTTATGTTAGTTTCGTAACTCTGAATGGGTGAAAGGTTAATTGAATAAATCTGTGCATTTTGGCACCAAGAGGTGCCCTTGAGAGCGTTTTGATGCTTTTTGTGCGTGTGCAGGAAATTTAGTGCTTTGAACGTTACCACGCCCTCACCACGCCCTCTTCAAGTACAAAGAGAGAGCAAGGGTGAAAGATCGCAATTTTGGCACGCTAAGCAATGATAGTCAAAGATATAAAGTCAGAAGATCTTTCTATTCCCCATGGTGTGACGCTCTTGTAACACCAGAGCACCGAATGCGAGGTCGAGCGTAAGAGAAGAAACAGACCTGGTAGGTGGGCAAGTGACATCAGCCACACGTGAGCAAGGAGGCTATTTAATGAAGGCTCAGCTCTCTCTCTCTCTCTCAGGCATCCTTCCACACCACTCATACACGAATACACCTTCATCCACTCACTCCAGTTCATCATCTACCTTCATCCACTTCAGAGAAGGCATTAAAGAAGATCTGGAAACAGACTTCTGCTTTGTTTTTTACTTTTCTGAGCTTGTGTTATTTTCTGCACACTCACTGCTGTGAGGCTCAGACGTTGTAACGTCTCTACAGCGTGCATGCTGAAGAGCTACGTAGGTGTATCTTTTGCACTTAGTTTCTTTTCTATAATGTATGGTATTTGGATTCTAAATCCTTATCATTCTGTAAAGATGCTTAGCATGAGCTAAACACTTTGTAGTTGAGTTGTTGTTTTGCTTATAATGAATTTCTAGTTAATGTTATAAAGTATTGGCGTTACATGTTTTAAATCTTTGTGTGAAAATATTTCCAAACTTGTTTTGAGGTTGGCCTCTTAAAATAGGTAGATTCATAGGTACAGACATGGTCTATGAAAAGAAATCAAAGATTTATATGAACGAAAAGGTGCACTAAAGACATTTAGGCATTTTTATCTAAGTCTAGACATAGAACGGATAATAGTTCATAGAACATAGGCATGGGGTGTTTAAAATACGTGGAGTGGGCCTATTTAGAACCTAGACATAGGACCTCTTATACTTGAAACTCGGCGTTTTGTCTTTGAAAAGCATAGCTATTTTGCAACAAATGCTCAAACGTGGCCACGTCTATACGAAATAGCATTTGTATGTTATAATGTGTAAACGTTATAATGTCTGACTAGAAAGGATTTATTCTGCATGCAACAACTCAACTCACTTCTCATCCATATTCACAACCAACATTTGTTTACTTGTTTTTATTACATCTCTAGCTTTGAAACCAACTCTTATTGCCGATTTGTTACTTGATTCTCTTGTGTTTTGAAACTTGAACTTTGAAAAGTGTACCAATCCTCGTGGGAACGATCTCTTACTTAAAACCACTCTATTACTTGTACGATGTGTATACTTGCACTATAATTGCGAAAAACCACACTATTACACAAGCGCAACACCAACCCAGTGAAAACGGCCCGAGACCGTGTCTTGGTCTGCAATTCTCGGCGACCGACCGTATTTCTCGCAACGGCCAGGTCGCCCCAGTGGTATAAGTACCACCTCCATCCACACTATCAGGGATGCAATTCCTACCGTGATACCCTGCCCGTTAGCACACCTCTGACTAGAGCGTCGGAGTGTCTTTGTAGGTACCACCCGAGGTGCTCTCAAGACCGGTCCTCTCTCCTCATCACCGACCGGACGAAGGAGCAACAAACGACATCTACACTTGGTGATCAAGGTACGATCATTTGGCGACCACAGTGGGAGGCCCGAGCGCTATCCTACCTCGAAGATGGGCCCGAAGAGAATTACTACGCGGGCATCCATACAGCACGACCCTGCCGGCCAAGACGCTCGCCCGTAGCAGACCCCGGAGGGCGTGCCTCTAACTGCTAGCGAATCCCAAGGCAATCCTCGCCAAGAGCCTTCGGTTCAGGGCGGGCAAGGTGCAGCCTTGGAACAAGTACATCAGCAAATTCCGGCTGAGCTGGCCGAGGCCGGAATCATGGAGCCCCTGCCGGAGCACGTTACCCAGGCCGTTCTCCAGTTGTTCCAAAGCAAAAATCAACTCATAGCTGACCGTGACGATCTGATATCTCGGCTCGAGAGAGGGTCCATGTCGGTTCGTCAGCGGACGGACCATGGGGAACCCTCCGCCCAAACTCACCCTTCGCGAAGAGCCAGAACTCCCCCTCGAAGGAACGTTCGCCATCGAGGAAGCACCTCTCGTCACTCTCCAACTCAAAGAGTCCGGGCACGCAGATCGCCCGCTCGTAGGAACGTGCGCAGTCGTCGTTCCCCTTCACACAACTATGATTATTCAGACTCACCCTACCACCCTGAGTCGGACCGTTCGTCCACAAGGTATTCTTCGTGCGAATCCTCCGGCTCCAGGCGTTCTAGAAGCCGCTCGTGGGACCCCTATGACGAGTTGAATGAGTATCGAAATGGGGAAATTAGAGATGTTTCACGACGGTCGAGAAGACACCACTCCATTCGAAGCAGAGGTCGTTCGCCCCAAGTGCCTCCTATGCACAGACATCCGGTCGGCGGAGGATTTTATTGGATGCCGACCGGCGAGGCGTACCTCACCATGCAGCCCTTCGGGCCAAGTGACTTTTCGACCGGCCATGGCCCCTTCACAAGGGAGATTAGGTGCTATCGTATCCCTAGGGATCTCAGGAAGCCGCCCAACCTCAACAAATTCGACGGGCGAGGTGATCCTGACAAACACATCAGGTACTTCAACAACTACTGTAGCTACAGGGAGTTGGGTTCCACAATGAAGTGCCGTTTATTCCCTCAGTCGCTCGACGGACGGGCTCTAGAATGGTGGGAGTCGTTGTTGTGCGAAAAGGTGATGTGCAAGTGTACACAATCGCAACAAGTAATATATTGATAAGTAGAGTTCGTCTCCACAGGGATTGGTATTAATTTTAGAGTTTAAAAAGGAACTACACTTAAGGGAACAAGTAGCAAATAGCCAAGTAGCAAATAAGTTGAGTAACAAAGTTCAAGTTCACAAGAGTTGTTTAAAGTAACAAGTTAAACGTGAGTTAAAAGATGAGAGAAATAAGTTGGATTGCTTTCACTATGTAAATTCCCAAAAACAAGACGCTATAACGTCACACGCTATAGCGTTAAGCGCTGTTGCAAATATTTTGTGCCTTTCAGTCACTAGCGCCAGGGTTTCACTACAAGATGCCTATGTCTAGGTTCTAAATAGGTTCACCCCTGTATAATCAAGATCCCACAGCTTATGCCTTATAAACTATTGCAACTTCTATGTCTAGAGGAAGCAAAAATTGATTAAATGTCTTCAACCAACCTTTTCGTTTATATTAATCCTTGATGTCTTTCTATGGTTCATGTCTGAATCCACAGAAGTACTTGTTTTACGTGGCCAAATATAAAACAAGTGAGGAAGAATAATCACACAAGGATTAAAACACAAAACGTGAGAAATTATATACGAAGCATTAATGGTTCATTACAAGCTAGAGCAACTCAACTCAAAGAGTTTAGCTCATGTTGAGCTCCATCAAAATAACACAAATAAGAATACTTGCTTTACCGTAGGCAAAAAGGAAAACACAAGTGCAAAAGATACAAGCTTGAAGTCTCCTAATCATCCACGTGAAGATGGCTCATCATCAGCCTTTACACCATCAGAACAAGTACAATAAAATACAAAAGAAGAAAGTAAAATAGCAAAAGCTCTAAGGTGTATCAATGGAGAAGAAGAAGTATCACACTTTCTCTCTCTATCAATACTCTCTCTCTATATCCGTTGGAAGTGTCTAGGAGATCAGCATATCCTCTCCCTTTTCTAGCATGTGGTACAAGTCTCCTCAAAAGTCAAGAGAGGTGATGTTTGCTTTTTCACCAACTCCACTATTCCTCACTC
Source organism: Oxytropis ochrocephala (assembly GCA_020916435.1). Taxonomy (NCBI): domain Eukaryota; kingdom Viridiplantae; phylum Streptophyta; class Magnoliopsida; order Fabales; family Fabaceae; genus Oxytropis; species Oxytropis ochrocephala. The sequence continues at coordinate 98,985,420 of CM037088.1, read as the reverse complement.
ATGCAACGCCAAGTGTCCACACATATCCAATAAAATCCGCACATGTCAGCAAGCACAGTGGACACAAGGTATGGAGCTTGGATTAATGAGCTTGGCGCCAAAATTGCACTTTCCTCATTGATGCTCAGCTGATCTGCCTTCTTGACGCTATAGCGTTAGACACTATAGCGCTAAACACTGCACTTCTCCACAAAATACATCAAAACATTCACATGGGCACCAATTGTGCCAATTTCATAGCAAAGCAGTGTTTAGCCCTCCTTTTCCTAATATTAATGTAAATGCAATGCAATAAATACTATACTAATATTACTTGAGAACTTACTTAATTTAATGATTAGAGGTATAAATAACTCATATAAATATGAGTTATCACACCCCCAAACTTAAACCATTGCTTGTCCTCAAGTAATGACACTTGCAAAGACAACAAACTGACACTTATACACAATACACATGACCTGCTCAACACTTCATTTCTATGCACACTCATTCAAATATATTCTCAATGAGCTAATGATTCAGATTCACACTCACACCAACACACCAATGCATTTATTCAACTTCTAAGCTTATTACCGCTCAATAGTGTGTGTGTGATCTCTTGACTCATCTCAATTCCTAGCTAGATTTGGATTTTTCTTTAGCCTTGGAAAGAATGGTCTTCTTTTGGTAAAATCAATAACTTTTTCAAAACAATGACTAGATTAACATTTTCACACAGAAATGGGGATTTTCAGGCATGACAAAGGGTTTAACTAGGCACTTCAAGTCTATGGTCAGTGTTCCTAACTTATTGAAATTGAACAACTCACGCTATAGCGTTTGACGCTCGAGCGCTTGAACAAAAATAACAGATTTACTAGTCTGTAGTCCCCTCATTACTTGGCTCCTCAGCAATTATTCTCTCTTTTTTTTTTTTTTTTTTTTTTTCATGAGGCTTTGCCTCTTTGCCTTTGGGACAGCCTAGCTTTTGTTTTGGGTAACTACAGCTTTACAACATATTCACATTAAACTTCTAAGTCACTGACCACCCTAAGACCTTTGCACCTAACCTTTATATAGCCCAACACCCCCAAACTTTGCTTCAAAAACTCTTCAACTTTTTAGTCAAGCCTTGACCTCACCTTAGTTAACTCAGACTAGCCTAAACCTCAGATAGTCCTTGGCTAGCTAAGTTTCTACTTAAGCACAGAGATTTATGTGTGGGAGCAATAATAAGCAAAGATTTCATCTTAAAAGCATGGCTCTCTTACTTACTCACACAGTCATTACTAAAATTAGCCCAAAGAGAATGCATTTAATGTTTGCACTTAAAACCAAAGCACTTGAAGCAGGACATTGATAACACAACACATTGATAACAATAGGTCCTCCCCCCAGAACAAAAGTGAGCAGTGTCCTCACTGCTCTTAAAGAAATAGGGAGAGGCCTGAGATTAACACAGAAACAACATAAACAAGTCTTTAAACATTTGTGAAGCGCAAGGCAGACGCTATAGCGCTTCACAATTTATTGAACATCCACTATTATTAAAAACTACTACACCAAACATTGAAATCATTTTTTTGTTAGACCAGACCTGGTCCTTGAACTGACACGAGATGGTTGAGGAGGCTTTGCAGCCTTTTTCTTCTTCTTCTCTTCCTTTTGTCCTTCTTCAGGCGCTATAGCCTCAGACGCTATAGCGCTGCCACCAGGGGCTTCCTTCTCTTTTGCTGCCTTCATCTCTGCTAACTTGCTAGCAGCCTCCTTTTCTTGCTCAGATGCTTCCTTTTCAGATTCTTGTGCTTCTGGCTGCACACTTTCTTCTTCATCTTCTTCAATCACCGTGAGCTTTGCTCCTGGGCTCCTTCTTGCTGACACATATGTTGGCCTCTTTGCTGCTACGTGCTTCTCTTTCAAGCTACGCCTTGGTGTGCCAGATGGCAATGGGCCTTGCGCCACCTCCCTTGGAGGACTGTCACTCATTGCCTGAGCTTCTTCTTCAGAACCTGCAATCGTGTTAGTCTTTGATTGAGGGCTCCTTTGGGCTTTTTGTTTAAGCCTAGGAGACTTAGTTGCACTTGATCTGTAAGAAATCGGACTTGTCCAGCCGCGCGCTTATATAGCATCAGACGCTATAGCGCTAGCAGGGCCTTCTGCAGGATTTTGGGAAACAGATTGGTGTGGTGATGCAGGTGGTGGACTTTGTTCTTTTGTTGGAATTGGGGATTGGACTGATGGTTCTGGTTGTGCTGGCTCATTTAGGTTTGGTGTTTGTTGTGTAGGTGAGGGTGATTTTTCTTTTGTTGGCTCTGGTGGAGGTATGGTTGGTTCAGATTGTGGGGTTTCAGGGATGATTTGTTCTTGGGCTTGTGGTGAGGACATTTGTTGTGAGGGTGGTCTTGTGGGGCTAGGAGTGGGATCAGCAGTCACTTCTTCACTTTTAGACTCCTCTTCTTTTTCTGGGCTATCTTCTCCAGACTTTTCCTCACTTTCAGAATCTTCATCTTCTTCAGAATCATTGACTTCTTTCATCACCCTTCTTGTCTCCTCTTCATCTTCTTCACTGAGCTCTTCTAAATCCTCAGTGTTGAGGGATTCTTCACTGCTCACCTTTGCTTTCTTCTTAGCAGGGCTCTTTACCTTCTTCAAGGCAGGGCTCCTTGCTCTCTTCTTGATTGGATCAGCAGTAGCCTTCTTACTCACCCTTTCTTTTGGTTGGGGTGGCTCCTTCACACCCTCATCTTCAATTAACCAATCTGGGAACACAGGGGGCTCCATTAACTCCTTGCCCCTTGATAATTTCTCTAACACAGCCTTCTCCCATTCAAACTTAGCCTTGACAAACTTACACAGTATCTGTTGATTCTTTTTCAACTGATTGAGCGCTATAGCATCAGACGCTATAGCGCTAGCACTTCTCTGTCTGGGCTTGAACACAGCTGGAATATCTCCCTGAGGAGTTCTCCTTTCATCACGCACCTCAATTTCTACATCAGCACTCTTACACAACTCAGTAATTAAACATGGAAAGTAAAGATTACCATCAGTCTTCAGCCTGCTCTTCTCAATTTCTCTTGCAATGATCTTACCTACATCAATGCTCTCACCTTCCAGAATAGCATCTAGCACTATCAGCCTGTCCTTCTCCACATTTGTTGTGTGGGAAGTAGGCATGAGTGAATGCCTGATGAAAGTGAACCACATTGCAGCCTCATCCACCAGAAATGCCTTCTTGACTTTAAACTCAGATCCAAACCTCTCCCATGTTGCTTCCTCTACACAGATTCTTTTCTTGACCTCCTCCATTTCATCACATCCCCACGTATCAAGCTTCTTTTCCAGGGCCTTTCCAGAATAACCTAATTTGAAGTGGTCATTTATAGCACTTGGGCTAAAATCAACTGTTTCACCTCTAACTAGGGAATAGGTTTGGGGCTTTCCCCCTTTTGGAGGAGGAATACCCTGGTAGAACTCCCTTACCAATGGCACTATATATTCCCCTCTGTGCTTGATGAATTTCTGCCACCCTAACGCTATAACAGTAGATGTGAACACGTCAGGGGCTTTTTCTGTTTTGAAACCCCTTTCAGCGATGAAGTTCATCTTCCAGTAGCGCGCAGGATCGTCCTTTGGGTCTATGGCTCTAGAGGAACTGGGTTCAGTGGTTTTGGCCTTTCTCTGGGGTTTTTCAATTGACTGTTTCTTCACCATTGTGAGATTTTTGAAGAGATGAAAGTGATTTGTTAATTTGTGAACTGAAATGTGGGATCGGTTGAAGAGATTAAGGAATGAAGTTATGGAAGAATGGGGGTTAGGGGAGAAGAAGAAAAATCAACGTTAGAAGGAGAGAGAAGAAGGAGTGGTTGAGTGAGAGGTTATGGGGAATTGAATGATGTGACCGTTGTTGATGGGGCGGAGTAGATCAAGTGATCGGCGATCCTGCGTGGCGCATAGGGTGGAAGCGATTGATGTACACAGAGCGCGCGTGCCACGTCACTTGAATCGTCCCCTTCTTAAAAAAATTGTTTCTTCTTGCCACTTACCATCTCTTGACGCTTATAAGCGTCAATATTACATTTCGAGCCTTCAAATTTCCAAATTCCTCAACACAAAAATGTTCCTCCCGCAAAATAAAACCAAAATAAAGGAAATGTTAATTAATAAAACCTTGGGATGCCTCCCAAGAGCGCTTGTTTTAAGAGTCATCACCGACTTCTCCTTTTAATGTTAAGGGTCTTGAAGATCAATTGAGGTCTTGTCCCTCACCACATTATCACCATGGTACTGCTTGACTCTTTGACCATTTACTTTGAAAGTAGTGTTGGTTGTTTGGTCATATAAGTCTACAGCACCATAAGGGTAAACCTTGACTAATTTGAATGGTCCAGACCATCTGGACTTAAGCTTGCCAGGAAACAATTTCAATCTTGAATTAAATGAAGCACTTGGCCTCCTCAATCGACTCTGCTGCGGATCTTCTTGTCATGCCACACCTTTGTTTTCTCCTTGTAAATGGCTGAGCTTTCATAGGCAGCATGCCTAATTTCATCAAGCTCATTCAACTGCAATAGCCTAGCCTTACCGGCCCTATCAAAGTCAAAGTTGAGCTTTTGATGGCCCAATGAGCTTTGTCTTTGTAATTCAATAGGGAGGTGGCAAGCTTTCCCAAACACAAGTCCAGTAGGAGACATTCCCAAAGGTGTTTTGAAGGTCATCTGTAAGCCCATAATGCATCATCCAAATGGATTGACCAATCCTTCCTTGAAGGTCCCACCATCTTTTCAAGCATCCTTTTGATTTCTCTATTGGACAATTCACTTGCCCATTTGTTTGGGGGTGGTATCACAGAGCAATTTTATGCCTCACTCCATATTTTCCCAATAGAGACTCAATCAACTTGTTACAAAAGTGAGAACCCTCATCACTGATAATTGCTCTTGGTGTACCATACCTGGTGAATATGTTCTTCTGAAGAAACTTGCTGACTGACTTGGCATCATTGTTGGGTAGAGCCACGCGGCTTCAACCCATTTGGAAACATAATCCACACCACCAATATGTACAAGTTCCCATGAGAAGGAGGAAAGGGACCCATGAAATCCATGCCCCACACATCAAAGAGTTCAATCTCTAAAATGTTGGTTAAGGGCATTTCATGCTTGTTTGATATGTTCCCAGTCCTTTGACACTTTGCACAACTCTTCACCAATTCTTGAGCATCCCTGAATAATGTAGGCCAGTAATACCCACATTGCAGTACCTTTGCAGCTGTTCTAGTTCCTCCAAAGTGTCCACCACATGGTGAAGCATGACAATGCTCTAACACTTGAGGTTGTTCTTCTTCTGCAAGGCACTTTCTTATCATTTGATCTTGACACTTTTTGTAAAGAAAAGGTTCATCCCAATAATAATCCTTTACTACATGGAAAAACTTTTTTCTTTGTTGGTAATTCAGATCTGCAGGCACAATTCTGCTCACCAGGTTGTTCACAATATCTGCAAACCAAGGAGCAGTATCCTCAGACGCTATAGCGTCTGGCGTTATAGCGGCAACCGCTATAGCGTTACAGTCTTGCACCGATACTGTCAATAATTTCTCATCTGGGAAGATTTCTTTTATTTCACCCTGTGATGTACCTGCACCTTCAAGTCTAGACAAATGGTCAGCAACCTGGTTCTCCACCCCCTTCTTATCACGAATTTCCAAGTCAAATTCTTGGAGGAGGAGAACCCATCTAATTAGCCTTGGTTTTGCATCTTTCTTAGAGATCAAGTACTTGATGGCAGAGTGGTCTGTAAAAACAATAACTTTTGTGCCCACCAAGTACGATCTGAATTTATCAAATGCAAAAACCACAGCCAATAGCTCTTTTTCTGTGACAGTGTAGTTTAATTGTGCTTCTACAAGTGTTTTGCTTGCATAATAGATAGAATGAAAGATTTTGTCATACCTTTGACCAAGCACAGCTCCCACAGCATAGTCACTTGCATCACACATCAGTTCAAAAGGTTTACTCCAATCAGGAGTGACAATAACAGGTGCAGTGACTAATGCTGTCTTCAATTTCTGAAATGCTTCAAGACAGGCTTCATCAAAATTGAATGTGATGTCATGTTGAAGGAGTTGACATAGAGGCTTTGATATCTTTGAGAAGTCCTTAATGAATCTCCTATAGAACCCAGCATGCCCAAGGAAGCTTCTTATACCTTTGACACTTGAAGGTGGTGGCAATTTTTCAATGACTTCAATCTTGGCCCTATCCACCTCTAAGCCTTTCTTGGAGATCCTATGCCCTAGTACAATCCCTTCTTGCACCATGAAGTGACATTTCTCCCAATTAAGTACAAGATTTGTTTCTTCACACCTTATCAGTATCTCTTCCAAATTGTCCAGACATTTCTGAAAACTATCCCCAAACACAGAGAAGTCATCCATAAAAACTTCCATAGATTTTTCAATGAAATCAGAGAAGATGGACATCATACATCTCTGGAAGGTTGCAGGGGCATTACACAGTCCAAAGGGCATTCTTCTAAAAGCAAATGTGCCATAAGGACATGTGAATGTGGTCTTTTGCTGATCTTCAGGAACTATTGCTATTTGATTATAGCCAGAATAGCCATCAAGAAAGCAGTAATAGTCCTTACCAGCAAGTTTGTCCAACATTTGGTCAATAAAAGGGAGAGGGAAGTGGTCCTTCTTTGTGGCTTTGTTCAATTTCCTGTAGTCCATGCAAATCCTCCAACCAGTCACTGTTCTTGTGGGAATCAACTCATTTTTGTCATTGGTGATCACAGTGACACCACCCTTCTTGGGAACACACTGCACAGGGCTCACCCATGCACTATCAGAAATAGGATATACAATCCCTGCATCTAACCACTTGAGGATTTCCTTCTTCACCACTTCCTTCATTATGGGATTAAGCCTTCTTTGACCTTCAATGCTATGTTTAGCATTCTCCTCTAACACAATCCTGTGCATGCAGATTGTAGGACTTATCCCATGTATATCAGACATTTGCCAACCTATTGCCTTCTTGTGCCTTTTCAGAGTTGAAATGAGCTCTACCTCTTGGTTCTGATTCAAACTAGCAGAAATGATGACAGGCAGAGTCTCATTTTCCCCCAGATAAGCATACTTCAGGTGCTTGGGTAATTCTTTCAACTCTAGCTCAGGTGGTTGAATAATAGAAGGCACACTCTTTTTGAGGTTTGAGTTTTCTTGCTCTAGAGACTCATATCTCCTAGCCCAAACCTCATTCACAGCTTGATTGCCTTCTTTAAGGTCTTCTTCTTCTAACAATTCATGTTCCTCAGTGTTGTTAAGCACCTTTCCCAAGTGGTTGTTAGTTTTTTGAAAATGTTTTTGAACCACTTGGTCAAGAGAAACAACAAAGGAACACTCTTCAGTATTGACATCAGGGAGTTTCAATGCATTCAGAACATTGATCTTCACTTCTTGATCATTGACCCTCATTGTCAATTCTCCTTTTTGTACATCTATGAGTGTCTTCCCTGTAGCCAAAAAGGGTCTACCTAAAATGATAGGTACCTCTGCATCTGCTTCAAAATCTAGAATAACAAAGTCAACAGGAAAAACAAATTTATCTACTTTAATTAAAACATCCTCCAAGATTCCTCGGGATAGGCAAGTGACCTATCACCTAACGGAGGCTTACGAGAAATAGGCTGGCGGTTCCTATACCCAATTGTGTGTAAATGGACTTAGGCATTAAGTTAATACTTGCCCCTAAGTCACACAAAGCACGACCAGAATAGAAATTTCCAATAGAACAGGGTATTGTGAAACTACCAGGGTCCTTCAATTTTCTGGGGAGTTTATTTTGCATCAACATGCTGCATTCCCCAGTCATTGCCACAGTTTCAAATTCTCCCAACCTTCTTTTCTTTGTCAAAACATCTTTCATAAATTTGGCATAGTTGGGCATTTGTTGTAATGCCTCAACTAGAGGAACATTAATGTGCAATTGTTTTAACACCTCAAGGAATTTATTAAATTGTTTGTCCTCATGTGCCTTTTTTAACCTTTGAGGGTAAGGGGGAGCAGGATATTCAGGCACCAATTTAGGTTCAGGTGTTCTGTTTGCATTTGACGCTATAGCGTCAGGTGCTATAACGTCTGGAAAATTCTTTTCATTCTCATCAACACTTGACTCTAAATTATTGGGTGCAGAAGTTACCTCTTTACCACTCCTGGTGGTTATTGCTTTCACATGCTCCTTGCCTGGTGCATGAGATGAAGAAGGTTCAGTAGTAGAAGGAAGTCCTCCATTTTGCCTTTGAGTGAGAGCAGATGCAATCTGTCCCACTTGGTTCTCCAGAGTTTTGATTGATGCTTCATGAGTCTGCATTGTTGTTTTACAATCACTGATGAATGACCTTAGCAGAGACTCCATTGAGTTATCCATAGAAGGAGCAGGAGCATTCTGTCTTAGAGGTTGCTGTTGTTGTTGTCTTGGGAAACCTGGGGGAATAGCAGGAGCATTTGTGCTTGTGTTAGCATTATTTCCTCCCCCCCATCTGAAATTAGGGTGATTCCTCCAACCAGGGTTGTATGTATTGGAATAAGGGTTGTTGCCCTTGTTGTAACCCACATAGTTAATGTAGCGAGGGTTTGTTGTACATTCTTCATACAGATGAGCCCTCCACAATACACACAACTAGTTTCTCCAGTGGAGCTTGTTCAATAGGCTGCTGCGATGGACCTTTCAGCGCTTATAGCATCGGGCGCTATAACGTTGGCGATATTCAACTCCTTTATCATATTTGTCAAAGTAGCCACACAGGGCCGAGAGAGCAGAAACCTCACTCACTTCATGAACCCCAGCTGCTTTCCTTGTAGAATTTAGCCTCTCAGTAGGCCATGAAGAACTATTTATGGCAATGCGCTCTATAAGCTCACAAGCTTCATTGTATGAGGAGTTGAGAATTACACCTCCAGATGAGGCATCTAACATAGACCTAGTAGGTGCCTCTAATCCATTGTAGAAAGTCTCCATTTGAATCACTATAGGAATTCCATGATGTGGACATTTCCTAAGCAATTCTTTCCATCTTTCCCAAGCTTCATGTAATGACTCACCCTCTCTTTGCTTGAAGGATGTGATGTCATTTCTCATTCTGGCATTCTTGTTTGGTGGGAAATATTTCTCCAGAAACTTCTTTGTCATGTCTTCCCATGTAGTGATGGAATTAGACTCCAAGGAATTCAACCAAGCCTTTGCTCTGTCCTTTAAAGAATAAGGGAACAACTTCAGTCTGAAGGCATCCTCACTCACCCCTGGAATAATGAAATTGCTGCATACTTCTAGGAAGTTTCTCAAATGAGCAAAAGGATCTTCTTGAGTGGAACCTCCAAATTGTCCAGTTGTTTGGAGCATCTGGAACATCATAGGCTTGAACTCAAAATGAGTAGCGATCCTGTGAGCCTAGTGATGCTTGTTTCCATGGACTGTGGATCAAACACAGCATAATCTCTCATTGGCCTATCCCTGTCATTTACCATTTGATTTGGAGCTTGGTTCAAAAACCTTTCTCTATACCAGTATTCATCATCAGTTTCAGTATGGGTAAAAGGACCTTGCCTTCCACCTCTTTGGCCTCTCCTTCCTATTTGAGAGGGTGTTCTTCCACCCATTGAACCTCTAACGATTGATGATGAGTGCTCAGACATAGTTGGTCTAAGCTGTTGTAGTCTTTGTTGGCGTCTTAACCTTCTGAATCTTCTCTCTGGTTCAGGATCAAACTCAAAAGTGGGTGGTTCTGATCTGGGCATACGCTATAACGTCAAACGCTATAGCACTTCCTGTAACACACCACAGAAAAATACCAAAGTAAAACCTCCCTAATGTTGCAATAATTTCTTAAACAATAAAAATTAAATGCAATCCCCGGCAACGGCGCCAAAAACTTGTTGTGCGAAAAGGTGATGTGCAAGTGTACACAATCGCAACAAGTAATATATTGATAAGTAGAGTTCGTCTCCACAGGGATTGGTATTAATTTTAGAGTTTAAAAAGGAATTACACTTAAGGGAACAAGTAGCAAATAGCCAAGTAGCAAATAAGTTGAGTAACAAAGTTCAAGTTCACAAGAGTTGTTTAAAGTAACAAGTTAAACGTGAGTTAAAAGATGAGAGAAATAAGTTGGATTGCTTTCACTATGTAAATTCCCAAAAACAAGACGCTATAACGTCACACGCTATAGCGTTAAGCGCTGTTGCAAATATTTTGTGCCTTTCAGTCACTAGCGCCAGGGTTTCACTACAAGATGCCTATGTCTAGGTTCTAAATAGGTTCACCCCTGTATAATCAAGATCCCACAGCTTATGCCTTATAAACTATTGCAACTTCTATGTCTAGAGGAAGCAAAAATTGATTAAATGTCTTCAACCAACCTTTTCGTTTATATTAATCCTTGATGTCTTTCTATGGTTCATGTCTGAATCCACAGAAGTACTTGTTTTACGTGGCCAAATATAAAACAAGTGAGGAAGAATAATCACACAAGGATTAAAACACAAAACGTGAGAAATTATATACGAAGCATTAATGGTTCATTACAAGCTAGAGCAACCCAACTCAAAGAGTTTAGCTCATGTTGAGCTCCATCAAAATAACACAAATAAGAATACTTGCTTTACCGTAGGCAAAAAGGAAAACACAAGTGCAAAAGATACAAGCTTGAAGTCTCCTAATCATCCACGTGAAGATGGCTCATCATCAGCCTTACACCATCAGAACAAGTACAATAAAATACAAAAGAAGAAAGTAAAATAGCAAAAGCTCTAAGGTGTATCAATGGAGAAGAAGAAGTATCACACTTTCTCTCTCTATCAATACTCTCTCTCTATATCCGTTGGAAGTGTCTAGGAGATCAGCATATCCTCTCCCTTTTCTAGCATGTGGTACAAGTCTCCTCAAAAGTCAAGAGAGGTGATGTTTGCTTTTTCACCAACTCCACTATTCCTCACTCATGCAACGCCAAGTGTCCACACATATCCAATAAAATCCGCACATGGCGTGCAAGCACAAGGGACAAGGTATGGAGCTTGGATTAATGAGCTTGGCGCCAAAATTGCACTTTCCTCATTGATGCTCAGCTGATCTGCCTTCTTGACGCTATAGCGTTAGACACTATAGCGCTAAACACTGCACTTCTCCACAAAATACATCAAAACATTCACATGGGCACCAATTGTGCCAATTTCATAGCAAAGCAGTGTTTAGCCCTCCTTTTCCTAATATTAACAGAAATGCAATAAATACTATACTAATATTACTTGAGAACTTACTTAATTTAATGATTAGAGGTATAAATAACTCATATAAATATGAGTTATCAGTCGTTGCGGCCGAACACTATTTCCTCTTGGGAAGGCCTGATCAGAGTCTTCTTAGCAAACTACACTGCCAACCGGTGCCAGTACCGCTACGAGGAACACTTGGACACAGTCATCCAAGGCGACAACGAACCATTGAGGCAATACATAGACCGCTTCAATACCGAGGCCGATCAGGTGCGCGACCTGACAGATAAGGACAAGCTGAAGTACCTCAAGCGGGGTATTAGACCAGACCACAGGTTTGCTGAAGAATTCACGTTGAACCATTACTCCGACCTCAGTACGTTCCTCCGCAGAGCCAACAACCATATGGCTTATGAGGAAACTCTTGCTGCAAGAAAGGCCGCCCGAGTGCGACCTAGGGAAGATGATAGCAAGCGGGGCAAGGCTCAAGAAAATCACCGTGACAACAAGCCGGAGTTCCGGCCTAAGAAGTATGAGCACCGGACGAGGCTCAATGCTCCCATAGCCCAAATATTTTCTGAGTGTCAGAACAATGAATTCGTCGATGTCAAGCGGCCAGATCCATTGGTACTCAAGAAGGGTGCCCGGGCGACTAAAAGATACTTCTTGCACCATAAGAGCAAGGGGCACGACACCAACGACTGCATGGCCCTAAAGGATGATATTGAAGATCTCATCCAAAAGGGGAAGTTAAAGCAATATGTCCGAGCTGATTGTGCCGAGCGGGCAGAAGCCTCAATCAAAAAGCAAAGCAACGACCGCAGCGGCCATAGTAGCAATTGCGGACAAGGACACCCCCGAAGAGGACGTCTGGATGTCCAAAGGCCGGAGGGTGGCCATGGTTATACAAGGTGGAAACCCTTTAGAGAAAATGGATTCAAAAAAGGCTATGAAAAGAAAATGGAACGATCTTATGATGGTTGGATCGACATCGGCAGAACGTCCAGCTTCGAATAGGCCGCCTGTAACACCCCCTTCTACTTAGTACTAATTTAATCAATAAAAATCAGAGTTTTCAAAAACTTTTCCGCGCACCTCAAAGAGAGTGCTACATTTAATAAAAACATCATCAAAGTATAATTAAAATTCACACGCATCTAGTGCGTAATATAAGCATCATAACCAAACGGGACGAACCCTCAAAAAACGTTTAGTGTTTACAATAATCCCAGAAAAATTCACAGCACAGCGGAAATAACAACTGAGTTCAACATACTCAAATACATAGTCTAGATCAGTTTAATACATAACATAAAATAGTGGTACTAAACCCCATCCCCGGGTGTCACTAATCGTAGTGACTCGAAGACTCGAGAGGTCCGCACCTTCACTCGAGAATCACATGTTTGTCGCCACGAGAGCAGGCAACACAAAAATGCTAGGGTGAGTCTCTTTACATAAATAATAACAAGTAAGATAAGCATTATATAGGAAAACATCTAGCAACAGCAATTCACAATAATCAAGACATTTATCATTCAGTTAGAGTACCAACAAGCAACAAGATAATTTAATTAAGCATCGACAAGAATTCTACGAATGTATGAGTATATGCATGTATGCAATATGCATGTGGATCCATCATCACCGCAATAACCCCGTCGGGCACTCACCGCTTTTGGCCGAAGCCACATCACCGCTTTTGGCCGAAGCCACATCACCGCTTTTGGCCGAAGCCACCTCACCGCTTTTGGCCGAAGCCCACATCATTCATAAATCCAAGACCTCAAACATTAACCCACCACTTTGTTATCACCTCACCAACACAACTTATTTATTAAGTTAAATCTCACCCATGGACTAAATCCCACCTAAGGACCATTTTGACCCACAAACGTTTAACTTAGTACCCAAGGGTTTATTTAACACATTATGATTAATTTAGTATTTAGGAACTTATGTTAAGGTACTAGGATTAATTAGACACTAAGGGGTTATTTTGTCACGCCAAGGATTAATTTAATTCTTAGGGACTATTTAGTTCCACCAAGGATTAAATTAATTCTTAGGGACTAAACCATCCCTTAGACACATTTTTGGGCACCAAGGCGCCAAGGGGCAGCCAAAATGGCGCCCCATACTACGCACAAGGCAGCAAGACACACGCACCCTAGCACAGGGCGCCAAGTTTCCAGCAAACTGGCGCCCCCTTGCACACCCGCAACACCCATCCACGCACCAGGCAGCAAGACACAGGCGCACAAGGGCCGCCCAGTTGGCGCCCTGCACCGTGCCATCCACAGACACACACACGCACGCACACTAGGCACAGGCGCCATATTCCTCAGGAATTGGCGCCCCTCCTGCCAGCCCCAACCCAGACCGAAACAACTCACAAAAACAGTAAACTGGGCGCCACTTTGCCTAGCAAATGGCGCCCGCTCTACAACCGCACCAACCGAAACTTGACCCCTAGCGCGCCATTTGCCTAGGCATTTGGCGCCCCATCAAACACCCTCACCCAAAACACTTCAAACCTAATTCTCTTTCCAACAATTTATTTCTCACACAACAACACACATATAGACATTAAATCTACTTCATTAAATTATCATATTCATACACCTCTCTTCATGGCAACATTTCCTCAAACATATAACATGCATAATTCACAACACACATTTTTCCAACAACAACAACATGATATCACCAAATTAAGTATCAAATACAACAACCAACATATAATTAGCACAAAATGCACACAATCAATCAACCTAATGCTATTCCACACACAATACATATCATACTAATTATTATAGACATAAATGAGAATCCCCTAACCTTAAATGAGCTAGAGCTTCAACCAAACACCAACAATCAACAAAATGAAGCACCCCACATCCTATTTCCAGCAAAACCGAATTCCCTCCTCCCTAGAGTCAAAGTGAACAAAACCCCATTAATGGCAAAATGCAAACAAAAAGAAATTAGGTGTTGAAACTTACATCAATGGCTAGAGGAGGAAAAATGGAGAAGATTGATACCAAAAAGACCTCACCTTGAGCCAAGATGGAGAAGTTCTCTCCCCTTCTTCTCCTCCTCCTTTCCTTCTTCCTCCCACGGTTTCCCCTCCTTTCTCTCTCACACTCTCTCGGTTCTGCACTCTTCTTTCTCCCTCTCAATTCCATTCCTTTTTACTTCTCATTTAACCCTAGGCCCAATGAATTTGGGCCCTATTACTTACACCCACCTCCCCTCTTTACTACCACCACTCCTAATACTTAAACACCTCCTAACTAATAGAAATAAATCCTAACTTAATTATTCCACTTAATTAAATTAGACCCCTCATTTATTTACTACACCTCACTCTTTAAATAAATTGATTACCTTATTATTATTTAAATATGGCCAACTAACATATTACTTAATTAAATTAGTCATAATCACTTAATTAAGTAAATTAATTAATCACCTAAATAAATTAGTTAAATATTCACCTAATTAATTTTGGGGTGTTACAACTCTCCCCCACTTAGAATATTTTCGTCCTCGAAAATCACGCTAATCTCAACAACAAGATTAATCTAGTTCGCACTTAATCTCTTCGAAAACTCACACGATCTAAATCTTAGTGTTAACCCGGTACATCCACCTACACCCTTTCAAGTTCTATTCTTTGGTGCAGCGAAACACTAACGTGTCGCGTACTTCTCCTCATGGATCTCAACCTAATATATTGACTTCCCCCGCTTAGGTTACATAACTGTGTACTTTCATTCTGAGCATAAATCGCCACTACAGGTTCAAGAATGGCACACAATTCCCACAGTAGCGTCTCCCCCACTTGGCTCTTTGCCCGAACTCTCCCCTCCCTGCACTATCTTATATGAACGATTGCTATCCCCCTCGAAAATCTACGCTAAACTCATGAAATCAACATCCACTCTTCTTATCTCCGCTAACCGTTATCATCCAAGTCCTATCGTAACACGCAAAAGGTCAAACACTCTTACCTATATTCTTACTCTCCAATTTGGTATTCTAATCTGTAGGTTGTCAAAATCCTACCCGACTACCCAACACAAGGGACAACAACAATTATGGCCAGAGGCCCAACAACCTAACAACCGTAATTAACACAACAATACCAGTCTCAGCAATTATCATGTATCCAATATTATTCACATCAACAATTAAAACAATCATAACAACAACATTCAAGTTCAACCTATTCCACAATTAATCATTTTATTCAACGTTCAAATTATCCTTTCTAAACTCAGGTGCAGAAAAATTCTGCAACTTTGCGCCTACTTTGGCGAATTAATTAAAATAGTAAACGACCTCGGATTTCGACAAATGAATACTTGTTGGAAAGCCACGGATGTGTAGTTTCTGAATATATCATTAAAGTTTCAAAACAATGAGCCAATTAGTACAGTTTTTAGAAACAACTCAAACAGTTTTCAGACTTAACAGATTTTGCCCCTCCTATTTCATTTCATGCTAAACTGACTTAAACTTGACCGAATGAGACAAAACGTTAGCCCGAATAAAAGCATTTGAAGTGTAGTTTCTAATGGAAAAAGAATCGTTCGAAACGGAGTCCGTTTGAGGACATAAAACTTGCAAAAACCGAACCTACTCACAGTTTGATTCTAGAAATTTGACTCGACTTTGGAGATTCATAACTGGAGCTACACAACTCCGAATCTAGTGAAATTAGTGCCAAAACGACCGGCTCTAAGTCTATTTTCAAAAACACTCAGCCCCATAATTTTTGACTCAACTAAACAGTACCAGTTTTCAACAGACTGAAACAGTGTCCAGATTGTTTTCCAGAATTTTAACCTAACTTGTTTCACCTATAACTTGAGTTCTACAACTCCGAATTCGACCCAATCAGTGGCAAATTAACAAGCATTCAATCAAGTTTTCGAAATGACAAACCACATAATTTTTCAATTGGCCAAACAATACCAGTTTTTAAAAGACTAAAACAGCATCCTGTAACACACAGAAATCATACGCAAGTAAAACTCACCATTGTCAATCACCAAAACCAATTACAATCATCACATACTTATGCATTTCATCGAACACCAACTAAGCATAACCAATCATGCAACAACTTAAACACGCAATTTCGAAAGATTAAACATGTAGGCTTTTTCTTCGATTTTCTTTATCCCTAGAGATTAGTTAACATGCAATTTTACAACTTCCCTAGAAACATCATGGGCATACAATTCTACTAAATTTAATAAATTTCCTATCACCAAAATAATATAACCAACACATGCTTTATAACACACTTGTTTCGATTACAAGACTTGATATTGGTTTAAGCAAATGAAATTAAATCTCCTTGTCAACATCTAGCGAAGAAGACTAATTCAAGTAATATAAGTGCATAAAAGATCTCGCCGCACGTTTCATGATTAGATTTTAGGAGTCACGTAATTAAACCAAGAAGTGACAATTGATAATGGTAATAGCAACAACAAGGGCCACCGTTAAATCATAAATCGAGCAAAATTTTCGCAATTGGAACTCATATTTAGAAGGTATTCAAAAGTGTATATGTTTGTTTCTAAAACCTTGACAATTATTATTGGACTCACATTCTCGGAGCATAAAAATTCTAACTCATTAAATCATGCAATTTATGTCCAATCTCATAATTTTTTCAAACATCATTAAATCACAACCTAATCGGTTCAAAGGCCGAATTTATGTCACTTTTCGAAATAAAATCTTAGAACAACTTGAAAACCAAATACAACACTAATTTGGACATCACATTCGTTTTCCCTTTAGCATAAAATTTTCCAATTACCGTTTCTTTTTGAAAATCATAGAACTTACAGTTTGTCCAAAAAGGGGAAACCATATGCAACCTTAAAGCTTACTATCACACAATTATGCAACCACATAAACAACTACTTATTGGTTCAAAATTCTAGTTTCCGACATACACTCGGAAGGTAAGGAAAGTTAATCATTTCATTTTTGACAATTCATATCATGCTCGCAAACAAGCCGAAGTGAAACACTGAAAATGTCAAAACTTCAAGTCAGGTAACTTCGATTGAGAAAATGAAAATATAGCATTATACCTTATTTTCTTTTTGGCATACTATCTTCAAAACAATTAAACACAAGTCAAATCAAATTTAACTCACATGCATCACAAAACAATCAACCTATGGCAAGGACGTCAATTAAGTGCAACAATTTTCACACGGAATCTTCAAATATTGTTCATTGTATACTTACCACGGTTAGGTCATATAAAAATTATTTTCTATATCCTAACAAACTAATCAGACAACCAATCAATTAAAATTTAGTGCATGCATCTAAAGTTAATAATAACTATGAGTTATTGTCGCCCCTTTCAGTGGTGATGAGTGATTGGGGTGATCAGTCTCTCCTACTCATGCAACCAACTAATTAAGGTCACAAAACTATTTCCTTTCAAATTTATAACTACCACATTAAAAGACTTTTAACGTTGTCCGGAGTGCGAAGGCGTCGTCACGACTTTCACTCCTCTGACGTCGTTAGAACTCTTTTAATCACACATACCTTAATGATAAAAACAACAGTCACGAACAGACAAAATCAATGCTACAACCATCAGTTACACAGTTCAGTCACATATACCTCAATAATACAATATAACTTTCAATCGTAATCTAACAAATAAGTCACAAGGCACGTCCATGAATTAACAAACCAACAAAGTTAACAGTAATAAGCAGCAATATAATTATGATTTTAGAACGAGTACCAAGACTCGAGGGTTGACAGACTCGACAACTTGACCGGACGGACCGAACTGCTCTGATACCACTAATGTAACACCCCCTTCTACTTAGTACTAATTTAATCAATAAAAATCAGAGTTTTCAAAAACTTTTCCGCGCACCTCAAAGAGAGTGTTACATTTAATAAAAACATCATCAAAGTATAATTAAAATTCACACGCATCTAGTGCGTAATATAAGCATCATAACCAAACGGGACGAACCCTCAAAAAATTGTTTAGTGTTTACAATAATCCAGAAAAATTCACAGCACAGCGGAAATAACAACTGAGTTCAACATACTCAAATACATAGTCTAGATCAGTTTAATACATAACATAAAATAGTGGTACTAAACCCCATCCCCGGGTGTCACTAATCAGAGCTGACTCGAAGACTCAAGAAGGTCTGGCACCTTCACTCAGAATCACCTGTTTGTCGCCACGAGAGCAGGCAACACAAAAATGCTAGGGTGAGTCTCTTTACATAAATAATAACAAGTAAGATAAGCATTATATAGGAAAACATCTAGCAATAGCAATTCACAATAATCAAGACATTTATCATTCAGTTAGAGTACCAACAAGCAACAAGATAATTTAATTAAGCATCGACAATAATTCTACGAATGTATGAGTATATGCATGTATGCAATATGCATGTGGATCCATCATCACCGCAACCCCGTCGGGCACTCACCGCTTTTGCCCGAAGCCACATCACCGCTTTTGGCCGAAGCCACATCACCGCTTTTGGCCGAAGCCCACATCATTCATAAATCCAACACCTCAAACATTAACCCACCACTTTGTTATCACCTCACCAACACAACTTATTTATTAAGTTAAATCTCACCCATGGACTAAATCCCACCTAAGGACCATTTTGACCCACAAACGTTTAACTTAGTACCCAAGGGTTTATTTAACACATTATGATTAATTTAGTATTTAGGAACTTATGTTAAGGTACTAGGATTAATTAGACACTAAGGGGTTATTTTGTCACGCCAAGGATTAATTTAATTCTTAGGGACTATTTAGTTCCACCAAGGATTAAATTAATTCTTAGGGACTAAACCATCCCTTAGACACATTTTTGGGCACCAAGGCGCCAAGGGGCAGCCAAAATGGCGCCCCATACTACGCACAAGGCAGCAAGACACACGCACCCTAGCACAGGGCGCCAAGTTTCCAGCAAACTGGCGCCCCCTTGCACGCCCGCAACACCCATCCACGCACTGTGCGGCAAGACACGAGCGCCTGAGGGCGCCCGTTGGCGCCCTGCACCGTGCCATCAACAGACACACACACACACGCACACTAGGCACAGGCGCCATATTCCTCAGGAATTGGCGCCCCTCTACCACCCAACCTGGCAAACAACTCACAAAAATGCGAAATCGGGCGCCACTTTGCCTAGCAAATGGCGCCCTACCTGAACCGCACCAACGAAAACTCAGCCCCCAGGCGCCATTTGCCTAGGCATTTGGCGCCCCATCAAACACCCTCACCCAAAACACTTCAAACCTAATTCTCTTTCCAACAATTTATTTCTCACACAACAACACACATATAGACATTAAATCTACTTCATTAAATTATCATATTCATACACCTCTCTTCATGGCAACATTTCCTCAAACATATAACATGCATAATTCACAACACACATTTTTCCAACAACAACAACATGATATCACCAAATTAAGTATCAAATACAACAACCAACATATAATTAGCACAAAATGCACACAATCAATCAACCTAATGCTATTCCACACACAATATATATCATACTAATTATTATAGACATAAATGAGAATCCCCTAACCTCAAATGAGCTAGAGCTTCAACCAAACACCAACAATCAACAAAATGAAGCACCCCACATCCTATTTCCAAAGCCGAATTCCTCCTCCTGTGAGTCAAAGTGAACAAAACCCCATTAATGGCAAAATGCAAACAAAAAGAAATTAGGTGTTGAAACTTACATCAATGGCTAGAGGAGGAAAAATGGAGAAGATTGATACCAAAAAGCCCTCACCTTGAGCCAAGATGGAGAAGTTCTCTCCCCTTCTTCTCCTCCTCCTTTCCTTCTTCCTCCCACGGTTTCCCCTCCTTTCTCTCTCACACTCTCTCGGTTCTGCACTCTTCTTTCTCCTCTCAATTCCATTCCTTTTTACTTCTCATTTAACCTAGGCCCAATGAATTTGGGCCCCTATTACTACACCCACCTCCCTCTTTACTACCACCACTCCTAATACTTAAACACCTCCTAACTAATAGAAATAAATCCTAACTTAATTATTCCACTTAATTAAATTAGACCCTCATTTATTTACTACACCTCACTCTTTAAATAAATTGATTACCTTATTATTATTTAAATATGGCCAACTAACATATTACTTAATTAAATTAGTCATAATCACTTAATTAAGTAAATTAATTAATCACCTAAATAAATTAGTTAAATATTCACCTAATTAATTTTGGGGTGTTACAATCGCCATTTCTTTTGGAGATGAAGATCTGTGGGCGGGAGAACAAATGGCCTACGTCCGTTGGTAGTCAGGCGGTCATGCGCCAACACCGGCACGCCAATTGCAGTGCGACCAAGCGGTTCGGCCGACATTATGTTCGAAGAACTAATCGACAAGCTTAATGTGGATCGGAGTGAGATCATCCCACAGGCCGATCCAACCCCCCTAACAGGGTTCAACGGGGCGGTCACCTACCCCTTGGGAATAATAGAACTTTTGGTTACTTTTGGAGATGACTCAGGAGCGAGCACCAAATATCGGACGGTCAAGACGATGTTCCTAGTCCTACCTATCAAGTCCTGCTATCAGTGTATCATAGGCCAGCCGACCTTGGGAAAATTGGAGGTCGTTGCTTCCACAGTCCATCTAAAGATGAAGTTCTACAGCAAGGACGGTCAAGTTGTGAACCTGATGGCCGACCTGGAGGCGGCCAAGCGGAGCCATTATCTTTATCAAGACATCTGCAACGAGCAGGACAAAGATAGTGACCCAGAGGACGATGATGATGATTTAGCCCGTGAGCTAAAAAACAGATTGAAGAGGCCCGAGCCACACGGAGAATTGATTGACGTCCAACTAGGGGACGACCCAGAAAAGACGGTCATGCTTGGAAGCGGCCTACCTGAGCAAGTCGAGCAAGATCTCATAGCCTATCTCAGGGACTACGCAGATTTGTTTGCATGGAAGGCATCGGATATGCCTGGGATTCCAATAGAAATTGCTTGCCATCAACTCTCAGTGGATGAAACTGCTAGACCGGCCGCCGCAGGAGGCGCGAACTTCGGAATTTGGAGAAAGCTCAGCGGCGCTCGGTAGTTGGCGACTGATCAAGGCCAATTTCATTGAAGAAATAAAGTACACGACCTGGCTGTCCAACGTGGTGTTTGTTAAGAAGAAGAATGGCAAGTGGCGCATGTGCGTCGACTACACAGATCTGAACAAGGCATGCCCGAAGGATGCCTTCCCGGTGCCGAGCATCGACAAGCTGGTCGATGGAGCATCGGGCTACAAATTGCTATCATTCCTGGACGCCTACTCTGGGTACAATCAGATTACGATGTATCCTCCTGATCGCCACAAGACTGCCTTCATGACAGATAGTGGCAATTTCCAATACAAGGTTATGTCGTTCGGCCTGAAGAACGCTGGGGACCTACCAGCGTATGATGAACAAGATTTTCAAAGAGCAGATCGGTCGGGTAGCTGAGGTCTATCTAGATGATATGATCATCAAGAGCAAGGCCGGCCAAGATCATGCGACCGACCTGAGAGAAGTATTTGAAGAAGCAAGAAGAAATTCTCTAAGGCTGAACCCAGAGAAGTGCACCTTTGGAGTTAGGGTCGGCAAGTTTCTGGGATTTCATCTTACTGAAAGGGGGATAGAGGCTAACCCGGACAAATGTAGGGCGGTCGCCGATATGAGGCCGCCCACCACAAAGAAGGAGATCCAACGGTTGAATGGCATGGTCGCTGCCCTGTCGAGATTCATACCTAAATATGCATGTAAGTCGCTCCCCCTATTCAAGCTTTTAAAGAAGGAAGTAGAGTTCGAATGGACCGACCAGTGCCAGCGAGCACTGGAGCAATTGAAGGAAGCTCTGACCAACCCGCCCATCATGACCAAGCCAGAGCCGGGAGAAACCCTATATCTGTACTTAGCAATAACAGAAGAGGTTTTGAGTGTCGCCCCGTCGAGAGAAGCGACCTAAAGCGAACCCGGTCTACTTCATCGCCAGGTATTGCGAGGACCGAGTTGAGGTATCGGAGGATCGAAGTTAGCCCTTGCACTACTAGTGGCGCCCGGCGTTTGAGACCTTACTGCCGTGGCTCACCGTGTCGTGGTAAAATGCAGACCAACCCATAAGACAAGTCCTTCATCGGCCAGACCTGGCAGGACGAATGATCAAATGGGCGGTGGAACTTAGTGAATTCGGCATCAAGTTCGAGTCTAGATCGGCCGCTAAAGCTCAAGTGTTGGCCGACTTCATTGCAGAAATGACTCCAACTCAGGACGGCCGACCAGAAACAATGTGGACATTACATGTGGACGGTTCCTCCAACAGCAAAGGCAGCGGGGCGGGCCTTATATTAGAAAATTCAGAAGGTCTTGCTGTAGAGGTGTCTCTGACATTTGCATTCCACACCTCCAACAATCAGGCTGAGTACGAGGCATGCATAGCCGGGCTACAGCTCGCTAAGGAGTTCAACGTTGACCGAGTAGAACTACACTCAGATTCCCTACTGGTCGTTTCCCAGATCCAAGAATTGTATGATGCAAAAGACGAAGTGTTGAAGAACTACTTGGCCAAAGTAAGGGAGTTGCTCCGGCAATTCGACCGGGCAGAGGTCAAGCACGTGCCAACGACAGAAAACGTCCGGGCTGACATCTTATCAAAGCTGGCCAGTACGAAGACACCTGGCAATTATAGGAGTTTGATCCAAGAAACCCTGACTCGGCCGAGCGTCTCAACCAAGCCTAGCCAATCCTTGGCCGTCCTCACCATTGAAATAGAAGAAGATTGGATCGCTCCCATTCTGCGCTACATCACAACGGGCGAAGAGCCGACCGATCCAAAAAAGGCCAAGACCCTGAGATTACGGTCTACCAAATACTCCGTGATCGAAGGAAAATTATATCGAAGAGGATTCTCCTGCCCGCTCCTCAGATGCTTATCGTCGGTCGAAGCCAACCATGTCTTAAGAGATATCCATGAGGGGCTGTGTGGCAGCCATCAGGGCGGACGGTCCATAGCGAGAAAAGCGCCGGAGCTGGTTACTCTTGGCGACCATGGGCGAAAGACGCCAAGAAGCTAGTGCGTAAAATGCAAGAAATGTCAAGTGCATGCGGATGTTCACGTCGCCCCTCGCCGGAGTGCAAAGCCTCACCTCACCTTGGTCGTTCGCTTGGTGGGGATGGATTTGCTAGGTCCTTTCCACTGCACACTGGCCGGTTCAAATTCTTGATCGTGGCGATGAGCTACTTCACAAAGTGGATAGAGGCCGAGCCTCTGGCGACCATAACCTCGGCAAAGGTCAACAAGTTCTTGGCGGAATGTCTTGCTTGGTTCGGAGTTCCTCAACAACTCATAACGAGATAATGGCACACAATTTGCGGATAGAAAATTCGAGAAAATGTTGGCGGCTTAGGAGTGAAACGGCGTTTCACTTGGTCAGTTTACCATGACGAGACGCAAGCCGAGCGAAGCGGCCAGCGGGTCATCTGCGTGGGTTGAAAAGAAGACTTGATGAAGCGAAGGGAATTGGGTCGAAGAGCTGCGATCCGTCCTTTGGGCATATAGGGCGACCCCCATTCATCCACCGGGAGTCACCTTTCAAACTTGTCTACGGAATGGACGCCAGTAATTCCCATAGAGATGAGCGAAGTGAATCGAGAACGACCAATCCACCAGCGATGATGCGACAATGGCCAGGGCGTTAAGAGAAGAATTGGACTTGGTCGAAGAGTCTGCGCAATCAAGCATCCGCAGAGAAGCATTGATCAAAGCGGAAGGTCGTTGCGAGATACAACGCCCGTGTGCAGAAAAGAGACTTTCCCATCGGACAGCTGGTCCTCAGGCGTGCAGATGTTGGTAACAAGAATGCTCGTCAAGGAAAAATCGCCCCAAATGGGAAGGCGTCACTGCGTGTCATCAACAAGGCCGGCGTAGTGGGGCGTCTGAACTAGAGACCATGGAAGGCGATCATCCCGGGACATGGAATAGTGATAAACTAAAGCAGTACTACGTTTAGTACCTCATTTTGTAATCGATCAACAAATGAATGAATAAATGTCAGGCGGGCGCTCTTTTTCCCCACTGGGGTTTTTTACAGAGGCCCGTTCTTTAAATTCTTGTGTTTTAATTACTTGCAACATTGAATGACCGGTCGCTCACAACACACATATAGAGCGACCGTAGGGCTACCTAGTTGGTCCAAACGATTGTGGGCCCCGAGCGGTCTACAACGAGCGCCACCGAGTTGGCCCAATCGAAGGTCACAGAGTTGACCTAAACGAGGGTCACCGCGTTGACCCAATCGAGTGCCATCGAAATGGCCCAAGGGTTAATTAATAAACCACAATCGATCGTAGGCCGCCGAGCGACCTACAAAGAGTTTCGTCGAACGGCCCAAAATCGAGTCATTGAATGACCCAAGGGTCAAGTAATGATCCACATAACGACCATAGGGCGCCGAGCGGCCCAAAACGAGTGTTTCGAAAATGCGCGAATTGGTCGACGATCGGCCTAAAACGAGTGCCTTCGAAAAGGCCCAAAATAGCGGCCTACGACCGGCTTATATTTCGTAACTTAGAAAAGTGCGAAGACAAAAAGACGAACAAATTCAAGCAAACGAAACAAGTTAAAATTCATTACAAAGCAAGACGCCCGGTCGAAGGCGGACGCCCAAATTGTTCACCCGCTCGAAGGCGGAGTTGAAGTGACAAGATTAGAAAAAATTACACCGCTCGCAGGCGGGCAAAAATAAGGAACTGATCATTTCTTGGGACGGGGAAGGATCACAGATCGCTTACGAACCACCTTGCCATCATCATCCATACTTATGGGCAAGACGATCTCGTCATTTTCAACCACGTGATCGGGCTGGATTAGCCTGCTGTCGTACGAGATACCCCGGGCAGCGAGCAATTTCATCTGAGCCACGGCATTATCGAACTGATAAATGGCGCTCCGCCCGAAACCCGGCTATCTCAGTGACCTTGGTATCGATGGCGGCCTGTTTACCCTCCTCAGAGCGAGTGAGCTTCGCCTTAAGATCTTTCACCGCTTCAGCAAGCTCTTTGTTCCTGGCCGCCAATTTGGTCTTGTCTTCCTCCACCTGCTTTTTGTCCTTTTCGGCATTCACCAGCTTAGGCTCAAGCTCCTTAAGCCTCCGGTCGGCGCGTCCTCTCGCCAAAGACCAAACAGAATTAAAGATTAGCAGACGTTCGGAATGTTACCGGCCGGGATGTCAGCGAAGTGCGCAACTTACGTGCTTGATTGATTCTCAATTCTTTCAGCACCTTATTGGCAGATTTGCAAATATCGCCGCAGAGGTCCAAAGGGTCCTTTTGGAAGCGCTTGAAATCCCCCTCGCTCAGGTCCTCTATCTCGATGATGGGAGACTCAGGGCGGACCTCTTCTTCCCGTCTAGGCCGCTTAATGGGGGTGCGCCCATCCTTTCTCGAGGGCGCCTCGGCCAATCCGTTCGGACGAGGTGTTACGCGCTGGGCGGTGCAGCAGATAGGAGTTTTCTTTTGCCCGCTTGAGGTGACGAGCTTCTCGAGCTGGAGCCAGTCTTGGCCGGACATCTTCAAAGTTTTTCCTGCAAAAGACAAGAGGACGATTAGCCGGTCGACCAATCAAAAAGAATCAAAAATAACAGCAGTCAAATTCACCGACCAGCTTATCCCCCTCGAACAGACAAAACAGCCGACAGGGGATGTCCCCCTCAGGGTTCTGCGGAAGCAGGGCGGACATCTCCGTGATCATGCCCAAAGTAGCAGCATCTTCTTCATCTAAGGTTGAGACGGCGAAAGTGTACTCGCCC
Organism: Oxytropis ochrocephala; assembly: GCA_020916435.1. NCBI lineage: Eukaryota > Viridiplantae > Streptophyta > Magnoliopsida > Fabales > Fabaceae > Oxytropis > Oxytropis ochrocephala. The sequence goes on along the minus strand of CM037088.1, from coordinate 98,959,253 downwards.
GGTTTTTTAGTAAAATGGGCCGCCCGCCATGAGAGTGGAAAGAAAGGGGACCCTGCCGTTCCGTCCGGAAAAACCTCTGCGATCTCTTTAGCAGCATTCACATCGGGAATGACCCAGAAGTATTGATTCTTCCAACCGCCCGGCAAGGAGTCCGAGTAAGCTTTGAAGAACTTGTGAGGGAATGTCTTCTGATTCTTGAAGGACACTTGTTCTTTGCGCGCCATGTTGGTGTCGTACTCTCCATGCCAGCTCAACTCAAATAAAGTGATAAAGAGTCTGGTCGATACGGGTCGCTCCAACCGGTCGCAGATATGCTCGAACGCCCTCATGAAACCCCATCCGTTCGGATGAATTTGAGATGGGGCGACGCCCAAGTAGGTGAGGATATCCCTTTGGAACGCAGTGAAAGGGGGGATGACTCCCATCTTCTCGAAAACGACATGATGCATGGTGAACTTAACATTTGGAGCAACGGTCGCGATGTTCTCATCGTCCCTCATGCCCTTCACTTTCCACCCCGGCGTGGTGAAGAGGGCTTGCAGGTCGGCTAAGCAGGGATGCTCCAGGCCGATAAAACTCTTGAAGGCCCTCATCTTTTCAGACACCCAAGAAATATCATCTGGGTCAATGTCCACAGGTGGCTCGGCATCTCCCTCTGCCCGTTCGGCCGCATCCTCTATCGGGCCAGCAGCTTGCTCCATTCGTTCGCCAACCTGCTCCACGTCAGTATTTTGGCCAAGAATCTCTCCATCGGCCGCCCGGTCTTCATAGTGGATCGACTCTAGTTCCGGAGGGTCCGCGTCCAGATCGATCACTTCGTCGTAAAGGCCCCCTGGGCCGGACTGAGCTCCATCGACCATCTCTTCACCGCCTTCGATGTCCACCAATTGGTCGCTGCCTTCATCAGCCCACACGGTTGATTGAGGTGGTGGCGGGGGGACCCATGACTCCATCGAAGTGGATAACGAAACACTATCACTTGAATCAGAACTAGAGGAGCTGGACGGCGAAGCGTCCGCAGGAGAGCGCCTGTGAACTTCAAAATTTTGTGAGGGCCCGGACGACCCTGACTCAGCCCGCTCTGCCTCTTGTGAGGGCTGCGCCATCTTAAGCGCAAGACTTTGCAAGGGGGCACCAGATATCCGAGTGGTTTGCTTTGTTCTGGCCAGATCCACCTATGAAAGGGAAATCACGTCAGGTCGACCGAGCCAGCGCGCTCGAGAAAAGAGGCGACTTGTCCCTCGACCGGGCGCCTCCCCTTTCACGAGGCGTGGAAACTAACTAAAGCGAAGAAACTAAGGCAAAGCAGTAAAACGCAGAAAGTAAATTGAATAGAGAATAGAAAGGAGCGGCCAACCTGGAGAAAAGAACCGGAGAAGTAAGAAGCGGACGATCAACTCTAGCGCGGCGACTCTCGGATCGCTGCGGATAGCTCGTGGCCGCAGCGTGATTTCGTGTAGAAATCGTCTTGGCCCGAATACCTATTTATAGAAGGGCCCACCAGACGAAACGACGCGAGGCGACTGCTCGTGTTCCCCTATCTGTTGCATAGGGAATCCCAAAAGGTGCCTCGAGAAACGCAAAGGTCAACTCATTCATTGCGCGCATTAATGGCGGTGGTCGAAGCCCGAAGCGCCACGTCGCGGTCGGACAACACTCGGCGGCGGACCGACCTATTCTGGCGAAGAATTAGAAATCGCCATTCCACCGGAACACCGATTCAAGCCTCGGCCCATACTGAGGCGACCTGAGCTTGAGGGCAAGCTGTTCGGGGTGTATCGGCAAATACAAGGAGGTGCGATTAGAAATGGGTCGTGCCCAACCCAGTAGCGGCCCGAGGCCGTGTCTTGTCCGCAATTCTCGACAACCGACCGTATTTCTCGCAACGGCCAGGTCGCCCCAGTGGTATAAGTACCACCTCCATCCACACTATCAGGGACGCAATTCCTACCGTGATACCTGCTGCGTTAAGCTGCACCTCTCGACTAGGCGTCGGAGTGTCTTTGCGTCTGCCTCACCCGGCGTCTTTCTCAAGGCCGTCCTCCTCTCTCTCATCACCGATCGGACGAAAGAGCAACAAACGACATCTACACTTGGTGATCAAGGTAAGATCAACCTGTAATAGTTTTTGAGACCAATTTGAACAAAAGAAATGAAGAGCTACAAGATAAACACGAAGCATCATCAATCACATGGTGAGTGTTTCATGGTTAGATCCACCGTCATTGTAAAGCTGGAAACATAACAAAAACAACTTTTCCAATCAATGACGTTAGACGCAAGTCATTTTCATGGCATGTCAATTGGCATCCAAAGCATTAAAAAAATAAAATTGCTTGTAACAAAAGGTTGGAAAAAATTTCCCCATTTTTTTTCCTTCTTTTTTTATTTTCCTTCTAATGATCAAAACAGTAAAAAAATAACGGATCTCAAACATCGTACTAAATTATAATATAATGTTTTTTCACGGAACTTGTCTGTGATAAAGACACAGAACATATGCCACGTGGAGAAGAACAGTAAAAAAGGGGAAAGCAAGACTTTTGTTTAAAAAAGGTAAAACGACTTTATATTATTAGAAAATACAGAGTAAAAATCACAGACAACAGAAGAAGAAAGAGAAAGAAAAGAAGAAGAATAAGGAGGAAGAAGCTGACGAAATTACAAAGCCAATTATCATCTTCACAGGTTTTGTTCTTGTTGTTCATAGGTTAGTTTCTTTGATCCATTTGTTCTATTAAAGCATCAATTGATGTTTGTTTTTATGGGATCTTGTTTTTTAGATTTCCTTTGTTCTGTTTTTTAGTCTCTGATCTGAATCTTTGTTGTGTTAGAGGTTTAGTGTGATGAATTGAAGGTAAAGTTTTGCTTTTTGAGATTATATCTTGGTGGGTTTTGAATATTTTTTCTGAAAAATGTTTTCCAATTGCATAATTGTTAGAGGTTTTGAATTGTGCTTACCCTAATTGCATAATTGTTAGAGGTTTTGAATTGTTAGAGAAGCTCATTTACAAAAAAAAAAAATCATAATTGATTGGATTTGATTAATGCTTGGCTTCATTTTGAATTTTATGATTTATTCAAGCTGGTGAATTATGTCTTAGAATTTAGAAATGAATATACTTGCTATAATGTAGATCACATCTTAATCCCCTTAGGAAATTATTTTATTATTGATTAATTCTTGTTAGTTATTATGATCTATCTGTAGATCTATAATTTCAATTTTGATTAGTGATCCTTTATATTTTTATATTTCTCATGGTATTGGATTCCCTTGCTTTTGTTTCTTAAAGGTTCTTTAGTTTTCTGAAATATTCTTCTATGAAATTAAATGTAAATTTCCATATAGATATTTTGGTTATATTGTATTGATTTAGAACATGAAAATTAAGATTAATTCTAAATTATTTTGAATCAATGAATATATGCAGGACAAATAAAGCAAGTAATAGAATGTCTCCATCAATGAAATCAAAATCAAAGTCAAAGGAGAAGGCCTCTACAAAGGTTGGTAAGGAACAACAGAAGTATTCTGCAAAGAGTTCTGGATCTACTGCTTACAATCCGATTTCGGGAACATTTCAAACTCTCGAAACGCCGTTGGTTGATTCTTCAACTTTAGTTAACGACAACAGCCATTTCTAAAACAACCGACGCAGACGAGCATTCAATTAGTCCTCAAGGAGCGGTATCCGAATATGATTCAATTTCTAATAATGGTAGCTGCTCTGGTGAATCAGAAGACCATAAAGAGAAAGTAACAAACTTGTCTACGCGGTTGGATATTATCCCTGGTTGTGATAATGACAGAAGGGATAAAATCCGCTTGAAGAACGAGAAGAAGCACCAGAGGCAGAAGGAAAGGAGAGCTCAGGAGTTGCATGAACGGTGCGTTGGATATCTAATGTCGAGGAAGCTAGAAACACTTGCGCAAAAGTTGGTATCGATGGGGTTTTCTTCCGAGCGAGCGACATTGGCTTTGAAGTTAAATAAAGGAAAACTAGAAGAATCAATATCGTGGCTATTTGAAGGAAGTGAAGAATCACATACAAAGGACGCTACTAACGTTGTAAGCGACGGTAATTTGAAAATTGATATAAGTGAAGAGCTTGCACAGATTTCTGATATGGAAGTTAAGTACAATTGTTCAAAGCAAGAAGTTGAAAGAGTAGTTGTTGCCTGTGAAGGTGATCTTCAAAAAGCGGAAAGTAGTTTAAAAACTCAAAAGCAAGAATCTTCCGCGACTCTGTCAAAGTCTGAAGATTCTGCTCAAAATAATAGTTTGATGAGATTTCAAGGATTACAAGAAGCTTCAATTTCAATGCAGCAGAGAAGGAATGAATCTGACTTCAACAACTATTACAATGTTAATGGTTTTGATTCTATGTTTCATGATCCCGAAAGCAGAAATCTACAGTCGCTACACTCGAATCATCCGAACGAACTGACACAGAAAAGGTTAGCTATGTCACAATCTATGCAAGCATATTCTCCATTTGTTAAAATGGAAGGCCAGCAAGGTTCCCTTAGGAATGAAGGAAGAATGATTCATCAAGGAGTAGGAAGGGAACCGGTGAGTATGATGCAGCATCCGCAATTCGCGAATGCCAAACAAAATTATCTGAATTCTATGAATGGCTTGCCTTCAGGAACATCTGGTTGGTACGTAAATAGTATTCCGGCTGTCGAAAATATAAGGTCAAATGGGAAGGTCCTACTACAAAATCCGGGTACGGATCGCGTGCAGCAACTTAGTCAAACTCCTTATAAAGAATATTCTCATGCATATGGGCAAGTAGACTCATCAAATGGGATCATGGATCGCGGTTTGTATAAACCGTTGGCCGTGTCTTCACCTTCACCTACAATGCCTTCTCAGTATCAGCATCAGGGTTCATGGACTACGGCTGGATCTTCACCTGCACTTACGGTTCCACCTTCTCTTGGATTATTTTCCGGACATCAGAATTCAGCTAGAACATTCAACTCACATTCACTTACGGATTGGAATAATACCAACGGATTGGTGCCGGATTTTGACTACTCAAATATCGATTGGAGTTTGGATTGTCAGTCTTCAAAATCAGGTGAATTGTGGCTAGGGATCTCGTCGACGTTGAGGAACAGTACCGGGAATAGGATGATGGACAACGGTTCATGCATGTCTGGATCGCGAAATGTTGGCTTGAGTATGGCTAGGGAAACTTCGTCGTCTACTGGATTGCGAGATTGGACTACACCTTTTGCTGGGAAGGACATATTCAGTGTTCCTAGGCAGTTTGTTACATTTCCTCCTATGTAATTGTATTGTCTTTGAAATGGCTGTCTTCATGGTTGTTTCTGGTTTTTCAATGAAATGAATACTCTACTTTGTTGCTTATGATGTTTTTATTTACTTAGTCCTCTAAATTCTCGTCTCTTTACTAGCATATGCTTTGTTTGAAGTACTTCTGATGCTTAGGACAAATGCGTTTGAACATGTGAAATGTCCTGAAACCAGAGACATAGATGGCTTAGGTATCTTATTTTTAAACTCGCCTCGGTTGAAATTCATGTCAGTTCCACCACTTTTGTTATGAGACCCACATAAATTTCAACTAATCGCCAATGTTGAGATTGTTGTTAGCACTTCTCTAGGTATATCTTTATCGGTTATTTTGGTTACAACTATGAACATGAATGAAGACTCAAATAGAGGTGCTACTCATGATTTAAGGTGGACTTTCTTTTCTTATTTTTTATTTTATTTACTACCTCTGTCCATATAAGACCTTTTTGGATAGAAAAAAAATGTTTCTTTTGATAGACTTTTTCCAAATTATTAGGTGCATAATTATTTTTTTAACAAAAATACCCCCAGTTGTTTAGAGTTGAGAAAATGACTAATTATGTGAAAACTGATTAGTCTCAATAATTCGAGGGAAATTAAAAAACACACCGCTGACAAAGTTTTTTTTATGGATGCTGACAAAGTTAATATATAACTAAAACTAATTTTTTTAATTGCCACACATTGGTTAAATATAAGAGTACTTGGATGAAATGGTAAGAGTCTCTTCTAACTTAACTAATGTTCTGGGTTCAAATCCAATCTTGAGCATACAACTGTGTTAAATATCATGCGGGAGAATTTTACCGCTCAGTGATACCCGGTTTATAAAAAAGAAAAGTGCCTATAGGAAAGGAATAGTATACTTTTAAAATAAAAATTTAGGAGGTGATGAGGTAGCTACATTATCAAATTGGGGAACAAAAATTCCAAAAATAATTAGAGACAAGGCATGCATGCGCAATTCTCTCTCTCTCTCTCTAAACTAAGAAAATTATAGTTATAAAATATCAATAAAAATAATAATAGATTGCGTCAAAATAAAAATAAAAATAATAATAGATGCTTTAAAAGATGAGACATTGTTATGTAACATTTCTTTTAAATCATCTATAATTTTCGTTATATATTATAACTTTCTTAATTTAAAGAGAGAGAGAAAATAACGCATGCACACCACGTCTCCTCCAAACTTCTCACAAATATATTAGAGAAAGATAAAATAATTACAATTGCTTCTGCTCAATAGTTAATTAAACAATGAACATAGGCTTCCACTTTTTGACTTTGATCCTATTCATAACTTAAATTCCTTTCAACAATTGCTGAAACAAAGTGAAAATATTCATTTCATTAGTCTCAAGATATTCTATACACCAAAGAGTTCAATACATTAATCACCCTCACCTCCACCACCAGAACTGTCTAAATAGATAAATCTTTCTCATCCTACTATTGTAAGTCATAAAGGCTCTGGCTTTTACTGGATCAGCATTTAAATATTCAAATGCATGCATCTGTTGACTCTCTTCCAACCCATCTATCTCCATCACAGCCTGTAACAGCTCCGAGGCGTCGATTGAGCATTTGCTAAGCTCCATCGAATCAGCCAATCGTCGGATACTTGATGCCACCGTCATCAATGCATCGTGAAGCTCGTCTGAGCTACGAGAACGTTTTGGAAGTTGTCTTAAAGGCTGGACTGGTGGTTCATTATAGCTATCTGGCATCTGGTTATACTCTGGTGGAGGTTCATTGTATGACTCAGTTCCATCTGTTTCACTCATGTTTTCTGAGCTAGGAGATGCGAAGGAGGTCGATTCGTCTTCACAATTCTTCATGCCTACTACACAGTTTCCATCTTTCGTCTTAGTCCAACGACTAGGAGCTTGATAATTTCCACAAACAATTTTAAGTTGATCATACATCTCTATCTGCTTTCCGCGAAATCCTTTTGCGTCAGGGTGTGCCTATCAAATGAATTAAAGAACACTATGTATGAAATTAATTTATACCATTTAATGAGAAAGATTGAACATACTCACTGCAACATATCTCTTCCAAAGCTCGTCGTGATCGCACTCGATCATCTTTGTATTTGGATTCCAACTGAAACCATCTTGACTTAGCATATCTTTTATTACTTTATACCTCTTCTTAAGTGTCTTCAGACGGTTGATAACTTTCTGGTTATTCAAATTTAAGCTGAAACGAGTGTTTACAGCTAAACAAGCAGCAGTATATGCATTCTCATTGAAACATTTTTCAACTCTGTTTCCATTTTTTGCTTGAACAACCAGGGCTTCAATTAGACACTTATCCATTGCAATTGACCACACAACATTTCTTCCCTTAATTTTCATATCTTTTCTTTGAGCTTGCAGATCACAATGCTCCATTTCTACCTGAATACAACAAAGAGATCAACACGTTATTCAATTTATACTAATGATTCACATATCATACTACATATCCTAATTCACTAGTACTTGTATGGTGTTTAATTAATATACATTAAGTTATTTACCCCCAACCAAGCCTAAAATAACTACCTAGATTTCATTTCAAGCCTTGCTCAAGCTTACTCCCTCCGGTCTCAAATATAAGCAACAAAAACACTATTTTCATAGTCTAAAATACAGTATAAGCAATTTTAACATAACCCTACTTAATGATGCCTTACCCAAATTACCCCTTCAATTAGTTAATATTTTATTTTCCAATAGTGTTTTTTATTCCAATGGTACAAGTTCCTATGAAGGATAACTTGAGTGATGCAATTTCTTTTTTGATTACTTAATGAAAATTAAATAAGGTTAACTAACTTTCTTAAAGGGTGCGGGGTAGTTTTTTTTTAATTATGTTCGAGACCGGAGGGAGTATATATTCAGGACAATTTATTAAATAGCTCAAATCAATGAAAGATGGATCAAACTCTAGCAAGACTCCAAAATGTTTACTCTGATATCAAATTTAGGATTTGAGTTTAACTCAACCCTATAAAAGGGACTTGTAAGGTGAGGGGTGTCCATTACTTATAAATAGTCCTATCTCTAGTCAATATGTGACTTGAATTTTTTCCCGCTAGAAATACAAATGTGTGTCGATCATATCTTATACAAAAATTTCACACTCCAATAAAATGATGTAAACACACCAACTTTCATAATCACTAGAGTAACAAACTACTGCTAAATTGATAATATTAAATAGGCTTAACTGTACTTTTAGTCTCCTATTTAAGGCGTTCAATGTCGCCTTTTTTCTAGTTTTGGAATTTTTGTTCTCCAAATTTCCAAAATTATTAAATTTTGGCCAATTTTGAAATTGATGTGGCAAGGGTTTTCCTTACATGATGCTGCCTACATGTAATTTGTATCCTTGTTGGCTGACCCAATTTCAAAAATGGTTATACATAATTTTGGAAAATTAGGGACAATAATTCCGAAATTAGGAAAATAGGGACTAAAATTGCGAATGCACTAAATTAGGAGACCAAAAGTGCAAATAATCTTATCAAATTATAACAACAACAACAAAACATGCTTACACTTCAAAGTGAGATAAAGCAAACAAACGAAGGACCAATCCAAACTGGAATAAATTCAGCTAAAAATTAATCTTCTAGAACTTACAAGAACAATTGCAATATTACAATGGAGCTATAAACACATGATAAGCAGCATAATGGTGAGTTTGCATTCAAATCTTGTACAGAAGTTAATTTCATCCACCAAATTCTTGAATCAAACTATTTAGCATTCTTAGAAGAAAAAAAACAAAGAATTAGTGAATAATTGAATAAACTGAACAGTTACCCGATCTTGCGGTAAATGAGATCGAAGGTAGAGTAACCAGCGGCGTTAATGGAGTGAAGGAAGAGGACTCTAACAAATCAAATGGGTGGTAAGGGTTTTTCTCGGGAAAATATGGTTGCACTTTCCCGATAGCCAAACAAACGCTAGAAAAAGAAAAGTGGATTAGGTACACCGCGGTGAGAGAGATTGTGTGAAGGTCCTATCTTTGAGAGCCACGTGTAAGGGATACTCAAGCAACTCAACGGGATTGTGTACGATAGTTTTTGCACATAGTGCTAGAATACTAGGTTGGGTAATGAGTCGATTTAGTCATTTTTTTTCTCCGATGTTAGTTGTTAATTGTTGAGGAATGGAGCAATGTTAGTTTTTAGAGTTTGAACTACTTACTTAGGATAGTCAATTTAATCCTATTGTTGTCATATGCTTCAATCCTAGCCCTAGGCTCGGCCAAGGGTTTGGAAAGTATGTGATTCCTCTTCCTTCAAGCAGTTGCGTCGAGGAAAGAATTATGTTCTTCGATTATGAGTTTCCTAACTCCTACAAAGAGTGTTAGGTTAGGTGTGAGAGGGACGTGTGACTTGGATTATCTACTAAACTACGAAAACATTTAGAGAAAGCAATAAAGTAGAGACAAAGTAAGTAAAAGACTTGTGTGTTGATTGATGTGTGTCTTTACACCGTACAAGTATTCACACACACACACACACACACAATCCTTCATTAACCACTATTCGAGGCTACATCTGCTCACCGTAGGATTCATTACGATAAACAGTTCTAATTACGCCTAGCCCCTAGAAATTCAGAGTCCACTTCTCCACGACCTCACTAGCACGGTTAGTGGGGTAAAACTCTTGTCGCTCTGCTTTCCACGGGGTCTCCTGTCCCTTGACTTTAACCGCTCTAATGTGATGTGTCTACGTGTGCTGAACACTCGAGCACCAAGCGAGTATTTTCTGGCTCAGCCGAGTCGCCCTGTAGTCGAGGCATTGTTAAGATATTGGCAAGTGTACCAAATCGTGCAAGTAATAAAACCGGTAAGTACCGGAATATCGTCCTCAAGGATCGAACTAAATTACTAATTACGCTAACAACGACTAATATGAACCAAATTTAAATAAGGGTTTGTTTGAAATGGTTTGAGCTATGAAGCTCTAAAGTAAGCAGTAAAGTATTTTTGAGTTTTTCTAAATAATAGAACGAGAACGCGTTTAGGATAATACGATAGACAAGCTGCTAGGGATGAACTACTAGTAACTTCGCACCATTGTCGTGATTTGATTTGAAGGGTAAACTCTCTCTACTTTTTTCTATCAATCCTACTCATTCACTAATTTCTATTCCTAGGTTGATTAGTTCTTTGTCGATAGTTAGAACCCGTAATTCCTTAAGTGATTCTAACCACGACAAGCATTTACAACGAGGGTTGCAATATACAACAACCATAGATTATTCCTAAGCTATGAATCGAAGGTATAGAATCTCAAACATTCAAAGATAAAACTTCTGTTTCATAATTCGAACAAACGATCATTGTATAAATTTCCCAACAATACAAAGCATTAAGCACAGAAATTCTATACGCAAAATAGTAGAGAGTACGATATAAATAAATTCTAAACCATCGACAATAGTGCTACATCACAATTAATCCATCCCTAACATGATGAGATTAGCTACACATGATAAAAAGAGAGAAAAAGGGAGAATTACAAGTTGATGATGAAGATGAATGCATGAGAAGCCTCAATCCTTGTTCCCAAGTCTTGATTCTTCAATAGCCGTCAGCTCCAATGAGTTCTCTCTGGTGTGCTAGGGTTCCAATTCGTCCAAAAAGTCCGCCGTCCTCCAAAAACGCGTCTCTGGTCTGTTTTTACGTGTTTCCAGCGTTTTTGCGCTTAAGTCGCGCTCGGCGCCACACACTTACGCGCAAATCGGAGGACGCTCTGATGAATTCTTGCGCCTCAGTTGTGCCTCGCGCGCAACTGCAGCGCGAATTGGCAGGGACCTCTGATTTCCTGCACTCCACTTGTGCTCGACTTGCGCTCCCAGCGCAACTCCAGCGCAACTCTGCGAATGCTTACTTCCTTATATATTTTTTTGAGTCTGCTTGCTTGCATTTCTTCGTTCTTCAATTCCACCTAGTCCTCGGGCACAAAAACACCACAAAACCCAAAGCATAAACACTTTGCAAAAACAATTAAATCTCAAATAGAACAACTCATTAATATTCTCCTAACAAGTTCCATTCATTTATCAAATTATCAAGTAAAATTCCCGTTTTTCGCAGTGAAAAACATCATGTGATGGGGATTCATCAGGCATCCCTCCACCGAGTCCTGTAGCTCCTCGGTATCATGGCTTCACTCCTTCGGGCTTCTTGTGCATCATTCCTTTGTCAGCTCAGCTCGAATACGTAATGGCTGGTGTTGCCCAATTATTCTCGTGGTCACCTTAGCACCCTTTTTTCCCTCCGCCAACATCGTTATTTTATTTTGAGTGTTAACAAATGCCCCCCTTTTTGCAAAAACCGAAACGACACGTTGTGTGATGACTAGTCGTTACGTCATTGATTAGACGTGTGACGACTTGCCTTCTCCAGCGAAACACCAGTTCCCAAGTGTTTTAATCATTTCGTTCCGTGGGTCACAAATAACCACTCATCTAATTTCTTTCTTTGTACATGAGGTACATGGACAGACCCAATACACCCAAAAACTCTGAAATGATCAACATAAGGTTTACACCACTCCATGCTTCTTGAGGTGTACAATTTTTAACAATCAAAGTAGGGCTTCTATTGAAAACATAGAAGGAGTTGAATTCAGATGAATTAAACTCACCTCCCCCTTCTAAGACATCTAAAAACCTCCCCCGACTCCTTTTCAACCATGGTTATATGCTTATCTAAAAAAAAAACCATGGTTTTATATTTTCTTGGTATTCGCTGACGGAAAAACATAGTTTTAAGCCTAAAAGATAACATTCTTCAGCTCACGGTAAGGCTTAAGCTTGGATACATTACATGGAATGTAGTGCACAGACTGTTCTGAAAAATTATCTAGGACGATGTAGCCATTTACATGGTATCGATTTTTTCTTCAATTCAACATATTAATTAATTAAGTAAAGCATATGATTTTGATTGATCAATTTTGTGTGTGTGTGTGTGTGTGTGTGTAAGTCCATCGGAAATGGAAACCCCCCATTGGGACTCATTAGTTGATCAATTTTGCTGAAAACATTTCAAAATTTGTCCCTTCACATACTTATCATTTTTGCTGATTTGAATTTTGAAGTTACCTCGATTGATATTCTTCAAGCTTTATTTAAATGACACTGAATTATATTAGTATTATGTTCATATACTGGTGGTGTTATGATATCCCAGTAGTACTGATCTTGGGAATAATCCAATGGTGAAATATATTTGGTTGCCTTTGCCATCTAGCTTTCTGATTTATGATATAAGATAATAGGTTATTTTAATTATATAGTTCAAAAAACATTGATCAGCTATGTATCACAATATAGAGCCAGTATGAGGAAATATATTAGATTGAGATAATCACAATGACAAATTCTCTAATGAGAAACAAACTGCAGACTAGGCATAACACCGAAAAGGGGACACAGTAGTGGAGAAGGGAAAACCAAAGTTGGAACACGGTTTCGCCTAAAGAATTCTCGTCATAGGTCAGGGGATCCACCGGGTAAGTACGGCTGTTAGTTTTGCCTCTCTTTAGGCTCTAGATACCATACTAAAAGAGAGCAAAGAAGAGACGTATGCTGAAAACCGTGTATATGAAGTACACCATAGAGACTCTATTATATCTGCTCTAAGAGAAAAATATACAATCGCCGCGTTCAAAACTGCGCCATAATCCAAAACCGTACCAGAATATCAACTATCTAGGTTCAACAATAGTTACTGTTAATTCGTTTATAGAATCCTTAAAACTATTTGAAGTTGGATCTTCTTCGTTGGACATTCTTCCAACTGAAAATGCAGGCTGCTTGGGTTTTGGAAGGACCATATGTGTCACTCCCCAGCATGAGAACAACGGTCGACATTGTTGGTCGATCTTCTGCGTCTTCTTGTACACACAATAAACCAATGTGTATGCACTGTTGTGGCAATCTGAGCAATTCCACCATGCTCACACTCTCAAGCACTCACTCACACAGAGGGAATTATCACAGAGCAAAAGGGAGAAGAAGAATAGTATATTCTTTATTCAATGACACTGAAGTCTTATACACCAGAGAGTAATAGAAACAGTTACAAATGAAATTCAAATGTAAATGCAAGTCAAATGCATCTAAATGCTAATACAACAACAAGGTAAAAGTAACTAAAGCAGTAACTGTGGTAACTCAGAAAAAAATTGTAAATGAAGCTAAATGACTATGAATTACAAGTTCAACACCTTCCCTTAATTTATAGTCTAGAAACCTACCATGCCTAGATCAGTCTTCAGCTTCAGAAATTGTTCTGCCTTCAATCCTTTGGTGAGTATGTCTTCTATCCACCTTATCACCGCACCAATCAGCATCTGAATACCCAAGTAATTCATCAGCACAACCTGTTGAACTAGCTGGGAACAAGATACCAGCTTTCACAATCCCATTTACATACTTCAGAATTCTAGTAGCGGCATTAAAATGAGACATTTTTGGTCTTTCCATATACCTGCTCACCACACCAACCGAGTAACAAATGTCTGGTCTAGTGTTGCACAAGTATCTCAAGCAACCCACACTACTAGAAAAAAGGCTTTTTATATCGGTTAAAAAAGGTTTTTCATATCGGTTCCGTAACCGATATAGATAAAGGGGATATTAAAAAAAGGCTTTGAATAGGGTAGGATCCACATCTTCACCCTCTACATCACTTTCAAGCTTCACGTTTACCTCTGATGGTGTCACAGAGGCTTTGCAGTTCTCCATCTTGAACCTTTTCAATATCTCACTGGCATATTTCATTTGGTGAAGTATCATTCCTCTTGGCTCATAGAGGAATTCCATACCCAAGAAATAGTTTGCCTTCCCTAAATCTGTCATTTCAAAAGCATTCATTAGCTTCCTCTTAAAATTGTTTATCTCAATCAAATTTCCTCCGGTGATCAGCATATCATCAACATATAGGCACACCAGAATTTTATCACTATCATTGGAACCTCTCACATAGATTCCATGCTCAACCAGACACTTCTTGAAGCCTAGTTCAACAAAATAGGCATCAATCTTCCTATTCCAAGCCCTTGGGGCTTGTTTAAGCCCATACAAGGCTTTGTGCAGTTTGTACACCATTTTCTCTTTCCCTTTCTTTTCAAATCCTGGAGGCTGTGATACATAAACCTCTTCATCTAGAGGTCCATTCAAAAATGCTGATTTCACATCAAGATGGTACAGGCCCCATCCTCTGTTACTAGCTAAACCAATCACCATTCTAATTGTTTCATGTCTTGCAACTGGTGCAAAGACCTCAAAATAATCAAGACCAGGCCTTTAAAGAGAACCTCTTGCCACCAACCTTGCCTTGTGTTTAGCCACTGTACCATCTGGGTTCAATTTCACTTTGAATACCCATTTTACAGAAATAGCTTTCTTTTCTGTAGGTAGAACTGTCAGTTCCCAAGTGCTATTTTTCTCTATTGAATTCAACTCTTCAATCATAGCATTTTTCCACACCTTTTCTTTCAATGCATCTGTGTAGCTGATTGGTTCAACATCAGCTAACAGAGCTAGTTGCAGTAGCTCACCCTCACTATTTACTGCATCATCAACAATTACATCATAATCAGTCAGTCTAGCAGGAAGTACTCTGTGTCTCTGTGGTCTATTTGTTCCCACAAGTTCATCATCAGACTCATCACTTGAGTTATCATCATTATCAGGTGGCAATTGCTCTTCTTGCTCACCTATTTCTGGTTCAGTTTCTTGTCTTGGTGCATCTATATCATCAATTATATCATCAAATATCACATCTGTACTTTCTGCAGGATCAATTTCACCTCTATCCCAATTCCACATTTCATTCTCTTTCACTATTACATCTCTACTAAACTCAATCTTCTTTGTTTCTGGGCTATACATTTTGTATGCTCCAGTAGAGTGGTAGCCTATTAACACCATAGGGTTGCTTCTGTCATCCAATTTCTTCCTTCGAGCCTCAGGTACATGTTTGTAGCACACTGACCCAAACACTCTCAAATGACCTGCACTAGGCTTCTTACCAGACCAAACCTCAATTGGAACCACATTCTTCAATTTTCTGGTTGGACATCTATTCAAGATATATCTTTGCGATGAGATCTGACCTCTCCCCACAAATTACTTGGCAGCTTCTTCTGTTTCAACATACACCTTGCCATCTCCATTATTGTTCTATTCCTCCTCTCAGCAACTCCATTATGTTGAGGGGTATAAGGAGCTGTAACTTCATGATCTATTCCATTTTCTTCACAAAAATTCTTGAACTCAGTTGAGTTGTATTCCCCACCACCATCAGTTCTAAGAATCTTCAATTTGCACCCACTTTGGTTTTCTGCAAACACCTTGAATTTCTTAAACTGATCCAACACATCACTTTTATTCTTAATGAAATATACCCAGAGCATTCTTGTAAACTCATCAACAAAAGTTACAAAATATCGATTTCCACCTAAGGAGTGAACATCAAGTGGTCCACACACATCAGAGTGTACCACTCCTAAGGCATGTGTTGCCCTTGGAGGCAGCTCTGATGTGAATGGCAGCCTTGTTTGCTTGCTCCTCATACATGCTTCACAAGTTCTTTCACTGACAGTAATTGAAGGAACCCCTAGTACCAAATTCTTAGTCTTCAATTTTCCCAAACTCCTATAGTTTAGGTGCCCATACCTGTGGTGCCACAGTACACTATCCTTTTGAGTAGCCACAACACTAAGACAATGTGTCTCAGTTGCCTCAATGTTTACCTTGAAGGTCCTGTTTTTCTCCAAAGTAGACTTCATCACTAGTCTCTTTTCACTATCATACAACTTCATCAAACCATCATCCATGGTTACAGAGTAGCCCTTTTCCAACAATTGACCTACACTCATCAAGTTGTTCTTCATACCAGGGACATACCACACATCTTCAATTATCACAGTTCTTCCATCTTTCAATTTTACAACTATATTTCCCATTCCTTCTGCTACAAGATACCTATCATCAACACACCTAATTCTGGTCCTCTTGCTAGCATCAAAATTTACTAACCACTGCTTGTTTCCTGTCATGTGGTTGGAGCAACCAGTGTCCATATACCACAATTCTATCACTACACCTTCTTCATTTGTAGTCACCATTAGCAGAACAGGCTCTTCATCACTATCCCCTTGAGCTATATTGGCTTTGTAACGCCCCAAAAATTATTGGCTATTTATTTAATAAAATATTGGGGATTAGATTGTGGAAAAATATTAGAAATAAAAATATGGTATTTTATTAAATCAAGGGGGGTGAATTGTAACACCCCGAATTTCGTGAGTGGTGGTTCTTTTAGTATGTGTTGTTTTATGAATCATTTTTATCTATAAGGTTAGATTATTTTCTTGAGTGTTGGAGTCATTAAAATTAGTTGAAATCACTTTAAAGGGTATTTTTATATGCTATTGGTAATATATGATTAATAATATTATATATTTATTTTATTTCTATTAAATACCAGTGGTTGAGATATTATTTCTTTAGAAAGTATTTTGGTCTATTGAGGTGTTAAAATAATAGTCATAGTGATATTGGGTCCTAAAAGTATTTAAAATGAGTTTTTGGGCTGTTTTACTCGCATACACCCCCTCCTAGTTGCTAAGCGCACCCCACCACTGAGTCACTTAAGCCCAGCGCATCCCCCAGCCCACGAACTGACCTAGGACCCGACCCAACCTGCTCCTCTTCTCCCTCAGCGTGAAGCTCTGCGCAAACGGCAGCCATGTCTCACCTTCACGGTCTCAATCACGTTCTCACTCTCCTCTCCATGGTTGACCCTCAAACTTCACACTTCCACTCGAAAATGGCCGTTGAGCACGAATATGGAGTCCGTTTCTTCAATCATGGTCCCGTTTCTAGCCTCTCTTCACTCACGCACGCGTAGCAATGGAGAACTCACGGTGTTGCTACGTTTTCTCTTCTAGACTCGAAACGCTCAAACCTGGGTAGATGCATGTCTCGTTCAGACTCTCACGGTCATGTTGTCATTGGAAGCTTGTTCTGATCTAGATTTGAGCCCTTCGGTTTCCGACTTCGAATCTCGTTCGGGTGCTTTCCGATAGGTACTCCTTTTACCAAACATTAGTTAATAATTTGTTAAACAAACGATTACGTATTTCTAATAAATTGTGATTGGGTAATAAATTGATTGTTCTTGTATTTAATTGTATGTGCACGAGTCAAACATTCTGCCGTTGAAATTAGATCACGCTCGAGAGTTTGTGACTCGTCCTTGCATTGTGTCAAAAGAAAGAAAGAAAGAAGGAAAAGAAGGAGCTCTAGTTGCTGAGGTTCTGTTAGTGACTCCGTAGAGAGAGCTATTCTTCGGTTCATATAAGGTAAGGGGAGTCTCACCTTATAATAGAGAGTATAATAGGGTGTATGTAAGTCATAGGATCTCTATTGATGTTATTTGATGTTGAATGATTGTTTGATGGATTGAATTTGAATAATTGTATAGAAATCGATTTATATGTCAGTGTTAGGGTTTGTGTAGCTTTGATTTCGTTTGATGTATGATTGATGATTTAAATGTGTAATTGGAAGTGTTAGAATGATTATAATGTGATTTGGAGTTGTGATTGATGATTGAGTTTAGGAGAATTGGAGGAATTTGATTTTTTTGGGTATGGGGCGCCAAGTTGCTAGGGAAATGGCGCCTGTATCAATGTTGTGTTGTGTGTGTGCAGGTGTGCCAGTGACTGGGCGCCAAATGCTGCCCAGAATGGCGCCTGTGTCACTGTGTGCATGTGCAGGGGCGCCAAATGGCTGCCCCAGGGCGCCCAGGATGGCGCCAGTGTGGTTGTGTGCTGCTGTGTGTGTTGTGTCTGGGTGCAGGGCGCCAAATGTGGCTGCCCATGCGCCTGATTGTGTCTTGTTCTAGTGCAGGGCGCCAAGTGGCTGCCCTGTGGCGCCTGTTGTGGCGCCTAGGTGCTGTGTGTGTGTGGTTGTCTAAGTGCAGGGCGCCAAGTGGCTGTCCTGTGGCGCCTGTGGTGGCGCCAAATTGATGTGGTACTGGGTTGGGTGGTTGTGTGTGGTAATGGGCGCCAAATTGGCTGCCCAGGGCTGAGTGTTTTTGGGTGAGTGCGTGTATGGGGGCGCCAAGTTGCTGCCCCATGGCGCCTGGTGTGGCGCCAGGTTGTGTGGCAGAGTGTGTGGGTGTGTGTGTGGCGCAGCACAGGGCGCCAAATGGCTGCCCTGGCGCGCCGCTGTTGCCTTTACGTGTCTAGGCGGGGCGCCAAATGTCTTTGCCAGTCTTTGTGTGTGCGCCGTATGCAGGCCCGTGTCTCGGTTGTGTCTTAGTTTGTGTCTAAGTCTGTGTTGCCCAGGGGCGCGAGAATCTTTGTGTTTTTGGCGCTTTGTGTGCTCTGAGGGGCGCTTTGTTGTTGTGCCTTTGGCGCTAGTGCTGTGTTGCACAGGCGCCATTTTGCCGGTGTTTTGGCGCCCGTGTGGTCATGTTGCCACCAAGGGCGCCAGTGTGTGGGTGTTTTGGCGCCAATGTGCTGGTGTGCACAGGGGGCGCCAGTTTGAGGGGGAAATGGCGCCTGGTGCTGCCTTTGTGTCTAAGTGTGCTGTTTTGGTCCCTAAGTGATGGTTTGGTCTCAGGTGTGCTGGTTTAGTCCCTAGGTGATGGTTTGGTCCTAGGTGGGCTGTTTTAGTCCCTAAGTGCTGGTTAGGTCCTTGAGTGAGGTTTTGGTCCTTGTGACATAATTATTAATGACGTAGTGGATGATGTGTGAAGTGATGATGATGCCATGGGAGCTAAAACTAAAAATTATGTTGATCTTATTGATGATAATGCCATGGGGGCTAAAACTAAAATTGACGATGAGGTGAGAAATGATGTTAATGATGTATAAATTGTGCTTGTGGTGTGTTCATGGAGTCTCATGCATACATTCGGCTGCGGTCGCGGCGTATATTTATTGATGATGATGCCATGGGGGCTAGAGCCATGGGGGCTAAAACTATTGACGATGAGGCCATGGGGGCTAATGGTACCACATGCATGACTGCATTTGTTACCTCAAAATTTCGACAGTACATTAAATGAAGCTTTAAATAGGGTTGACTTCACATTTAATGATGTTGTGAGGACCACAAGTCAACATTCAAGTCAATACTCCATCAATTCGACAGAAAATGTATGCAAGTGCAAGAGATGCAAGTGAACTTCGACAAGCCCGGTTTTCAAAGCTATGAAGCAAGCAGGGCAAGAAACCTTCGACAAGAGAGGGCTTAAATCTTCGACAGAGCTGGGTTCAACACTTCGCCAAGCGGTTGACAATGAGTTGGTCGAAACGTGCAGAGCAGCAGTGAGTGGGCGGTTACTTTCCCTTATTTTTAGGAGGCAGTTATCGTTTCTCCCACGATCGTTCCCATGAGTATAAATACTCATTTGTAATAGAAAATCAGGGTCACCACATTTTACAAGAGCTCTGAGAAACTCAACTTCCAAGCCAAAGCGAAATACGAGTGAAACAGACACATTGTACGTGTTGGTGAACCATTTCTTCTTTCAATTAATGCAATTTTTTACTTTCTTTTCACTGTTGTTGCATTTACTACTTTACTTTGTTTTCAATCCGTTTCTTTATACTATTTACTGTTCTTACGTACGTGAAAGACACAAAACTCAATGGCAATCGTCAAAGAGATTTTCTAGTTTGATCTCACAGTCTCGATATTGAAAACTAGTGATTGTTTGCTAAAAACACCAGCAAACAAATTGGCACGCACGGTGGGACCTTTGCCATTAATTTTGTGTTGTTTCTATAAGTGTATGTATTTGTATGCACTTGAGGAGCGGCAGAATGGTACGTACCAGTTCTAACAATGCCTCTAGTTCTAACCCTGTGGTATCGCAAGGGCAAGGAACAACCATAGATTCTACAAGTGTCGTCGTTGTTGCGGGGACAATGGCCCCAAAGAACATCAATAACCGTTCCCACGATGTCGATGACCAATGTTGGGTCGACACAATCTATGTCTTTGCCACAAAGTATAGGACTTCCTTCTAGTCCTTATATGGCAACGAGGATAGTTTAGAGACACGCGTTTCGAATATGAGTCTACCACCATACCCTTTTGGTGTATATGGCATGCTCTTTGGAATGCCACACGCGTTTCGACCTTTTCCCTTCACATGTGTCTTACGAAAGCACACTTGGTCGAAATCCTACCGCATTAACTAACGCGTCTTTGTTGGCGTTAAGACAACAAGTAGACGAGAGTAATCATGATATGGTTAATATGCTAACCCAACAAATTGGTACTGTTTTCAATCCGTTGATTCAGAACACCAATACAAGTTACCAAATGTTAGCAAACCAAATGGGTAGGATTGCGATTTCTTTGGGGCTCCTACGAAACAATAGGCAGGTACCCAATTGTGGGAATAATGCGCCTAATACCCCACAGAGATCAGTTACTGTCGAAGCCCAAGCGGTTGTAGGCGAACAACAAGGTATGGGAAACCATGTCCCTGAAGTAGTTATGGTAAATCGAAACCAAAACGCTGATGAAGTTGTTCGACAAGTGCAACGAAATAACGCTTGTGCTCAAGATAACATAGCCACTTTGGTAGAAACCATAATGGCAGAGTAATGGCCTTAACGTAGGTTTACATAGGCCTAATTTCATATCACCACCGTGTGAATATGTATTGCGAGCGAATGCCAAGAGGTTGGAAAATTCCTAAATTTACTAAGTTTGGGGTGATACCAACGAGTCTACCGTCGAACACATTGCCCGTTACATGGTCGAGGCGGGGATATAGCCCAATATGAGAGTTTGAAAATGAAATATTTTCCAAATTCTCTAACTAAGAATGCCTTTACGTGGTTTACCACTTTACCCCCTGGTTCCATGTACACATGGGGGCAATTAGAAAAGGCTTTTCATGAGCAGTTTTATATGGGCCAGTCGAAGATTAGTCTTAAAGAATTGGCCAGTGTTCGACGTAAAGTGCTTGAAGCTATTGACGACTACTTGAATAGATTTAGGCTACTAAAGGCTAGGTGTTTCACACAAGTGCCTGAACATGAGCTTGTCGAAATGGCCGCAGGTGGCCTTGATTATTCAATTAGAAAGAAATTGGATACTTCTCATTTGAGAGATATGGCCCAATTAGCCGATAGAGTTCGACAAGTTGAAAGGCTTAAAGAGGAAAAGGCTAGAGTGAATAAGTTCAATAAAAAAGAAAACTCAGTGGGGTTTCATAAAAAAGAGAAAATAACCTATGTCGATGAGTAATTCGACTTCGCGTTTGATAATGTCGAATCTGAGGAAATCGATGTGGCTGAACTTAAGCCTGGTCTTCCTTATGCTTGCAAATTATTAAGGCTTGCAAATGGGAATAACCCTGTAGAGCCTAGAAATGATAGATTTGTGCCTAAAACATACACTTTTGATGTTACTAAATGTGATGAGATCTTTGATTTGTTAGTAACTGATGGCCAAATAATAGTGCCAAATGGCCTGAAAGTACCTCCTCTCGAACAGAGGAAGAAAAAGGGTTACTGTAAGTTTCATAATTTTTTGGGACATACAACTGACCGTTGTGTACTTTTCAGGGACTTAGTTCAAAAGGCTATCGAAGAAGGGAGACTTAAGTTTGGTGATAAAAAGAACAAAGCACCAATGCAGATTGACGCTGATCCACTTCATCAAGCAGAAGCCATGTATGCTGAACCGGTTGAAATGAATATAAGCATGGTTGATGCAAAGGTGGTAGGTTCTCCCAAACCTGTCAAACCTTCTACTGACAAGCTTAAAAGTGTAGTGCAAAGGGGTGGTGCTGTGCAAAAGCTTACTCAGGAGGAGTATGAAGAGAAGGTACAGTTCGTGTACCCCAAAGCTGAAGAAGAATTAATAGACTTCCTTAATAGGTGCAAGCTGAAGAACTCTGAGGTAATGTTATGCCCCAGATGTAGTGTTGTGTTCGACAAGGAAGCCGCCAAAAGTGTCGAAGGATACGGAGTTCGACAACCTCTTAAAAGAAAATGGCTGGACAAAAAGCCAAACTTTAGCTTCAAGAGGGGGGACCTTCCTTATAAGGTCAAGAGTTCGAACAGGACCTTCAACGAGCAAGCCACGGTTCTTTGGTAAGAACACAACCAAGAAAGAATTTGTGTTATCGGCCTGCCAAATCGTTTGTTCCAAGGGCTAACCTTCCAAGCGAAAAGTGGATACATCTTTGGTTGTAACCACTATAGAATCTTTGTGCCACAAGTGAGGTTGTGAAGCCAAAGGCAAATGAGGTCGCGAAATATAACTACAAAAATAATTACAAAGGAAAAATCCTATGACCAAGACCCAATGGCGTCGCTTTCAACGCCGAAGAAGAAAGCGTGCTTTGCTTCTAACGAGCAAACGCCGGGGATCTTTGAAAACGGCTAAGAATATGACTTCGAGTCGTGGGAATACAAAAGTGAACATAGCGCGCTACAACCAAGTGAAGGTTGGGAATAAGGCCAAGGTAAATCTATTGTAATAGAAGAACCAAGGAGGCTCGCAATGGAGAGAATCTTTCCTCCTCTCGCCATCGTTGAGGAAGAAAAGTTCTGACTTCGACATGGATGAAGACGTCACTTCAGATTTTGAAGACTCTGAAGCTAGTTTTGATGTCATTTGCAATGTGGTGTCTATTCTACCTAGTGAATATGACGTCATCACAGTCCCAAATGATGTCAAAGAAAACTTCACCGAGGATATGGCTAACCACAAGCCGCTTTGTTACTACGTAATGAACAACGGCTGTGTCGAAGAAACAAATGGCCACTTTCGAGAGGCCGACGAAGGCATGCAGCATCATTTGAAGCCTCTGTATGTCCAAGCCAAGGTTAACGGCGTGGGTGTCAATAAGATATTGGTAGATGGAGGCGCTGTGGTGAATTTGATGCCTCAAGCAATGCTGGAAACCATAGGGATGTTCGACACTGACCTTAAGCCTCATAATATTGTGTTAACCAATTATGAGGGCAAATCGCCATCTTTGGGCCGTAAATCGAAGTTAAGTAGTAGTAGTAAACCTTTGTCCAAGAGAACTACCATGTTCTTTGTCATAGCCTCCAAAGCAAGCTATAACCTCGCCTCCTTGGCGAGAGTGGATACATGGAGTAGGTGCTTGTACATTTCAAGCCTACACCAAAAGTTGGTGATGTGGAAAGATGATGGTCTTGTGGAATATGTCGAAGCGGACCAGAGCTACTTCCTTCTTGGCGACGTAAACAATGTCACCAAGGAGAATTTTGAAAAAGCAGATGGCGAACATTGCGCCATGCACATCTTCTAGTCAGCTTACATCTCATCCGACAATGTGCTTTCCTCTGTTCGATTGTACCCAACACATGGTTTTGTTTGGGAGAGGAAGTGGTGGAAGATGGAAGTGTCTATCTGAGGGTGTTCTACCCTCAGACGGGATGGGATACCGACTCTTAGAAAGTTTTAGATGTCGGCTCAACGCACGGGATAGAATTACGGCCTATATGGCCGAAAAATAAAGTGAAAACGGCTTTGGAGCCGAAATAATTCAACAAACAATGGTCATCCGAAGCCATAGCTTCATCTGAAGAAAGTGGTGAAGTCATAGATGACAAACTTGATTGCATTTATGATGACGAACTATTAGGCTTTGAAAAGGATCCTGTGGATTCAACAAAGCGCATGCAAGCTCAAGATCCAAAGTGAAGAAGTGGATTTGGGAGATGGCCTAATCAAAAGGCCAACATATATTAGTGCACACCTTGATCTTTGCCTTCAAAACCCAAGTTATTTCACTTCGCGGGAGTTCAAAGATTGCTTTGCTTGGGAGTACAACGAAATGCAGGTTGAGTCGAGAAGTGGTGGAACTTCAAATACCTATTCGACCGTGGAAGAAACCAAGAAAGCAAACGCCAAGAAGATTTGCTCCTCCAATATTGGCTAAGATCAAAGAAGAAATCGAAAGGCTGTTCAAGAGCAAATTCATCAGAACTGCCAGGTATGTCGATTGGTTAGCTAATATTGTCCCAATAATGAAGAAAAATGGAAAACTTAGAGTTTGCGTAGACTTTAGGGATCTAAATAATGCAACACCTAAAGATGAATACTCTATGCCCGTAGCGAAATGCTAATAGATTCAAGCAGTGGATTTGATTATCTCGATATGCTAGATGGCTACTCGGGGTATAATCAAATTTTTATTCTTTGAAGAGGGGCGTGTCGAAAACAACTTTTCGATGTCCAGGGGCATTGGATGTTTATGAATGGGTAGTAATGCCCTTTGGTTTAAAAAATGCTGGTGCCACTTATCAAAGGGCAATGAATTCTATGTTTCATGATTTTATTGATGATTTTATGCAAATATACATAGATGATGTGGTGGTTAAGTCATCCTCAGAAATTGGTCATTTAGACCATCTTCGACGTTCGTTTGAACGAATGAGGAAATATGGATTGAAAATGAATCCAACCAAATGTGCTTTACGTATGCGTGCGGTGAATTCTTGGGTTTTGTAGTACACAAGAAAGGCATAGAGATCAACCAAAATAAGACTAAAGCAATTATGGAAACGAAGGCTCCTTCGACCAAGAAAGAACTTCATCATTCTTTGGGAAAAATCAATTTCCTTCGAAGATTTATCTCAAATCTAAGTGGCAAAACACAAGCTTTTTCGCCATTGTTGAGACTGAAGAAAGAAGATGAATTCAAGTGGGAGCATGTTCATCAAGAAGCTTTTGATGCAATCAAGTCTTATTTAGTCAAACCACCAATTTTATTGCTGTTATTAGAAACAAATTCTTTGAAATTGTATATAGCGACTTTCGATAACACAATAGGTAGCATGTTAGCACAAGAGGATGATAATGGTGTCGAAAGACCCATTTATTACCTTAGTAGGGTTTTGATTGATCTTTGAAACGAGGTATAGTCCAATAGAAAAATTATGCATTTGCTTGTATTTCTCTTATGCGAAATTAAAGCAATATATAAAATCGTGAGATGTTTATGTTTATTCCCATTTCGATGTTATTAAGCATATGTTATCAAAACCAATGTTACATAGCGAGAATTGGTAAATGGGCTTTAGCTTTGCTAGAGTATAACTTAACCTATCGACCTCTTAGATCAATCAAAGGACAAGTGGTTCTTGATTTCATAGTAGACCACTCTGTTGTCGAATATGAAATACATTCGTTAGACATACGTCCTTGGAAACTATACTTGATGGCTCGCCATAAAAATGGAGTGGGTATTGGAATCTTAATTATTTCTCCGTAAAACATTCCAACGAAGTATAAATTTAAAATTCGAGACTCTTGCTCCAATAATGAAGCTGAGTATTAGGCTTTAATAGTGGGCCTTAAAATTCTACTTGAATTGGGGGCAAGTCATGTCGAAGTAAAAGGTGATTCTCAATTGGTTGTCAAACAGGTTGACAAAAGAATATAAATGCATCAATGAACACCTTGTTAAATATTTCGTTGTTGCCAACACTTTGTTAAAAAGGTTTACATGTGTACACCTAGAACATTTACCACGAATTGAAAATCATGTGGCAAATGTGTTGGCGCAAATTGCCTCAGGCTACAGAGTGTCAAAGCAAAGCTTAGAAGAGTTAATTGAGATAAAAGATAAACTAATCTCAGAAGACTCTCTTTATGATAATACTCCTTCGACGTTATTGTCAACACCAAAAATTGGGGGCAATAAATGCAAATGAAGTCTTGGCGTCGAAAACGCCACATTTTTGACGATATTGACTTAGCGTAAATTTTTGCTATTGACAATATGGTGATGATGATTAGCGTAAACCCATTGTAGAGTATTTGCAAAATCCTACAGGAAACACTAATAAAAAAGTGAAGTACAGAGCTCTAAGCTATGTGTTGGTGGGAAATGAGTTGTTCAAACAAACTCCTGAAGGAGTATTATTAAAATGCCTTAGTGAAAATGAAGCGTACTTAGCAGTTTCTAATACGCATAGTGGAGCATGTGGCTCACATCAAGTAGGCCATAAAATGAAATGGTTGTTGTGTCGACAAGGAATGTACTGGCCAACCATTCTAAAAGATTGCATAGAGTTTGCTAAAGGTTGCCAAGAATGCCAAAAACATGCTGGGATACAGCGTGTACCTGCAAATGAATTGCATTCTATAGTGAAACCTTGGCCATTTAGAGGTTGGGCTCTAGATGTAATTGGAGAAATAAAACCAACTTCGTCGAAAGGCCACAGATACATTCTGGTGGGAATTGATTACTTTACCAAATGGGTAGAGGCAATACCTTTAGCCAATGTTGATCAGGAAGCAGTGATAAGGTTTATTCAAAATCATATCATCTATAGATATGGAATTCCAGAAACCATTACTACAGACCAAGGTACTGTTTTTACTGGTCGAAAAATGGTAGACTTTGCTGCCGAAATTGGTTTTAAGTTATTGACTTCGACACCATACTACGCACAAGCCAATGGTCAAGTAGAAGCTGCTAATAAGATCATTATTAATTTGATTAAGAAGCACGTGGGACGTAAGCCCAAAAATTGGCATAATTCTCTTGACCAAGTGTTATGGGCTTGTCGAACGTCACCTAAAGAGTCTATAAACACGACTCCTTACAGGTTAACATTTGGACATGATGCAGTGTTACCTGTTGAAGTTTGTTTACAATCAACAAGGATTCAGAAACAATATGAAATTCCCTTTGATCATTATTGGAATATGATGATTGATGAATTAGTTGATTTAGACGAAGAAAGGATGTTAGCTTTAGAAATGCTTATTCGACTGAAAGAAAGAGTAGCTAAAGCTTACAACAAAAAGGTTAAGTTAAAAACCTTTGAAGAAGGAGAGTTAGTGTGGAAAGTCCTATTACCTATGGATAAAAAAGATAGAGTTTTAGGCAAATGGTCACTGTGGGTGGGAAGGCCCATTTCGCGTATTGCAATGCTTTTTTTGAATGGCGCTTATGAAGTCGAAGAGCTAGGTGACTAAAGCAGAATCTTTAGAATAAATGGCAAGTATTTAAAGCAATACAAGCCAACGTTAACGGAGATAAAAATTGAACAAGTGTAAATAAACGGAAATTGTTCATAAATGGCAATGTATAATGAAATGTTAAAATTACATAGCCATTTCAAAATTTCTAAGCTATTGCAAGACCTCAGAAATTCGACAAAGTTGCCTTATGCCTTTCCAGAATGCTGGCACTCAAAGAGATGGAAGTATCAAGAAGGTGTAGATCTTTGTCAAGCTCAGCGAGAATGGCTTGATGCTGGTCAATCTTCTCCAAGTGTTCTATAGCGGTCAGCGCCTTAGTGGTTTTGGTTGACGAAGAAGCAGCACTCATTCTTTCGACGATCAAGCCCTTCTGATACTTAGCGTTTGACAATTTAGTTTGGAGTGTTTTGATCTCTTCACAATATAGCGTAATCTCGCATCCCATTCAAAGAATTGCCTTTTCATCGTTGGTCGCTTGGTTTTCGAGAGCTTCTATATCCTCTTGATCAGCTTTGAGAGAGGCAAGTTCCACTTCGCAGAGTTGGTTTTCTTGAGCCTTTCGCTTGGAGATATTCGACAGTTGGTTGATCAGGAGAGAGAGTTGTTCGAAGAGAGGGCCAAATTCCATGAAAAAGGTAAGGACGTTTTGAGGAGGGTCCAACCTAGTGATCTTGTGAATGAGGGATTTTACCTCAAGATACACAGAGGGGTCATTTTCAATCTTTGCTACGAGATCCCCCTCCAAGACTTTAGCTTTCGATTGACGGCGTAGGCTTTCGATCGTCTCCGATTGATGGAACTGAGAGAGGTGTTCGAAGAGCTGCAAATCAAACGACTTGACGAGCTTTTAAGGCTCAGCATGATCTTCAAAGCCGCCAAAGGATCTGTCTTCTTCAGCTCAGCCAATTCTTGGCCACTAACTGCACTGTTAGATGACTCTTTGGCAGAAGTGCTTTGATTTGCAGGCTCCTCCCTTCTAGGCTCCTCTTGCTCTTGATTGACCATATTCTCTTCAGGGATTTCAACAGAGGTAGCCACTACTTCGTGTCTTTCAATTTCTGGAACGTTGGGTTCTGGAGCTTGAGCATTCTCTTCGACAACAGCCTCTGGTTCGACGTTATCTGCATTTGGAACGAGCTCCTCGAAAACAGGGATTGCAGGATCAGCGAGTGCTTGAAAAATTTCTTCAGCAGCTGCACCGAGTGGCGAAGAAGGCAAGGAGAGTCTTGTAGCAGACAATTCTCTTTCTGCCACCTTAGTCAAAGACTCGACAGCAGGATTTTCGGCAAGTAGTCCACCCACCTGTTCACAGTGGGTAATACTATTTAAGTTAAAACTGGAAAGGTGAAACCAAAGAGGTTTGAAGTAACTTTGACAGAAAGTTTACCTTGTCTACCTTAAGTCTTTTGACTGGAGGAGAAGATGGTGTTTCAGAAGGCTCAGTGATAACAAGGCCTTTTGTCGCCCTTTGGGGATTAGATAAATTCCTTTTCCTTGATCTTTGTTGGAGGGTGGCATTATCTTCGTCACTTTCAGTATCCTGCAAAGAGAATTAAGGTTATGGTGTAAATAATGCCACAAAAAAGAATAAAGAGTAAACCGAAAGCAATTTCGACGGACCATGTGCGCACGCACTGACTCGAAGCAAGGAAATGACTGCTTTCTCTTTGGCCTTGAGCTTTGGGAGAGGTTTTGTTGCTTTGGTTGTTTTCTGGAAAAAGTTTTCGACGTGAGTAAAAGTCATGTTCGAACAACAACTTAAGGTAAATAGGGCAACATACCATCTTTGGAGTAATGTCTGGGGTGGGACTCACTGCCACTTTCTTCTAGATTTGTGGGGAAGGCTTTGTTGAAGTGGTCTTGTTGACTTTGATCTTCAACTTCGACGTAGGTTTTTCTAAGGTCGAAAATATTGATAAGTAAACAGGAGTGAAATTAAAATGGAATGTTTAAGACTTAGAAATATTTTAAGTGTCGGAAAATATGTACCTTTGTTGTTTGAAGGAAAGCCACCACTAACTTCTTCACAAGGTTCTCAGGAAAAGTGTCAATGGTTTCTCCAGAAGCATTAATATAGTAACCAGTCCACCATTCGTGAAACTTCTCAGTGCATGAAAACCTTGGGTTGAAACTGAGAGGTTCAAAATTCAAGGCTTTGTAATGAAATTTCTTGAAAGCCTGCTTGTAAGCCATCTCTCTGCTTTACGGACTTGCAAACTCTACTTTGTGAAAACACACCGGCGCCGGTCGACTTGACAAAGCCCAAATCGCTCGGCAAAATAACTTGGGAAATACCTAGTGATTCCCAAACTATTTTTAGTTTTGCCGTGGTAAGTGCAGTGGAGAGGATAGAAGGAGAGAGGTAAGCTCGCCAAATTTGGTTGATTTCCTCGATTGATTCGATAGAAGGGGGAAGGAAATGGTTGTTTAAACCATGTGGGACCATAAGGCCTTTGGGCCGAATGGGGCCATAGATTCTGTGAAGGTAGTGCATTTCAAAAAGACGTCAAGTACTCTAAGAAGGATTCTTCTGATGAGGCCTATTTGCTTGGGCTTCAACCGTGCTAGCCGAATTCCTTGATTCTCCTCGTTTGAGAGATGGTCGAACCGATTTTGGAATATACAAGCTCAGTCGAAATTCAAAAGTGGCTAGCAACCACAGTTGCAACAACCATAAGGGACCAGAAGCCAAAAACTTGGTTGTGGGTTCATCCTCTTTCAACTCTACAACAAAGATTGTCAAGTTGTTGGTGGAGAGAGCCTAGAATCGACTTAGCAAGGTTGATGTCTTCTTGTTCGTGGAGTTGGATTGCCAAGGGGATATAAGATTTGGAAACACAAGAGAACGTGTGCGAAAAACAAGAGAGATAACCGAGAGGGTCAAGAAGGCTACATGTTCTATAATGGACACCTCCTCGATTGTCGAGCCTATGGTGCTCACCAATGTAAGGGGCAAAGGTAGCATTATTGAAGGTGAATTTGTACTCGTACTCAGGGAGTGTAGGGTCAAAGGTCTTACCTAGGGGTTTTAGACCTGTAATGGCAAAGACATCCAAAAAAGTGGGGATAACATGCCACATTTCGGATGGAGGCTATGAGTAGCACAATCCCGAATCGCATAGCGGCGAATTAGGGTGCTATCATATTTGGGCCCATACCTGCATAGTTGGATAAGGTCGAAGATACCTGTTTTTTTCCAGATTTTGGCTTTCTTAGCTTCTACTTTGTCAAGCCGGTTTATATAGATTTGTTGGTCGAGCCTAGGGGCAGACCTAAAAACCCTAGAAGAATTGGTCAGAAACTCTAAGTGAAAAGGGGTTTTAGCGAAGATTCAGGTTGAAGGCGGCGTGGCTAGGGAAAATCTCGAAAACTTCTTCATCGGTTTCAAAGAAAATATCGAGCAGAGGGACCCAAATAAGCATGGGTGTAAATCTCGATAGAAGGAATCAATACCGAGTTTGCCATTGGGTACCGTGTGTCATTGATGTCAGAGTTCATCAACGAGGCCAAGGGTTTGGATTTTGCTGGGCTCGTCGTGTTTCTTCAAACTTTCAGGTTGCGTCGCAGCAGCAGATGATGAAGCCATAGGTGAGGAAAAGGGAGTGCAAGTTGGAATCGGGTTTTGATTGAGGAAAAGAGCGAAAGTTTGAAACTTTTGTGAATTTGGGATTTTGCAAAGTACGAGAGATGAGAATGCAAAGAGACCGCTCGCAAGGTTTCAACTGAGTAAAAAGGGATTTGAAAGGGTTCTAGCCGTTTATATATGTTTGGAAGCAACAGTTATTGGCACGTTCACCATTGCCCACACGTTTGCGACGCTTGAGAGACGTGATGGCCCACCTACCATAGAACGTGTGCCAATGAAACAGTTTACTTTATCTGTGCAAGTCATGATGACTATCTTTTCGACCACTGTTGAAGTGCAAAAGGCGGTAAAAATGATCCTTGCACAGTATTCAAAAAATGCCCTTTCTTACCTTCATTTCCTATTCCGTCGAAAAAGCATTTTTTGGGGGGCAATCTGTTACCTCAAAATTTCGACAGTACATTAAATGAAGCTTTAAATTGGGTTGACTTCACATTTAATGATGTTGTGAGGACCACAGGTCAACATTCAAGTCAATACTCCATCAATTCGACAGAAAAGGTATGCAAGTGCAAGAGATGCAAGTGAACTTCGACAAGCCCGGTTTTCAAAGCTATGAAGCAAGCAGGGCAAGAAACCTTCGACAAGAGAGGGCTTAAATCTTCGACAGAGCTGGGTTCAACACTTCGCCAAGCGGTTGACAATGAGTTGGTCGAACGCGCGATCAAGCAGTGATGAGTGGGCGATTACTTTCCCTTATTTTTAGGAGGCAGTTATCGTTTCTCCCACGATCGTTCCCATGAGTATAAATACTCCTTTGTAATAGAAAATCAGGGTCACCACATTTTACAAGAGCTCTGAGAAACTCAACTTCCAAGCCAAAGCGAAATACGAGTGAAACAGACACATTGTACGTGTTGGTGAACCATTTCTTCTTTCAATTAATGCAATTTTTTACTTTCTTTTCACTTTTGTTGCATTTACTGCTTTACTTTGTTTTCAATCTGTTTCTTTATACTATTTACTGTTCTTACGTACGTGAAAGACACAAAACTCAATGGCAATCGTCAAAGAGATTTTCTAGTTTGATCTCACAGTCTCGATATTGAAAACTAGTGATTGTTTGCTAAAAAGACCAGCCAACAGCATTGCATTGCATTCATTATCATAATTGGTACATGTTTTGCTGGTTGATAATTATTATGACTAATGCTGCTGTATAACTGTATGAGTGTGATGTTTTGATTAATATACTGCTTATTATAGTCTTTATTATGTGGTTTGAGACTCACCATTTTCTGTTGTTGTTTACCACAGGTAACCATGAGTGAAGGCTTATCTCCTTCAGTTTCCCCGAGTCGGTCTGCTCTGATACGTAGCACCTAGGGGATGGGCTTAGGATTATAGTTGTTTATTCCTTTTGGCTGTGAACTATATATTTGATGTTTTATGTTATTGATGAGACTGTTGTTTGTCTCTTTGAGACTACATTTATTTCCGCTGCGTGTTGTATGATTTTTCCAGTGCGTGGACTAAAATAATATATTTTTGAGAATCCTACTTCCACCTGTTTTGGGTGTTACGTATTCTTTTAATTAAAGGGATATTGTGTTTTATTCTGCTGTTGATTTTAATGACATAAGTGTAACATCCCGTTTGGATGAGTCAAAGAAATAAATTTTTGAAACTCTGATTTTTATTATAAATTGCCGGGTAGAAATGGGGTGTACATTAGTGGTATCAGAGCAGTTCGGTCGGTCCGACCAAGTTGTCCGGTCGTAGGGTCTTTTAGTCCTAACTGTTGTTTATGCTGTAGTGCAGGTCGACCCTAATCGGACCATTTGTATTGTCTGTTGTGTCTTCCGATGTGTGAACTCTGAATAGAGTTGTATGTACTGTTTGTTTGATTCTTGAAAGTCGTGAAGCTAACCAGTTTAGTTGGTTAAGTCTTCAAGGGAATGTGATGTGTTATATGTATTCTTTTGATTAGTAAGGATCATCAAGGCTATGGTAGATAGAAAGAAGTTAGGATCTAAGTGAGAACCCAAACAACTATTATCTTTATAGAGAATTGTTCATAGAACTCGGCTATTCTTTCGGCTATGCGTTGTGTGCCTATTATGTTTCTCTGGGTGAACTCTGCTTTTTGCAAGTTATTTTGTAACTCATTTTCGTTTTATATGCAATTTATGCAATTAAGAATGAAATGCGGATGGAGATGCTTAAACTAGTTTATTTGTAAGGTGTTAAGGCATGTATTCTTTTATATCTGTTATTGGTTACTTGTGAGATACCTTGATCCTGCTTCTTTAGAATCCACATTGATAATCACTCCATTTAACAAAACATGAAACGTGGTG
Source organism: Oxytropis ochrocephala (assembly GCA_020916435.1). Classification (NCBI taxonomy): domain Eukaryota; kingdom Viridiplantae; phylum Streptophyta; class Magnoliopsida; order Fabales; family Fabaceae; genus Oxytropis; species Oxytropis ochrocephala. The sequence continues at coordinate 98,925,935 of CM037088.1, read as the reverse complement.
CATAAGCCTGTTTTTTTTAATTAACTTTTAAGTGTTCAGATTTCTACTAAGTTGGATAGACGATGTGGACTCTCATGAAATTTATACCTATGCATTTGAATACTTTTTGGCGATAAACTCAAAGATAATTAGTTTCCATTGCTTGATTGACATGATGATGATGATATATATATATATATATATATATATATATATATATATATATATATATATATATATATATATATATATATATATATATATATATGATAGCTACAATGAATTGATAATAGCTAGATTTCACGTTGAAATGTTTTGTAATCAATGTCGTAAATTTAGGGACTTAAAATAAAATTACCCTCTTTTATTGTTGATTAATTTCTATTAAAATAGTTGTATTGTTGGATTAATTAAATAGTATGTTTCATGCAAAGTTTTCGTTATATCGTGTTTTTATTTGCATTGACGTCTTAGATTGAGTGATTTGTTGACGTGTTTCGCTAATTATTCTAAGTTGCAACGATGTCTTGATTGCTATAAACGATAAATTCTTTATTGAAGGTTGCAATTATTGTGTTCTTTTATCTTAAAATTGCATTCACATTACTTATTTTAATTATAGACTGTGTTTCTATATTTTACTACATTGACTTACTTTTGTCTTATTTTGTTTTGTTCTATTTGCTTCATTGTTTTAGATGTGTAATGTAGTGAACTCTCTGTGGCATGAAATGACATATATTGCATATGTAAAATGTCTAAATTTTATTTTATCATTTTGACAAAGACTATTGTAGGTACATGGTAGTGAACTAGTTTTGTTTTCATTAATTGTGTGGGAGTTGCATTATGTGACTGTCTATTGAAGAATTAATATTGATTGTTCATGTTGAAATTTTGCATAGGAGTTCCAAAGTTTATTTTGTTCGTTGACTTACTATTGATGTTCATAGATTGCATATCAAATAATATTGGGAGTTATATTAGGAGACAATGTCTTGAGAACTAGGATTAATAGTCTAATGGCCCAGGTTGATGGATTGATTTTATGCCTAACAGTATGTGATTGTGAATGATTAGTTGAGCTTGTGAACACTGACGTGGAAGTTGTTGCCGCCGTCCTTGTTGTTGTTTATTAGCCTCTTGAGTCCGATGGGGATGGCATGGTCATCCCTTGAGTTAGGTTGTATGAATGAGATCGGTTTCCTCATGTTTGTATCGATTTGGCCAATTTGTCTGTGATAGTAGAGTTTGATGTACTTGCTCGTTCCCTTTTTAACTGCCGAGTTGTGTGTTTGTTGGTTGCGCATGTAGAGCTGGCAAAACGGGCTACCCGGCCCATATCGGGCTGGCCACATCGGGCTCGGGCTTTTAAGGGCTGGGCTAAAAAGCCCGGGTTGAATTTCGGGCTCATCTTTTATGGCCCAAGCCCAGCCCTATGCGGGCCAAGGGCTTTTCGGGCTAGCCCGCATTACGCGCGATTTTAGCCACAATTGCATTGTTTAAACGAATCCTTAGTGGTAGATTCACTGTTCAAAAATTAACTCTTTATTAATGTCAAAATAAAATGAATCTAACAATCCAATACACACACCGTCATACTATCATTTGTTAGAATTAATATTAGACTGAAACTAGTATGGAGCAAGAAATTCATGTTTCTTTACAATAAACCAATACCAGCTGTGTGAGTGAAAACTACTAGCCATACCACATCATGAGTGGAAATAAAAATAGTTAAGCAGTAGCTGCATAGGAAGTTAAAAGAATTAATTTCAAGATGATGGGAATGGGGGTCGTGGGAAATGGGAATGGGAATTGGGGTCTTGGAATGGGAATGGGATTATGGGAATGAATTTGGGTCTTGGGAATAATATATTAATAATACGTTAATTAAGACACACCATCGGCTAATGCCAATTCAACAAAAAAAATACGCATAATATTCTACAATATAGAAACCGAAGAGGTGCTGGCAGGAAGATTAGGTTCCTGTTTTTTGTTTAATTCACAGGCCTACGGGCTATCCATGGCCCGATCGGGTTAGCCCGACACAGGCTCGGGCTTTTTAGAGATGGGCTAAAAACCCGGGTGTAAAAATGGACTCAATTCTTTTGGCCCAAGCCATGTGTTTTGTCGGGCCAGCCCGACCCGACAGGCCCAGCCCATTTTGCCAGCTCTATGCGCATGCTATAATAGGGAGAAACTTTAATAGAGCATGGGGGTAATCACGTGGTACCGACGTGATTACGCTCGCAAACTCTATCAAGGATCCTTACGAAACCGCTAGAGGATGAGTCTGGTTATTATTTCTTGAGTTACCTGGCTGAAGAAGTAGGAGGGACATCCGCCCAATCACTCACCGCCGGTAATCAATGAAATGATAATCAGCAGGATAGATAGCATTAGTTGCCCAGATGGCGGTAGTTTGTTAGTGGGAGGATGGTTAGTTTTGGCCGGTAAATTTCGAGGACGAAATATTCTAAGTGGGGGAGAGTTGTAACGCCCCAAAAATTATTGGCTATTTATTTAATAAAATATTGGGGATTAGATTGTGGAAAAATAGAAATAAAAATATGGTATTTTATTAAATCAAGGGGGGTGAATTGTAACACCCTGAATTTCGTGAGTGGTGTTCTTTTAGTATGTGTTGTTTTATGAATCATTTTTATCTATAAGGTTAGATTATTTTCTTGAGTGTTTGAGTCATTAAAATTAGTTGAAATCACTTTAAAGGGTATTTTTTTATGCTATTGGTAATATATGATTAATAATATTATATATTTATTTTATTTCTATTAAATACCAATGGTTGAGATATTATTTCTTTAGAAAGTATTTTGGTCTATTGAGGTGTTAAAATAATAGTCATAGTGATATTGGGTCCTAAAAGTATTTAAAATGAGTTTTTGGGCTGTTTTACTCGCATACACCCCCTCCTGGTTGCTAAGCGCACCCCACCACTGAGTCACTTAAGCCCAGCGCATCCCCCAGCCCACGAACTGACCTAGGACCCGACCCAACCTGCTCCTCTTCTCCCTCAGCGTGAAGCTCTGCGCAAACTATAATAGAGAGGAACTTTAATAGAGCATGGGGGTAATCACGTGGTACCGACGTGATTACACTGTATCTTCCTTTTATCAAATTTCCCCTTTCCTTTCTGATAATACTTCCCTTTATTTCCATTCTGATTGGATGATTCACCCTTATCACTATTATTTTCATTACTCTTCTGGTTTTTCTTATCAAGCCATGCCTGTTTCTTGCTCTTCCAATTATTATTCTTCTGTTTAGGCTTATTATTGTTATTCACTGTTAATGCTTTCAGAGCCTGTTCTGTTTCTTTAACTTCCTTTCTTTCAGTCAATCGAATTTCATGTGCCTCTAGACTACTTTGCAATTCCTCTATCTTAATATGAGACGGAGGGAGTAGGATCTTAGTCTCTATAAGATACGGGTTTTGCATTTTTAGTACCCAATAAATTTTTCTTAAACTTTTGGTCTCCACTTATATCTCAGTTGACACTTTTGGTCTCTAACATTAAGTTAATGTTCAGCTGACTAACGAATTGTCACGCTGGCACTTCCCCGTCACATTTTTTATGAGTAGGATGTCAAAACACTTGCCTCATACGTTAAGTTGGTTATCAAGTAACTATTAGATTGCAACACTCGCATGTCACATCACACTTTTTAATGACTAGGATGTCAAATCACCTATCGCATCAATTAATTTGACATCCTAGACATCAAATTAAGTGTTGTCGTAGGTGTTGGACTACTAGTGTGGAAGTAGGTTAGCCAAACATGCAAACATAGATATAATTGGGGACCAAAAATGAGCAGAGATACAAGTGAAGACCAAAAGTTGAAGGAAAACTTATTGAGGATTAAAAATAAAAGCCCCATATTTTATAAGGATTAAAAAAATATTTAACCCTAAAGAAAAAATGCATACACACAGTTTGGCTTCTAGACTCAATTCATTCATACCTCGTAAACAGGTCCAAATCCACCTTCTCCTAATTTAGATGAGTCTGAAAAGTAATTAGTGATTTTTTGAATTACAGTTAAAGGGATTGTAGGAAGGTCTCCGTTGAATGAATATTGTCTTTGAATATGATCATGAAAAGCTATAGGACTGGTCTCCAACACGGATTCACCTACCAAATAAGCTAGTAAGTTAGAATATAATAGAGACTTATTCTCATAGGTATGTTAGAGAAATAAACTTAGAGAACTTAAAACATGTACTTAACGTGTTATAAATACCTTTGCACAACGGCTTTTTTTTCGCACCCCCTCCTTCTCTCCTACACCCCCATAACCCAATAAAACCCAAAAATACCCCTGTTTTTTTTATAAAAAATTAAAATTAAAAATTTCGGAATTACCTTTTTTAGAGGTAATTCCGAAATTTTTAATTTTTTTTTTTAAAAAGTTTGTATATTAAATTAAGATTTACACGCGTTTTATTTTTAAAATACGATACGAACGATTTACGATTTAAATAACAATACGTCAATCAGGGCACAATCACAAACAAAGAAAATGGTGTCCATTTCGAGAGTCCAAACCCCATTTTATGCAAATTTTAACGATTTACATCACCTTTGAAGCTCTCGAAAAAAAATAACAACGAAGGTGCGGTGGAGGGTGACGAGTAAGAAGTCACCCGGATCATTTATCGCTACTCCCACTATGGGCGATAATAATCGTGTTCAGTGGTCCACCAAGGATGTGAAGAACAACGATGACGTTCGAGTAATGATGGATATTTTGACATATTTCGGATCGCGAGTCCTATTCATGTATTATTTCGTTTCGTCATCAAAAACGCGTCTTTAATTAATTTTAATTTGTTTTTAATTAATTTTATTTTTTTTCCGCAAATACCGTAAAAATCACGTAAATTCGGTAGGGGGTTTGTGGTTTTCCGGAATTACCAAAAACTGAGGTAATTCCGATTCACATAAAGATACTAGTTGTTGATCAATCATCGCACCCTCCTTTTGGTTGCATTAAAATAAATATTATTATAATATGATAATTATATGTATGATTTTTTTATGTTATTTTTTTATGTTATTTATCTTATGTATTTTTTATGTTATTTATCTTATAATATGATAATTATATGTATGATTTTTTTATGTTATTTGTGAACCGGAATTACCTCAGTTTTTTGTAATTCCGGAAAACCACAAACCCCCCATACCGGATTTACCTCTTCTCTAAAGTAATTCCGAAATTTTCACTATTACTGAGGACATTTTTGTCCGAAACAGTATTTATGGGGTGAAAGTGATAATGATAGGGGTGTAAAAAAAAAGCCTTGCACAACCCATTCCTTCTCCAGGAGTAGTAGACACAACACAACTTATCCCTATCCCTTCCCTAACCCACACACCCTCGCACATCACACTAAAATTACCCTCATCTTTAAGGTTTTTAATTGTGGTCTGAAATCTCAGGTCACAGGATTAAGGTTTTAAAGGTCTCAACATCCACTTTATTTTACCATGATTTCTGTACAACATAAAACCTTGAAAGAAATCAAAATTAATAAATCACCACTTAATGTTTCCTGGATTTGGCATAGGAGAAGATGATCCAGTTTGATTAGTCAACTGAAAGAACAATTGATCATCAAATTTCATCCCACAACTGCCCATGCTACCTTTGTCCCACAACATTGAGGAACTCTATCCACCATGCACAGATTTCGTGTTACGCTTCTTCTTGTTACCGCCAGGTGTATAAATTGCTGCCCATGCTTTTCTCAAACCCCCACCTACTACTCAACGCACATCCTCACGTCTCAAAAATTTCAGAAATACCCTCACGTGAAACACACTCCCAAACACACTCACGTTGTATTTTCGCTTGGTACGACACCTTGGTATCGAACTGGTTCAGCACCAAAGCACCGAACTTAACTTTGATATTGTAAAAAACCAAGGAAATAAAATGGAAGAAAGAATCAAAGAACTGGTTCGACAGACGAGTTCTGCAGACATGGCCCGAATTGGTTCGACAGTAAGCAACCAGACCAGTTAAAATCACAACATTTGGGGGGGGGGGGTGTTGGGTTCGGTTTCTGGGGTTCGAACATGTTCGGGTTTTTGGGGTTCAAACACGTGAAAAATCTGGAAAAAAATAGGGATGCATTGGAAACATTTTTGTTCTTTAATGGTACTTTGGTCATTTTGCAGGGTTTGGAGGGTGTGGGGGGTTGGGAAAAGCGTAGACCTAAGTTGCTTGTGCAGAATTGCAATTGTGGGAACAATATTAAACAATTCATGTTGATGGTAACATGGGTTGGGCCAGTTGAGCTAGCCCATCTAACCTGATTTTTGGGCCGATGGGGTTTTTCAATCCATCAACATGTTTTTTTAGGCGTTTACTTTTCCCACACCCCCTCCTACTCTTTCACACCCCTTAACAAATTTTATTCCAAAAATTACCTCGCGTGAAACGCTGTGAGGACGTGTTTAAAGACTGTTCGAGCGACCTCGTTCGAACAGGTGAAATTACGTACAAAAGGGTGTGAAGTCAATATTTAACACACTCGAACGATGACGTTCGAACAGGTTCGAACAAGGTCATGCGAACAGGTGAAAAACGCCCAAAGAGAGTGTGAAGTCAAAATTTAACACACTCGAACGATGTCATTCGAACCTGTTCGAAGGTCCGTGTTCGAATAGGTGAAATTTCTTGAAAAAAAGAGGTTTTGGCTGGCCTTTTGGTCTTTTCACACCCTTGTGGGGTGTGTTTTGAGTAGGAGGGGGTGTGAGAAAAGCAATAGCCTTTTTTTATTAGCTTCGACGAAATGGTAAATAAACACCATATACACACTATCACATAGTAACACTTGTGTTTGAACCTAGAGCCAGTGTCTCAATCACGTTGAAATTGTCAATGCAATGCATCAACTCGTTAAGACGTGACCTGAACTTCCAGTTCTTTCTTTTTTATTTAAATTAATATGTATTTGTATGTCAACCCCACAAAACCAGCTTGTAAGGTGAGAGATGTCTCCACTTATAAATTCTTTTTCGGGCCATATCACATCCGATGTGGGACTCTTAACAGAGAGAGAATAAAGTTAAGTGAGAGATAGAGAAGAAGTAGGGAGATGTAGGAGCGTGAGAATGAGAGGATCTAAAGTGCTATCAAACATATATATTTCTCTTCTACGAACTTATTCTTAATATGGTGCGGCTAAACTTTATCAAGGATATGAGTAACGTCAACTCACAAAAAAAATTATATAAAATGTTTTTTTAATGGTGCTTTTAGGGTGAAGGGTCAACTCACAAAAAAGAATTAATGCAAAATATTTTTTTAGCTGTATTTTTAGGGTGAAAAATCAAATCAAATCAAATCAAATCCTTAACAGGTGAAACATTAAGTATGATCGTGTAGGATGTAGTATAAAAAATCATTAACGATTAAGATTTACTAGCTATTAATTGATTCAATTTTAACCAATTATAACATTTTACACAATATCATACCGTCAATTTAGTAATCTACCAGTGAGAAATTTGATTTGCTCTCTCATCCGAAAACACTTTTTTTTTTTTTAATGTAAAATCCTAAGAAAAGTTTCTAAAAAAAGAAAATCCTAAGATAAGCAAGAAGAAAGAAAAGAAAAGAAAGAAATAAAAAATAAATATATAATGACGGCTGAATAATAATGGAAGAAAGAAGAGAGATAATGGAGGGAAACCCTCGTTCTTCATTTTCGCAACCATGGCGTCCTCGCCGCCAGAGATTTCTTTCCAATGCCACCAATCAACCCAAAGTTTCAACTTTTGCTCAAAGGGTCACTCCTCCTCCTACTACTGGTAGTATTAGCAATGCTTCTACCTCTGATTTCAATAACAGCGAAGAGGATTCACATGGATCTTCCAATTTTGAGAATTTAGTTGGAACTTGTCCTTATATGTGCCCAGGTAACTAAAAGTTTAGTAATTTACTAATGGGAAATTTAATTCATGATGGGTGTCAATAAGATAGTCAATTCATTATGTTATTGATTGTTAGATATTAAATAGCCAACAAACAAAAGCATAAGCTGAATATCCTAGAAATGAAAATGGTGATTCATGTTGTTACTTAATTCCACTTCATGAAAAAATGCTTTTGTTGTTAATGTTCTGTGTTAGCTCCACTGAATCATTGTAACACCTGATAATTTCTAGTTGCTGCATGGTAAATGTTGATTAAGTATCAGTTAGTATAATTTTTCTTCATAAGTGGTTCGTTTAAAATATATCCACCTGAAACTTCTATTTTCAAAGGTTTTCACTGTGTCTACAGAAAGAGAGAGGATCCAGCGTGAGAATCTTCGAGATTTGGCAGTTTTTGAGAGGCTAAATGGTAATCCTAGAAAATCATCCCCAGCTCTTGCTGTCAAGAAGGTAGCGTCCATCTTTTCCAATCTTATTCAGTTTTACCAAAAAAAGTACACTTGTGTGTAGTTTAGAAAGGATGCACTCTTAAGTTAAGTCTCAAGGATCATGCTGAATTCCCTTTTCATCTAGTTTCGATGTTCAGCAGTGCTTTTAAGGGTACTGTAATTTTTTTATTATGTGATTAAAATGATGATAGCAGTGTTATCATCTATGAAGCACCGGACAAGACACTGACCCTGATACATAGACATCAATAATAACTTGTGAAGATGAAAATGATTGAAGTGTCGGTGTCGGTGTTCGACACTAGTCGTGTCGGACATCAGACACATTCAATCTGAAGTGTTGGTGCTACATAGGTTATCATTTCTACCCGTGTTATGATTCCCATAAGAATAAAGAAATTACAAACTGGAGTTCATTATATGGTTCAGTGTTGATAAACTTTGTAACCAAATTCAAGATTTCATTGATTATATGTTGACACTGGAGTATATTGCTTAGGATTAAATAATCTGTTATCTAGGTATATATCTACTGCTTACCCTTTCAGGAGGCGACAGCTTCACTTTATTACTTCTGCTCATATGGAATTTCTAGATAGCTAATGCCTAATTGTATGTATCAATGTAAGCTGGTATTGATAGGAACAACTACAAGGTTTAATAGAAACCGAAAACAAATCTAAACGAACAGCAGAGACTCTATTACTGATTGAAAATGGATTTATTTACAAAAGGAGGCTCAAAGTAAAAGTTCCTCAAAGAAGAGACATTTCTATCTGTGCCCAAACCAAGCATGAAATAAGTTTAGCCAAACAACTGCAGCTACAACACATACTGAGGAAGCAACAATGAGAAGGGTCAGACACCACTGCAATACAATCCCAAGAAAGTTAGAAGCCTCTTGTATCCAACCACTGAACTGCCCAAGAATTCTTCTCTAGCAATAATCCTTTCCCCAGGGTCTGACTGTTGAGAGATGAGGTAGCTACAATTATATCGAGAATGGTAGCGTAGTTATCAAAATAACTCCTTATTCCCCCCGACATTCAAAAATCTTTAGAAAATATTAGCTGCACAACAATTCCCCTGCCATTGAAACCAGTAAATCACTCCATTACGATTCTTGTGGCAAGACGGTCACCTTCCTGAAAACCAAATAGTTGATTAAATGTTAGCATCTAATAGGTATTGATTGAATGATGATTGGTGATGTGATTGGTACTTTTTTTTATTTGTATTGCTGTAAACTTATAATCACATTTTTTTTTGCATCAAAGAGATTATCATATAAAATTAGGATTAATGAAGTTCTTGAAAATGAATTTCCAATTTGGCAAATGGTCAAGCAAACTTACAATTGTTGATTTAGTTAGTGCTTGAATAACCATTAACTAGGATATGAGCATAGATTAACCATTAATTCAAACTTACCTAAATTAGAGAGATGTTTAAAATTTATAAAGCATGTGATTCCATTTCTTATTTGTTTTTTTTTGTTTCTTTAAGTTTACTGATGTCCGTGGCCATTCTCTCTGTTGTTCAATATCTTGTACTCGCAGCTTATCATCTTGCATTTCGCTGATCAGTTTTGCAGAACTATATCCTCCAAATATGTTCAAGCATCTGATATGCGGCCTCTTACTGTATTGGAAGATACTTTAAGTTACCTTTTAAGCTTGTTGGATTCTAAAGAGCATCCATTCGAAGTAATTCATGACTTCATCTTTGATAGGACAAGGTCCATACGTCAAGATCTTACTATGCAGAATATTGCAAACAAGAAAGCAATCTACATGTATGAGGGAATGGTATAATTTTCTCTTTCGGATATCTTTGATTTATATGCTTTATTCTTTTCATCATCTATTGATATAAACTTTTCTCTTACATCAACGGTTGAGTAGATTATTAAAGGCTAACTTATACTTTTAGTCCCTTGACTTTATTTTAGTTTTCTTTTGGTCCCTTAGTTTAACTTGACACCCATTAGCGCTTTCAGTTATTCACCATTCTAAAACCATCTACACAGTCCTACATCTTCAATGATCGCCTAAGTGGCAATAATAAATTAAGCAGCCATTCAAGCATTGAATTCGTATAATAAATTAAGCAGTGTATATAATCACGCAGGTAAAATTTCATGTTATATCACATAACAAGTTCTGGTGTTCTATGGGTGATCCAAACATCGCATCAATGCATCATCTCAACATGGAGCAGCTCACAAAAACACTGGCATCTTTATTCAATCTTTATGAAGCAAATCGAAATACAGATGAAGTGCACGAGAATGAAGCTGAGTTCCATTCATTATATGTGCTTCTTCATCTTGTTTCTCACAGCAAACCAATGGTTAATCTCTAAAGACATATTAGTTGCTTTTGTCTTTCTTTTGTTATTTCTTAGCCTGTTTGTCTTATGCTATGTAATGTTAGCTATTTCTGGTACACAGGTGGAGCCACTTTCTTTATGGTTTACTCACGTATCAGCTTCAGTATTGATGTCGAAGGAAATGCGTTTTGCCAGGAGAATTCTACGGTAACCTTCGATGTTAAATTTGTTGGTTTTAATAACTAAATGGAAATTTGGTTGGTTTTCACATTTTTGAATTTCTTATATTTAATAGTAGATGTGAATGTATGTTAATTGAGGATACTTTCTTTTTGTTGACAGATCTTTCCGACTCGGTAATTATATAGATTTCTTCCGCACTGCAGCAGCGCAAGCGTCATATCTGCAGTACTGTGTAATGGAGCCTTATATCAATGAAGTAATTACTGTAACCAGTTTTACTAACATTCTATGCTTTTCATAACATGTTTCAACATTTAATGATAAGGATTTTGCTTGTGTAACTTTTATTAGGTTCGTGCACTGGCTTTATCTTGTATAAATTTCAGTGGCTACAAGCTTCATCCATATCCTCTGTTGGACCTTTCAAAACACCTGATGATAGAGGTATCAATTGTTTCCTGTTACCAAGGTCAAAGATAAATTTCAGTCGGGATTTTTACTAATGGCCCTTTTGGATAAACAACTTTAATTAAGCGCTTATCATAAGCCAAACAGCCACAAGTGCTTATGTCAAGTAGATAAACTCAAATAAGTCAATCCAAATTGGCTCTAAATAAATGCATCTGTATAAACTATTGTTATTTCCCATATTGAGCAAACAGGGAGGCTCTCCCTCCTAAACCGTATTTTGGTAAACAGCTTAATTAAACTCTTATAGCATTGAAACTTGTATAAACTATTTCTATATAATAGATAAAATAAAGTAAACTATTTTCGTAGAAGCTACAAGCTGCTATTTTTATAAGTTATTCTAGAGAGCTTTTGGAAATATGCTAAAAGTAGTTTATTGACATGTCATAAGCTGTGTTCATAAGCTCTCTTAAACAATCTTACATGTGCTTATGTCAGCAGACAAATCCAAATACGCCAATCCAAACACGCCTCTGATAGGTTAGTCTTTTGGTATGAGCTCTCCTTATGGGCATAAGACACTAGAAAAGTCTTAAGATCAAAACCCATTCTACGTGGGCGGTGGGCCATCTTAAGTTGCGCGCGAATGAAGTCTCAACATGGTACTTAAATCATGAGATCCTCCCTCCCAGTAGGCTAGTCTTTTTAGCTGGACCTGCAATGAACGACATCAACTTTCGTATTCGTTCAAATCTTTTAAACTTTATATCTTTTGTAATGTCAGCTTTAGTTATTGTTTAAACATTCATTAAGGCTATATGCTTATTTTCGACAATGTCAGGAATCGGATTTGGAATCCTTTTGCCATTCGTGCGGCCTCGAAACTTGTACAGATGAATCTGGAAACAAGTTGCTTCCATCAAAACAAACTACCTTCAATCATCCCAAAGGTGGGTACAAGAAATATAGCTTCTTGGGTTTTCAAGATTATGAAAGGAAGTTTTAGAGCTAGAAGATATTGCATGATCAAAGTATGGTTGCAACTATTTTCATTGCTTTCCCAAGATTATTGTGGGTGATGATGATGTAATGTGTGACTATAATCACCATTAGACCAGATATGTAAATTCAATATGTGAACATATTGTATTTTATGGATCTAATTTTATACGCTTAGTTGAATTTATACTTAGTACTTTACTTATGTAAAGCTTTTTATGCTGTTTGTAAACAAGGGCAACATTGTATGATTACTTACACTAATCAATAAAATTCTTCCCAACTGTGTACCTTTGCTCGTCTTAATATCTCTTCGTTGAGGTTGAATTCTCCAATCAAACAAAAATTAAGACTTCCTTTTCAGTAGATCAAGTTTACAAATTTTCAATAATTTTCACAAAATTGGGTCAAAAAAAAAAAAATTTTCACAAACTATTTGATATTTCATCAATTAATTTCAATTGAACGTATATATGGTTTCGTTTTTAGGAAGTCAAGTTATTATTAGTATTGAAGGTTGCAATTCAGCTTGAAGATTTCCAACTGGTGAGAAAACCCTATTATTTGTATGAACTCGATGTAATTTGGCTTTTTGTCTCCCCTCCCAAATCCCTTCCCAAACATACCTTAAAGGGATTACCGCCCTTTTTGATCATACCCAACTCGAATGATTAATTTCTGCAGTTGTACGCTAAGTATACTTGGTTTACATAAAAAAAATTGCCAATTTTTTTATTATAATTATAATTTAACGGTTTCTTGTAAGCAAAATACCGGTGTACATTTTAAATGGGAACACCCTAAAATTGACCATCTATCACAAGCTTAAGAAGAACTAATAAAAAAACATTGATGAAATCGTTTGTGAGTTTGATTTATGCTGTAAAATTCCCTACAAACTCAATTATAAGCAAAAACATACCCACTTTCACACTTATGAAAGACGAAAGTTATGCACATTTAACTTTCTTTCTTTTTATTTTTTAAGTAGAAAGTGAAATGCTTTTAGAAAATTATTGCTCCTAATTATTGCGAGTTTGAACCCCGCAACACTTCTTCACTTTCACCGTTCATTTGTACCAAGGACAAAAAATAATTATTATCCTAAATATAATGACATTTCTCTTTACAACATCAGTAATTTAGTTTAAAAGTGTTTTTTAGAATAATAAGATTAGTTGATATAGATGGTGCCAAAGTACTTGGTTATTTAACCCATTATGCTGACATTTGAACATTTCTAGATTTCTAGTCCTTTCTAATGTGTGATGAACAAAGAACGTAGCATCTTCCAATGTATATCGATATAATATAATCAAGAATAATGAACCTTTTGCTTAACAATGGAATGATTCATTAAGCATGAACTTGGCCCAATTTTACAAACACATTCAAAATTTAGTGCTCAGTTTTTTTAATATTTAAATTTCGATATTCAATCAATATAATATATATATATATATATATATATATATATATATATATATATATATATATATATATATATATATGAAGAAGTTTTTTTAAAATTAATTTAAAAATAAATTATGTTATAGCCAGTGGCGGACTGAGGACCCTTGGCCAGGGGGTTCAAAAAAAATTATTATCAAAAAATTTAGTTCTTAGGATTTTTTTAAAATTTTTTTTCCAAATATCTTGACTTAATTTACTAAAATTAAGGAATCAAGTTATCTAACTCCAAATTTATTTAAGATTAAATCACCAAATTAATTAATCTCTAAGTTTACGCACCCTTACCCATTTAGTATTTCAATGAATATTCAAATAGCTGTCTAATTTGGATTTAGCAACTACTTTGATTAGAGTTCTTATGTGACATAAACTTACAAGAATATAAAACCAATCAAGGTCATCAAGTTAGAAACTAGGGAGAAAGAAAAACAACCAAATCAAAAATCATATTGCATGCAGCACCAAAATTTATGTTTATGTATTTAAACTTTATAGCAAAATATTGTATTGAAAATTGTTTTAAATTTTAAACTAGAGATTTTATGATGCCTGAAGAATCACAAAGGGTTGTGGTGATCCACCTTGCAAAAAAAAAAAAAGTTGCATAATAATCCATGCATCAGGAAAATTTCTTATTTGTGTGAAAAACACAGGGTTTGATAATAATAATAATAATAATAATAATAATAATAATAATAATAATAATAATAATAATAATGTCATACCCCAATTTTGTCCGACTAGTCGAAAATCAAATAAAATTGTATTTTTGTAAACGCCCAATTTTAAAGGGCATTTTTCTCGTTTTTAGAAAACCTCAAAATATGTGTTGTTGTGTAGGTCCCAACTGCACACATGTGTTTAAGTTGCGTGCGTCACTGATCTAGCATCTCTTATTCTCATCACGTGCGCGTGTCGTTTCAAATCGTGTGCTTGTATTTATTCTCGTTGTTGCGCGTATTGTTTCTATTTGTGTGCGTGTTTTGATTTTTGTTGCGCGCTTAAGGCCCCGTCGTGTACGCGTATTTGTTTCATTACTTATATGTTTATTAATCTATCATATCATTATACAAAAATAAGATCCAAAAATTGCTTTTAAATAGTTTTTATATAATTTGATACATAAGTCAACTTTTACTACACATATGGACAAATTAAAAGCAAAATAACACAAATGTGTAAAACAAAATAAAAAGAAAGAGAGAAAAGCTACTGGAATGGTTTGCAAAAGAAACAACAAGGTTTCTTTCTACTTGTTTTTGGCTAAGACCCACTTTTAGCTCTTGACTTCACACTGCTTCCTAATCACTAGCCTCGCAAACATAAAAAAGGAAGATATGCAGAGGTCAAGAACAAGTTCGGATGGAGCGATTCATGAAATAGGAAATAGGATAAAGACATTAGAAGAGCCATTAGTCGCCCGGGCAAAAGATAAGCAAGAGGCCTCTATATGAGAAGCCAAGGAAAATCGGAAGAGGAGGGGGAGACCAAAGAACCAAAAACATTGTAATACAAACGAAGCACATACACCGAAAAGAAAACCAGAACACAAACACACAAAGAAACACAGAAACAAACACAAACACAGAACACAAACACACAAAGAAACACGAAAACAAACACAAACACACAAACACAATACACACACAGCAACACACTCAGAGAGAAAAAACAGCAAACACAAACACAAAACAAACACAACAAGCAAACACACACACAAACCAGATACAAACCAAAGAAAATAGAGAAATCTGTGAAGAGGAGGAGGAACGAAAATCAAAAAAAGCAGGAGCAAAACACACTCGTAACCGCAACTACAACTCTCTCTCTCGATCCGGAGAAAGAAGGAAGAAGCTTTGACTCCGCTGTCGCCTCCGACGACGGCACCGTCGCGCCACCGCCGAGCGCCACCATCATCACCACCGTAAACTACCCTCTCTTCCACAACAACCACCAACGCCGCGCCTCTCTCTCTCTCTCTCATGCGGTACTCTCCTCTCTGATCTCCGTCTTCTCTCTCTCGCAGCGTCCGCCGCTGTAAACCGCGCTTTCTGCTGTTCGCTTCCACCACATCAGAACTCTCTCTCTCTCTCTCTCTCTCTCTCTCTCTCTCTCTCTCTCTCTCTCTCTCTCTCTCTCTCTCTCTCTCTCTCTCTCTCTCTCTCTCTCTCTCTCTCTCTCTCTCTCTCTCTCTCTCTCTCTCTCTCTCTCTCTCTCTCTCTCTCTCTCTCTCTCTCTCTCTCTCTCTCTCTCTCTCTCTCTCTCTCTCTCTCTCTGCAAAGCGGAATTTGCTTTTTTTTTTTCTCTTTTCATTTACATGCGTTTTGGGCTTCTTTCTTTTTTAAGTTTCTTTTATTTTTTTTTTATTTTACATCTGATTACAAATGGCACCCCTGCTGTTAATGATACTCACCCCCTCTCCTTAATAAAACAATCTTTTTATTATAGTGCTGATGCCTACAAACCAATATCTTTTTATAAAATCAAACGTTGTTAGCAGTCTTGTGAAGCCTTTGCTAACAATGAGGTACTAGTGGTGATCACTTGGAGCCTTTGCTCAATTGATCACCGTGAATGCCTAATTTTCCTAAAGATTTTCACTAAATCAAAAACTTTGTTAGTGGTCTTGCGAAGCCTTTGCTTGCATGATTATTAACAATGGAGTGCTAATAGTGGTCACTTGGAGCCTTTGCTCAATTGATCATCATGAAAGCTCGATCTTCACAATTAAACAAGATAAAAAACAAAAACCTTTTTCAGGACAAACAAGAACTACGTAGCTTTGAATTCTCCATCGCACTGTGAGATACGTAGGAGCGAGAGGCCAACTCTCGCTCAAGCGCCAAAAATAAAAATTTTCATTAAGTTTTCCCATTCGCCTTCAAACAAGGAATAAATAGGCAAATCTAGGTATTTTTCAAATCAAACGTTAAAACCGCACATTTAGTTAGAGGTTCCTTTCGGTAGAAAAGGACGTGTCTTGATCTTAGTACCTTCCTCACACGTAATCGACCCCCAGACCTATATCTCTAGTTTTCAAAAGACCATCCGCCTTGTTCAAAAGACCTTTTTCAATGTTTTGGTCTCAAAATTAAAATATTGGTGGCGGCTTCAAAATCTTTCCACGTTGTACATCGAGAAACCCAAACCGGATTTTTCGGGGTGCAACAGCTGGCGACTTCACTGGGGACTTTTCCTTTTCTTAAGTGGGTCAAACCTAACTAATTAAATGTGTGGTTTAATGTGTTATTGATTTGATTTGGATACCTTGTTTGGTTCTATCTCTTTCGGTTTCTTTTTCTTTCTTGTCATGTTATATGCATGTGCATTTGTTTTCTCTTCTTCCATGTTTGTTTTTCCTTCCTCCTCTTTGCTTATGTGCTTAGTACCCTCATCATTTCCCCAATCCCAATCATGTTCCCTTCTTCTTTGCTCCCTTTCTTCAAGGTAAGCTCATGCATTTCTCCCCAATTCAATCATGATCCCCTCTTCTTGGCTCCCTTTCTTGAGGTAAGCAATGCACTTGATTGTTGTTGAAACCCTAGGCTAGCTTATTTGATATTAAACCCTAGGGTAGACAACATGTACTGCTAGCTTTTTGTCTGGACTGTTCTGGGTATCCATTTGCAGGTGGGGTGATATGTGTTGGGTAGCTTTAAGTGGTATGTCCTTGCCACACACACTCACACCCTTACGATTATGTGCTTTGAGAGGGGCCTAAAACCCAAGGTCTGACAACACCTAGGAGAGTGGAAATGAGTAGTGACTGGCAATTGGACCGTTGTCCTTCTGACTCTCACGAAAGTTTCGGCCAGAGTATGCTCTTTTATGGTACCTCACACCAGATGGCATTCCATTGTTGTGGGTGTTATCATGAGAGAGATTTAGCTCTGGTAGCCATTGTGAGAAAGTGTTTAGAACTACATGGGAGGATCCCTTTTGAGTTGCCTTAGAGCCTAGGTTCCCCCATCTTTTGTAGGACACAAGGGCATACAAATTGTATGTTGCATTGTTGTTTAGGCATGTCTTTCCTAAAAGAAAAAAGAAGATTTTCAAAAAAAAAAAAAAAAAGAAAGGGTCGCCGTTGTAGCTTTTCTTTTGCCGGTCCGTACGAAGTGACATATGGCCCACTTCATTTTCAAAAAAAAGGGTGAAAGAGTTACCGCTGTAGCCTTTCTCTTACCGGTCCATATGAAATAACGTACGGCCCGCATTTTCCAAAAAAAAAAAAAACTTGAATCATTGCCAATAAAAACTCTTTCATTTATCTTGCATGCACATAGAGCATCATCATCATTTGCATACATCATCGCATTACATAAAGAAGAAAAGGGGCAAAAAGCAAAACTTTCAAAAAAAATCATCATAGTCTTTTCTTTTACCGGGCTATATGAGGTGATGTTCCCAAAATTTCAGTCACCAAACTCGGAAAAATGTTTTCATCTTATTTTCAACATGCATGTCAAGTCGCATTATCGCCGTCATTTTCATATAAAGACATCATTTGCATTGCATAAAACAAAAACTTGTAAAAATTCATACATGCAATTTTCTATATCTCATTAAAGTTTGTCAAGAGTGCATTCTCCCCACGTGTGCGTTTCCATTCACTAAGGCTTTGTCCCCTAATTTTCTCGAAAGATCCAAAAATCGTGTCTTATTAGGGGCGCGTCTCATGCATTATTGTTTTCCTTTTTCACACATCATGAAAAATAATACATTAACCTCTCATTTTGCATGCAATTCCATTCAATAAAAAATCATGTCTTTCCATGCATTTTTTTTAAAAAAAAAATCATTGTGAGCATCATGCATTTCATTTCACAAAAATGAAAACAAGAAAGCATCTCATTCATAATCATGAAAAAAAATCATCATCAAATTTATTCAAAATGTAGCATTCATGCATCATTTCATTAACCTCATCACTTTAGTTCAAATACGTCATTCCTCCATACATGCATCATTCAAAAGAAAAGAAAAGGGGGCATCGGCATTTCATATCTTGTCGTGCCTCTATAAAAATCATTTTGAAAAGAAGCATCATTCTTGCATCATTCATCATCCAAAAATGCATTGGCATTTCATATTTCGTCTTGCATCAAAAGAAAACATCGAAAACAAAAAAAAAAAACTTTTAGAATAATCACGCTTTTCAAGTGAACATGCTTTCATGCATTTCATTTTCATCATGTATGCATCATAATGTTTTCATCCATGCATTGCATACAACAAAAATGTTGTGATGAGAGACGAGATGTTCGTGCAAAGTAATCTTTCCTTTTTGGAAAAGTTTACCCTCACTCATTTGCAAATTCAAGGTGTTCCAAGGCCCTCAGTTTTTCACATCAATAGCTCATTTGTATTTCCTTCAGAAAAAAGCATCGCATCTAATCGGTTCCATGATAAAAGACTGAAACAGTTCATCAAAAAAGTTTTTATATTATGTTCTAACCAATGTTAACTCTCTGTGAAGCGTTCTTCTAGTAAGTATGCATGCCGCGTGCAATTTATCTTGTTTGAGTCAGTCAATTTCCTTCATTTATCATCATTCCCCATCCAAGTCTAATCCCGCCCCGTCCACCCCTAAAGCGCATATTCTCTCCCATCAGTGCATAACTTGACTTTTTGGTTCATTCTCGCTAGCACTTTAAGTCCTCCTCCATGTCAGCAATGCAGATCACCAATGTTCCTTGTCAGTATCATATTACTTTAGTGCAAGTCTTTCTAAAAAAAATATATAATAAATAAAAAAGATAAAATAAGCTCGCTAGGTTGAAAACCCGCAAAGGGCGGCCTAGGCAAAAAATAGCGCCCGGTGGATTGAAAACTCGCAAAGAGCGGTCCAGGCGGGCAAAAAAAAAAAAGAAAGAAAAAGAGCAAACACATGAAGATAGATAAATTATTGTCCTAAAGTTAAGTCTTACAGAAATAAGCAATCGGGATTTGAAATGAAATTTGGTCATCTCTCCATACCCTCAAAAACCTAAAATCCCAGAAAGTCCATTTCCTACCCCTCTTAAGCCAAAGATTCAAAGTCACAAAAATACCCTTTGTTACCCATCTTAAGCCGAGAAAAGCCCAAGATATCCCCATCACCCTAGACAATGGTTAATTCCACATCAAAGATGGTATATCATTTTCACCCAAGTCAAAAGGAAAGGAAATTCACAAAAGGAGGGGAATGACAAAATTTCAAAAAGAGAATCCCCAAAACAAAGAAAGGAAGATAAAGGGAGTATAAATTAAGGGTCAATACATTTTGCCATGAAGCATAAGAGTTCCCCTTCAGAAAGGCCCTCAAATTCAATGGGTTCAATCATTTCCCCTTTCAAAAAAAAAAAAAAACCCTCAATTCATTGGGTTTAACCATCTTTTTTTTTCATAAAACCTTCAAACACCTCATCAAACCTAATAACCATTTCCTTCATAAACCATTGACCACCAGCCAACGCTGAATAAGACCCATCCTCCGTATCAACCCCAAACACTTCATTAAGCTCAATCATCCCCTTCTCCACATCACAACCCTAAAAAGTCCATTCCGATCAATGACTAATTGTTTTCGTTTTCTCAAGTTTTAATCATAGGACAAATAAGTTTATCTATTTACGACGTGTTTGCTCAAAAAAAAACAAGCAAGCGAAAAAAAAAGTCACTCAAAAAAAAAAAAAAAACAAACAATCAAAAAAGAAAGTTAAAAAAAAAGGAGAAGGACTTGCACTACAAGATGCATTCATGTTGCATTAAAACAAGGTCTAGTAGTCACCAAGTGGAGCCTCTCCTCATACTAAAAAGTCAAAACTTTCATTGCATTTGAGTTGTTCTTAAAGATAACCAAAAGTGTGTACTAGGGGGCATTCTCTTCACCTCTCACTTCACTCAACTTTGGGAAGGTTTGTTCATTGCCCACCCCATTCATATATCACCCTCAGTTCATAACCATCACCATAACTCTGTCGCCTTTCACAACCTCACTCAAAGAAACCATTTGAAATGTCATTCGAAAGTGGGGCAAGTGCGTTCCCATTCCTTCACCTCATTCATTCCTATAAAACCTCACCTGGGCAATCTCTCAACTCACTATCCTAAATAAGGCCTTGTCATTCTAATTGGGGCAACATCAAACTTTATGGGTTGAGACAAAATCTCTTTTGCTCCACCCTTCATTTCAAAAGCCGAAGCATTCCCAATTCATCATCTTCTACACCCCTAGTTGTTGTCACCACTAGACAGAGGCAAGCTATTCACTCATCAAAGACCTGAATTGGGGCAATCCTGTATCTCTTGATCCCTCATGAGCTTCGGTAATAACCATGTATGTCGTTCTTTCACTTGCCATAAATGTCCATGCCCTAAGCCAATTCCAAGTTAACTGACTCATTCATTCACATTTGCACTCCTATGCATGCTTACTAGACAATGCTTCAAAAACAGAGAACACAAGTTGTTTACGTGATATCTAAAATTCAGTCATCATGGAAAGAAAGAGAAAACAAGTGAGGTTGTTTGCAAATAAAAACCTTGAGACCACCGGAGTTTGAATCAAATTCAATTTTTCAACAGAATGGTCAACTCCTTGCATCCAAAGTCTAGCATCTCATCATCACAGAAATGTTAACCTCGTGCATCTAGGCATTTCAATCTATTCACTATGGCATATGCATCAAAGCATTACATTTGCATCTTCACATTTTGTGCATTCATCACATAGCAAAAAGAAAAAAAGGTCCACGTCAGCTGCACCATATTAATACCTGCATTTCATAGAGGAAAATAGTAAAGAAGAAAAAGCAGAAATCTTTTCATTGCATTGGCATCATATTAATGTTAGCATTTCCATAAAAGAAAAAAAAAGAAATCATTGCATCAAACATCAGAGCATTGCATCATATTAATGTTTGCATTTCATAGAAGAAGCAAAAAAGAAACAAATGGAAGGTAGAACAGGAGCATTCCATTCATCAAAGCATCAATCACCGCATCCACTTGCATTCAAACATCAAAGCATCATGTTGATATTTGCATTTCATAAACTACAAAGAAGAAGCAAATACAAAAGAACAAAAGCATTCCATAATATTCAAGACATCAATCATGGCATATGTTTTCATTACATGTGTCATTCATTGCATTGCTAAGCAAAATGAGGACGGACGCAAGATGTTGATCCTCATGCTTAGTTCCAAGAATCAGCACTTCAAGTGTCAGTCTTCAATCTAATTCTCAAGTCAGTCATTCTGGACTTGTCAGTCTTAAAATCTCATTCCCGGGCCGCTCCTTGATTCGGAGTTCGAGTGCTCTTTCGCTTTAGAGTTCGATCGCTCCTTCCGCCGGGGTTCAAATACCCTCGGGCCCCAGTGGTTCATTAAAAGCACACCAAGTGTTCATTTACAGCTTTCTCGACGCGCCAAGTGTTCATTTACCGCTTTTCCCATCAAAGACGCCAAGTGTTCATTTACTATTTTCGCATCAAGACGCCAAGTGTTCATTTACCGCTTTCTCAAAGACGCCAAGTGTTCATTCACCGTTTTCTCAGCACACCAAGTGTTCATTTACCGCTTTCTCGGCACGCCAAGTGTTCATTTACCGTTTTCCCATCAACACGCCAAGTGTTCATTTACTATTTCCGCATCAGCACGCCAAGTGTTCATTTACCGTTTTCTCAGCACGCCAAGTGTTCATTTACCATTTTCTCAGCACGCCAAGTGTTCATTCACCGTTTTCTCAGCACGCCAAGTGTTCATTTACCATTTTCTCAGCACGCCAAGTGTTCATTTACCGTTTTCCAATCAGCACGCCAAGTGTTCATTTATTATTTTCGCATCAGCACGCCAAGTGTTCATTTACTGCTTTCTTTCTAACAAACCAAGCATTCATCATCATTGCATCAGATATCAAATCAATTTGCAAATAGTCATCATCATATTAATGTTTGCATTCCATGAAGCAAAAAGAACCAAAAATTCATCATCCCATTAAACATCAAAGCAATACAGTTGCATCACATCAATACTTGCATCTCATAGAAGAAAAGAAAGCTAAAACATCCCATGTCATTCATCATTTCATGTTATTCATCATTTTATTTCGCATAATAGCAATATTCACATCTCATAGAAAAAAAAGGCAAAAAAAGAAAAAGTTTTCCATTGCATGCCATCTGCCATTTCATCAAACATAAGAGCATTACATATCATCAAACACCAAAATTTTGCATTCGCATACCTGCACTTCATAAAAAGAGAAAAAGAGAAGAAGAGGAGGAAAGCCAAAAGGGCAATAAACAAATAAATTCATGCATTACATAAAATCATGCACTCGTCAGACATAGAAAATAATAATAAAGTAAAGAAAAGAGAAATTCAGGCATTTGCATTACATTCATCATAAGAAAAGAAAAAGAAAATGGCAATCATGGCATTTACATTGCATGCATTGTTTCATTTTTCATTCTGCGCATACAAGTGAGAGAGGATAAACACCGCAGTTGTTAATGCTCGCCTCGCCATTCCGAAAAATGCTCCCCAAGTTGGGACTTCAAAAAAAAAAAAAAAAAGAAAAGAAAAGAGAGAAACAAAAGAGAAAAAAGAGAGCGCTCAGCGCGCATTGCGGATTGGAGCCCGAGAGATCATCGCTCCTTCTCGCCTGTGTCTCACATCGTAATGCGAGCAACGCGATGGACCGCAGCCCCATGTGAGGTTCAACGGAATAGTTGTATCGGCCTTAAGATACGATGGACGCCGCGGCATTGATCTCAGATATCGATTCCGAGTCGATAACGATCCCCGATCGCTCGAAAAGGCCAACAGAAGCGTGCTCCTCAAAGCCACGTGCAAACTCGGATTCGTCAAGAGTTCGTTTAAGGATTACAGGTTTTAGGCAGCCTGGGCATTTTACCGCTTTCTGCATGCAAGTGTTCATTTTACCGCTTTCTGCACGCAAGTGCCCATTTTACCTTTTCTGTCTGCACGTCAGTGTTCATTTACTGTTTTCGCATCGACACAAAAGTGTCTATCTTTCCAAAAAAAAAACAAAAAAAAAACAAAAAAAGAGAATGATAAAAAGAAAAAAGAAAATTCGGATTTCCCAAGTGGACAAAATTGGTATAATTTATGATTTCTTTATTTCTATTTTATCTTCGAAATATGTCTCGACCAATTCATATTTCTTGATAAAATCCAAATAAAGAGGAGCAGCTGTCATACCCCAATTTTGTCCGACTAGTCGAAAATCAAATAAAATTGTATTTTTGTAAACGCCCAATTTTAAAGGGCATTTTTCTCGTTTTTAGAAAACCTCAAAATATGTGTTGTTGTGTAGGTCCCAACTGCACACATGTGTTTAAGTTGCGTGCGTCACTGATCTAGCATCTCTTATTCTCATCACGTGCGCGTGTCGTTTCAAATCGTGTGCTTGTATTTATTCTCGTTGTTGCACGTATTGTTTCTATTTGTGTGCGTGTTTTGATTTTTGTTGCGCGCGCTTGCGTCCTGTCGTGTACGCGTATTTGTTTCGTTACTTATATGTTTATTAATCTATCATATCATTATACAAAAATAAGATCCAAAAAATTGCTTTTAAATAGTTTTTATATAATTTGATACATAAGTCAACTTTTGCTACACATATGGACAAATTAAAAGCAAAATAACACAAATGTGTAAAACAAAATAAAAAGAAAGAGAGAAAAGCGCTGGAATGGTTTGCAGCAAACAACAAGGTTTCTTTCTACTTGTTTTTGGCTAAGACCCACTTTTAGCTCTTGACTTCACACTGCTTCCCTAATCACTAGCCTGCAAACATAAAAAAGGAAGATATGCAGAGGTCAGCAACAAGTTCAGATGGAGCAGATTCATGAAATAGGAAATAGGATAAAGACATTAGAAGAGTCATTAGCTGGCCTGGGCAAAAGACAAGCAAGAGGCCTCTATATGAGAAGCCAAGGAAAATCAGAAGAGGAGGGGGGAGACCAGCAACCAAAAACATTGTAATACAAACAGAAGCACATACACTGAAAGAAAACCAGGAACACAAACACACAACAAACACAGAAACAAACACAAACACAGGAACACAAACACACAGCAAACACAGAAACAAACACAAACACACAAACACAATACACACACAACAACACACTCAGAGAGAAAAAACAGCAAACACAAACACAAAACAAACACAACAAGCAAACACACACACAAACCAGATACAAACCAAAGAAAATAGAGAAATCTGTGAAGAGGAGGAGGAACGAAAATCTGAAAAAAACAGGGAGCAAAAACACACTCAGAACCGCAACTACAACTCTCTCTCGGATCCAGAGAAAGAAGGAAGAAGCTTTGACTCTGCCGTCGCCTCCAACGAAGCACCGTCGCGCGTCACCGTCGAGCGCCACCATCATCACCACCGTAAACTACCCTCTCCTTCCACAACAACCACCAACGCCGGCGCCCTCTCTCTCTCTCTCTCTCGCGCGGTACCCTTCTCCCTCTCGCAGTCACCGTCGCTTCTCTTCCTTTGTCGCGCGTCACCGCCGTAAACCGCCGCGCCTCTCTCTCTGGTTCGCCTTCCCACCTCTCTCTCTCTCTCTCTCTCTCTCTCTCTCTCTCTCTCTTTTTCTGAAACGGGACTGCGCATGAGGAGAAGAGGAGACTTGGTTTTCTCCTTTCAGCACAGCCCATGCGTTTTGGGCTTCTTTCTTTTTTAAGTTTCTTTTATTTTTTTTTATTTTACATCTGATTACTAATGGCACCCCTGCTGTTAATGATGCTCACCCCCTCTCCTTAATAAAACAATCTTTTTATTATAGTGCTGATGCCTACAAACCAATATTTTTTTATAAAATCAAACGTTGTTAGCAGTCTTGTGAAGCCTTTGCTTGCATGATTATTAACAATGAGGTACTAGTGGTGATCACTTGGAGCCTTTGCTCAATTTATCACCGTGAATGCCTAATTTTCCTAAAGATTTTCACTAAATCAAAAACTTTGTTAGTGGTCTTGCGAAGCCTTTGCTTGCATGATTATTAACAATGGAGTGCTAATAGTGGTCACTTGGAGCCTTTGCTCAATTGATCATCATGAAAGCTCGATCTTCACAATTAAACAAGATAAAAAACAAAAACCTTTTTCAGGACAAACAAGAACTACGTAGCTTTGAATTCTCCATCGCACCAGGAGATACGTAGGAGCGAGAGGCCAACTCTCGTCAAGCGCCAAAAATAAAAATTTTCATTAAGTTTTCCCATTCGTCTTCAAACAAGGAATAAATAGGCAAATCTAGGTATTTTTCAAATCAAACGTTAAAACCGCACATTTAGTTAGAGGTTCCCTTTCGGTAGAAAGGACGTGTGCGGTGCTAGTACCTTCCTCACACGTAATCGACCCCCGAACCTATATCTCTAGTTTTCAAAAGACCATCCGCCTTGTTCAAAAGACCTTTTTTCAATGTTTTGGTCTCAAAATTAAAATATTGGTGGCGGCTTCAAAATCTTTCCACGTTGTACATCGAGAAACCCAAACCGGATTTTTCGGGGTGCAACAAATAATAATAATATAATAATAATAATCTCTCTTTGTAACATTTTTTTCAAAAAATTTAGGCTGCTATAAGCTTATATAATATTTTTGTTTAGCGAAAATATATTATAAGCTATTTTATTTTTCTCATTAAAGAAAATTTCTAGATCCTCCACCGATCATAAGAGGTGCAGCAGATAATCTATGATCTTGCTTTTCCATGGAAAAATATATCATAGTCAATTTATCCAAAAACATTTTGTAGTAAAACCATAGTATATTCTATTATTATATACATTTTTTGACCATTTGATTATTCTATTATTAATTTAATAAATAGTCTAATAGAATTTTTTTGATCATTTAAATTTCACAGATTGAGTTCTTGATAGATGTGGTTCCAGGCAAATTACCAGATGTTGCTGTAAATGCTGCAATTCGTTTGAAGGCAACATCATTTATACTTGATAGGTTACTCACTTCAACTCTTTCAAGCTTTCAATTTCTATTTCCTTCAAATCACATTCTAATAAAGTGCATATGGGAAAGCTCTCTTTCTCTTACCCTTCAAACATAATTGTAAATAAAAATTACCATAACATCCATTAGAAGTCTAGGCCTTGCTAGTGAAAAATTTGGACCGTGATATTCACTACAGTCAAAATCGACTGCAGTCACTCCTCCTAAAAACCATTAGATACACCTTAGACAAATCTTGGCCTTTGATATTTTTTAATTAAAATAATTAAAAAAGATAAAAGTATAGAGAGAGATAGACGGTGGAGACGGTAGAGGATCTAAATTCGGAGAATTCCTAGGGTTGATATAGTTTTGCAATAAAAAAGAATAAAGGAAGATAGCAGTGGAAATAACTTTGAGTGTGTGTGAAATACAAACTTTTAAGTTTGAGTCACTCCCACCAATCACTTTCAATTGGACGTAATAGGATAATCAACTAATCGCCTTTAGAATATGACACACCTGGCGTATCGTTAATGGTATTTTATGGAATAATAATTTTCTAACTTCAATTTACAAATAAAATAAGAAATAATATGATTTGGAGTGATAAATTTGACAGAATTTTAGCATAAGCATAGTAATTTCGTTCGTTTTTCAATATGTAGAGTTGTTCTATTTATAGAGCAAATCATAGCACTTGGTGAGAGGAACCAAATCTTTACAATGTGTTGCATTCTTTCATGAATTGATTTAAAGAAAAGATGTATAGATTAATGAATAAACACATTAGACTATGAAGTAACACAACCTATTAACTTGAACCTCACTTCCATACAACCTTTGGAACCAAAATTGAATCCCAATAATTTGAAAATCTTTCACAGGCTTTTTGAACAATTGTTTGTATATTGCTTTAGGATTCTTGAATATCACAAAACATAGAAACATGTGGAAACAAAACTTCTCTTTTGAGTGTGCGGATCCTCTGTTGTGCGCAACGCGGTGCTGCGCCAGAATAGACCATCAGATCTAAAGAGATAAGTGTTCTCTCTCTAGATCTGACAGTCTATGCTAACGCAGCGGAGGATTTAGATCCCTCTTTTGATCTCTCCTTAATTCCATTGTGACACCTATTAGGGAAAATCCCAAGTCCCACATTGACTAGTGATAAGGTCTCTAGAGGGTTTATAATGAAGAGGCAATCCTCACCTTACAAAGCTCCTGGTTTGTGGGGTTGAGTTAGCCTAAACCACATTCTAAGATGGTATCGAGAGCTGTCATAGATCTATCTGCCACCTACCATTAAAAAAAAAAACGCTACAAGCCCAAAAATAAAAATAAAAAGGTGTTGCGCGTGAGGGGGTGTATTAGGGAAAATCCCAAGTCCCACATTGACTAGTGATAAGGTCTCTAGAGGGTTTATAATGAAGAGGCAATCCTCATCTTACAAGCCGGTTTTGTGGGGTTGAGTTAGGCCTTAACCACATTCTAAGAACACCTAACAATATGCAATGAAGAAATTGCATTGCCTGTATCATATTAAATGAATCTCAACCTTATCTAAACAAGGTCTTCAAAATTTTCAAGCTAGCAACATATTTACGTCTATATCTTAATGTGTTATGGGGACTTATTGTGACATTGTTGAATTGCAGAGACATGAAAGAAATATAAGAAAGATTTCATGCAGAATCTCTCTTGTGCTTTGCTATCAATGAAACGTGATAACTCCATTAAACACTTGAGAGGCCCAAGGAAAACAAATCTTTCTGATAGAGACATTAGCAAAGAAAATTTTATCAAAAGTAAGCAAACTAATATCATTCATTTTTTAGTATAACCAATATCATTCATTCAAATAATTTATTGAGTCTAAATATTTAAGTTAATGAAATGGTATGTGACACAGGTCCTGCATCCTTATCAAGTATGCAGCAGCACAATGCAAATGCAAACTTCAGCTCCAATAACTCCACTTCAATTCATACAAAAATCGCGTGTCGCCGTCTTCATTCTCAACCAAAACATAGTCCTAAAAATGATGAACTTGATATGGCAAGAGGGTATTGCCTATTACCTATTACCTATCAGATAGTTGAACAGTTCAAAAATTCTGTTTGTTCAGTGTGTGACAATAAAAGACCAAAATTTGAACTAATGAAAGAATTCACATATGTTGAGTTGGATGAAGCTACACTTGGTTTTTCACCAAAGAATTATTTATCAGAAGGTGGATTTGGTTCTGTTTATAAGGGAAAATTGCAAGGACTAAAAATTGCTGTGAAGCAACATAAATGTGGAAGTCCTCAAGGAGAGAAGGAATTCAAATCTGAAGTTAATGCACTTAGTAAAGCAATACATGAAAATGTTGACATGTTGCTTGGTTATTGTTCTGAAGGAAATAACAGATTTCTTGTTTATGAATTCGTTTGCAATGGCTCGCTCGACCAAACATTTATCCCGTAAGAGAAAAACAAACTGAAATAGATACTACCTCATTGAATAACTGATACATCTGGTCATTGAATATATGATGTGTCTGGTCACTATATACATCGGTTATTCAATGAACCTAAAACTGTGTTTTTTCTTATAAAGTGGACTGGAAGTAGTATTACGGTGTGTAAAACTCACTTTCATTTTCATGAATCTCCTGATATTATTCTTAGATATATTAGATGCTAACTCTTTATGCATTTGACAATGATGCAGAACACTCTAGGAAACCTCTCAATTGGCCAGAAAGGATTAAAGTAGCTATTGGAGCTGCAAAAGGGTTATTATATTTACATGAGAACAATATAATACATAGAGATATGAGACCAAGTAACATCCTTGTCACGCATGATTATGAGGCAATGGTAATATACTGCACATATTCATGCTTGTTCACGTAATTTGTGTAGAATGTTAGTCTAGACATCTGCCAATTATTGAAAAGATGTCTAGACTCTTTACCGCCTTGAATCCGTGCTCCTCGTTGATCAATGACACCCTTGTCTACATAGATTTGTCAGTCTATGACTAGCTTAGCGAGGAATAGTTGCTTAGCGAAAGTAAGTGCTTTAATCGTCTTACCAAAACACGCCACGTGTCACTTCTGTCAAGAGCTGGAGCGCTACTTACTCTCTTAGCGACTCTCTAGTTCCTAAAAACCTTAATATATTTTGACTAAAATCACTGAATAAGATCTATTTAACATCTAAATGGAATTACATTTTATTAAACATGATAATAACAATAAAGTATTAAAATTTAGGATGTTACAATGTAACTCTACATTATTATTTCTACACATTGAGTAATAATATTTTTTGTTTTTTTATGTTGATCAGCTTGGAGATTTTGGTCTGGCTAGAACTGAACAAATGGACTCAATATACTCAACAGATATTGTTGGAACTTTTGGGTATATGGCACCTGAATATGCAGAATCTGGTAAAGTGTCAACAAAGTCAGATGTATATTCTTTTGGAGTAGTGCTTCTTCAGCTAATAACAGGAATGAGAACCACAGGGCTTGGAGACAAAAGTCTTGTTGGATGGGTAACATTCTTATTAAAACCATACTTTCAATGAATATGCTACAAATATTATGTGATTCAATACCCTCCTTTACCTAACTTTGGAAAATTACTCTTTTAGCCTTTAACTTGATTTTCAGTTTGAATTCAGTTCTTTATTTTTTTTCTTCCCGTAACAAGTTGGTCTAATTGGGCACGTGGTTGGTCTTTCGTAGCAATTTTTTCGTTTTCTTTATGTGTCATAGGCAAAGTGGATAGTAATTAGTGTGTTAGTTGTTTGAGGGGAGGGAGGAGCGGGGTTAGAATTGGTGGCGGATCGAGGACCCAGGATCAGGGAGTTCAAAATTGTGTCTCAAGTGCAATTGAGTGTAAAATTAGGAATACTAGTGCAAAAATTAAAATTTCAGGGAGTTAAGAAAATTATATAGGAAAAAAATAGCATATATTTTTTTCAAGGGGTTCGAACCCCCTTAAAAGCACATGGGTCCGCCACTTGTTCGACCCCGTGTGTCAAAAAATTTCCACCAACAATATCACTTTCACTCAAACATGTGAACAATTTTTTGGTTCTGATTTGTAGCATGAAAAGTGCTAACAATTCTCTTTCAACAACACTGACTTTATGATTGGGTGAAATTCACGTGAGCCTCACTGAGTTAGTGAGTCAAATTTTCAAAATAGTGGAACCCACATGAAGTTTACTCAATCATGAAGTGAGTGTGGATGAGAGGGTTACTAGCACTCACAACATAATTGATGTGGTATATTAATGTTTAAGAACATTTTGGACTAAATTATTACAAAAAGAAAGATTGAAACTGAAAAAGGACAAAAAATTAATTTTGCCATCAAAATTTTATGAGTTGAATTCAATGGGTACATGTTTTCTTTTTTGATGGTCGGACTGACAAGTGTCAGGACCTAGCACACACAAATGGGAAAACTAATGACCGACACTTTGAGGGATCGAACTTGGCAACCAAGTGTTCATAAGCGTCATTTTTATCGCTGCGACGAATCAGCCTCACAACAATGGATACATGTTTATTACAATTGAAAAAGTGAGTTCCTTTCAATTTTTGAGCTCTTTCTTTATTTCAGGCTAGGCCACTACTGAAGGATGATATAGGATGATGGATACATATGATTGCCACCAGCTCTTTTGGATGATTCGTCTAGCAGAAAAAATGCGTCTCCAGGGATTCTCAAAAGTGATTATCAATGCATACAGTAAGTCTATGTCAATGAGTTTCTTACAAAAAATTACTTCAATTTTAAAACATAGCTACAACATTTGCAATATTGATACAAGCGTTCTCTCATGTACCGACACTTAAGGTTAGAGACTTATCCGGTGTCTACGTGTCAAGTTGAAGCACCAACGACGACACTAACACTTCAATTACTTTTATTTTTTAAAATTAAAATTGGTGTCTACATGTCGGGTGTCTGTGACTGCAGGTGGTAAGTGCATTAACACATATAGTAGAAGGCAGTACATGTAGCATGGTACTAAGAGACTGTTCCCCAACAAGATCAGATTCATCCTATGACATGTTAGAATCTCTTAAATCAGATATCTCTGGTGATCTAGATGAAGATGGAATAATATATATGTGTAGGATGTAATTCAATTAATTTAAAATTCCCACCATCTCCTCCAATAGGATGCACTTACTACATCATGCATTTCCACAAGGATGAGTGAATCTCATTCTGATGATTTAAGGAATAATGAGAAGAAGGGTTGAAGTTCAAATGATCACAATCTCCTCTATTTGTAACTTAAATAATGTTACTCCTGTCTTGTTCCTTACAACTTAGCTCTACCAAAAAATAGATTGTCTATCCAAACATTGCTTCTTAACTATGAATATTCATTTTCTTCTATGTTGGATATAAATAAATAAATAAATAAAGGCAAAGTTGAGTTAGTCCATTTACAGTACAGTTTTTTTATTTTTGGGTAATTCACCCCCACCCCATTTTACCTTCCCTCAATTAAAATACCCAAAATACCCTTATTTTACTTCCAAAGCTTATGTTCCAGACGTCGAACTGGAGGAAAATATTGTAACTCAAACGTATTTCAGAAACTTAGTTTCTGGACAGAAAAATATGTGTTACGTGGGCAATTGTGGTGTACGGAAGACTATCGTGTGGTAGTGGTGTGGTAGCGGACAATGTGCTACTGTACAGTGGTGTGGTGGTAATGGTGGTGGTGTAACAGATGTGAGGGTATGGGGTCGCAACTTCTAGTTTGTGGGGAGTTGTAATTAGGGCCAGGGGTGTTTGCGGTGCATATTAGTTCTGTTTTGAGTCTAGAAACCATCCAAACCGCAAGGTAAAAATACATGTGGTTTGGTTTGGTTTGATTGACTTCTTCAAAATATTCGAACAAAACCAATGCAGTTTTGATCGGTTCATTTTTTGCGAGACAAAACATAATTTAAAATAGAGTTAAACTAAACTAATTTAATGGCTTAAATATGTTTTAGACCCCTGCAAATATAGCGTTTTTTGGCTTAGCACCCTGCAAATTTTTTTTTTAGTAAAAAGCTCTTGCAAAATACAGTGTTTTGATTTAGGCCCTTCTGTTAGACAGACGTTAAAAAATGCCAACGTGTCTGCCACATGGTAAAAAGTCTTGCAAAATACTATGTTTTAATATTAGCCATTGCAAAATACTGTGTTTTGATATTAGCCCTTGCAAATATTAGCCTTACTTTCTAGTTTCTTCTTCTTCCTCTGTTCTCTTCTCAAGCACCTCCATGGATGGTTACAATCGTGAAAATGGGGTTCCTTTCTCACTTCTCTCTTTTTTGTGTTATTGTTTCTGATCCAGATTTCTCTACTCATTATCAATCTTGCCATTATCAATTTTCCCCCTTTTTTCAAGATTCCTCGTGAAAGATTAGGGATTTGATTCTGAAATTAGGATTAGAGATTTGATTCTAAAACTAGGGTTTTTCTTTCAATCTGAAACTATGCAACAAATTGGAGCTACAAGAACAACATAAATGGAGTTTGTGAATAGAAAGATGGAAATGAAGGAGAAAAAGTTGAAGGCATCAATGGTGGTGCTCTATAATTACGTGAGAGAAGAGGGAAGATTGAGAGAGATGGAGTTGAAAGAAAGAATAGAGTGGTTGTGGTGGTGGTGGTGGTGTGGGTGAGAGAGAGAGAGAGAGAGAAGAGTGTGGTTGTGGTGTGGGTGAGAGAAGAGAGTGGATGTGGTGGTGTGGTGATTGTGGTGTAGGTGAGAGGGAGAAAAGAGTGGTTGTGGTGGTTGTGGTGTGGTGTGGGTGAGATAGAGGAGTGGTTGTGGTGGTGGTGGTGTGGTGTGGGAGAGATAGAGAAGAGAGTGGAGAAGGAAGGGAATAATAGAAAATAATGAAAAATAAAAAATGAGTTGACATGCCAAATAAGCATTTAAAATAAATAAAAATGAATATTAAATGACACATAGGTATTCCGTCAGCCAAGTCAACATTTTTTGTAACATATCTCTAACAGAAGGGCCTAAATCAAAACACTGCATTTTGCAATGACTTTTTACTTAAAAAAAATTTGCAGGGTGCTAAACCAAAACACACTATATTTGCAGGGGCTTCAAACATATTTAAGCCTTTTTGCATCGAGGAACTTGTTGCTCAAAAGAAGTCTTGATCGGTTATGTCTATGATACTTATTTTCTTTGGTTCACTTGTTTGTCTCTAATTTTTGGGTTCTGCTTTAGTTTTAGTTTTTGCCTTTTTACATAATTGCTTTCTAGTTTGGTGTTTGATTTGAGCATTCCCATTTGCTTTCTTTCTCAATATCCGACCCATTCTTGGTTCGATGATGTGAGGTTGGAGATTGTGATGGTGGGGTTATAAGGAGAGAGAGGGGTATGAAGACTGAGAGTGGAGATGGTGGTGGTATAGTGGTATGTAGGCCTGTTCATGGTTCAGTTCTCAAGGAGAACCGCACCAAACTGAACCGAACTGTTCAAGCAGTTCACCCAAACCGAACCGAACTGTCTTACGGTTCGGCCGAACCGAACTGTCTTAATAGTTCGGTTCGGCAGTTCGAGTTCGAACTGAACTGTTTAAATATTGATCTTTTTTTCGAACTATTAAACCCGAACCGTTAAGCCCGAACTGTCCGAACTATTATCCAAACTACCAAAAAAACGGTTCTCTATCCAAACTACCCAAAAAAACTAGGGTTTTAATTTTTGTACCCCCCACATTGGCCTCCATACCCCCATAAATCAATTTAATACCAAAATACCCCTCTAATTTTCACTTTTTCAAGAAAACTATTAGGTCAATTTTTTGACTCCGGATTTATCTCTCGATGATAAATCCGTAGTCAATTTTTTGACTCCGGATTTATCCTCAAGAGATAAATCCGTAGTCAATTTTTGACTCCAAATTTATCCTCAAGAGATAAATCCAGAAAGGTGAAGTCCATTCTCGGATTTATCTCTTGGTGATAAATCCGTATTCAATTTTTTAACTCCGGATTTATCCTCAAGAGATAAATCCGTAGTCAATTTTTTTAACTTCGGATTTATCTTCAAGAGATAAATCCGTAGTCAATTTTTTGACTCCGGATTTATCTCAGAGGGATGTTTCCGGAAAAAACAAAAAATAGTAACGTTTTTTGTTTTTTAGTAGGGACAAAATTGAAAGTTTGGGACAAAAGGGTGGTATAGGGTCCAAGGGAGGGGGTACAAAAATTAAAACTATCCAACTATAAGAATTTACCACTTTATTAATGACACTGTTAAGATCAATTTTGGAGCATGATAATTATTAAGAAACATGATGAGTCAAGAAACATTTCTGGTAAAGATACAGGGACAGTACTATCCAACATGATAATTTGCCACTTTATTATGTGATGCTGCTGCAGTGCACATAATAATTATTAAGATCAATTTTGGAACATGAATGAACATTTTTAGAGAGGGGGAAGCTTACATTGAAACATGATGAGTCGAGAAACATTTCTGGTAAAGATACAGGGACAGTACTAATGTTTCTTCTAAGTCCCATATCTTGATTTATTAATCCACCATAACATGAAACAAGTTGTTGTACTGAATTGAATTGATGATATGAAGTGTTATTCATGTCTTGTGGCATCCCTATGGTTGGAAAACTTTGAGGAAACACCTCTTTGACAAACAATTCATCAATGTTGAAGTCAAGTCTTCGGTTTACAGCAGCTAATTTCATTGACAAGAACTGTTCGCCCGAACTATTTAAAATAACAGTTTTTTTTTTTGGATA
Organism: Oxytropis ochrocephala; assembly: GCA_020916435.1. NCBI lineage: Eukaryota > Viridiplantae > Streptophyta > Magnoliopsida > Fabales > Fabaceae > Oxytropis > Oxytropis ochrocephala. The sequence goes on along the minus strand of CM037088.1, from coordinate 98,890,343 downwards.
GTTTGGATAACGGTTCGGGTAGTTCGGACTTAACAGTTCGGGTTCAATAGTTCGGAAAAAAGTTCAAAATTTAAACAGTTCGGTTCGAACTCGAACTGCCGAACCGAACTATTAAGACAGTCCGAACCGCTAAGACAGTTCGGTTCAGTTCGGGCGAACTGTTTGAACAGTTCAGTTCTAAACTATTAATAAAAGTTCAGTTAATTTTAGTTCAGTTCGGTTCAATTTGGCAGTTCAGTTCAGTTTTTTAGTTCGGATGAACAGCCCTACTGGTATGGCAAGGTGAGGGGAGATGGTGGTGGTATGGCAAGATGAAGACAAGAAGATGAATTGTTCCTCCACATAAGCATTTTAAATAATAAAAATGAATATTAATGACAACCAAGCTTTTAAAAAAAATTAGAAATAAAAAAAATTACATGTCATAATACCGTTAGCCACATCAGCATTTTTAAAATTTGGTTAACAGAAGGGTGTTTTTAAAAAACTAATTATTATGTAGGGACTTATTTAAAAAAATAAATTTTGCAGGGATTTATTTGAAAAACAGCTATATTTCCAAGGACGAAAAACATATTTAAACCATCTAAATATTACTACTTTTCTACCTAAGCAAAAGAAATTTTATTAGAACCACCTAAGGGCCATAAGGTCGTGAATTCACATGATTCCCACCATCAGGGTGATAAGGCCCATGTGTTCACATGGTTATAATATCCAAATTAAATCAGCCCTACAACAGCTCATTACACAAATAGATCAACTAAAACCAATTAATTTTGCCCCATTAAAGGGTTTCTAGTTCTAAAGTAAGAAGTGTGAGAAAGTAGGGTGGGGGCAACGAGCTGGAAGACTGTAAGTCATTCAAGGAAATAACCAAATTGCATTTAAGCTAGTAAGTGAGAGTTGGACTGTAAGTTGAAGCCCCAATAGCGTGTCGGTTGAGAAAGGTTGTAAGTCATAGGTTCACTCGCGGTTCAGTTTGGTTTGGTTCGGTTGGTGGAACAAAAATTGAGGGTCGAACCGAACTGCGTAGTTGACTGGAATTTTTTTTTGAATAGATCTAGTAAATATCGGTTTTTTGCAGTTTCCGGTTTGGGTTGGATCGTTTGCAATTTTCTATTGGGTTGGTTAGATTTTTGTTGGTATTCAAGTGTGAGTAAGAGTCCCACATTGGATGGAAAACTGGATGCTGAGCACTATATAAGTGAGACGACCCATAAACCTAATGTCTTAAGGTTTTGGGTTAAGATTTGCTGTCCAACTCACTAGTGTGCATGATCCTCTGAACTCCCCTCATGAATCAACAGTAGTATCAGAGCCGATAGTTGAACTGACTCCTTGTGTCGAAAGTCTTCCTAACAAGGCGTTCAAGACCAATGACGGTGCAAGTAGATATGGATTTGTTTGAGGGGGAGCATACCTATAAAAAAATGGATGGACTCACACTTGAGGGGGAGATTGTTGGTATTCAAGTGTGAGTAAGAATCCCGCATTGGATAGAAAAGTGATGTTGAGCATTGTATAAGTGAGGAGGATCCATAAATTCAATGCCTTAATGTTTTGGGTTAAGATATAGTGTCCAACTCACTTATGTTGTTGCTCTTGGCCTAATTGGATGATCCCTCAGGCCTCCCACATAACCCAACAGTTTTGAACACCCCTAGTTGCAGTGTTGTGGAGGGGATCGGGGCTGGGGTGCAATGGGTTTGGGGTGGGGGGTTGCAACTTCCGATTTGTGGTGGTGGTGGAGTGGCCTACTGGATGTTTTTGTAAAGCGTAGGATGTGTGGGTTAGGGAAGGGATAAAGGATAAGGGTATTTTGGTATTTTAATTGAATAAATGAGATTGGGGTGTGCGGAAAGGTAAAGTGGGGTGGGGGTGAATTATCCTTAATTTTTTCACGGGTTGTTTTTTTGGTACCCCCACCAAAATTGAAAACCCCAAAATGCCCTTTGCAATCTATTTTTTTTTGTAAAAAGGCTCATCGTATATATGTCATTTTGGACATATATATACGATGCTCAATTTTAAGACATCGTATATATGTCCTTAAGAAGTATATATGATTGGCCGTGTAAGATTAAATCGTATATACCTCTTAAGTACATATATATGATGTGTTAAAATTGAGCATCGTATATATGTCCAAAATGACATATATATGATGGGTTTGATTTTTTTTTTTTTTTGTAAAAAAATTTTGAACGGTCATGATTTTACTTTCAAAGTTGATCAACGGTGTGGATTGCACGACAAAATCAATGGTTGATAATCTTTCTCAACTATAAATACCCACTCCCACCATCACTATTTTCACACCAAAAATTCAACTTCCTTCTCTCACACAACACAAGTCAAGATGATGCAGATTTCGCTAATGTCATACTACGAGTCTTCTTCCATCGCTATTGTTCATTGTAATTTGGGTCTCATTGATCATCAGGGCATCACCTTAGAAGATGATGGTGTAGCTTTCAATGGGAGAGATGTTATACAGTGTAGGTTAAAACACTGCATATCATTTGCTGCTCTTAAGCAGAAACTACTGCAGATGGTGGTTCAACCAGAGAACGACGAGTATGAGATAATTCGTATCGTTTATCGGAAATTGGAATGGACTGATGGAGGTCTTTACTGGTCTGTCGTGGATGTCAACACCGAGGATGACCTCCGACAGATGATGTCCAATCATATTATGTTTAAATGGAAGAGTTACATTCATCTCTTCGTCGAAACCAGAAGGACCGTCGCTGAGATCCTTTGTCGATTAACTCCACCAACTCAGTAGTTTCTATTGTATTTGTTTATCTGTTTATTTTGATTGTAGTTGTTTATGTTTTATCGCTTGTGTAACTTTGTTTTATCGAATCAATGAAATCGAAAATTTATGGAAACTCGTAAAATATAACAACCGAAAAAAAGTAATAATAAAGTGCCAACATCAAAGTAATATGAGTACAAATACATCAAAGTACAAATACAAAATCCCTAACGTCCTCGTCCCCGTCGTCTAAGTGCCTGTGGAATGTCATCCGAATGTGCCATCCCCACCAGCCTATAGAGTGTCTGATACGCCCGACTGCCACTAGGGATCTCGCCATCACGAATCCCCTCTCTACAAGCGGTCACAACTCCCTCATCCACTCAGGATCGTTGTAGCGTAGCTTGATAACTCTATTTTATATAGAGTATTTCATATGTTTAAACTTAGTAATTGCTCTCTTTCAAGTAATAATAAAGAGTTTATATAGTATTTAGTGTGATATATGATAACTTGAGTGATTTGAATGGTTATAGTTATTTATAGGCCATTTTGGATATATTGTGGTATGTTTGATGTTTTTGTTCAGTGCAGTCTCAATGCTATCTGCATCAAATGCTCCTGCACTGATCATGCATCAAATCTGCACTACTTGGTGAATGAGCAGCCCGTTTCATATGCATCCACTTGCAATTGATGACCTCATGCTTAGTCTTCTGAAGCCATCCCACCTTGTATAGTAGGCGCCTACCATTCACACATAGCTATAGGCATAGCTTTGAAGAGTCACCAACATAGGGACACATGTTCTATCATCATAGAACCGCCCTATATAATTAGTCAAAGATTTCAACTTGGGATCAACCTCTGAAAAGCAACTACAGCTATGATCCACTCAAGATTACTTCAACATGAAGGAAGGAAGCACCTCTCTTGAAGGCTATAAAAGGACCTCACATCTTCATTTGGAAATATATCACAATCTATAAGTTAGATCAAAATTTCAATATACATAGTTAGTTTCTATTTTGTAAGAGGGAAAGGAAGGAATTGACAAATCCTCCTTAGCTCGATTTCATAGTGTTTGTATAGTGCTAAGGAGTAATGCTAGTGCATTGCTAGAAGATTTCATACAAAGGGCTTCAACATTTGTACTTTTACCTTGTTGTTTCTCTTTTGTGATTTCTATTATATAAACATGGTCTATTCAGTTTATATATGTCTTGCAATGTCTATTGTTAGCTAAACCTCTCTTAGTTGGAATGTTCTAATCATTTAATGAGCTTTTAAGTAAGTATGATGCATGTATGTATGTTAGTACTTTAGTTCTTGCTTGATAATCTTTTCAAAACTTATTTTGAACTTGATCACTTAGAATAAGTAGATTTGTAAATGACCAGAAATGGCTTACAATTAAGAACTCAAGAACTAATATGGGTGAGTGTTTTACATAAAGAAAACTTTGTGAAAATCATGCTAAGTCCTAGAGATAGGATAGTATAGTCTATAGGATAAATTGTGGGTACTTAAAATACAAGAGTGAATTTATTTTAGCAACTTGGATAATTGCCAAGGAGGCAAGAAAGGCATTGACAACCCTTTCTTTACTGCAAAGAGCAAGGATCAGAAGAGCTGGTAATAAAACTCTGAAGAAAGTGACCGAAAGGCACATAGCTAATGCAACAGCATTTAGTGCAGCTGCATCACATACTGCGTCAAACACTTATAAGTAAATTACTTGATGAAGACATTCCAACTAGCTTTTCTCTTTTGCATTATCAACACTCTTTACTTTGCTTTCTTTCTAACTTAGTTGTGATCATCACATAAACTCCAAAATTATTTTGTTACTTAGTTACTTTACACTTTATTACTTTATAGTAATTTTAAAAGTGAGTTTTTCAATCTCTGTGGGTTCGATCTTTTTACTACTTGTTTTTGGACAGTGTATACTTGCACACAAGTGTATGTGTTTTCCATACACCATAGCTCTGGGGAGGGTGTCCAGACTACTGGTGATGGTGGTGCCAGTAATAGTCTGGGGATAGATGCACGGACGTACCACTCTAAGTACCTAGGTACAGTCTCATCCGGCCGCTGAGCAAACCGAGTAGTGCGCAGGACGTCATCCACAGATGCCATGAAGTGGGTGATATGAAAGACACAATCAGTATGACTCGGACGACCTCTGAGAGGGTCACACGGGATGTACTGACGGCACCCAAACTGTCGTAGGCACCTATCAAGCATGTAAGGAACTCTGAAATCAGCCCAGTTGATGAAGCCTCTGTATATGGAGATCTGATCAAAGGGTCTAACATCCCTGTGCTCCTCAAATGGTCGCCAGTAGACATCCTCTGGTCTCATCTCATCAATCATCTTCCTGTAGTGGCTGAGCTTGAGGTGATCTGACTTCTTCTTCCTAAACCGCCCAGCAAGTGGCTCCGCACCGGGTATATGACCAGGCAACCTCACTACCATCTGAGGGAAGTACCACATAATCCAAGACTGAAATGGAAAAAATAAACAACAAGTTTAATTAAAAACTATTTACCCAAAAACATTCTGAATTAATAAAAAAATTAAGTTTACATTCATACCTGGAATAGGTTGGCATACCCTCCACACTGCGCTGTATCCCTCAAAGACGTAGTTTTCAAAGAGTCATACATGGCAGCTAGTGCACCTACACCCCATGCATAGCCTCCAAGAACCTCTGGACTCATATCAGCCAGGTAGATCAGCCACTTACCCTCCGCCCTGTCTCCAGTCTTCGTAGTGAAGATACTATAGGTCAGAAGCAGAAGGAGATAAGCCTTCACAACAACTGGCATGTCACCACCCTCCTCTAGATTACGCTCATAAATCTGCGACCAAGCGGAAGGCGTGTCTGAACCTCCTTTAGTGTTGTGGCGACCTCGGTCAGTGGAACACCAAGATAGGTCTCTGCAAGCTGTGTGGCATACTCCGAGCTGTCAGTGATGGTGGGAGGTGTGGCATAGTTCCTTTGGATGGGAAGATGCAGCAAGCAGGAGACGTCATCCAGAGTAATCGTCATTTCACCAAATGGTAAGTGAAATGACGAAGTATCTGCGTGTCATCTCTCGATAAAAGCCGACAGCAACTCATGGTCTACTGTGGCGTGGCCAGTGAAGAGAAGTGGGGACGATGCGGAGTCCCGACCACCGTGGTACGTTGAAGTAGAGTGCAATCTTGTAGCTGCGATGCAGTATGGACTTTGTTGTCATGAGCCCATACTTTGACAACACGCTGATAATCCTGAATTAAAAATAAATGATGTAATCAAAAAGTGCAGACTATGTGCGTTAAAAAAATTATTTAACCAAAAAAATACAACTTACCGGGTCATCGAGTACAGATCTGGAGACATGATTTGCCTGGTCCGTGAAGAGAGAGGGATGAGGCTTCTCCTGATGCCCATGAGGCTGCTCCTCCTGATGCCCCTGATCTGCTGAGGCTCCTCCTCCTGATGCTCAGACATAGACTCATCTGAGAACGACGAATCAGTATGATACCCCTCATGCCCCTGCAGCTGCTCCTGCTGATACTTGGGAGGCGGGGGATGGTAATGAAGAGGCTGTGGCTGGTACTGAGAAGCCTGGGGATGGTGGTACTGAGGAGCCTGGGGATGGTGGTACTGAGGAGCCTGAGGATGGTACTCAAGAAGCGGCCTCCCCCGATACCAATCCTCGTGCTGACTCAGCTGTAATAAATCCCCGTGATAGAAATCTTCAGCGTCCTATTACCGAGCTGGGTGATGATGGTGCTCAGCTGGCTTCACATCATACCGGGGTGGGTGGGGCTGCTGATACTCAGCTGGGTCAGCCTGTCTCCTCGCCGAAGCATGGAGCTAATTATGCCTCTGAGTCCTCGTACTCGGAGCAGTAGATGACTCCCCTCTCTCTCTCCGAAAGGAGATACCTCCAATCTCCCTCTGCGATGCCTACCAGACACTGCAAGCAAATAAAAAAAACAATCAGGAAAAAAAATGCGCATCGTATATACATCAAAAGTAGGGTATATACGATGCTTACTATTTAGGCGTCGTATATATATTGTGCTGGACGTAAATGCGAGTGGCTGATTTCTGGTCTAATCGTATATACGCCTGAGTAACGTATATACGATGGGTAAATAAGCAAGCGTCGTATATAGGTGGATGAAGATGTATATACGAGTGGCACTAAAATGAGGCGCTCGTATATACGTTTCAGATATGTATATGCGAGTGAAAGGTGGTCAATCGTAGATATGACCATTAATGTGAAAAAATTGGGATTTTGTAAAAACACAGGGGTATTTTGGTCTTTTCACGGGGGTGTGGGGAAGTGCGGGGAAAAGGTGGGGGTACAAAAAAACCCTTTTTCACTTGTTGTCTTCAGTTTGAGCCTTTAACTCATGTTATGTGACATCTCCACACATATGGTCATTGGAATGCTCACCCGTCTTGGATCTAAGAGGGGAGTATGATAGAAAAAGGAACAATATAAGTTTTTTTTTGTCAAGGAACAATATAAGCTTAATGTCATTGCTATAGAAGCCTTTGGGTAACCACATTTTGTGTGTATGTAAGTTTGATGACTTGAATAGTCAATACTTTCCAAGGTAAAGATAATTACCACACCAATGTCTCCAACTTAATGCATTTTGAAATATGTTTAGTGAACTCCCAATCATGGGAATTGCTTTTCTCCAATGACATTATTTTTACGTGGAATCCCAACCATTTGTTAAAGGGAAAAAGAGTATCCTAAGTAAGTAGCTCAATTGATAATCTAAAAGATATCGATTGAGTGCACCAAAAGCATGCAAGCAGAAGGTCTCCAGTTCATACCCGGATAACTACATTCCCCCCTCCCCTACTAATATTGTCTATAAAAAAAAAAGGAGAACGAGTATTAAATGATTTATATTTGACACTTGAGACTCTCAAATAAAAATTTTAATAGAGAGAATTCCCTCCCCAATCAATATGTATTTTAGCCCTTCTGAAAGTTATCTTATAGAAGTTACAAATAGTTCAAAAATTAACGTTAAGAAAGTTTACTATCAGTTAATTATCTACAAATGATAAATATAAACCAATTTTTAGAAGAAACAGGGTACTAACTTGGGAGATGTATTAGCAATACGAAAGGTACATTTTTCAATCCACAGCAAGATAGATAGGTTGATGAGAGCGCTTCAATTAAAAGGTTTTTTATGTTTTCAGTAGTTAGTAGTGGGGGACTTGATGTCCATAAAACCTAGCACAACTAGTAACGACAACAATGTTAGGCTGGACATTTGCCGTGATTACTCAAACTTAAACCCAAACCCCAACGCAAATCCAAAATCTTCACTTCGCATGTGTGAGTTTATTGGTGAGGTTTGTCACTCCACCTGCATACTAAACGAAAGTGGGGGACTTGATTTATTGTTTATCATTTAAGCTGTCAATCTAACCGAATTCTTCATCATATACCTATCTAAACATTTTGCTAGTTTGACGATATATAAATGAAACTTAAAAAAGTTTCAGACCACAATATTTTCTTGGCCAAAACCATATCAATGATAAAATATCAGTTCAAACTAAACCATCCAGCTAAATGCAGTTTCAAATGCAATTTTGTCCTACAAATTAATCAGAAGTCTGCATAAGCATGTGTACATAAGATTCATGGGCATACAATACATGCAATGCCCAGAAAAAATATGAAAAAAGCTACAAGAAAGCAGTAGTCTCGAACCATGTATCGGTACTTATCCATACCATGTATCGGTACTTATCCATACAATATCTTTCGTGGCACAGCAGATATTAACACCTGACGACCACGTTGAAGAAATGAACATGAATGCGATTAGTAAAAGAGTTCCAAATCACACATTAATTTTCTTAACGAAGAACCTGAGATACAGCAGACATGTATCATGCACAAGAATCAACCTCCCATACCTGACTTGATTTAGAAGTTCCAGCACTCATATGTTTATAGTCAGCGGCTAAATCATCTCCGAGAAATGTCGATGTAGCACCAGTCATGATGGCGTTGTTCTTGCCATGCCCAGAATATGGCTCATGCCAATCTGAAGCAAGTAAAAAGTCAGGCCGGGTGTTCAACAGAGATATGGCTTGATTTTCACTGTCAGGAGTCCAAACCTGATCAATACGCTCTTGTTTCACAATGTTACCTACACATGAATTAGGGGTATTCTTAGACATGCATTTTCAAAAATTCTTAGACATGCTTTTTCAGTGTTACCTACACATGAATTAAAGAATTAACGATGAGTCAGTAGCATTTTATGGTCCATCAAGTTCACGAAGACTTATTTGCCTTAAAAAGAGTGTCATGAAGCCTATTTTGATAGAATGTTTCAACAACTATCATGAAATTTGGCATATAATAAAACAAACTATTCAATAGAACAGGAGATCTCCAAGATAATTAACTAGTTTCAGATTGTGGTAAAGGTGTATGCAAACATGTGTATGAATGAGTGTGTGAATATTTTCAAAGATCATCCTTCATACCACATACTGAAAGGTACTAACCATCAAAGGCCTGAACAGGTAGCTGTTCTTCGAATGTATATCTGTTGGCATCAATTGCAGGGTATTCATTCAACATTGAAGATGCACCAAATGGAGATACAGGGTCAGCACAGTCTTCCCATTCTGTCTCGTACCTGTTTAAAACAGAGCTGTCTGCTCTGTCACCATGAGTGGCAGAAGACGAATTTGAACTCTTGTCATAATATTGGTTCTTTGAACTGCTCAGGGTATTTGCTTGAGGAAGTAAAGCATCTAGCAGGCCACTATTCTGTGGCGAAGAACAATCTGACTCCAGTGTACTAATTGGTGTAGGACACTGAATGAAATCATCAACTGATTCAAGCAAAGGAGGTGGGGGAGATGTACCCCAGCTACTTAAATCAATTTCTGGAGGATATTGGAGTGAAGGGAGCTCCAACTTCACAGCCACGGAAGTTGGCTCAGAAGTAGAGGAATTGCCATTTGAAAGTGAATGGCTGTAACACATTGAGCTGTGCGAGGAGGGACCAGGATCAATTGGTGATTGCATACGAAGAGCTTGTGCAATCTTATCAAAAGTATTGTCCTGAATATGATCAACTGAATAAAAACCATTTCTGTTCATACCACTGGAATCGAGAAATGCCATATTTGACTCTCGAAGACGCTTATGGTTAGATGGTGTTGATGGCAAAAAACTACAATACGGAAAAGAATCAAAACTATTCAGCATACTGCCATAGGCAGAAAAATCATAAAGATCAGGCGCATAAGGTAAGATTCCCTGGTTATCCATCAGACTGTCAAATACTGCATCATTTATCTCGTAACTCTGTTTCAGCAAGAAATCAGGATGCAGTTTATTGGCACAGTTAATTCCACTGGTGATATGGCCATGCTGAGTCTCTTCTGATGCTTGCAAACACACTTCAGGAGGATAAAGAGGCAAGTTAGCCCGTTGACGCCTCTTGATCCGGGTGTTCCAGTAATTCTTTATCTCATTATCAGTACGTCCAGGCAACTAAAAGCCAGAGAAATTAACCATTACAATGGATAAAAAAATAAGCACACAATAGTAGAAAAATATAAAAATAGTAGAAAATACTGATTGCTACAATTACAAATGTTGTGTGGAACGCATGATGACCATTCCTGAAATGTTTTAATTCAAAGGTACCACAACATTTAATTCTATATTATGGTAGGTTGCCTGAATAATTTAAACTCTCAAAATTATAAGAATTAAAAAAATATCAAGGAGTTTCCGTATAATTAAGTCCATTCAAGAAAGAATGACATGGTTCAGGAGGTAAGTAAGTTAAGCCTTGCCCCAACTTGTTCCATCGCGGGGATCGAATTGGGGTACTAGCCATCTTTAGATGGAGTGCGTTAACCACTAACACCCAAGCTTGGGGTTAAATTACCACCATATATGGCAAAATTTACACACCTATCAACTTAATATACTTTATAAAAGATCAAATTTTTGTTTACCTTACCTATTATCGCAAACTAATATCAGTAATTCTTTTCCTAGGTCAAGCAGCACAAGGTCATAAAATCCAAAGTAATGTGACAAGTGCATCCTTGTAACTTTTAGGCATGAACAGTTGGTTATCATAACATATTCTAATATCTACTGTGTAAAATCACGACTGACCCTTATAATCATCTTTAACAATGTCCAAAACAAAAGATAGAATTACAAATCATTTTCAAACACAGAAAATTGAATTTTGCAAATCCCTTTATTGCATAATAAATGTTGACAGACAAAATGTAGCAGAATTAAATACACTATGACATAATGAGTGACGTTATGTTTAGGAATTAACAAAATACAAGTGAACTATATTCTACCACATTAGTTAGTGTGGATCTTTACATCAGCTTATCAGCTTATACACAGATTTTTCAATCAACTGTTTCCTCATTTAGTACACAAATCTACCTCGTTTGCCCCATATTTTTTGGGAGATGTTAAAAAGAAATTATTAGACATAACAACAATAAACAACATCACTAATGGCAACCAGAATTTAAAGATTTCAAGAAAACTTAAACTTAAAAAATAAAAAGAAACGAACAAAAAGATATTATAATAAATATGTAAGGAGAAGACAAAAAATACACGATATGCTTACATGTGCTGCCATGCGTGCCCATTTGTTTCCCATTTTTGCATGAAGCTCAGCAATCAACCGCTCCTCTTCTGCAGTAAATGCCCCTTTCTTTAAATTTGGCCTTAGGTGATTAGCCCAGCGTAGTCGACAACTTTTTCCACAACGTAACAGGCTTGTGTACTTCTGAACAGCATTCCAATTTCCCTCTCCATGGTTCTTGACATAATCAATCAAAATATCATCTTCAGCAGATGTCCATGGACCTTTCTTCAGAACAACACCACAGGGACTTCCATCAGAATCCTCATCATTCAACTTAGACCCAGTCCGATCATTGGAGAGTACCTCATCCTCAATCTCCTTTTTCATCCGTTTCATCATATACTATATGGTTTCTAACAAAAAGAAAATACCACAAACAAAAGTTTTAAAATATAACAAAAAAACACGAATAAAATCAACAAATGTTTTAAATTTGATATTGCATTTACAAATTCCATATTACTCCTTTATTTTCAGAGATTTCATTTTCATGGGGGAGGAGTTGCAAAGCACGTCAAGATGGAATGATATTATATGATGAACTAAATGACAACGCCTCAAAAACTAAAACAGAATAAACACAGAACGTAAATGCAAAAAAATAAAAATAGCAAGCACCATACTAGCCAAGCAGCTTCATCTTCTTATAAATATCCTAGTAAATAGGTAAGCATAAAATTCAATAGCAGAAATTTCTACTTGAGCAGATTTTAACTGAGTAATCCATGATCTCCTTTGAACCAGGAAAGCACATACTTCCCAACCCCAAAACAGAAACAGAGCATAATATACCACTACTACAGTATCAAACCAATCATGCTTACCCAATTTAGAATTCAAATATATAAAGAAAGTGTTATAGATAATTATTTTTAATTGAAAAAGCATATCAACCTTAAATAACACGCGGATCATGCATTTATTATGATATTAGTATTAATTATGATATTAATAACCTGAGGAAAGAGAAATCTGCAGTGTGTACTAATTTTGAGAAATAAAATAACAACACTGATAATTAATTATTATTAAACGCCTGTACATCCATGTCAATAGATCCAAAATTTTCCATCAAAACAAATTAGAGCGCAGCTTCAAAACAACGCGAAACAAACAATGAAAACTAGAAAACGATACCTGAATTAAACGTCACGCTAGAATCCAAAACCAACTCGTTTTTCGCGAAGCTAGTAGTAGTCTGAAGGAACACGAATCGAAACGTGAGCTTACGAAACAGAAGATTACAGTAAGAATCTTGTTCCTGAAATTCAATAAGAAAGAATAAAGAGAAAATTAAAATTCGCAAGATCATAAATCAGTATCAAAAGAAACTAGTTCAGAAAAATTGAACACACAAGAAAAAATCGCTTTCTACACAATCAACCCTAATTTAGAAACTGTGTAGTCATCAGAAAAGGAACGAATCTGAAGGAATAAGAAATTGAAATAGGAAAATTCAAGTTCAATTGGAATAAGAAAGAGAATTACGAACCGTAAAGGATCGGAAAGAAGAGAGAGCGAAACATTGAAGAAAAGTTCACACAGCAACAACACTGAGAGAGAGAGGGTTTCGATTTATTTATTGTGTAGAAAGAAAGAAAGGGAAAATGAAATGATGGGAAGTGAAGAGAGGAAGTAGGAGAGAGAAATGTAGGGTTGGGATGGAAATAGGAGTAGTACCAACACACCCAACCTTTCACTTCAATGTTTCAATCAATCTTGTGTGTGTGTGTACTCTCAATTCACACTCCAAACTCGTGTTATTAATATTACTATTAATATTAATTAATTAGGAGTACTACTACTAGTACCATTGTACTTATACTATTATTTTAATAATTAATGTTTTTCTGACAAGTTCTTTTATTAATGTTATTATTATTATTATTACATTTATATTTATGTTCTACTCCTTTTGTTCTTTCTTACTTGTCGTTTTTGAGGAAAAATTTTGTTTCTATTTATTTTCAAATTTTTATACACTATTTATTATTATTTTGTTAATAATGTTCTTAAATATTTATTGTAGAGAGAAAAATAAATGAAATAAGATAATAGATTACTAATGGTATTATAGGTAAAAAAATTAATTGTATCAAAAGTAACAAAATTTATTAGTCTTATTTGTATGTGTAAAAAGTGAAAAAACGACAAGTAAATAATAACCGAGGGAGTATTTGATTTGATAGTATAGTACTCATCTAGATCTATTATAAGGAAAAAAAATACAATTTTTAGGTTTATTGAGTGATTGACGTATTTGGTTGATATTATAAATCAGATAAGCCAGTTTTTTAATAAACTTAAAATTATACTTTTTTGGTTATAAATAAGTCTAAATGGAGTATATATGTTTTTCTTAAAATTTCATTGATAATCTACTATTGGTTATATTGATAATTTTAGCGATATGAAAATGTCGGCTCTCAAATTCGCAGGAGTGTTTCTCTTTGATAATACATGTGGTTTTTTTAGTTATATGTTTTATTTATAATTTTGTTTAAATTGACAAAAAAATAACTTTTACTATCACATAAAATAAAAGTTATACTATGACTTAGCATTGTACTCCACTCAACATTGTACAATTTTAATTTTGTCTTGATCTAATTGATGTGCATTAAATACATCTAAAAGGTTTTGTCCTTATTAAGCTCAAGATTATTAATGATTGGAATAACTCTTGGGAGTTAACATATGGGAATTGATTGTCCATTTAAATTCATTTATTTGAACTTATGTATTACTCCGCTACAAAATATAAGTAAAAATTGGTCAACAAAAGTTAATGTATTTGGTCAAAATTTTAGATCAGATACATTAACTTTTGTTGACCAGATTTTGCTTATACTCCCTTTGTTACACAATATAAGCAAAAATGAGTCAAAAACAATTAATGTATCTTGTCCAAATTTGAGACTAGATACATCAATTTTTGTTGACCAACTTTTGCTTATATTCTGTAACGGATGGAGTATTCTGCAACCGAGGAAGTACTGAAATAAAGATCTCACTCTTTTTCGCAATGTAAATCGGTTATATAAATTATTTGTAAGTATTTGATATGACTTTTTTATCGCATTTTTTTACTATGTTATGGTACTTTTTACAATGTTTGAGTTTATAGTGTTTTCTATTAAACTTTTTGTTCAAAAGAAATAAAAGTTATACTACATCTAAAAGGTTTTTTCTTTATTTAATTCATCATTATTAATGGTGAATAACTCTTGTGAGTTAACATAAGGAAATTAATTTCCCTTTTGAATCCATTTATTTGAGTTGATCTAGTGACATAGTAACTTTTAGTTCTATTTGGTAATGTCAATTTGTTAATAAATCCATTTCTTTGGAATTAATTACTCTTATATTCATAATTTTTTGACCAAATAAAAAAAATTAATAATTAATAAATAAATAAATGACATATATTTTAAATCATATATTAAAATATTAATTAATCCTTAATATATACGATAGTCCTATAGTGGAATTGGCTTGGAGCACTTTGCAAGGTTGCGAGCTCAAAATTTGTGATGAAGAGGGGAAAGAGTCTGATTGGTTTAGTAACTATAACTAAGGAAATTCCTTAATATCCACTAGTGCAGAAAAGGGATTTAAAGTCACGCAAATTGGCTTTTTAAAGTCACGCGCGCGTGAAACTTATTAAGCGACTTCAGATGTCGGGAGAGCTTTAAAGTCAGCGGCCAGCGACTTCATATGTTTTTTTTAAAGTCGGACCAACATCGCTGACTTTAAATGTGTTTACATTATAAAGTCGGGGTTGTCTACTGACTTCAAAGTTTTTTTTTTTTTTTTTTTGCCTTTTGGTCATTCCCTATATATATATATATATATATATATATATATATATATATATATATATATATTTGGTTCCACTAGGTATCAAATTCATTAAACTAGCAACAAACATTCTATATAGAATTACAAAATTACTATATTTTGCTCCAAAAATTTATCAACAACTTTCACTTCTCAATAACATAAGGTAGTATTTCAAAGTAATAAAATATAGCTATCAGAAATCCATAGAGAAACAAAAACATTGCAACACTGGGAAAGAACATAAAAATAGCAAATCCTATAAATTGCCACCTAGAAGAGAGAAGTTCCTTTGCCCTTCTTGTCACCACCAATCTCAAAGTGCTTGCACCTCTGCATAACAGACACAGAAACAGTAACAAACAATTAGCCACACACACTACACGAACGTACAAACAATTGCTATGTTATCTTTCAATATACTGACCTTAATAGCATGTTGGGAGACATGTTTGCAACCCTGGCACTGAAGCCTCAGGACAATTTTCTTAGTGGTTTTTGCCTATTTCAATAAAGTAAAATCAATAAATTAAATTTGCAGCAGAATAAACCAATTAACATAATTTAGAAGGAAAAGAGAGAAGAGGGGAAACCTTCTTGTGGAAGACGGGCTTAGTCTGACCACCATAACCGGATTGTTTGCGATCGTAACGGCGTTTTCCTTGAGCTGCAATGCTATCCTTACCCTTCTTGTATTGGGTGACTTTGTGCAGTGTATGCTTCTTGCATTCCTTGCTCTTGCAGTATGTCTTCTTCGTCTTTGGAACGTTCACCTATCCATAACAACAAATACATAATGAGGTTAATAATCTAATCTAGAAGATAATAGCAGTGAGGTGAGAAGAAACGGGAAATGAGCGAAGGAGATTACCATGATGGCGCGCGTCGGGATCGAATCTGAAGATACACTTTGTGTTGTGCGCAGCAAAGATGAGAATGTGGGAATGAACTGTGTTTTAATGTCTTTGGGAAATTAGGGTTTACTTTTGAAAGTCAAGCAATTTTACGCTGACTTAAAAACCCGAGAATGAAAACGCTTTTATTACTTTTGAAGTCAAGCGATTTTACGCTGACTTAAAAAAACTGACTTAAAAACTCGAGAACGTTCAACTCGAACGTTTCCACTTTTGAAGTCACGCATATTTTACGCTGACTTAAAAACTAGCACGCCAAAAAAGTTTTCGAGTTTATTACAAGTTTGCCATCGTCCACTTTTGAAGTCACGCATATTTTACGCATGACTTAAAAACTAGCGCGCTAAAAAAGTTTTCGAGTTTATTACAAGTTTGCCACCGCGTCCTTATATCAAGGCGAGGCATCGAAATACGCGTGACTTTAAATGTCTATTTCTTTTCCTTATTTTGCACTAGTGATCATAAGTCGTTGCCGGAAAATAGTACTCACCATTATTGGGTGTATTAGCGCTTTATATTTTTATGTCAAAAAATATATTATTGGGTGATATTATTAAACAATATCTTAAGGTCTTGTTTTCTTATTAATAAAATTTTAAGGTGAGGGAATGATACCTCAGTCCAAGGCAGGAAAGGAAAGACCTTCAGGCCCAAGAGGACTAGTGGGGATTTTATTGACATTTAGTTGTAGATTCAGGGTCAGCTACTAGGGCGTGCAAGTTGTGCTACTGCAAATGCCTCAGTCCAATACCATATTTAGGGTCCAAGAAAAATTAGTAAAATTTGGCCTTTCGTAGTTTTAAAAAGTTGATTTTTTAATGACTCATTTGATAAAAGTATAACTTGAAACCCAATTTTTAAGATTTGAACAGAGCTTCAAAATTATTTGTTTTTCCCATATCAATTATAGATTTTAAAAAAAAAATTACCGTAGCTATAAAAAAATCAAACTTAGGTCAGGTTGTTTGGGTCAAGTCGATTGTGAGGAACATTTTTTTGAACCAAACCATCATGAGGAACTTGATAAACATGAGGTGTATCTTTTGAATAGTTTTTTGTGTTATTGCATATTTTTAGTGATGAACATGAGGAATTTGACTTAATCAACTTCACCTAAATTTTATCCTAAAAAAAGTTATAAAATGGAGTTGGAGTTGAAGGCAATAGTTGAAAGTTCATGTTAAAGTGACAAAAGGAAAAGAAATATAATAATATATTTTTGGTACTTTTTCCTTAACTTATGCTCTTGAAATGCGCATTCTTTGAGAAAGAGACGGCTAGGAGGATACTATATTTTAATTTTAATTAGAAACATGACAAAAACATCGCCTTAATAATAAGGTCTAAAAAGTATGAAAGTGATTGAGTTATTAGGGACGAAAAATGAAGAGAAAATGGTGGCTTGATGTTTGGATATTTTAGGATAATGAGTGTAAATGGAAAAAGACATGTTAAGAACCTAATAATAGAATAAATGAGCATATTATAAGATCCGTGGCAGAGAAGAAATGTAGGAATAAAAGGAACATAATTAGAATAATAATAAAAAGGATAATGATATTAAAGGGGTTGGAAAGTATATATGGTCAGTGTGGGGACCACAGGATGGCAGGCACATGCAAATTGCACATGTACTTGTTGTTTGTTTTGTGTTGCGCCATGGCCTGAGCTTCAACTTAACACGCCGTTGTGTTCTTATTGTGTGAGGAGTAAAGTATCATGACCGGTCGCCGAGAATATTCTCTTCTCTTCAAATTAAATGGAGAAAAAATAAAAGGAATCTTTGAATTTTAAGATCTGCATGTTTTTTACTCAAAAAACTAAAAACACAGAAATAGTAGAGAAGTATTATGAATATTTGGTGGATGTCTATCACCTTAGTCCTTTCATAATCTTTAGGATGCTCTATCACTCCGGTTAGTAAGAGTCACTACTCTTTGTTATTGTCTTAACTTACGATGTGTTCCCAACCAGGCCGATCGATATATTCAAGGGTTTGGCCTCGTCTCTACCCAGTATATTGGAGATAAACCCACTATAAGACTCACTGTTCGGTCAACACCCTTCCTCACATAATCGCTCGGATAGTTAGTCATAATGGCAGTCAAGGCATTCAATAGGATCCCAGATTTCCAAAGAAGAACCCCCAACACTGAAGCGATGGTCACCACTAGGAATGGAGGAACCGGCAGTGGTATCCACGGCTACCCCAATGATAATGGCCGCCCTGATAATGTTGATCCCAGTTGGAGGAGTTAATGGCAGTGGAGTGACTCCTTCAAACCCATAATCCAGATCAACAGCAGTGAAACGAAGAGCAACTGCTTCGTTCCCAGGCCCTAAAAGCAAGAGAAAGGCGACTACAGTAGCAGCTAAAAGACATGGGAGGTTCACCCAGGTATTGGAAGCCACCAGAACCCTGTTGCGAGCATTTCAGCCGTTCACAACGAAGATCCATGAGTGGAAATACCACCCAGATTCGAGAGCCAGTCATTGGAAGCTACAACGACACTGGGACCCCCAAGGCCATGTAGATGCTTTCAAAACTCAAATGTTCATCAGCGATGGTAATGATGCCATCAGCTGCAAAATTAATGTTCGTAGGGACATTGGCAGAAGTGTTTCATAGATTTGAGATCATTTCAAGACTTCAACGGGGTTCGGCCCCACACTGACGACTCGATCGTGATCTGGGTCACCACTAGTGGTTTCAAGATCGTGAGGGTCCTTGTAGATCATGGAGGCAACTCGGCAAATGTGATATATGGAAAGCGCTTTGAGGAGTTGCAACTCCCGGCCAATATGCTGAAGGACTACCCCAGCACCTTGGTGGGGTTCTCTGGAGAACAAGTGGTAGTCCGTGGCTACTTAAACCCCTGCACCATGTTTGGAGAAAAGGATAGATCCAAGACCCTGTTGTTGCAATATATATATGGTGATCAACGCTCTGTCTTCCTATAACATCACCATATGGAGGTCATCCCTCAACGCCCTACTAGCAGCGGTCTCCTACCCACACTTGTATATCAAGTATTCCTTGTTGAATGGTAAGATTGGAACAGTTAAGGGTCCTTGTTGAATGGTAAGATTGGAACAGTTAAGGGAGAACAGGCCTTAGCAAATAAAGTGCTCTGCTGAAAGCGTGAAGGTGAAGATGGTCTAGAGAGCTAACACCACCAGCGGCAAGAGCATGGACCTTAAAAGCAAGACGAGGGAAGCAACCAAGTTCGCCGCCAACCGGCAAAAGGAGGAAGGAGAGAAGAAGGAATTTTTGGTCGACGAACATAGGAACTCGAAGATGGCCGGGTGAAGAAAGGGTCGAGCCGAGAAAAGCACCAACCCGACCCTCCAAAAAAACAAAAGAAAAACAAAGTAATGCACTTTTGTAAACGACCATATAGCCCCTAATTGTATCCAATTCAAATGAAATCAATAAAGAGGATCGACAAATTTCTATACTCATCTTGTGAAATTTTATTCAAGTTAGAGTTTAGTTTCATTCAATTTAGTCGCATATTGCATGAGTTATTGAGGAAACAAGAAATCGAAGAAATCTTAGTGCGTTTTGAAGACATTCATAGTGTTCATCACTTTTCTGTATTTTTGTTTAAAAGGACCAAATTGAAACATATATGAAAGATAAATGACCAAAGTGAGAAAAAATAAAGGACAAAACTGACACACAAAAATGAATGATGAAGGACCAAAACGAGAAAAAAAAAGATAAATGACCAAAAATGAAACTTTATTCAAAGATAAAAGAGCAAAAGTGCTATATATAGCCTTTTATATTATTAATTGACAACTATTAAACTTTAGGATCAAAAGTATCAGTTGAATTTCTTCTACTTTTCTCTGTCCCATTTTAAACTTTTCTCTTTTCTTTTGAATTTATTCTCTCCACACTTTCAAACTTTTAACTTATCTTCTATCTATTTTTCTTTTGAGTATCGGAAAAAGTATAAGTTATTGGCGTATACATGTATACTAGTCCCATATCCCGTGCTGGCTAAATTCTTTCGTGTAAATAAGTAATAAATTTTTTACGTATTTATTAATCAACCTTCTTATAAACATTCATGCTCGCTTTCTTTTTAATCATTTAGAGCTTGTCCATCTGCGATTTCGAACTCTAAAACATCGAGTCGACCCTGTATCCAATGGTAGCTTGTACTAGTGGACCAAGAATATTGGTTTGTAAAATATATAGTCAAATAACTGTGAATAAAAATTAAATTATATCTATAAATTAAATAAGAATATTATAAAATTAAAAAAATATTAACAAAGACAAATTTAAACATCCATAGATAATAGGAAGAAAATGTCTAAAAAATTTAATAACATAATCCATATTTATCAAATGTAAATATAAAACTTAACCCATAATTAGAAAGAAAAGAATACAACACAGTTAGAAAGTGAAATATGTGTGTACCATGTAGGGCTGGATGAAAATCACAAATAAAATAGAAACAGCTATACAGAGTTGAAAAAGATGATGAGGTTGTACTGTAAAGGTGGTTGAAGTTCATAAATGCTGCAACGCGGTATACAAATATAGAAAATTGAAAGAATATTAACAATGACGTTAAAATTAAACATTCATAGATAATAAGAAGAAAAAGCCTAAATAATTTTAATAATATATTCCATATTTATCAAATGTAAATATTAAAACTTAACCCATAATTAGAAAGAAAATAATACAACACAATTAGAAAGTGAAACACGTGGATATCATGTAGGGTTGGATGAAAATCACTAATAAAATAGTGGTAAACTATACAAAGTTGAAAAAAAATTATGGGAATTTTATTGTAAATGTGGTTGAAGTTACCACTAATAAAATAAAAGCATCTACTTAAAGTTCAAAGAAAATGTTGGGGAGTTCTATTGTAAATGAGGACGGAGTTCCCACAAAAAAAGTTAAATTATAACTATAAATTAAATAACAATATTATCAAATTAAAAATAAACTTTAACAAAGACATTGGAATTGAACATTCACAGATATTAAAAAAAAGTATAATTTTTTTAATAAGATTATCTTCATTAATCAAGTGGAAATATAAAAACTCAACTCATAATTAATAAAGAGAAAAGAAGACAACACAATTAAAAGGAAATGTTGGGGAGTTTTATTGTAAATGAGGCCGAAGCTCCGACTAAAAAAGTTAAATTATAAATATAAAATAAATAACAATATTACAAAAATAAAAATAAACTTTAACACAGACATTGGAATTGAACATCTACGGATAATAAGAAGAAAAAGTCGGAAATTTTTTTGCCCATGAAATATAAAAACTTACATGTCCAAATAGGTTAAAGTTGGACATGTAAGAAAGAAAAAGAACTTTAACAGAGACATTGGAATTGAACATGTAAATTTTAACACAGACATTGGAATTGAACATCCACAAATAATAATAAGAAAAAGAAGACAACACAATATCATGGAACTTACATGGAGAAAAAGAACTTTAACGCAGACATTGGAATTGAACATCCACGGATAATAAGAAGAAAAAGAAGACAACACAATATCATGTCGAGTTGGATTTGAAACTAATCACCAATTTAAATATGCTTCTAATACTCGTTTGTGCGAAATTATAAAAATAAAGAAGAAAACACCAATTTGAACATGTAACTTTTTTTTTGGATTCTAAAATACTCCGAAGCACAATTTCTAGCATCACACTTTATATATTTTGTCATAAAATTTATTTTGTTTTTCATCAAACAGGTTGTTGAGGAGCGAACTTCGCATGTTTCAATATCTAAAAAAATTTCGGGACGCTAAAGTACCCCAAAATACAATGTCAATATCACACTCTACAAATTTTCTCACAAACTTATATTATTTTCTACCAAACCAGTTACTTACAAAGAAACTTATTGTATTTGAAGAGTTAACTTTTTCTGAAACCTAAAGTACCTCAAAATATACTACTTAAAATTTCACTTTACAAATTTTATTACAAAATAATTTTTTTTTCACCATCTAGTACACCAAAGCACACTGTTTCACATCTCACTTAACGTATTTTGTTATGAAATAATTTTTTTTCATCGAATCAGTTATTCAAAAAAATGGTATATTTAAACATCTAAAATTTTTCGAAACTGGAAAGTACCTTAAAATATAAAAGAAGAAAAAAAACTGATAAAAAAAGAAAAAAGATAAAAAATTAAAATAATATAAAAGAAGGAAAAACAAAAAAAAAAGTGAAGGAAAACCAAAAACAAAAACCAAAAAAAAGGAAGGAAAAAAAATGGGAAGTTGGCAGCAAAGTGACAAGCCGCTTAAGATAAATTACATTAGTGGTCATTTAAGTTATTTAATTGTAATAAATTGGTTCTTTAAGTTTTTTCGGTACCACTTAAGTCCTTTAAGCACTGGCGGATCTATATATATTTGAGGGGGTTCAAGTGAACCCCTTCAAATAATAAAATTAGTACCGATACCTTAGGGAAAAATATTTTTGCATCCTCTGAAAAATATGTTTTGCATCCAAGTTCTTAGTTTTGCACTAAATTTTCTAATTTTGCACCACTCTAATGCACCACACTCACACAATCACTCACACTTTTATATTTTATTTTAAAAAAGTTTATGTTTCTCTATCCGTTCTTGTTCTTATTATCCTAATTTTGAATCTGTTAGTACTATTTAGTTTGTATTTGTGTTAGTGCTATTTAATTTGATTTTTTTACCAACAACAGCTGATCTGAGTGGTAACTTGGATCCCATCGCAATGTTTTAGATTCAAATTTTGGGTGTGGCAAAAACTCAGTTGGAAGGGGAGCACCAATATTGATTTTTTTAGTGTTATTTAATTTGTATTTAGGAACTAACTTGTACTATTTAATTTGTGTTGGTCTAGTGCAACACAAGTTGAACCTGATAAAGTCTTCTTTTGAAGCTGACACTAATTTTGTCTGTTGCAACAATAACTGTAGAAATAGCTTTATCTGCTATGAATATTGTGAATAATAGGTTGCGTGACCGGATGTGGGATACATGGATGAACGATTGTTTGGTGACATGCATTGAGAGTGATGTATTCAATAAGATTGACTCTAAGCTTATTATTCAACGATTTCAGAATATGAAATCATGTAGAGGACAATTATTTTATTTATTTTTTTGAAGCAAGAAAACTTATGTCATTTCATTCAAAATAGAGTTGGAAATACAAATAGGAATAATATGATGAATATGGTGACTAGCAAATAATTGAGACGCCCTAGCTAAGGAGTGAGCACGTAGAGGACAATTATGAAATGTATAATTTATTTATTTAAATATATTACAATTGTTTTTAATTAAATTTTTAGTAAATTGTATATTTAAAAAATTTGACACTCCTGACCCCGAGGTCCTGGATTCGCCACTGCCTTTAAGTTACAAAATGTTTACACCCCAAACCCAAATTTGATATTAAAAAAAGGCTAATGGTGTAAACGTTTTGTAACTTAAAGGACTTTAGTGGTACGAAAAAAACTTAAAAGACATTTAATATAATTTAACCTATATATTTAAATGTGATCCCCAGCACAGTCAAAGCATCCAAAAGAATATAAGTACAATCCATATATAGTAACAAAAGAGTAGGCTCAGGATCTATCTAGGATGTCCAAAGGTTCACAAGCTTTTAGTAACTTTTAACTTGTCGACTATCTACGATGTCCAAAGATTTAAAAGCAAACCCTAATTAACTAGACCCAACCTATCTTAGCCCCACTTCAAAGCTTCGGTGTCGATGCAAACGTTTATGCATTTTATTAAAATCAAATTGCAAATTGTGAATAACAATCAGAGATCATTTATACAAGCCCTTGTAAGTTTTTTTAAAAGGTAAATACTTCATTCAAATGAAAATATAAACATCATTAGAGCATCCTTAATGAGGAGTCCTTATCTCCTTTTTCCTTATTAAAGATCATTCTTAACAATGAATACCATCGTCAGTGTCGAATCTTGACCAAAAAGTCCGAGTGGGCCGCCAATGAAAGAGATATGGAAGAATGGTGAGGTAGAGACCAATGACGATGAGGAACGGCGAGTGTGAGATAGGCCGAGAGGGAGAAGAAGGGTTAAGCGTATGTGAACAATAGTGAAGTTTAAGAAAAATACAGTTAAAATAGATAAATATAAATTAATAATTATTTATAAACAAAATAAAATAACTAAAAAAGTAATTTTAATTTCACATATAGATTCATTCAAGTTTTTTGTAAAAAAGATGATTTTAAATTAAGTTGATTTTAATTTTAAAATGCTGAATTTTTTTTTAAACTATCGACCATTGATTCATAATTTCTAATTACAATATAGCAGGTGTGAAAGAATATTATATATAATATTAAAAATATAAATAAATATAAAAATTATTATATATAGATCATGTTTGGTCAAAAAAAATTATATGTAGAACATTTATGTATATTAACTTTTTTATCACTAATCAAATGTTTCTTATAGAGAGAAGTACCTGTACAAGAGAAGTACTTGTACAAGGGCTTTCTGTCTCTTAGTTTAAGTGGGTCCCAATTAAAAATTTGTGAGATATTTGTTGATAAAGTGATGATGAATAGTTATTTGTGAGACTCATTTAAGATTTTTTTTAAAGTACTGCATTAGGAGAGTTGAATACTTATTAGTATTAGTATTAAAAAGATATTAAAGATTGATGTGTCCATGTGGTGTCCATTTAATGACTCAAATGGAGAGTACTCCATTGTGGATGCTCTTCTACTTGAAGTAAGAGAGTTGGAACATTCCCCATCCACATTCTAGAGTCTTCTCTAAGGGTGTGTTTGTTTGGGGTGAAAGAGGGACGAGAGAGTGAGGGAAGACAGAGTAAAGAAAGAAAAAGCGATTTTGGCATGTTTGGTTAAGGAGAGAAATAGGAAAGAGGAGAGAGAGGAAAGATTAGTTTAGTTGTTTTTGTAATCTCTCTATAAGTGGAGAGAAAGTGAGAAAAATGGCTCTTAAATATGAGTTTTACCATTTTATCCTCACTAAACCATGAGATACAACTATCTCTTCCCTATTTCTCTCATCTTTTCGTTAAACCAAACAACCATTCTAATCTACTCTAATTCTCTTTCTCTCTTCCCTCTTTCACTCTTCCCTCTTTCTCTCCTAATCCAAACACACCCTATGAAAGTCTAAAACATAAGCATCAAACTCATTACAACTATTACAAAGAGATTGTTTAGAAGCAATGAAGACATCTAAGAATATACATCTTGATGTAGTCTCCCTTTGTAGGACCTACATTATTTCCCTCCAAAATCCCCCCTCCCCTCCCTTTTCCCTCCAAACCCTCTACCCCTCTCTTTTCCCCCTTTTTCCCCTTCATATTTTTATGCCTCTTGTCTCCTCTCTCTCTTTCTCTCTCTCTCTCTCTCTCTCTCTCTCTCTCTCTCTCTCTCTCTCTCTCTCTCTCTCTCTCTCTCTCTCTCTCTCTCTCTCTCTCTCTCCTTTCATGTTTTATATTTAGGTGGTAAACTAGAAAATTTAATTATTTATATAGGCAAAATTTGCATCTCCATAATCAAATTTTTGGAATCGAACATTAATTTCGTAACAAGTTATATAAAGTGTAACACTATACAGTGTACATTTGGGTACTTTAGTGTCTGAATAAATTTAATTGTTTAAATATGCGAAGTTTATTCCTTAATAACGAATTTTATTTTAAAAAAGTTAATTTTGTAACAAAATATAAAATTAATTTTGTGCCAAAATATGTAAAGTGTGACGCTAAGTAGTATTTTTTGGGTTGAGTTAGGATTCAGAAATAAATTTAGATTGTACAAATATACAGAGTTTGTTTCTAAGTACTTGGTTTGGTCAGACCAAAAAATAATTTACTGTCAAAAAACGTAAAGTACGAAATTAGGTAGTGTGTTTCAGGTTTGGCGTTCGGAAATATTGTTTAATATGGGCTAACCATTTACTCTAACTTTAAAACAAATTATTTTTTGTTCGACAATTTGCTGTCCATTGTTCTACTACGAAACACTTTCATCTTTGCAAATATATGCTCATATTTTTTTGTACAGTCTGACTTAAACAACATCTCAATAGCTTCTATCTCCATTCTAAAATTTTCCATAAAATAACAAAGCTATTACAATCTTTATAGTCTATAACTATTTCTACATGTATGCCATTTGAAAATTTAACTTTAGTTTTATAATAATCATGCCACATAAGTTAAGTTTTATCTTTAATATAACCTAAATCATTGTCCCCTCTCCATAGAACCTGAAGCATCGGCCCCGTCCATCGGACGGGTCACTGCACTAGTAACCAAACCACTCCCAATAACCTTACAACCAGACTATCAATAGTTTTCTCTCCCAATAGGCTAAGACATCCCGCTAATGAGAAACCACGATCTTTCTCACAATCCAGTTACAGATGATATCTTTGACTTGTGTATGCACAAGTGGACTATTGTTGGTCTTAGGATTGTCAAAATTTCCTCGATGATCGAAAGTTTGTTAAGAATTGGAGAGTGTATTAGGAGAGGGGTCAGGCCCGACAGCTCCAACAGTCACAATGTAATGTAAATGTGCCCTCAAACAGGTGCCTTGTAAGTTACAAATAACTCTTATAAATAAATAGTATAACGACATGGTGTTGATTAATTGTAACACTCGCTTTTGTCAAAAAAATATTAAAAAAAAACATATACATAGATCTTCATAATAGTAAAACCGAACATTGATTTCTTGGAATCTTTAAAATTATATTACAACTAAATAACTTAAAGGGTCTAACATTATAAACGTTTTGTAACTTAAAGAACTTAAGTGGTACGAAAAAATTTAAAAGATTAATTTGTTATAATAAAATAACTTAAAGGACCTATAATGTATTTTAGCCTATATTTTTAAATGTGATCCCTAGGACGGTCAAAGCTTCCAAGAGAATATAAGTACAACCATATATAGTAACAAAAGAGTAGGCTTAGGACCTATCTAGGATGTCCAAAGGTACAAAAGCTTTTAACTTTTAATTTATCTACTATCTACGATGTCCAAAGATTTAAAAGCAAACCCCTAATTAACTAGACCCAACCTATCTCAACCCCACTTCAAAGACTCTCTTTCGATGCAAACATTTATGCTTTTATTAAAATCAAATTGCAAATTGTGAATAACAATCAGAGATCCTTTATACCAGCCCTTGTAAGTTTTTTGAAAGGTAAATACTTCATTCAAATGAAAATATAAGCATCATTAGAGCATCCTTAATGGGAGTCCTTATCTCCTTTTTCTTTATTAAGGATCATTCTTAATAAGGAATATCATCATAGACTAAAAAAAAGTTCCTTATAGAGAGAAGTACTTGTATAAGAATTTTCTCTCTCTTAGCTTAAATGGGGCGCAATTAAAAATTTGTGAATTATTTGTTGATAAAGTGATGATGAATAGTTATTCGTGAGACTCATTTAAGAATTTTTTTGAAAATGTTGCATTAGGAGAGTTGGGTGATTATTATTATTAGTATTAAAAAGATATAAAAGAGTTATGTGTCCATGTGGGTTCTATTTAAAGACTCAAATGGAGAATAATCCATTGTGGATGGTCTTCTACTTGAAGTGAAAGAGTTGGAACATTCCCAATCCACATTCTAGAGTTTTCTCTAAGAGAGTCTAAAACATAAACATCAAACTCATTACAACTATGACAAAGAGATTGTTTAGAACCCATGAAGACATAACCAAACCACTTCCAATAATCTAACAACCTGACTATCAATAGTTTTCACTCCCACGCTAATACACCTAGCTGATTAAAAATCACAGTCTTTTTCACAATCTAGTTACAGATGATATCTTTGACTTGTGTACGCACAATTTGACTATTGTTGGTCTTAAGATTGTCCAAATTTCCTTGATGATCGCAAGTTTATTGATAACTAAAGAGGGTACTGAGAGAGGGGTCTACCCCAGCAGCTCCAACAGTCACAATGTAATGCAAAGGTGCCCACAAAAATGTTACTTGTAAGTTACAAGTAACTCTTACACATAAATAGTAACTACATGGTGTTGATTAATTGTGACACTCGCTTTTGTCAAACAAATATTAAAAAATAAGTATCATTTGAATTTTTTCTACTTTTCTATGTCACATTTTAAACTTTTCTCTTTTCTTTTGAATTTATTCTCTCCCCTTTTTCAAACTTTTAAATTATCTACTATCTATTTCTCTTTTGAGTACGACCAAAAGTATAAGTTTTTGGCGTATACACGTGTATACCGCTAATATATATTTAAATGTGATCTCTAGGACGGTCAAAGCTTCCGAGAGAATATAAGTACAATTCATATATAGTAACAAAAGAGTAAGCTCAGGATCTATCTACGATGTCCAAAGATTTAAAAGCAAACCCCTAATTTACTAGACCCAATTCAAAGCCTATGTGTCGATGCAAACGTTTATGCATTTATTAATTAAAATCAAATTGTGAATAACAATCAGAGATCTTATATACCAGCCCTTGTAAGTTTTGTTTTTAAAAGGTAAATACTTCATTTAAAGGAAAATATAAGAATCATTACAAGTTACTTGAGTAAAAGAGTTGGGACATTTCCCATTCACATTCTAGAGTCTTCTCTAAGAGAGTCTAAAACATAATCAAACACATTACAACTATTACAAAGAGATTAATTGTTTAGAAGCCATGAAGACATAACCAAACCACTTCCAATAACCTAACAACGAGACTGTCAATAGTTTTCGCTCCCAGGCTAAGACATCCCGCTGATGAGAAACCACAGTCTTTATCACATGCAATCCAGTTACAAATGATATCTTTGACTTGTGTACGCACAATTCGACTATTGTTGGTCTCAGGATTGTCCAAATTTCCTTGACAATCGAAAGTTTTTTAATAATTACAGGTGGTATTGGGAAGGGGTCTACCCCAACAGCTCCAAGAGTCACAATGTAATGCAAAGGTGCCCACAAAAAGTGCCTTGTAAGTTACAAGTAACTCTTACAAATAAATAGTAACTACATGGTATTGATTAACTGTAACACTCGCCTTTGTCAACAAATATTAAAAAAAATATATACATGGATCTACATATATAATATAGTAAAACCGAACATTGATTTCTTTGAGTCTTAAAACCTATATTAACTTATTGTCAACTAGTGTAAGTTGTAAGTAACTCTGAGAAGAAATAGTAACTACATGTTAAAAGCTTCACTATCATATATAGCACTAACAGTTACTCTTTCTACCCCTTGTATATCTCAATAGAATCATATAAACCATACATGGATCCTCAAATTTAAACGAAAATCTTAATTAGCAACTTTCTTGGTGACACAGTTTGTGAAGAATGGGGAAAATTAGTTTTAGATCAGTGATGGTCATGTTGCTAGTTTTCACATTAGCAAATATTGTTACAAGTATTCCAACTTATACGTGGTATTGGCATGGCTTGGAGATACCACCAGAACCTCGTAAAGGGTATTATAGTCAATTGAGTAATTGTATCAAAGTGTTAACAGATAGATGTGGTGTACATATGCTGGAGTACATATTTTATGCAAGAGAACTTTTGTTCAATAGATGTTGTCTAGAATTGGTTCGAATGGGTGAACATTGCAACAAGAAGTTGTCCAACACACTTTCTAAAATGAAGAAATTTCAAAGATGGAGAGGGCATATACACGATAGGAGTATAGAAGCTTATGCTAAGTGTTCCGCCAAAATTCGGGCGATTTTATAAATTATGGGTCTGTCTGGATAAACAGTTTAATTAAGTGCTTATGACATAAGCGCTTATTATATGAGTGCTTATGCATAAACTGTTTATATAATAAAAGATGAAGTAATGATAAATTGTTTTTTATATAAGTTAAAAACTGTTTTCATAAGCTATCATTTGGAGCTTATGGAAATTAGCTGAAAACAACTTATGAATATGTCATAAGCTGTTTTCGTAAGCTCTCCCAAACAGTTTCACAAGTGCTTATGCCGGTAGATTAGACTTATTATTTAGTATTAGTTTTTAGCTTACAAGCTAGCTATGACAAAATTATGAAAAATCAAAAGTTCTTAAAATGAAACTAAAATAACACGAAAATAATAATTCACTACGCCAGAATTGTAAAAAGAGATCGCCACCTTTAGTAGCGTTTATAAAAAAACGCTACCCATTTTAATAACACGCTACACCATTAGTAGCGTTTTAAAGTAAAACGCTACCTATTAGGTAACACGCTAGACAGATCCCTAGCGCTTTTACTCAAAACGCTAGCAAATTAGAAAATACGCTAGATAGATCCCTAGCGCTTTTATTTAAAACGCTAGCCAATTAGAAAACACGCTAGATAGATCCCTAGCGTTTTTTAGAAAGCGCTAGCTATTTAGAAAACACGCTAGACAGATCCCTGGCGCTTTTATTCAAAACGCTAGCCAATTAGAAAACACGCTAGATAGATCCTAGCGTTTTTATAAAACGCTAGGTATTTAGTAAACACTCTAGACAGATCCTAGCGCTTTTATTCAAAACGCTAGGTATTTAGAAAACACGCTAGATAGATCCTAGCGCTTTTTAGAAAACGCTAGGTATGGTTAAATAATTTTTTTGTTTCCCATTTGAGCTACTTCCCTCTTTCATTTAACACTCTTACCCGAAACGCAAAATCACTCACCCGAAACGCAAAAACCTAACACCCTAACTCAAATTAACATCATCTCTCTCAACGAAAATCATCTCTCTCGGTGAACATCATCTCTCTCACTCACCCAACATTGGTGAGTTTTACTTCCTTTCTCTGTTTCTTGTTAGATATTAATTGTGGGTTCTAGTTTAGAAATATATTAGTTTTGTCACTTGTGCACACTAGACTCTTCTTCTTTTTTTTCACCACTAGCCTCTTCTTGTTACACATAAATTAATTATTTGGAAGACTAGACTATATGGTTCCTTTGTCTTGACCAAAGGACCGAGAATAGAAATAGAATATGATATAGATATAGCTTGGGAAAATAAGGAGTGGAATTGAAAAAAATTTAAAAGAGGAAATTTTGTTTGTTTTTTTTATAGGAATTGATTCTTCATTATATTCGAATTGCTTGATGGGTCATATGTTAAAGTTCTCTTCTCAAGATTTTATTATAAATATTTGGCAATTATGGATAGAAATTGGATGTCCGCCAATCGTCCGTCCAAGGAGTATATGCATTGAGTGGATTATTTTGTGAGATGTGCTGTTGAACGTTTAGGGACTTCTAGTGGTATGAAATGTCCTTGTTTAAGGTGTTGTTATGTAAAATCAGTTACTGCAGAGGAGTTGGCACGACATTTAAAGGCGAATGGAATTGATCAAAGTTACACTTGTTGGATAATGCACAGTGAGAAAAAAGGTGAATCTTCAAATATGAATGATATTAGTAAGAGATATGCGCCACGGTTGACACCGGAACACATTCATTTGATGCGAACGAATTTGAAGAGATGGCAAAGGTGGTTGAAGAGGATCTTAATGATTGTCCCGAATGTTTGAGAAGTTGATAACGATGCAGAGAGACACCATTGTATGCGGGTTGTAATGAATTCACAAAATTATTGGTCGTGATCAAGTTGTATACTTGAAAACGCGCCACGGATGGACGGATAAGAGCTTTACCGATTTACTCTCACTTCAAAAAGAAATGTTGCGAATGATAATGTGCTTCCTTCTGGACGTATGATGCAAAGAAAATGTTGGGGTCTATTGGCTTGAACTATGAGAAGATACACGCTTGTCCGAATGATTGCATTTTATTTCGGAATGAACATGCGTTGTTAAAGTCGTGTCCTAAATGTAACGCATCATGATATAAGAAGAAAGAGTCGCTCCACAAAAGGTGTTGTGGTATTTTCCTATAATTCCTCGATTTAGGCGCATGTATCGTAGTTCGTAAGATGCAAAACACTTGACATGGCATGAGGATGAAAGGATTAAAGATGGTATGCTACGACACCCGGCAGATTCTCCGCAATGGAAAAAATCAATATTGAGTATCCTAATTTCGGGGATGACCCGAGAAACCAACGCCTTGCATTGTCTGGCGATGGATTTAACCCAAGACGCACGGTATCGAGTAGCTCCACAAAGACATGGCCCGTGATTTTGGCGATTTATAACTTACTGCGTGTGGCTTTGCATGAAACGCAAATATATGATGTTTGTCTTTGTTAATTTACGGCCCAAACAACCAGAAATGATATTGATGTATACTTGGCTCCTTTAATTGAAGACTTGAAGCAAATGTGGGAGACCGGGGTAGAGGTGTATGATGGGTTCGAGAGAAGAAAGTTTCACCACGAGGGCTATGATCTTTGGCACAATTAACGACTTTCCCGCATACGGCAATCTATCTCAGGTGCAGTAACAAAGGGCGCAGCATGCCCTATATGTGAAGATAACACGAGTTGGATGTGGTTGGAACATGGTAAGAAGAATATCTATCTTGGTCATCGTAGATTTTTGCCATCAACTCATCACTATCGATTGTGGAGAAAGGCATTTGATGGGAATACGAGAAACACGTAGAGCTCCCCCTTTGACGAGCGAGCAGTATTTGAAAAGGTGGAAGATTTGAACATTAAATTTGGGAAGCCTTTTGCGGAGAGATTGCCAAACGGGGTGGAAGAAAAAGTCGATTTTCTTTGAGTTGCCATCTTCGGAAGTCATTATATGTAAGGCATTTCATTGATGTGATGCATGTTGAAAAGAATGTCTTGAAAGTGTCATTGGTACCTTACTCAATATGCCGGGTAAGACTAAAGATACCATCAACTCAAGGTTGGATTTGGTTAGTATGGGTTTGAGACCTGAATTGGGTCCCAGAAAGAAGGGTACACGTACATATCTACCTCCTAAGCTCATACTCTATCTAGAAAGGAGAAGACCATCTTTTGTGAGTTTCTTCATGGAGTTAAAGTTCCGGAGGATACTCTTCAAATGTGGCGACACTTGTATCGATTAAAGACCTCAAGTTAAAGTCTCTAAAGTCCCACGATTGTCATGTTCTCATGGAGAATTTGCTACCCATTGGTATACGATCCATTTTGCCTAAGAAAGTGCGTCGGACCTTAACCAAACTTGTTTATTCTTTAAGGCGCGATTTGTAGTAGAGTAATTGACCTGGAAAAGTTGTCAACATTGCAAAGAGAAATTACTGTCACTTTGTGTGAGCTTGAGATGTATTTCCCACCTTCCTTTTTGACATAATGATTCATCTAATAGTTCATCCGGTTAGAGAGACACAATTGTGTGGCCCATGTTACATGAGATGGATGTATCCGTTTGAGCGTTACATGAAGATATTAAAAGGATATGTGAAAAATCGATCACGACACGAGGGTTGTATTGTTGAGCGCTACATAGTTGAAGAGGCTATTGAGTTTTGCACGGGCTATCTATCTAGTCTTGAATATTCGTGGGACCGCCAAGGTCTCGTCATGTAGGAAGGATTAGTAAAGGGATGACAGGAACTAAATTAGTGATGGTATCAAGGAAAGAACTAGAGCAAAGCACACTTGTCGTTCTTCACAATGATAGTGAGGTTGATTCATATGTTGCCAAGCACAAGGAGATTCTTAAGAGTCAATTCCCGGAAAGAAGCAAGTTTGGTTAGCAAAAGAACACAATAGGAGTTTCATAGTGTGGCTAAAACATCACATTGATGGTGAGTGTGTTTGAATCCTACTTGATTTCAAAAAGATTGAGATGGTTAGCAAAAGGTCCAAATATACATGTCTTCTCTTACAACAACTATCTAATGAACGAGTGCACTTTCTATACAAAAGAACAAGATGATCGAGTAAAATGCAAAATAGTGGGGTGACTCTTGTAGCTCATTCTATGCATGCATCCAAAGTTACAAAGATAGAAATCCCATATATGCGAATATGTCTTACTTTGGCTTCATTGAACACATATGGGAGTTGGATTACAATATGTTTCAGGAGCCTGTGTTCAAATGCGAATGGGTTGACAATAATACTGGTTTACAGATTGATGAATTAGGGTTCATGCGGGTGAATTTCAACAAGTTAGGATATAAAGATGAACCTTTTATTTTAGCATCGCAAGCTCAACAAGTGTTTTATGTAACACCCCAACATAATTCAATTAATTAACTTAATGAGTTATTAAGGGTTGCAACATTTTACTTTTAAGTCAAGTAATTTATTAAGTGAGTGTTAAGCATGTGTTACCCTTTAGTAAAAAGTCTAAGTTAGGAGAGGGTGTGGGTAGTGGAAGCCCACGGCCTAAACAAGGCCAAGGCCCATTTAAGTCCCTTTAGGACACATTAAATGGTGCCTTTGAAGGGAACATTCCCATTCAGTTCAAAAATATAGTTAAGTTTCTAAATTGAGAAGTAGAGAGAGAAGTGAGAATCGAAGAGAGAAGGAGGAGAAATCTGAACGTAGAGAGCTCAAACGAGGAAAGGAGAGGAGAGCTGGTTGCTGTAGTTACTTGGAGAGTGAAGGATTCTCATCTTTCTCGAGTTATTTAAGGTTAGGGGGTCTTTTAATACTTGTAATGTTCTGTGTTTGATCGCATTTTGGTATGAGTGGTGCTGATCACTTTGCATGTGTGTTTTATGTGTTGTTCTTAACATGTTTTGCTGTGTTCTTGCTCTTTGCTGTGATTTGTGGTGAGAAACGACGGTGGATCAGCTTGGAAAGAGAGAGGAGTGTAACACTCTCTCTGTTCTGAGTGGTATGAAGAGAGAGCATTGCATGGTGAGCTGAAAATGAGCTTGCATGTAGAGTTAGGGAGAGGATCGGAGCAATGGAGTGAGTAATCCGAGTGTGCATGAGTGTGGTGAGCTGGGGGTGAGCTTGCATGTTGAGTCTAAGTGAAGAAAACCGAGTAAAGGAGTAAAATGGGAGTTAAGCGCCTACATTACGCGCGTAAACTGAAGAGTTCTTCAGCTAGAGTGAGAGAAACCGAGTTGGATGAAGTCAACGTCTAGAGTATTTTAGTGTTGAGGGTCTGTTGGTGGTTTGTGGGTGAGTATGTGTCTAAACACCATAAGCGAAGGGTAGGGACTCATAAACCGGCGTGTGTGTGTTTTGCCTTAAGGTTACCGAGGTGTAGGGGTAGTGAACCGAGGTCATCAGGCCGTGGTAGCGTCACCGAGGTGAAACGCCCAAGTGCCTAAGTGTAGGTGAGCTGAACCAGGAAACACTGAGAAGTGAATTCCCATGACTTAGGTGATTTTGGTGTAAGTAGTGCGTAATCGTGGAGCGCGTTCTTGAGTTGAGGGTTTGAGTGTGGTTAGCCGAGGTACACACATAGTGTCTTGAGGGTGATGTCGTGGGTTAGCCGAGGTACACACATAGTGTGCCGAGGTGACGTTTAGCGCCAATGTTGTTTAACACATTGTGGGACGCCACTTGTGAGTGCCATTTTAGCACCAATGTGCATAAGTGAGGAGCGATTAAGTCCATTTTGGTCCTTAGGTGACATTTTGGTCCCTAAGTGTCGTTGTGGTCCTCGGTGTGACAAGTAGTCCACCATGGATTGCCGAGGTGACTGAGAGGTGCCGAGGTGACTGAGAGGTCGGTTGTAGGTCCTAAGGTGATTCTACCAAAGGTGTTGTAGGTCGACCTTAGCACCGAGAGATGATGTCTAAGTGGTGTAGACGTCAGTGTGAGCGACGGAGTAACGACGGTGAACGACGGTGTAAACATTCACATACGCTATGATTGAATTGTGTGTGATTGTAATTGTCATGTAGTCACATGTTCATGTGCATATTACGACGGAGGAGGTCTCGGCCTCGGATATGGTAGGACTTCGGTCTCCATATCAAATAACGACGGAGTTAACGACGGTGATGCCGACGGGCTAAATAACGACGGTGGAGGTACCTCATTGCATAAGGCCCTGTGGTTGGGTTGCATTTCATGCATACATTACATGATTTAACATGTTTGAGCTGATTGATGATTTGTGTGATTGTTTTTGAACTATCGGTGAGTGGCTGTGTTAGCTGAACCGAGGTGTTTTTAGTGCCATTTCTATCCTTAAGCTTTCTTCACATTATATTACTTGTGTTAAGAGACTCACCCTAGCTGCTTTTGTTGCCTGCTCTCGTGGCAACTTGCAGGTACTCATGAGTGATGGTTGTGCCTAGCTCAAGTCGATTGTGTCTGCTCTGGTCGTGTAACACTGGGTTGGGGCCGAGTAGTCTATTTTGTGTTTTGTATACTGAACTTGTGTATATTTTGCTAGATAGTCTTTGAACTGAAAACTATCATTATTTTGTGTAACTATTATTATGTAATATAACTTGATGTTTAATGGCTGAGGTGCCTTATATGATGGGCTGAGACCCTTTTGCCGTGGTGATGCGTATGATGGCATGCTTTGTATGATGCTGTGAACTGTTTTGTACTTAATTGAATTCTGTTTTCATTTTTAATCACCAAATGTAGCACTCCTTTGAGTGGAATTTTGAAACTCTGATTTTAATTTTAGTAAACCGAATTGGTTAGAATAAGGGGGTGTTACATTGTTGGTATCAGAGCATAAGTTCGGTCTTGTCCGACCAAGTATTGAGTCTAAGTGTCTTAAGCCTCGAGTCTTAGGCTCGTTCTAAACCAGTTCTTGATTGTGTGACTAGTGAAGTGAGAAATGGCTGGAAGAGCTGGAAGAAATGATGCTGCTATAGCTGCTGCATTGGAGGCGATGGCAAATGCTATGGGGAATCGACCTCAGCAGAATGCCGAAGATGCTGGAGCTCGTAGACTCGCTACTTTCCAGAGGGAGAATCCTCCTACCTTCAAAGGGAGGTATGATCCTGATGGGGCTCTAGTATGGTTGAAGGAGGTAGAGAGAATTTTCAGAGTGATGGATTGCACTGATGAGCAAAAGGTGAGGTTTGGGACTCATATGCTCGCTGAAGAAGCCGACGACTGGTGGCTTGAATCTCTTCAAAGGTTGGAGACTGCCGAGGAAAGGATCACATGGGATATTTTCAAGAGGGAGTTTATGAGGAAGTACTACCCAGAAGACGTGAAAGGAAAGAACGAAATGGAGTTCTTGGAGCTCAAGCAAGGTAGCATGACTGTGTCTGAGTATGCTGCCAAGTTTTCCGAACTGGCGAAGTTTTATCCCCATTACACTGGAGCTACTGCTGAGTTCTCCAAGTGTATCAAGTTTGAGAACGGTTTGAAGCCTGAGATCAAGCAGGCAATTGGGTACCAAAGGATAAGGGTGTTTTCTGAGTTGATGGACAGCTGCAGAATTTATGAAGAAGATAGTGTGGCTACTAGCCGAGCTGGGAAGGATAAGAAGACCTTCCAACCTCAGAACCGTTGGAAGCCTTATGACCATTCTGGTGGTAGAGGAAAGGGGAGCTCTGCAGGGAGAGGAAAGCCTAGTAGGGGAGATGCTCCTGCTATTCTGACTTGTTACAAATGTGGATTGCCTGGGCACAAGGCAAAGGAGTGCAAGGCTGAGGTGAAGAGGTGTTATAGGTGTGGCAAGGAGGGCCACCTATCTGCTGAGTGTGGGCGAAGGGAGATAGTTTGCTTCAATTGTGGTGAGATGGGACACATCAGTCCTAAGTGTCCTAAGCCAAAGCAAGAGAAAGGCGTGGGGAAAGTGTTTGCGCTAGCTGGGTCCGAGGTGGTGAATGAAATCAAAGGTACGTGTTATATCAACGGTGTTCCCCTAGTTGCAATTATAGATACTGGTGCAACTCATTCATTCATTTCTGCCATGTGTGCTAATAGACTGAGTTTAGTGTTGTCTTCATTGGGAAGGGAGATGGTCATTGATACTCCGGCCATGGGTTCAATGACTACCTCTGCGTATGTTCGAAGTGCCCACCGATCGTATTCGGCAGGGACTTCTCTGTTAATTTAATTTGTTTACCACTAGAGGGAATGGACGTCATCCTTGGTATGGACTGGTTGGTTGACAACCATGTTCATATCCATTGCGCTGAAAGATTGGTTAGTTTTCCTACTACCGAGGTGAAGGAATCAGCTTTACTTCCTGCTAGGCAAGTGCACAAGTTGTTGGGAGAAGGGGTTACTCTGTTTGCTTTATGGGCGTCATTAACAGTAGAGAATCAAGTTAAGATTGAAGACCTGCCAGTGGTTAGAGAGTTTGCCGAGGTGTTTCCTGAAGAAATACCTGATGTTCCACCTGAGAGAGAGATCGAGTTCACCATAGAGTTGATTCCTGGAACAAGACCGGTGTCTATGGCACCTTATAGGATGTCTGCATCCGAGCTGTCCGAGCTGAAGCAACAGTTAGAAGAGTTGCTAGAAAGGAAATTCGTGAGACCAAGTGTGTCACCGTGGGGAGCACCTGTGTTGCTAGTGAAGAAGAAAGATGGAAGTATGAGGTTGTGCGTGGACTACTGACAGTTGAACAAGGTTACAATTAAGAACAAGTATCCACTACCAAGAATTGACGACTTGATGGATCAATTAGTGGGTGCTCAAGTATTTTCAAAGATTGATTTGAGGTCGCTACCATCAAATCAAAGTGAAGGACGACGAAGACGTACTCAAAGACGGCTTTAGAACTCGGTATGGACACTACGAGTACTTAGTAATGCCATTCGGTGTCACTAATGCTCGAGGGGGTATTCATGGAGTATATGAATCGTATTTTCCATGAGTACTTAGATCGGTTTGTGGTAGTGTTCATAGATCGATATATTGGTCTATTCCAAGCCGAGAAGAGCATGCCGAGCACTTAAGGATAGTCTTTGGAGGTTACGAAGGAGAAGAAGTTGTATGCGGAAGCTATCCAAGTGTGAATTTTGGTTGAGGAAGTGAGTTTCCTAGGTCATGTGATTTCCGGCAAAGAGGGGATTGCAGTGGACCCTTCAAAGATTGAAGTCGTGTTGAAGTGGGAGGCACCCAAGTCGGCCACCGAAGTGAGGAGCTTCTTGGGCTAGCCGGTTACTCTGAGAAGATTCATTGAAGGTTTCTCCAAATTGGCGTTGCCATTAACCCAATTGACATGTAAAGATAGGGCTTTCGTATGGGATGGCCGATGTGAAGAGAGTTTCAAGAGTCGAAGAGAGATTGACAACGCCGCCAATCTTGACGTTGCCTAATCCGCAGGATCCTTTTGTGATTTATTGTGATGCGTCCAAGTTAGGTTTGGGGCGTGTGTTGATGCAAGAAGGTAAAGTAGTGGCGTATGCTTCAAGGCAACTGAAGACTCATGAGAAGAATTACCCCACTCATGATTTAGAGCTAGTTGCCGTAGTGTTTGCATTGAAGATATGGAGACATTACCTTTATGGTTCAAGGTTCGAGGTGTTTAGTGATCACAAGAGTTTGCAGTACTTGTTTGATCAGAAGGAATTGAATATGAGGCGAGAGGAGATGGTTGGAGTTATTGAAGGACTATGACTTGGCCCGAACTATCACCCGGGGAAGGCCAATGTTGTAGGCGATGCGGCCGAGTAGGAAATCTCTGCATATGTCATCAATGATGGTAAAGGAGCTAGAATTGCTTGAACAGTTTTAGGGATTTGAGCTTAGTATATGAAGTAACCCCTGGAGTGTTAAGTTGGGGATCTTTGAAGATTACCAATGAGTTCATGGTTAGTATAAGGGAAGCCTGTAAGGTTGATGTGAAGTTGGTTGATGTGTTTGTAAGTGTTGGCGAAATGATAATAAAGATTTTGAGTTGGATGCGCAAGGTTTGTTGAGGTTCGAGAGGATGGATATGTGTACCGATGATGAAGAGATCAAGAAGGCTATTCTCGGAAGAGTGTCACGCAAGTCGGTTGAGTATCCATCCGTGAGCTACGAAGATGTACCAAGACTTGAAGAAATTATTCGTGGCAAGGAATGAAGAAGGATGTAGCTCGCTTCGTTTATGCTTGTTTGACTTGCCGTAAGTCAAAGGTGGAGCACCGTAAGCCGGCGAGGTTGATGCAACCGCTGCATATTCCTCGAATGGAAGTGGGACAACATTTCCATGGACTTTGTAACCGGGTTGCGAGGACAACAAGAGGGTTTGACACCATTTGGGTGATTGTTGATAGTCGGACAAAGTCATCACACTTTATTCCTATTAACATCACATACCCAAAGTCTTAGAGGTTAGCGTAAATTTATATCAATGTCATTGTGAAGTTGCATGGAATCCCTTTAAGTATTGTTTCGCATGAGAGATCCAAGGTTTACTTCAGAATTTTGGAAGAGCTTGCAAGAGCGTTGGGTTCCAAGTTGCGTTTGAGCTCGGATACCATCCTCGGTCGATGGTCAATCCGAGAGGACTATCCAATCTTTAGAAGACTTATTGAGGGCTTGTGTGCTTGAGCAAGGAGGTGCGTGGGACTCGTATCTACCATTGATAGAATTCACTTACAATAATACGATCATCATTCAAGCATTGGAATGGCACCATTTGAAGCATTGTATGGCCGTAGGTGTAGGACACCACCGTGTGTTGGCATGAGACGGGGAGAGAGAGGTTGTGTTAGGACCCGAGTTGGTTAGAGAGACTACCGAGAAGGTTAAGATGATCAGAGAGAAGATGAGGGCGTCACAAAGTAGACAGAATAGTTATCATGACAAGAGAAGGAAAGACTTAGAATTCCAAGCCGGTGACCATGTATTCCTTAGAGTCACCCCCGTGTGGATCGAGTTGACGAGCTCGAGGTCCAAGAAATCACACCTCGTTTCATTGGACCTTATCAAATCTTGGAGAGAGTTGGGAAGGTGGCATACCGAATTGCATTGCCACCCAATCACAAATTTGCACGATGTGTTTCATGTATCTCAGCTGAGGAAGTATGTTCCTGACCCGTCCCATGTCATTCAAATGGATGATGTGCAAGTGAGAGACGACCTCAATGTGGAGACAATGCCAATCAGAATTGAAGACCGAGAAGTAAAGACTCTCAGGGGAAAAGAAATCAAGTTAGTAAAGGTAGTTTGGGTAGGAGCTGCTGGTGAGCATGCTACTTGGGAGCTAGAGAGCAAGATGAAGGAGGCCTATTCCGAGCTGTTTGATTAAGGTAAGATTACGAGGACGTAATCTCCTAAGTAGGGGAGAGTTGTAACACCCCAACATAATTCAATTAATTAACTTAATGAGTTATTAAGGGTTTGCAACATTTTACTTTTAAGTCAAGTAATTTATTAAGTGAGTGTTAAGCATGTGTTACCCTTTAGTAAAAAGTCTAAGTTAGGAGAGGGTGTGGGTAGTGGAAGCCCACGGCCTAAACAAGGCCAAGGCCCATTTAAGTCCCTTTAGGACACATTAAATGGTGCCTTCAAGGAACATTCCCATTCGGTTCAAAAATATAGTTAAGTTTCTAAATTGAGAAGTAGAGAGAAGTGAGAACCAAGAGAGAGAAGGAGGAGAAATGCGAGCGTAGAGAGCTCAAACGAGGAAAGGAGAGGAGGGTCAAGTTCTTTGTAGTTACTTGGAGAGTGAAGGATTCTCATCTTTCTCGAGTTATTTAAGGTTAGGGGTCTTTTAATACTTGTAATGTTCTGTGTTTGATCGCATTTTGGTATGAGTGGTGCTGATCACTTTGCATGTGTGTTTTATGTGTTGTTCTTAACATGTTTTGCTGTGTTCTTGCTCTTTGCTGTGATTTGTGGTGAGAAACGACGGTGGATCACTTGGAAAGAGAGAGGAGTGTAACACTCTCTCTCTCGCTTACGAGTGGTATGAAGAGAGAGCATTGCATGGTGAGCTGAAAATGAGCTTGCATGTAGAGTTAGGGAGAGGATCGGAGCAATGGAGTGAGTAATCCGA
Organism: Oxytropis ochrocephala; assembly: GCA_020916435.1. NCBI lineage: Eukaryota > Viridiplantae > Streptophyta > Magnoliopsida > Fabales > Fabaceae > Oxytropis > Oxytropis ochrocephala. The sequence goes on along the minus strand of CM037088.1, from coordinate 98,848,313 downwards.
GTGTGCATGAGTGTGGTGAGTTGGGGGTGAGCTTGCATGTTGAGTCTAAGTGAAGAAAACCGAGTAAAGGAGTAAAATGGGAGTTAAGCGCCTACATTACGCGCGTAAACTGAAGAGTTCTTCAGCTAGAGTGAGAGAAACCGAGTTGGATGAAGTCAACGTCTAGAGTATTTTAGTGTTGAGGGTCCGCTGGTGGGTTTGTGGGTGAGTATGTGTCTAAACACCATAAGCGAAGGGTAGGGACTCATAAACCGGCGTGTAGGTGTTTTTGCCTTAAGGTTACCGAGGTGTAGGGGTAGTGAACCGGGGTCATCGAAGCCGTGGTAGCGTCACCGGTGGTGAAACGCCCAAGTGCCTAAGTGTAGTGAGTCGAACCGAGAAACACCGAGAAGTGAATTCCCATGACTTAGGTGATTTTGGTGTAAGTAGTGCGTGAATCGTGAGCGCGTTCATCGAGTTGAGGGTTTGAGTGTGGTTAGCCGAGGTACACACATAGTGTCTTAGAGGTGATGTCGTGGGGTTAGCCGAGGTACACACATAGTGTGCCGAGGTGACGTTTAGGCGCCAATGTTGTTTAACACATTGTGGGACGCCACTGTGAGTGCCATTTTAGCACCAATGTGCATAAGTGAGGGAGCGATTAAGTCCATTTTGGTCCTTAGGTGACATTTTGGTCCCTAAGTGTCGTTGTGGTCCTCGGTGTGACAAGTAGTCCACCATGGATTGCCGAGGTGACTGAGAGGTGCCGAGGTGACTGAGAGGTCGGTTGTAGGTCCTAAGGTGATTCTACCAGTGTTGTAGGGTCGACCTTAGCACTGAGATGATGTCTAAGTGGTGTAGACGTCAGTGTGAGCGACGGAGTAACGACGGTGAACGACGGTGTAAACATTCACATACGCTATGATTGAATTGTGTGTGATTGTAATTGTCATGTAGTCACATGTTCATGTGCATATTACGACGGAGGAGGTCTCGGCCTCGGATATGGTAGGACTTCGGTCTCCATATCAAATAACGACGGAGTTAACGACGGTGATGCCGACGGGCTAAATAACGACGGTGGAGGTACCTCATTGCATAAGGCCCTGTGGTTGGGTTGCATTTCATGCATACATTACATGATTTAACATGTTTGAGCTGATTGATGATTTGTGTGATTGTTTTTGAACTATCAGTGAGTGGCTGTGTTAGCTGAACCGAGGTGTTTTTAGTGCCATTTCTATCCTTAAGCTTTCTTCACATTATATTACTTGTGTTAAGAGACTCACCCTAGCTGCTTTTGTTGCCTGCTCTCGTGGCAACTTGCAGGTACTCATGAGTGATGGTTGTGCCTAGCTCAAGTCGGTTGTGTCTGCTCTGGTCGTGTAACACTGGGTTGGGGCCGAGTAGTCTATTTTGTGTTTTGTATACTGAACTTGTGTATATTTTGCTAGATAGTCTTTGAACTGAAAACTATCATTATTTTGTGTAACTATTATTATGTAATATAACTTGATGTTTAATGGCCGAGGTGCCTTATATGATGGGCTGAGACCCTTTTGCCGTGGTGATGCGTATGATGGCATGCTTTGTATGATGCTGTGAACTGTTTTGTACTTAATTGAATTCTGTTTTCATTTTTAATCACCAAATGTAGCACTCCTTTGAGTGGAATTTTGAAACTCTGATTTTAATTTTAGTAAACCGAATTGATTAGAATAAGGGGGTGTTACATTTTATGTCACTGATCCAGTTAATATCAATTGGTCTATTGTTCTATTGACTGACAAAAAATTTGTGTATAACAACGATGATGATGAAGCACCCGATGATGTTGGTGTTGAGGACGACCCTTTCTTCGAACATCGTAACCAATAATAGGGGAAAATACTTCTATAGAGGATGTTGTATATTTTAGAAAAGATCATAATGATGGAATTACTATTCGTCGGAAAAAAAATACCAAGACGCGAATTGCAAACAAAATTTTATCTAGGAAAAGGAAAAGGTAATATAGACTTAATGATATCTCGTTATTTTTATTAATAGATAATTATTATATTGTTTTTGTAAATTTAACAATAACATGGATTATGTTATATTGCCAGGTCATATGGCATCACTTAGTGATCATGAGATCTAGTGGTCAAGACAGTAGTCATTGAGGGTTGTGCTGTTATATATGTTTCTAGCTTTAATTTGTAGCTACTTTTGAGTTTCATAATGTAAGTTACTTATTATGTTGTATGATTTGGATATATATTAATTATGTTGTAAGTAATTGTTAGTTTAATATGGTCTTTTGGTGATATGTACATATGTGTGTGTATCTATATATTGGATTGTAATGATATATTGGCTGAATTTTGTTGGAATGATATTTGATGAATTTTGTTGGAAGGGAATGAATTAAAAGGTTGTAATTAAAAGGAGAATAAACAAAAATAAAAAAATATTTAAAAAAAAAAAAATCAATCATCACAAAGCGCTTTAAAGATAAAACGCTAGAAATAAAATTAAAAAAATCATTCAATTCCTAGCGTTTTATAGAAAACGCTAGGAATTGTAAAGAGGAGCTAGAGGATCCCTAGCGTTATACAGAAAAAACGCTAGGAATGGTAGTAAAAAGGTGCTATAGCATCCCTAGCGTTTTTACAGAAAACGCTAGGAATGGTAGTAAAAAGGTGCTATAGCATCCCTAGCGTTTTTACATAAAACGCTAGGAATGGTAGTAAAAGGTGCTATAGCATCCCTAGCGTTTCTGAAACGCTAGGAATTGTAAATAAGCGCTATAGCATCCTAGCGTTTTTACATAAAACGCTAGGAATGGTAGTAAAATTTTTAATAGCATCCCTAGCGTTTTACAGAAAACGCTAGGAATTGTAAAGAGGTGCTATAGCATCCCTAGCGTTTTATGTAAAAACGCTAGGGATGCTATTAAAATTTTTACAAGGCGCGCTCTCTCATCTCCCTCACACACTCACGTAGACGTCTCTTCATCTACCTAACTTCTCTCCACGACCCAGGAAACCCTCCACGAACAACCCAGAACCCAGAACAACCTAGAACTCACGTAGACTTCGTTCATCTTCCCTCTTCGTTCATCGTACCGTTGCGAACCTCCACGACCCAGGAAACCCTCTTCGTTCATCTTCGTTCATCTCCACGCCATACCAGCTCTCCCTCTCTCTCCTTGGTGCTACGACCCAGGAAACCCTTCCATTTGTCTCCTTTTTCTGCACTCTCTCTCCCTTTCAAAAGGTATTTCTGCACTCACTCTCCACCTCTCTCACTGCAATGACTATTTGATTGAGTCTATGAAACTTGGAACTACCCATGCTTTTTACTTGCTTTGTGATCAAGTTTCACTATTTTTAATATTCCAGGTTGAAAGGGATTCAGATTGCTTGTGTGGTGCATTTTCTACTAGAGTTGTGTGACTAGATTTCTCAGGTATGGAGTTTCTTTTTTAAAAATATATCAATAATGCTCCAAAGTCCTATATATCAAAATGTTTCTAGTCTGTGCATGTTCATTATTTTCAATGTTGTATTTAATTAGTTGTTAGATTAGTCTAGCTTAGCTAGCATTATTAACTTGACTAGTGCATGGTTTTCCTAGTGCATGGCTTTCTCTGTTTCTTAGTGCATGGCTTTCCTATATATGTTTACTCTAGGTTACTTAGTGCATGCATGGCTTTCCTATATATGTTTACTCTAGGTTACTTAGTGCATGCATGGCTTTCCTATATATGTTTACTCTAGGTTACTTAGTGCATGCATGGCTTTCCTATATATGTTTACTCTAGGTTCTTAGTGCATGGCTTTCACTGTTACTTAGTGCATGGCTTCTTCTATATTTTGTTAAGTGTTTGTTGGTTCTAAACAATTAGAAAGCTAAAACTCACGGAGTCTATTTCATTTGGGTCATTGCAAGTCAGATGGCATCACATAGTGATCATGAGAGTAGTCAGGGTGGTGATGGGGGTGATAGAAACACAAAGAAGTTCACTCCCCGAGGAATTACATCGAAAAAGAATATCGTCCATCGGATAAGTAAAGGACACGAGAAATATAAGGTAAGTTAATTACTAATTATTAATGTTGTTCTCTACCTTTCCAAGTTATCTAATTATTTAATGATTTAATTATTTAAGGTCCGATGGAGTGTTAAAGGTTTGCCAATTGGAGACAACGGCACAAATTTAATTAGCTTTATTGGTACTAAGGTGAAGCAAATCTTTCCAATTTCAATTAAAAGTTGGAATGAGAAAGATAATACAGCTTTTTACCCTAAACCGAAAGATGATTTTTGGTCCTTAATACTGGTATATAATTTTAGACCTCTTTAATAATCTTATTTAGTGATTTTTTAGTTATATTTATTTAATCCATTTTTATGTATAAGTAGAAACACTTTGATGTCGATGATGCCTTGGATACTCAAGGAAGCGGGAAGGTTGCATCGGGCATATAGAACTGATGTGGGGAAAAAGTATCTGAAACATCCTGATGAGACCATCAGACAGGAGCCTCCAGCACTGTATGCCGGAATTATAACTAAGGAGGATTGGACCAAATTTGTACATATACGCACTACAGATCCGGATTTCCTGGTTAGTATATTAATTATTTAAGTTATATATATATATATATATATATATATATATATATATATATTTCACAACAAGATATCATTTATTAATGTATACTTATGTTTTTAAATAGAAAAAAGCAAAGCCAATAAAGTGAGAGCTTCTAATCCCGAGTACCCTTTATAGAGGAGGTTCAAGTGGATATCAAATTCTTGAAGAAAGATTGGTAAGACACAATTAGTTTAATTTATTATGATTTAATGAATCTTTTAATTTACAGATTAATTAACAATTATTAAACTTAAATAGTTCTCAAGCAAGAGGGAAAGATCCAACTCAAGAATCCCTTGATCGTTGTAATCGTCAGTTTAGAGGCCCGACAAAACAAGGATGGGAGATTGTGGATCCGAAAACTAAGGAGGTCAAGGACAAAATTGTAAGTATTCCAAAATTCATGTATTGTAATTTTAATTTTATGATTCCTACCAAGTTGGAATTTGTGTCCGACTATATTTTTTTAATCCGTTACTCGATTTTTTTGACACGTGAACATATTTTTATTGTCGATTAAATTTCTTTGACACTTGTTTATTATTTTTATCCGTTTTTTTGACACGTGGACATATTTTTTATTGTCGATTAAATTTCTTTGACACTTGTTTATTATTTCTATCCGTTACTCGATTTTTTTGACACGTGGACATATTTTTATTGTCGATTAAATTTCTTTGACACTTGTTTATTATTTCTATCCGTTACTCGATTTTTTTGACACGTAGACATATTTTTTTATTGTCGATTAAATTTCTTTGACACTTGTTTATTAATTTTATCCGTTACTTATGTTTGTGCATCGATAAAGCATATCACAATCAGATCACAAGGAGATTTAACAGATTGTGATGGTCAACAAGATGTCCTTGCTCGTGCCTTGGGAAGGGAAGAGAGACAGGTCGAGATAAGAGGTTATGGATATGGGATTCCTCCTACAACCGTGTTTGGGCCAAAGAGCCAAAGCGAGGTGCGGGGATTGTAAAGTCATGGCGGCAAAGTATGACGAGCTATCCAAGAATGTTCTTTGTATTAATGGAAGAGAGACAGGATGTATAAGCAACTCTTGGCACAAAGGATTGCCGCACCACCCCTGCTTGAACCTATATCACCCGCCGCACTTCCCATAGCGCATTTGAGATAGCTTGCACCATCCCTTCAACACAGTATTTATTATTACTCGACCTATTTTTTGTACATATGTATTTGATAAAATTATCATGTATATTTATTTTTCTTTATAATTGATTTAGGATAACTGTGAATGTGAGCTATATATTGCAAACCCACATCGAAAGGTTGTAGTGGGCATGATATGTAACCAATTGAGTGCCACAAAGGCACAATTTACCCATGCCCAAAACCATTTGAGAGTTAGGGTAGACTATTCAATAGAGGTGCTGCACCATTGCCTGCTCCAATTGTTAATGCGGATATATTTATCGTGGATCAAGCACTTAGTACTTTTGTGGCATGGCCCAACAACTTGTCGTTGTAAGTGACAATATTTTTGTTAATAAGTTAATGACTCATTGTTATATATAATGTGTGTTAACTAACTAATTAATCATTTTTTTAATATATACTAGGTACCCCAAGTGTCCCGACCTTCCCCTTCCATAAAAGTGTCCCGACCTTCCCCTTCCACTACCAAACTCTCCCGACTATCTACTTCTATACAGCCAGTCCAACATGTTGCTCAATCTCCCAATGATGAATTCCAGAAGTTCATCGATTCTCTAAAGGTCCACATCACTCAAAAAATGAAGCCCGACGACCATATATTCTTACCGGCCGATAACATTGTGGGACTGGAACAGTTGATAATGATCAACATGGAGGATCTGAAAGCTGTAGTTGAAATGGATTGGGCCACTGCCGCTGATATTAGAGTACACCAGAGGTATGTATTAAATTATTTGTACATAATAGTTGTTTATATTAGAGTATATATTAGAGTATATATATGAGGATCTGAAAGTTGTATATATATTATTTATAGGTTTTTGTACAATCATTTTCTGGTCCCTTCGCAACGGACACAGAAGTTTTTCTTCTTGTGTCCAGAGTGTATCGTTGTGTTTCACCGAGGTAATACAGATGAACGTATTATGGCAATGAAGAGTCAAATAGAAAGTTATATCCTTGCACGCTTCATGGATGCCAAGCATTTGAAGGACGAATCTTTATTTTTGGCACCACTCAATAATGGGTGAGAAATTTAGTCTTCAATCACTTGTTTAATTATTTTGAGGATTGTATTATAGTGTAAATGTGTACTCATTTGTGATTCATTTACTTGCAGGCAACATTGGGTACTCTTTGCAATAAACCCTAAGCAAAATGTTGTCTACTATCTGGATTCACTTCAAGGCCATTACAAAGTCTACGTAGACTTCGTACAGATAGTTGAGAGGTGTGTATGTGTAACCCTCTCATTTTGTATAATTTAATATATGTATTTTGTTCAACTTAACGTTATATATATATATATATATATATATATATATATATATATATATATATATATATATATATATATATATATATATATATATATGTATGTATGATGTTACAGTGCTTTGAAACAATACTTGGGATTATCTACGAGTAAAACAAGATGGCTACCCATAACTGTAAGTTTTTTAAGAATCATTCTTATAATTTTAATTGAATTTTTGGTCATAAAAATGTGACAATTAAGTAATCTTTTGCTTTGTAGTGTCCTAAACAACCAAATAACAATGATTGTGGGTACTACGTTATGAGGTATATGAGAGAGATTATCACTCACGACAGAGTAGCAATCCCAACCAAGGTAACTACTTAGATTTCTTTTTTATATTGATATTATAATACTTACTCACATTTAATAAACATTTTAATTCTAATTTTATTTCATTTTATTTTTCATATTTTCCAAAATTGTAAACACATCCGAATTACTCACTTTGAACAACTTACAACAATGAAGGGGGTGGTGCAATTTTGTTTCTAGATTTTTGTAGCAAGTTTTGAGATTCATAATAGTTTAGTTATTATATATGTTGTATATATTGGATTTATATTATGTTGTAAGTACTTCTTAGAATGATATTGGATTGGAAATATTTGATGAATTTTGTTGATCGAATTTTGTTTGAATGATATTGGATTGGAATGTATTTTCTGAATTTTGTTGGAAGGAATGAATTTATAGGTTGTAATTAAAATGGAGAACAAACCAAAATAAAAAAATATTTAAAAAAATTCAGTCAATAGGTAGCGCTTTAGAGTGAAAACGCTAGAAATGAAGTTAAAAAATTCATTCAATACCTAGCGCTTTATAGATAAAACGCTAGGAATTGTAAAGAGGAGCTAGAGGATCCCTAGCGTTTTCGTAAAAACGCTAGGAATGCTAATAAAGGTGCTATAGCATCCCTAGCGTTTTACATAAAACGCTAGGAATGGTAGTAAAAAGGTGCTATAGCATCCCTAGCGTTTTTACATAAAACGCTAGGAATGATAGTAAAAAGGTGCTATAGCATCCCTAGCGTTTTTATTTAAAACGCTAAGAATGGTAGTAAAAAGGAGCTATGAGATCCCTAGCGTTTTATAGAAAACGCTAGCAATTGTAAAAAGGCGCTGGGTCAATGGCTAGCGTTTTATATAAAATGCTACGTATGTCTAAAACACGCTGGGTCAATGGCTAGCGTTTTTTAAAACGCTACTAATGGGGTGTACGCATTAGTAGCGCCAGCTTCTCTAGCGTTTTAAAACGCTACCAATGCCCAAAAAAAACGCTGCAAATCCTAATACGCTGGCGTCGTGATTACCCAAAAAATAGAATTAAAATACATGAAAACTACAAAAAAAGAAGAACAAAAGCCTCTCTAAACCTAAAGAGCTCGTCTCTTTTTGGCAAGGCCAACTCACTAGCGTTTAGTGGATAATCTCGTAGTAAGTGTTTGATGCCACTAGTGTAGAGGGATTAAAAACATATTTAACTCTTCTATTAAAAACATAAAGACAAAATTCTCAAATTTTATAGGGATTAAAAACATATTTAACTCTTCTACTAATCTCTTAGATGCTAAATATTTGAAATAAATGAATTTGTCCTCTTTTTGTTATATATGCAGCAATGGGAGTATGCTCGTGAATCTCATTGTAATGCTCCTGTTCAAGATATAATGCTCCAACTGAGGTGGAATGCATCTCCTATTCACCAGATCAAGTGCAATTCAAATGCATCAACTTTCACATATCAGAATAATATTGGTGTGTGTGGGGTGTTGTCTTCGAAACCCCTTTTGAGAGTTCATATCTCCAACTAGGCTCATTATGGGGTTTATTATTCGAAACCCATTATGGGGTGTTGTCTTCGAAACCCCTTTTGAGAGTTCATAATACTAGGCTCATGCTTCTTAGAACCCCCTAGCACACATTTTATTCTCAAAATATCCCTGAATTTAAAACATTTTTTTTAAACATTAAGTACGGTTCGGCCATGTGTGCGCCGAACCTGTTAACTGTGGTTCGACCATGCGTGCATCGAACCGGTTCGCACTTGGTAGGACGTCGAGCCTCCCTGATTGTTGCTGGATACTGAGTTGTTTAATTTTAACTGATTTTTAACGATTCGTTTTATTCGTTGCTAACACTAGTATGGCTAACACTAGTTGTTTAATTTTAACTGATTTTTAACGATTCGATTTATTCTTTACTAACACTAGTATGACTAACACTAGTTGTTTAATTTTAACTGATTTTTAACGATCTGATTTATTCATTGCACGAATTATTTTTTTAGACTTTTTCGGTTTGTATGACATGTTGCACTTATCTATAATAGGTGTGATCGAACGTGAGCCGTTAATTTAAAACAATCGAAACCGTTAAACTTATAACTGTTGGGGAGAATTCAAAAATTTAGCCGTTGACTGGACGGTGGAGAGGGTTCGGCACACCGCTGATCGATTTGGATCGACACACGCTTGGTCGAACCTAGTCAAAACATAATTTGGGGCCCATGCTTCGTACAACCCCCCTCCTATTCATTAGAACCCCCTATCGTCCAAAAATGCCAAAAATGCCCCCAAGATATTTTTGTCTTTTTCCTTTAGAAACCCCCTTAACCACACTAGAACCCCCCATTCTTCCTCCTCCACACTAGAACCCCAAAAAAAAAAACCCCTCTCATTCATCCTCCTCCCACCGGCGTCCTCAAGCTCCCACCGCCTCCTCCTCCTCCTCCTCTTGGTAAGAATCCATTTCCCTTCTCTATCTTCCATTTCCCCATTTTTTCACACGGTTTGCGAGACTATTCGACGATGTAGAGGTCGAACACGACCGACCAGGCGTGCGCCGAACAGTTTGTGATGCCTTGTGTTAGATCTGTTTCACAACAGATCGATCGAGTGTGCGCCGATCTACTTCGATCTGGCGTGCGCCGATTAGTTATTCGGATTTGGAAAGGCCAATGGGTCTGATTCTGTGTTTTTTACTTGTTTTTCAGGGATGACTACTTTCTTCTTCTTCACCGTTGATAGATATACTAGGGAGATTTGCTTCCCAGATGTGCTGGACCTACTGCCAGACTCAGTGACATTTTTATGGATATTGGGGCGCAGTCTAGGGCTACAATCAGGGCTTTGGCAGGATATCTTGTGACACTGGGAGTTTGTTCGTGCATACGGCTGGGGGCGCTACGATAGGTTTGACAGTGTTCCTCTACAGATTACCTACATGGGTGGGGACTACTTGATGTCGCCAAAGTCCCCACTCGACGTCGTCGGCTCCGCGAAGACTTTTCCGACAATCGAGTCTTCGACTCGATGATGACTCATCCAGTTCCGATGATGAGTTATGTGCGTTCTTTAATTGTAGTTTATTTCTCTTGAATTATTAATGAATGAAATTTTAATTTCTTGTCCATTGTTAATTTTGTTCGTTTTTTTTCATTGTGAATGTGCATACATGAAAATAAAACAACATTAAAAATAAACGACATAAAACGACATAAAAAATTAGTGAAAATAAACGAAACTATTGGCGATCTCTGGGTTGGGCACAACTGCAATTAATTTAGATCTTCCATTTTAGTGAAAAACAACGAAGAGGTAGAGTGAGAATCAGTGAAGTGTGAAAATCACTAAAGAGTGAGACTCTATTTATAACTGTTGGACACAATTTCCAAAAAAATTGAATTTTGGGCGCCAAATCGGGCGGTGGGGGATCGATCGCGCAAGCGCGCTTGGTCGACCATGGTCGACCCTCACTGGACCGAACCTGGTCAAATTTGAATTTGAGTCAATCTGGGGTGTCTGACAAATGATTGACAGGTTCGGCGCTGCGAGATACGACCATGGTCGATCAACCGTGCGTCGAATCGTCCACAATCTTAAAAAAAATAATAAACCAAATTTTAGTAAGGGCTTTTGGTCTTTTCACACCAAAAAGGGGGGTCTAGTGAGTAGAGGGGCGGGGGGGTTGTACGAAGCATGGGCCTAATTTGGGGTGTTTGAGTAAATTTTGACTGGTTCGGCGCAGCGAGATTCGATCAAGTTCGATCAACCGTGCGCCGAACCGTTCATAATCTTTAAAAAAAATAAAAATCAAATTTCAGTAAGGGCTTTTTGTCTTTTCACACCAAAAAGGGGGTTCTAGTGAGTAGGGGGGTTGTACGAAGCATGGGCCTAATACTACCCCTTTTTACCCCAATTCACGGACCTATGTTATCTTGACATTCGGCCTTCTAAACGTTTCTGGATAAAAAGTGGCCTATGCTTCTTACACACCCCATCTACTCATCAATTGTAAACTATCGAGTATTGTAAAAAATTGGAACATGGGGTGTGTCTGATATTTGAGATGGTTCGATACTTAACTATCGAACCAGTTTGATACTTAAAGTGTGAACCTATCTGTTACTGATCAGAATGGACAGAATTCCAAGTTTCATATTTTTAACAAAACGTAAGAGAAAAAAATGAATTTACACAGTATAGAAATAGGGAAGAACAACGAGATGGAGCGCGTGCTTGAAGGTAAGGTCCCACGGGGTACCCGTGAATGGACCATCATTGACAGGCTGAAGACATTGGCGAGGCCAATAGCATGGGGCTGAGGAAGTTTAGTTGTGCCAGCCAGGAGATGGATGCTCTGCCATAGTAGTTATGTTTATGTTGTTCGTTTTAGTAGGTTTTTTTTAATGTTTTACCGAACAAATTTGACATTGTAGACTTTTTAACTATATTTATTCCGTTCATTCCCAATTCTTTTTGCGTAATTGAGACAAATTTGAGAACGAGAGTGAAATGTGAGAACCTCGTTTGGATTGATTTTAACGCGTGCAAAAATAACATCAAATCTGTCTCATTAACTGTGGTTCGGACTTAAACTATCGAACCAGTTCGTTAATTAACTATCAAACCACTGTTAGACAAATTTGGGGCCTACAACATAGTTTATAGTACTCGTCACTTTACCATCAAACTGGTCGATGGTTAACTATCGAACCGTCTTAAAATTAAAAAAAAAAAAAATGCATTTCATTAAGGGCAATAATGTCTTTTCACGCGTCTGTGTAGTGTGTGATGAGTAGATGTGGGTGTGTAAGAAGCATGAGCCTAAAAACTAGGTTAAACCTAGGGATGGAGGGAAAGGAATTGCCATTAAGCTTGAAGAGTCCTGGGTGTGAGGAAGTATAAGTGGGAGGCATCTCTCACCTTACAAGCCGATTTTGTGGGGTTGACTCCTAAACTACATTCGAAGAATTTATAACAAGATTTAACCGTGAAGCATTTTTTGCGTTCGATACACAATATTTTTCATGACAATTATACCCTTAGCCATAAACCCTATATTAAATAGATCACTTTAATTTGAGTAATTAAATAATGGTTCTAACACATTAATTTATTACATGTATGACCCAAAAAAATTCTAAAAGATACTTTTGTTGCCAAAGAAATTTTGTGTACCTTGCATTTATTTAGTAAATAAAATCAATATATTAACTAGTGATTGATTTCGTTCCTTGAGTATTAATTAATCTTATATAGAAACTTGCTCTCCATATTCTTTTCTTAGACAAATAAAAAATTCTTCTACTGATCAGAAAAAAAAAAAAATCTTCTCAGAAGCATATTTTCTTTGTTTAATGAAGACACGTGGCATAAGCTTCTGTGCTTTTTCTGTATATATGCCCTCTCCATCTTTGAAATTTGTTAATTGTAGAAAGTGTGTGGGACAACTTCTTGTTGCAATGGTCACCCATTTGAATCAATTGTTTACAACATTCTTTAAACAAATCTGTTCTTGCATAAAATATGAAATCAAACATCTGTTTATCACATTTGTCTGTCAGCACTTTGATACAATTATTCAATGTAGTATAATACCCTTGACGAGGTTCTGGTGGTAACTCCATGCCATGCCAAATGTACTTATGTGTAATTTGGTTATTATAAGAGCGAGTCTGAATACATAGAACTTCATTCGTTAATGTGAAAACCAGCAACATGATCATGATTGATCCAAAAATTATTTTCCCCATTCTTAACAATTTAAGTCACGACTATGATGTTACCTAGTTTTTTTGAACAAAACTAAGAAAGTGATATATTAAGATTTACGTTTAAATTTGATGATCTATATATGATTTATATGCGTCTTTATTTATACAATGGGTAGAAAGACTAACTGCTGGTATTAATAGTGAACCATTTAATATGTAGTTACTATTTCTTTCTTAAGAGTTACTTACAACTATTTTTTTGGACAAAAAGAGTTACTTGCAACTTAATTACACTAGTTACTAATAAGTTAATATAGTTTTTAAGATAACTAATAAATTGATTATTTGTTTTGTCAAAAATAAATAGATAATAAATTGATGATTTGTTTTTATTATGTAGATCCATGTAGAATTTACCTAAGAGCACTTGAATGAGATGGTAGGGGTCTCTTCTAGCTTAACTCAGGTCCTAGGCTAAAATCCAATCCATCCACTAGTATTTTTAAAACATAAAAAGTATTTTGATAAAAAAAATATATTTATGAGTCAAAAAAAATATTTTTACTCATAATTTAATATTTTGTTACTGCAGAATTTTTTATTTATACTCTCTCTCTCTCTCTCTCTCTCTCTCTCTCTCTCTCTCTCTCTCTCTCTCTCTCTCTCTCTCTCTCTCTCTCTCTCTCTCTGTGTGTGTGTGTGTGTGCGTGTGTGTGTGTGTGTGTGTGGAGCTACGATGGCCGCGATGCTCTTGAAACCGGTGGTGTTAACATAGCGCTTCGGCGGCGCTCCAGCGACCCACGACGGTCGGCAGCAACGATCGATGGTGGCTTCCATATATGTATACTATTATATATTTTTGTTTCTAATTTTTTTTTTTAAAAATTATTTTCCAAAAACAAATATTTTTTAAAAACCTAAATGTATTTTTAAAAATATTTTTTGGTAAAAGAAGCATTTTTTATAATTGTCCAATGGATTTTGATTTTGTAGTTATTGTAATTCAATTGATTTAAAAATATAATGGATGGATCACAACCATCCGCAAAATCAAACGGATGGATTCAATCCAATCCATTGAATTTGTTTTTTCACTACAACATTTTTGACTTTAGGCCACGCCAATCTTTGCCACGGCTAAAAAACCGTGGCCTGAACAAGGAATAGGCCACGCGTTTACAAATGTGGACAATGAGATAGATATTAGGCCACGGTTTCATTAACTTGCTAATAGGCTACGGTTTAAAACTGTATAGGCCACGGTTAAACAAGTGTGGATAGCTAAGACCACATTTGTCTACCTGTTGCCTAAAAAAATTTATTGTAAAATGCTTAAAACCGTGGGCTATACAATTTTTATTTAGAGACCACAGTTATAAAACCGTGGACTAAAACTAAATATGACTAAAACAAATATTTACTGAGAGAACCGTGGACTAAATGTGTCAAAAAATTGGGCCCAAAAGCTTTTACCCAGACAAAAACCGTGGACTATCTACCCACCATAAACAAAACAAAAAAAGCGCTAAACGAAAATTAAACAAAAACTAGGCGCTATTTTGACTAAAAAAATAAGGCACTGCACAATTCAACAAAAAAGAAGCCGCGAAGGACCTTCACCACTTGCGAAACCCTTGCAATCAGAAACCCTCACCACTTGCGAAACCTTCATCGTTACTTCAATCGGCAATCGACTTCTTCAATCGGCTTCTTCAATCGTCAGAAACCCTCACCACTTGCGAAACCTTCATCGTCACTTCAATCGTCACAGTCGGCTTCTTCAATCGGCAATCGAAAAGAACTTCGCCGAAGGACCACCACCACTTGCGAAACCTTCATCGTCAGAAACCTTTCTTCTTCGTTGACAGGTTCGTTCACTTTTTTCTTTCTTGCTCCCTCGTTTTTCACTTCCCTCTCTGCAGTTTATCTTCTTCACCTCCTTCTAGAAGACTCTAATCATAAATCTTAATAACATCTATTCTAATATTCTCGATGCTAGCCTTTCATAATACCTGTTGTTACCGCTATAGCATTGCAAAAGATTTCAGCAGCTTTAAGACTGCTCAATTTAGTCTTTAAGCCGCAAATTTTATGAACTAAGTTGATGAACATAAATAGACTTTAGAAATATTAAATAGGTTTTCATAGTTTAAGAATAAATAAGAGAGGGAGAAGTAGCATTTAGTTTGACAGAGTTTGGAACTTCAATAGCTTTGTATAAAACTTCACAAATGACTAGTTATTTAAATATAAAGAGATTGATTGTTTGTGATGCAATGATTCCATTAGGGAGAAGTAACAATTAGTTTGACAGAGTATGGGACTTGGCTATATCTCACTTCCTAAAGGCTTGTGTTGTGTTAGAATTTTAGGGTTGTAAGTTTCTTAGATTCGATTGAGTCCATCCACCCAAGTTCAAAGTGCAAAGCAGAGTTTAAATCAAAATGATAGAAATGCTTGTAAGTGTTGATTGGTCTTATTTCTTAGAAGCATTTAGGCCGGATGTTATTGAAAGATCATTAACTTAACTATATCACACCATGAATTTTCCAGAATGAGATAAACTTTGAACTTGCTAAAGTGGTTGGAGGTGTTTTTCATTCTATTGAATCAGATATAAATTTTTCATTCTATTGTCATTATAAATATTTTCTCGACTCTCAAGTATGTGACCGAGGAGGAAAAAACTCATTATGGGCCATACGCAAATAAAATTAGAGAAAAAACATCATTTTCCTCTGTTTCACTCACATTCCGTGAGGTGGAAAATAAGGTTGAAACCCTAAACACTATGTTTTTACCTCTTAAAGTTGTTTTTTCTAGAAATATATTTTTGAGTGACATATTTTCTTTAGACATAAACTTATAGAAGACAAATTCCTTAAGATAGGAATAGAATCTTGTGCTTAGAAGTTAGAACATCTCTGAAATGATAGAAATGCTTGTAAGTGTTGATTGGTCTTATTTCTTAGAAGCATTTAGGCTAGATGTTATTGAAAGATCATTAACTTAACTATATCACACCATGAATTTTCCGAATTGAGATAAACTTTGAACTTGTTAAAGTGGTTGGAGGTGTTTTTCATTCTATTGAATCAGTATATAAATTTTTCATTCTATTGTCATTAATTGTCATTAATATTTTCTCAAAGTGAGATTCGATTAGATTTAAACTCGCTCACTTACAAGCAAGCCATCCAAAAATTCATTGCAAGCTTCGATTCGCAGCATAGTTATCGAGGTAAATTAAACTCTGCTTTGGTTCATGAGTTTCCTACATGTTTATTTAGTTTTCTCGACTTTAATTTAACTCTATCGTTTATGGTTTGTTATCTTTGATTGTGTACCGTTGTTATCCTTATGTTATATAACACTTGTTTGAAAATTGAAACTCACTAAAGGCTTGTGTTGTGTTCTTTATTATGATTATTCTTGTTACTGCTCGTAGTGCATTTTTGCATTATGCTATAGCATCTATATCATAGTTCCTATTGTGCAAGATTTGATGTATACCTTTGTATGTATTAGATTTAATATCATGGACAAAGAGTGGACTAAACTCCCAAGATACAAGAGAGGTATAAGCGTGGTGTTAAGTCGTTTTTAAATTTTATGTATACTAAAGGAAAGCCTCAAGGACGCGAGATTTTATGTCCTTGTGCTAAGTGTAAAAATGATTCTTGGTTTAGAAGAAAAGTGGTATACAATCATTTAGTAGGCAATGGTTTTCTAAACGGCTACAACATTTGGGTAAACCATGGGGAGAATATATCGTCGCTCAGTGAGAACAAACAATGTGTTCGATGATCAAGAGGCTCACACGACGACATTGGTGGCTTATTGTACGACACATTCAGAAATGTGGCAGAAGCAGAAAGGGGAAATAAGGGTCCCAATGAGGATGCTAGAAAGTTCTACAACTTGATTAAGGAGGCTAAACAAGAGCTATACCCAGGATGCAAAGACTTCTCTACTCTATCATTCATTATTCGACTTTACTTGTTGAAGTGTCTACATGGGTGGAGCAATAATGCGTCGTTCACCGCCCTTTTAGAATTATTAAAGGAAGCCATGCCTGATTTAAACATCCCTGAATCTTTTAACAAAACAAAAGCCATGATTAGTGATTTGGGCCTTGATTATAAAAAAATTCATGCATGTCCAAATGATTGCATGCTATATTGGAAAGAGCATGAGAATGACACCTCTTGTAGTGTTTGTAAGTTGTCACGATGGAAGGAGTTTTCTCAAGTAGAAGGTGAGTTTGAGGAAGCAAAAAATGAACATAAAGTGCCTGCAAAGGTTTTGAGACATTTTCCATTGATTCCTCGGCTTCAAAGGCTATTTATGTGTTCAAAGACAGCCGAGTCAATGCGATGGCATGAAGAAGAACGCTCTAAGGATGGAAAATTGAGGCATCCTGCTGATGGCCAAGCATGGAAGGATTTTGATAGACTTCATCCAGAGTTTGCTTCAGATTCTCGTAATGTAAGACTTGGCTTAGCAAGTGATGGCTTCAATCCATTTCGGACCATGAGCATATCACATAGTACGTGGCCTGTCATGATGGTAGTATACAACTATCCACCTTGGTTGTCCATGAAGTCTGAAAGTACATTGTTGTCATTGTTGATTCCTGGACCAACATCACCGGGGAACAATATTGATGTGTACCTTCAACCGCTAATTGAGGAGTTAAAGGAGTTATGGGAATTAGGAGTAGAGACATAATGGAAAGAAAGAACTTAGGTCAGCACCACCATTGTTAAAAGGGACAGAAATTCTAGAAACCCTAAGATCTTTCAAGAATGAATTTGGAAAGAAGAAAAAGCGAAAAGTTGATGGTCCATGGAAGAAGAGATCAATTTTTTTTGAGCTTCCTTATTGGGCTGAAAATACATTGCGTCATAATCTTGATGTAATGCACATTGAGAAAAATATATTTGATAATATTATTGCGACTCTGTTGGATATGACTGGGAAGTCAAAAGATCATCTTAATGCTCGTTATGATTTGCAAGATATGGGAATTAGAAAGAAACTTCATCCAAAGGAGATTGGTGGTGGTCGTGCACAGTTTGCAAAAGCTTGTTTCTCGATGAACTCACATGAAAAGTCTATCTTCTGTAGTGTTTTTAAGGGTGCTAAATTACCAGATGGGACTGCATCAAATATTTCTAGGTGTGTGCAAATTGGTGATAAGAAAATATCGAACTACAAGAGCCACGACGCGCATTTCATGCTACATTACTTATTGACATGAATATTGCTTAATTAATGCATATATGATATTAACTTTGAAAATTGGATTGATGTCTATTTTTTGTGTGCTAAACAAATTAGATATGATTATTAAAACATTGTCTTCAATGATAACATTTAAATAAAAGTAGTAGTAGAAAAATAATTAAATAAAAGCAACAATTTTTAAATTGTGGTTTAAACTTATAAGCCACGGTTATTTACGTGTGGCTAAATGAAAACCGTGGCTAGAAGGTAGAGTACTAAACCGTGGCCTGTTTTAATAACTATGGCCACGGTTATTTACGTGTGGCCAAATGAAAACCGTGGCCGGAAGGTAGACTCCAAAACCGTGGTCGGAAGGTAGACAACAAAACCGTGGCTGGAAGGTATACTGCTAAACCGTGGCCTGTTTTAATAACTATGGCCACGGTTATAATTTTTTGTGGCCTAATGTTCCAAAACCGTGGCCTAAAGGAAAAGGCGACGGCCACCTAGACAGCGCCTAAAAAACCGTGGCTTAAACTTCAGGCCACGGTTTTTTAACTTCTAGCCACGGTTTTCGACCGTTGCCTAAGCTACTTTTTGTTGTAGTGTTTGTAAAATACGGATTGGATGGATTTTGTTATGATGGACCAGACATCCAGTAGACAAATGATTCATTTTGACACCCTTAATGTAAATGTTCAGTTTTTTATATTTTGACAAAAGCCGATGTACAAGCACTCTATTATGAATATTTGGTAGATGTCCATCTCTTCTTAGTCTTTTCGTCTTACCTAGAATACTCCAAAACTCCCATGAATAAAGTGCTTTCACTCATTCTTATTGCTCTTAACTTTGTGCTTGTATGTTACAAGATTTGTATCCTATAAATAGGACTTGTATGACAAGTAAAACAACCTTGAAGAGTACAATACAATAGTTTTATTATTCTCTCATTCTCTCATTTTCTTATTCTTTTTCTTGCTTTATTTTGGTTTATTTTATAACACGTTATCAGCACGAAGCTCTACCAAAATGATGGCTTAATAAGCTTGTGGGCTATTTGGGAAATATATGTCTCCTTCTACTATCTTATAGTTAATCTAACTCATGTTATCATGTTTTATTTTCTTATAGATTTTTATTCTATCTTTTTAATATATAAATTTTATTGAGAATTTCATTTAGCAACCACGGTTATCATATTTGTCTATTGTTGTTGAATTCCAAAAGAATTCATTATTCAAGCATCCTAGAAGGACTGCACAAAGAACTTGAAGCGTATCGTGTTTGTCTGTATTCATGATGAATTCTAGAAGAATTCATCATTCAAGCATCCAAAAAGGATTGCACAAATAACTGAATATTGGAGCATCCTATAGGATTGCTCAAAGTGTGGAAGTTTGTGATATAGATCTTAAAGAACTGGAAAAAAAAGTTCAATCATCTATGAAAGATTGCTCAAAGCATGATAATTTTTTTTTCTGTCATCGCTTAGATTTGAGATATAGCTCCTGAAGAACAAATGTATGATTTTTCTTGATCATCGCTTATGATAGAGTTCTTGAAGAACTGAACCTTGACCATGATCAAAATCTAAAAGATCTATTTGATCTTAGTATAATTGAATCAAAGGAATATGAGAGAAATTTTATTTTACTTGATATTCTCCTGGAGTACGTAGCATAAATGAGAAAATATTTTCAATGAGAAAATATTTTACTTCAATCCTTTAACTTTTGTGTATTACTGGTCCCCAAAGGAAGTTGGGAATTTGAGGGAATAATATAAGGTGATATTTGTAAACAAGTACACCAATCATGTGAACCACTTAGATATTTATGATTTTATTTGATGCATCAACTAGATGGTCATATAAATTATATATATTTTTTTGTCAATTCACAACTGGAAGTTTTTGAGATTGTTTACTCAACTAATTTGAGTAAGAGGTCATTATGTGAATTCTCTTGAAAGCATCTGATGAATATTGTATGTCTATTAAAATTGACATTGAACATCATGTATCATATATTCATCCATAAAATGCTCTTGAAGAACCATTTATTAGACATCTAAACTTAATTATATGACCAATTCTAATGAGGCGAAACTTCCAATTCCTACTTGGGAACATCCAATCTTGTAGGCTGACACATTGATACACATCAAACCAATAAATTATCATATGTAAGTTCTTTACAATTGATTTTTGGTCAATGACCTAATATTCTCCATCTGATATATTTTTGATATGTTGTGCATGCTATATAAGATGAAGGAATATGCAAATGAGAGAGAAATGAGATGAAGTTAAAGTGGATCCAACCACATTGCAAAAAGTTACAAAAAGTTAAAAAAAATCCAATACCTACTTCAAATCTTAAAAGTCGAGTAAAAATCAGGGAAAAAGCAAAAAGCTATCAAATTTTTGTCTTTTAGCGAGTAGTTTTTATTTTTGCTCTAAAATTGGTATAGGTGGCAGGCTCATAAGTGGACTATTTTTTACATTTCCTTAGCATATGAATTAACTAAATATTTTTTTTTGACGTGAACATATGAGTTGACTAAATAGATATATGGACACCACAAAAAATTGACTAAATAGCGGCGCATAATTCGCGGCGGGTGCTACAACCGCCGTCGCTAATTTTCACTCGCGGCAGTTCCAATTTTAAAGAAAAAAAGAAGTAGCGCGAGATTACAGTGTGACACCCGCGAACGAAGAAGATTTGGGGTTACTGCAAAAACGATTTGGGGGTTTCTCAGTGAGCATTTCAACGAAGAAGAAGGAGGTTTCAACGAAGAGAGAAGAGAAGCAGAAGATTTGGGTTTCAACGAAGAGAGAAGAGAAGCAGAAGATTTGGGTTTCAGGTTTCAACGAAGAAGGGTTTCGTTTTTTCCCCTCTCATCTCTCAGGTACTTCTTTCTCCTCTCGTATTTCCTTCCTCTTCCTGTTAGGGTTTCATACATTTTTTTGACAAGCTTCATCTTCCTCTTCCTTCATCTGATAACTGATTTTCAGGGTTAGGGTTGCAGAAACGCTTCCTCTTCCTTCATTAGAAAAGCTTCCTAGCTTCATCAGGTAACTGATTTCTTCCTTTATCACTAACTAGTTCCTTCTCTTCCTTCATCGCTATTTTGTTCTTACCATTTGAAACTCAGAATCGAAAAGTTTGTGAATGCGTTTACCCCTTTGAGTATATTCTGAATCGAAAACTTTCTTCAATCAATTTCCATCACTGTATATAGATTACTGCTTAGGGTTTTCGATTTTCCAATTTGTGATTCTGAAACTAGTGTGATTTGTGGTGCTTTATCTTATTTTCTTTTAATTTGAAGCTAAACTAGTTTTTGTTTTATTACAAGATTGCTATTGTAAAGATTAATGTTGTCAATTTTTGATCAAAGATGTATCAGATTTCTTTTTGTGATGATCACCTTAGATGCTGCCTGCATGTGTTTGTATCGAATAGTTGTAAGTACATTTGGTCAGTGTTTAATTTTTACACGGCGTTTGGCATTATAACGGTAGGCATGGCTCGGTCTAAGGTCTCGATAATCATCGCATCTTATTGATTGTTAACTTATCGCTTTAAAAAGTGACCGTGTAGATTAAAGTCATCAATTTTCAACCAAAACGGATCTCGATATTATATTACTATCCGATCATTATCGACAAAATAAACACCGATTATTCCTTTTCACAGAAAGCTTTTGATGCTCAATCGCTCAAGTGTTCCTCGTCGTGATCCAATCCCTTTTCGCTCAATCATTCTCTTCACTCCGATTTCAATCGCTCGGTGCCCTTTAATCGCTCACCAAGAAGTTTCTAAATCCTCTCACCTCTGTAATCTATAAGTTGATTTCTAATTTGCTTGCTCTTTAGGGTTTTAAAAATTAAATTCCAATTTCAATGCTTTGAGAGTTGATTTTGTTGTTTGTGAATTCATTGTAATATTGTAAATTACTTGTCGTGGATGATGCCTTTGGTTAATGCAATTTGGGTTTTCAACCTTTGTGCAATGAATCATTAATGAAATTTGGGTTATTCTTCTTTGGTCTTTTAATGGAAAGATGCCGGTTTATGAGTATTGTTGCTTGGTTTATAAATGTGCAGAGTTATAAAACAATATAAACCGATAATTGTTGTAGGTTATATATGCTAGTTTATGAGTATTGTTGCAGTTATAAATGTGCGGTGTTTATGAGTATCTCATATTGATATAAATGTGTAGGTTTTTAAATCTCTGTGGTGTTTAAATCATATCGATATTCATTTAAGCAATATAAATGTGCGGGTTGTTTAAATCTCTCTTTGGTTTCTTGTTGTCGTTACCAATATAAATGTGCAGGTTATAAGTGCTAGTTTATAGATGGTTTATGTAACACCCCCTTTTCTAATTATAATTTAAACGCGCAATTATCAGAGTCACCACGAGGGCGCTACATTTTTCACCATATAAACTCCAAATTGATTTAAAATAAATCCTCAAAAACATAAATAATTAATCTCTAAGCAGCGGAATCACAAACTCATTTAACACCTCCAAAAATAATTAAACATTAAACCAAAACTCCAAAAATAAATGATAATAGTTCGGAAAACGGTAACTACGACCCTCCCCGGTGTTACGCATCAGAGCTGACACATACCCAACGAGAAGGAGACTACACCTAGCAATCCTCCACGAGTACTAACGATCACCTGCAGCGTTGCCACATAAGAGCAACATTCCAAGCGAAGGGTGAGCTTAACGAAAATAATAGGTAAATGATAGCAGTATATAAGCAGCAGGTAAATAACGATAACACAGAAGTCAATACATCATAACACCACGCAAACTCAAACTATTTAATTAATGGATATTACATCATCATGTCTCGTTATAACCCACTTCATAAAGATACCACGTATTGTAGCATCACAGCTACCTCGTAACAAAAACATCACACAAGACACCGACTCGTAACACAGAAAGTCAACACCAAGACACATTATATATTTATGTATGGACTATGCAACAATGCAACCCCTCTGGGCATATGCATGCGGTACCGATCTCAAACACAACTAAGCCACGACGGGCGAGAGGCCGAAGCCTATACCACCAACAACAATCTCAAGAGGCCGGAGCCTATACCACCAACAACAATCTCAAGAGGCCGGAGCCTATACCACCAACAACAATCTCAAAAGGCCGGAGCCTATACCACCAAGAACAATCTCAAAGAGGC
Organism: Oxytropis ochrocephala; assembly: GCA_020916435.1. Lineage (NCBI taxonomy): Eukaryota > Viridiplantae > Streptophyta > Magnoliopsida > Fabales > Fabaceae > Oxytropis > Oxytropis ochrocephala. Next base: position 98,824,725 of record CM037088.1, on the reverse strand, counting down.
CGGAGCCTATACCACCAAGAAATGCATATGACAATGTGACTCATGACTCATGCACTAATCACACAACTCAAAGTATTTAATTAATAAATACTATACCACCATAACTCATTGTAAATTACTTCATAAAAATTATCACGCGTTGTAGTATCACAACTACCTCGTAAAACGACATCAGAACAACATAGGAATAGTGGCAATACATGCTAAACACGTGCGACAAGTATGTGCTAAACAAAGACCAACAACAAAGACAAGAACAAAGAGTACGACAACACGTAAGACATCATTATTTATACTCAACAACAAAGCAGCAAGGACAACAAAGAAAACGACAACATTAACAACATAAAAACGACACCTTTTATTTCAAACCGACAAAGACCTACTCTAGTGCAAACAACACTATTATTGTTCAAAGAAAAGAATAGCCATGTTCCCTTATGAAATAACACTATTTATTCCAAGAAGAGAGAAACATATCCCATTATAAAACAACAACAATACAAAGATGTGAATAGTGACATTAAATTGCAAAACAACACTTATTCTTTACAAAAACAAAGAAGGCATTTCTTTTGTAAAAACATCAAGACATTTCTCCAACAAGACAAAGAAATAAATCGGTTCCAAAAACAAAGAACATTTAATTGCATAACAAAGATCAAAACAGCACATTTATAACATAAAAACAGCATCTCATTTTTTGTACAACGGCACAAATTTATTTTTATAAAACAAAGAAATCATATACTAAATAAAAGCAAAGAAGACAAAGAACATTTATTTTTATAAAACAAAGAAATTTCATATGACAATTAAAAATAGCAAGACAGCAACAATAAACGGTTTATTTTGCCTTAAAAGTAGAATATTCAGTTAGGCCTCTGAATAAGCTTTCCAACGCATTTTAGAACACCTCAATCGGGTTCCCTGCCTCGAAGATATCCAATTTACAAAAAACAGTAACAACACTTTATTTTTTTGACAAACAGCAACAGCAACATTATTTTTAAAAACAGCAACAACACCTTATTTTTTTTTAAAAAACAGCACAGCAACCTTTTTTTTTTGACAAACAACAAAAGCATACAAAACATACCATTCTTCACATCTCAAACACACAATCCCACATTTCTGAATTTATTCACAAACTTATTGTATTTATTCACACAATCATAAACCAACAATTTGACTACTACATAAGTCTCAAATACTCAAATAAATTATAACACCACATACTTCACATCCTAATTCAATCTCAATCACTCCATCACATATTCTCAACATTACATAACATGAAATCCATCCTAAAGCTCATCAAATCACCCAACTCAATATTCAATTTTTTTTATCTCATATAACAATCACAACACAAATTGATTTTACAAGCCCTAACTACCCATACACCCATCATAAACGCATTATCAACGTTAAACCCACCCTTACCTCAAATACGTAAGCTCCTAGCACGAAGAAGATGATCACGCACGAAAACACCGCAACACGAAAGCTCTTCCTTTCCCTCTTCTTCTCACCGCCGTCACACTCTTTCTTTCTCCTCTTCTCTTCTCTTTTCTCTCTCTATTTCGACTCACACTCTCTCTTTCTCTCCTCTTTCTATTTTTGATTCCTTTTAAATGAACATCAACACTCTAACCCTTTTTAATTTGATTTTTAATTCCCAACCATATGCTACTTTTCCTCCTACTTTTCCTCCCTCCTATAACCACTTTGGTTTTCCCTAGAAACTTGCTTTTAATAATAACAATAATAATATTAATAATAATAATAATAATAATAATATTAATAATATTTATAACATCAATTTTAGTCCTTCTCAACATGGTCCCTATGTCAAAAACTCTCCAATTTGTTCCACTACCCTATCAAATCAACTCCAAATAATTTCTAATAAAATTTGGGGCGTTACAACTCTCCCCCACTTAGAATATTTTCGTCCTCGAAAATTTAACTAATAGGAACATGTTATGCTCTAACCAGTTCATACCCAAGATTACAATTACCCCATCCAACGGCAAACAAAAATTCATAACAAAGTCTCTGTCGAAGATCGACAAGGGACACAGAGAACACACCAGGCAATACAAGATCAATCATAGCAGACAACACAAGACCTAGACGTTCACAACATTCGACAGCAATAAACAACAACAACATAACTATACCTTAGAACGAGTACCAAGACTCGAGGGTTAATAGACTCGACGACTCGATAACTTGGCCGGACAGACCGAACTGCTCTGATACCACTAATGTAACACCCCCTTTTCTAATTATAATTTAAACGCGCAATTATCAGAGTCACCACGAGGGCGCTACATTTTTCACCATATAAACTCCAAATTGATTTAAAATAAATCCTCAAAAACATAAATAATTAATCTCTAAGCAGCGGAATCACAAACTCATTTAACACCTCCAAAAATAATTAAACATTAAACCAAAACTCCAAAAATAAATGATAATAGTTCGGAAAATCGGTAACTCACGACCCTCCCTTGTTACGATCGAGTCGACACACATACCCAACGAGAAGGAGACTACACCTAGCAATCCTCCACGAGTACTAACGATCACTGCAGCGTTGCCACATAAGAGCAACATTCCAAGCGTAGGGGTGAGCTTAATGAAATAATAGGTAAATGATAGCGAGATATAAGCGCAGTAAATAACGATAACACGTAAGTCAATACATCATAACACCACGCAAACTCAAACTATTTAATTAATGGATATTACATCATCATGTCTCGTTATAACCCACTTCATAAAGATACCACGTGATTGTAGCATCACAAATACCTCGTAACAAAAACATCACACAAGACACCGACTCGTAAATACGTAAAAGTCAACACCAAGACACATTATATATTTATGTATGGACTATGCAACAATGCAACCCCTCCGGGCATATGCATGCGATGCCGATCTCAAACACAACTAAGCCACGACGGGCGAGAGGCCGAAGCCTATACCACCAACAACAATCTCAAGAGGCCGGAGCCTATACCACCAACAACAATCTCAAGAGGCCGGAGCCTATACCACCAACAACAATCTCAAAAGGCCGGAGCCTATACCACCAAGAACAATCTCAAAGAGGCCGGAGCCTATACCACCAAGAAATGCATATGACAATGTGACTCATGACTCATGCACTAATCACACAACTCAAAGTATTTAATTAATAAATACTATACCACCATAACTCATTGTAAATTACTTCATAAAAATTATCACGCGTTGTAGTATCACAACTACCTCGTAAAACGGCATCAGAACAACATAGGAATAGTGGCAATACATGCTAAACACGTCGACAAGTATGTGCTAAACAGCACCAACAACAACACAAGAACAGTAGCACGACAACACGTAAGACATCATTATTTATACTCAACAACAGCAGCAAGGACAACAACAAAACGACAACATTAACAACATAAAAACGACACCTTTTATTTCAACCGACAGCACCTACTCTAGTGCAAACAACACTATTATTGTTCAAAGAAAAGAATAGCCATGTTCCCTTATGAAATAACACTATTTATTCCAAGAAGAGAGAAACATATCCCATTATAAAACAACAACAATACAGCATGTGAATAGTGACATTAAATTGCAAAACAACACTTATTCTTTACAAAAACAAAGAAGGCATTTCTTTTGTAAAAACATCAAAGACATTTCTCCAACAAGACAAAGATCAAATCGGTTCCAAAAACAAAGAACATTTAATTGCATAACAAAGATCAAAACAAAGACATTTATAACATAAAAACAGCATCTCATTTTTTGTACAACGGCACAAATTTATTTTTATAAAACAAAGAAATCATATACTAAATAAAAGCAAAGAAGACAAAGAACATTTATTTTTATAAAACAAAGAAATCATATGACAATTAAAAATAGCAAGACAGCAACAATAAACGGTTTATTTTGCCTTAAAAGTAGAATATTCAGTTAGGCCTCTGAATAAGCTTTCCAACGCATTTTAGAACACCTCAATCGGGTTCCTGCCTGAAAAGATATCCAATTTACAAAAACAAGAATAACACTTTATTTTTTTGACAAACAAAGACAGCAACCTTATTTTTAAAAACAGCAACAACACCTTATTTTTTTTAAAAAAACAGCACAGCAACCTTTTTTTTTTGACAAACAACAATAGCATGCAAAACATACCATTCTTCACATCTCAAACACACAATCCCACATTTCTCAATTTATTCACAAACTTATTGTATTTATTCACACAATCATAAACCAACAATTTGACTACTACATAAGTCTCAAATACTCAAATAAATTATAACACCACATACTTCACATCCTAATTCAATCTCAATCACTCCATCACATATTCTCAACATCACATAACATGAAATCGATCCTAAAGCTCATCAAATCACCCAACTCAATATTCAATTTTTTTATCTCATATAACAATCACAACACAAATTGATTTTACAAGCCCTAACTACCCATACACCCATCATAAACGCATTATCAACGTTAAACCCACCCTTACCTCAAATACGTAAGCTCCTAGCACGAAGAAGATGATCACGCACGAAAACACCGCAACACGAAAGCTCTTCCTTTCCTCTTCTTCTCTCACCGCCGTCACACTCTTTCTTTCTCCTCTTCTCTTCTCTTTTCTCTCTCTATTTCGACTCACACTCTCTCTTTCTCTCCTCTTTCTATTTTTGATTCCTTTTAAATGAACATCAACACTCTAACCCTTTTTAATTTGATTTTTAATTCCCAACCATATGCTACTTTTCCTCCTACTTTTCCTCCCTCCTATAACCACTTTGGTTTTCCCTAGAAACTTGCTTTTAATAATAACAATAATAATATTAATAATAATAATAATAATATTAATAATATTTATAACATCAATTTTAGTCCTTCTCAACATGGTCCCTATGTCAAAAACTCTCCAATTTGTTCCACTACCCTATCAAATCAACTCCAAATAATTTCTAATAAAATTTGGGGCGTTACAGTTTATAAGTGCAGATTTTTAAACAATATAAACCGGTATCAATTACTAATATAAGTGCAGGTTTCTTGTAGTATGAAGGGCCCCACTTTAATTATTCGCACAGGGCCTCCGTTTTGTTTGGGCCGACCCTGGTTAGTAGTATTGAAAAATAACGAATGCTTAAGAACTAGAGTTTCAGCCATGTAAAAATGTACGCATTTGTCCCCTGAGTTTGATTACAGTGCTTGAATTATGCTTATGTATCATGATTGTGAAATGTCTTGGTTTATTTCTACTGCTTTTGAAAATAGGGGACTGCATTGTCTCATAGTTTTGAGCCCGTGTTGGCTGATATTTTTGTTTACTAATTTTGTATTGTTAATAATTTTGTTGTCTCATTAATGATTCTACGCTATCGCGCAGAATATGATCTTTTAGAAATGGATAAGTCTTGGATTACGGTCGCTAAACACACGATGAATATAAGGAAGGGGTGAAGGGATTCATTAACTTCGCTTTTAAACATGGTGCGGTTAATCGGAAAATATTATGTCCTTGTCGAGAATGTGGCTTCAAAAAAGGAGGACTTGGGATGTGGTATATGACCACTTAAGATGTACGCCATTTCCAGTAGGATATACTTGTTGGTCCTATCATGGGAGATAGAAAACCATAACGCCTCGGGCAGTAACACTCAACATGCAACTCAAAGCACAACTGTTGAAGATCCCATCCAAAATATGATTAATGATGCTTTTGGTATCGATGGCCACTGTGCAAATGAAGTACCGGTTGCATCCAATGTAGAGTTTCGAGAGAGATGAGGATGTGATTCAAAACACCAATCTAGAAAGGAATGAACCAATGAATTTTATGAATTAGCAAGAGATGGAGAACAACCCTTGTATGAAGGTTGTACAAACTATTCAAGGTTATCTTTTTGGTGAAGTTATATCATATCAAATGCTTGTGTGGAATGAGTGACAAGGCCATGACAATGATTTTAGAACTTTTGCAAGATGCATTCAAAAATGCAAAGATTCCAAGTTCATTTTATGAGGCAAAGAAAACAATCACCAAACTTGGTTTGAACTATGAAAAGATACATGCATGTCCGAATCATTGTATGCTCTATTGGGGAAATACTAAGACGAAGCAAGGGAAAATTGTAAAGTTTGTCACACTTCTAGATGGAAATCAAGGAAAAAGCCCGGGTACTGAAGTTAACACCGATGACAATAGTATGAAGAAAGTTCCCGCAAAAGTTCTTCGCTACTTTCCGTTAAAACCCGATTCACAGAGACTATTTTTATCTTCAAAGACAGCCGAGGACATGATATGGCATGCTACTAATAACAATAATGATGGAATGATGAGACATCCTAGAGATTCTCGAAGCTTGGAAACGATTTGACTCAACACACTCTTTGTTTGCATCCGATGCACGAAATGTTCGCTCTTGGGTTAGCTATCGACGGTTTTAATCCCTTTGGTGTTATGAGTTCAAATTATAGTATTTGGCCGCTTATTCTCTTTCCTTACAACACTCCTCCATGGGTGTGCATGAAATGACATCTTTTATAATTTCGATGATAATCCCCGGGAAAAAATGCCGTGCAATAATATAGATGTCTACTTGCAACCTCTTATTAGAGAATTAAATGAATTGTGGACAACAGGTGTGGATGCTTATGATTCTTTCAAGCGTGAGATGTTTAAATTACATGCAGCGTTAGTGTGGACAATAAGTGATTTTCCTGGTTGGGAACACTTTCTGGTGGAACACATACACCGGACTTGCTTGCCCATCATGTAACTTTGACTCTATTCCTTGTCGCCTTCCTCATAGTAGAAAGTGGTGTTTCATGGGTCATCGTCGTTTTCTTGACAGAGGCACCGATTTAGATTGAACCAGCATTCGCCTTCAACGGTGAGCAAGATTTGCGTAGTCCGCCAAAAATATTGTCCAGTTCTCGATATTCTTGGGCAGGTTTTTAACATTGAAAATAAATTTGGACTAAGACTAGAGAATGAGGGGACAAGAAAAAGAACAAGAGGTGCGCGACTTCCACAGGGTAACACTACTCAACAATGGAAAAAAAGTATATTCTTTGAGCTTCCATATTGGAAAGATAACTGCTTGCGCCACAACCTTGATGTGATGCACATTGAAAAGAATGTATGTGATAATATCTTACACACTCGCTAAATGATAGTGCAAAGTCAAAAGATCACATCAATGCTCGAAAAGATCTTAAAGATATGGGCATAAGACCGCACCTTTGGCCGATGAAAATGGAAAATATCCTTTAAATTTGTCTTTACAATGACTAAAATGGGCAAGAGAGCTTTTTGGCAACTTTAAAGAACATGACCGTGCTTTGATGGTTATTCGAGCAACATTTCAAGGTGCATTGACTTAGATAATCTTAAGTTGAATGGAATGTTAAAAAGTCATGATTGTCATATATTGATGGAGCAATTGCTACCAAGTTAGCCATGCGAACATCATTGCCCAATGAGGTTTCAATTTGTGTTGATTGAGTTATGCTCATTCTTTAGACAAATATGCAGTAAAGTATTGAAAATTGAAGATTTGGACAAATTGAATAATCAAATTGTCGTCACTTTATGCCACATGGAAATGTTATTTCCTCCTTCATTTTTCATCATTATGGTTCACTTGGTTGTTCACCTTGTGGAAGAAGCTAAGCTTGGAGGTCCTGTCCATTATCATTTGGATGTATCCAATAGAGAGGTAAAATATATGTTTTAGCTTCTTTTTAAATGTTTTCAATTTGATAATGTAATGGTTATTCTAAACGACATTTGCATATATAGGTATCTTGGACATTTAAAATCCTACGTTCAGTAATAAAGCACGCCCCGAAGGTCTATAGCGTAAGGTTACCTAATGGAAGAAATCCTTACCTTTTGTTCAAGGTATTTAGACAATATTGAAACAAGAATGAATAGACCTCCTCGTGTAGACGATGAACCCGACACCATGGAGGCTCAGTCACGGATAACTGAACTATTTCCTATAATTGGAAAATCGGTTGGTGGTTCTTCGATTTTACTCTTACACCAAGAGAAAAGTTACGTGCTCATCGACACGTGCTAACAAATTGTCAAGTTGTTGATTATTATCTTCAGTAAGTATTTCTTCACTTAGATTGACCGTTCGTTTTATTTTTCGTGGGTACATCTAATACTATAAAATTACATAGGCAATTTAGAACTATTGTGCGAAGGAAACTTAGGGGAAAAAATGCTTGAGATAGACAAACAGAGTTCATAGAGAATTGCGTTCGTTGGTTCGCCAATCGTGTAAGTGTTTATGCTATTTCTATTTCATTAATATTTCTATTTCATTAATATTTTCGCAATGTGATTAATAATCTACACTATGACATTCAGATTGGGAATAATCTTGACACTCTTAGCATACAAGATAAAGATGTTCTTGTTAGTCTTGCACAAGGTCCTTTTAATCAAGCTAGAAGGTTCACCGCGTTTAATATTAATGGATACAAGTTTCGGACTTTAGAACGAGACAAGTTTCTAAAAACTCAAAATAGTGGAGTTTTTGGCATGTTTGGAACGAGAAGTTATTCAAGCAGTAGTGATACTCAAATGAGGTTTGGAGGGGTGCCTTACTATGGACGATTAGTAGACATCATTGAGTTGAGCTATAGTGGTTTCACAAAGAGTCATGTTTAAATGTGAATGGGCTAATACCACTAATCCAAGAGGTTTGAAGATGAATAAGTTGGGCTTTACCTCTATCAAGTTTGCACGAAATATACATAGTGGAGAACATGAAGATGATGAACCATACATTAGAGCTTAGAAGCTCAAATGGTCTATTATGTAGAGGATGAGAATGAACAAGGTTGGAGTATACCAATTCATTTGAAACCAAGAGACTTGTATGATATGGGTGAAGATGAGAATGAAATTGTGGCATCCAACGAGACATACCCATCACAAAATCTGGAACAATTTTTCTTGGATGATAATACACATATTCCTTTAGCAAGAGTAGTTTTAGATAATGAACCTGAAAGTTCAAATTTTAATGAAAATGTTGATGACGATGATCAAGATATGGTTTTATGAATGTGATTGGTAGTTCATTCTATGTAATATTGTTGCTAACTCTTTTAGTTTAACTATGACATAGTTTGTTTGAGATTGATCTCAATCCTTTTAATGTTTCCATTAAATGATTTACTTTACTTAATTCCTTTTTGATACGGTGTTATGAATTTATCGTCCATTACTTATGCTAATCAAATCAAGGTTTATGATTATGTCGTAAGCTTTATGCCATTACTTGCTAACCAAAGTGAGTTTTCTAATTTAATACGTGCATGTGAGTTTTCATAGAATATATGCATGCGATTTCTTCGATTTTGATTTATTGCCTAACATGTATTGGTAGGTATGCCTCCTAAAAGAAGATATGATGGCCTCCGTAATGGTCAACCCACATCCGCTCAAGGACATGATTCTTCTGTGAGAGAAGCACCCATAGGGTACCGCTACCCCAAAGGGTGTCTATGCCTAACCCATCTTCATCTTTGGAAGATGACATTCCCGAGTTCGATGATGTGCCCTTTCCAAATGAAGTCGGTATCTCGTAAGGTTCATCTTCAAAAATACCCAAGACTAATCCCAAATGGATAGTGGATGTTATTGGTAAATAAACTCTAATTAGGTGGTGTATTTTCCATTATTTATATTTCGTGTACTAATATTTTGACTTATTTTGTGTTAGATGAGGAGGGTAATCGCAGCCCAAAGAAGCCTAAAAGTGCGAGATTTGATTCCAAACCGCCTAGGATTCAAAGTTATGACCCAATGGAATGCAAAAATCAACCAGCTGGACTGTCTGTCTGGTTTATTAGGAGGGTTTTTGGGTTTTCTTGGAAATCATTTTGACAAATTCCCTATTTTGTACAGTGATTGGCGTGAAGTCCCTATGGATTACAAAAATAATTGTTATGAGAAAGACATAAAGGTATAGAGCAAAATTACTTAATACATTTTATTGTTATTTATGTTTTGTTACTAACATCTTTTATTGTAATTGTATTAAAGACAAAATTTGTGGTAAATGATGGAGCTCACAAGAAATGGATTTTATCAAGCTTGGGAAAGAAATGGAAGGACGATCGTTGCAAGCTTTTTAAAGAAAATTATAACTGGGAGCTTACTCGTGAAGAAAATACTCGGAACCCACCGGAGGACATTCCCCAGCATCATTGGAGGAAGTTTTTGGAGTATAGGTGAAACACCTGAAACTATGGTAATAACATAACTTTTCTTAAATTGGTTGTTTGTTTAATTTGATTAGTATCGCCTTAATTGGTTTCATTTCTTTGTTATTGATATTGTGGATGCATAATTTTTTCCCTATTATATCCTTCAGGAATGAAACATTAATAATTTTTTCCCTATCATATCCTTCAGGAATTAATATAAATTACTTTGTTAATGACTTTGTTTATAGGCAATGGCAGATCAAAATGCTGAAACCGCCAAAAACAAAAGTTCCTCATACATTAGGGGCTAAGACAATTGCCAGAAAGCAACATGAGATGGTATCATATCTCATTTTTTCTATTGTTTGAAAATCATAGAAAATGGTTTAACTATATTTATATGGTGATACGATTTAGGAAGAGCGAGATGGGCGGACTTATACTAGAGCGGATATGTATGAAATTGCTCATAAAAATCAATCGCTGGTGATTTTGTTAATGATGAAGCAAGACAAAACCATGTAAGTCCAATATCATATATGTATAGCTATGTTTGATTGCAACATATCATATTATTGGGCACATCGTAAAATCTTTATGTCTTTCTTCAATACATGTAGGAAAAATTACAACAAGCGCTTCTTGAGGTTCTTCCGAGCATATGAAGCCTTTATTGAAGTTTTCGGGAAAGAACATCCCGGTATAGTCGAGGCATGGGACTCGGTGTAACACCAACTCACTCTGAAACAGCTCGTTCTACGACAGATTCATATGATTTTCAAGCTAATGAAAAGATGTCACGAGATCACAGAGTCAAATTGATTCTTTACAAGCACAATTTGTTGAGGTTGAAAGTTTAAAGGCAAAAGTTGCTGAAGTTGATGCTCTAAAGGAACAAGTTGCTGAATTACCTCTTTTGAAGGAACAACTTGCTTTTGTTATGCAACTTCTTAAGCAAAATCCGGTGAGACAATATTTGTCTTAATGCATTAAATCATGCTTATTGATCCAATGGAAAAGTTGCTAATTTATGACGATTACTGCTTGATTATTTATGACGATTACTATCATGATTATTTATGACGATTACTGCTTGATTGGTTATGAAGTCAATTATGGTGCATTTTTCATTGGCACATACTCTTGTTATAAATGGGGTGAGCACACTGACACATACTCTTATTAGATGACTGGTTTCGTTTGTCCATCTAAGCCTATTTTAAGTCAAGCTTCGGTTTTTGAATGACTGTAGCGTAGTCGCTTCTTCTCTTAGATGAATTCGGTTTGTGTGATTCTGCTTTTTTAAGGAACAGTAAAAAATCTTCCATTACCAGAATGACACGTAAGCATAGTGCAAGAACCAAGTTTATGTTATTATTATCATTTTCTCTTGCAAAGTTTTGATTTGTTCATTTTTCTTCATTGGTGTGAAGGGTTTTCATTTTTTGAATTGGGATTCTGTGAAATCTAGTAATGGGTCAATTTGGATTTGTCTATGTGGTAAGGGATTCATGTTAGTTAGCTCACCATGTCTTTGTAGATTCTTTTATTCTTTGTTTTTGAGAGATTGATAGTTACCTCTCGAATGCTTGAGCCTTTTTCGCTATATTTGCTCTATCTTTGTGTATAAGGAATTTGGTAATTTTTGAACTTGTGGTGCTTGAGTTTTGAAGAAATTTAGTCCGGTCTTAGTTTTAGTGCTATTGTTTGAATTGAATCAATTGTACACTCAGTAGCATCGACACTCTGTATGGGAGAGTTTGTGGTTTGGATTTGTAATGTGAAATGGAGAAAACATATATGTCAGGGAGGTTAAGATAATTAAGAGATCTTAATTAATTATTCATATTATTAATTGTCTTATTGGGAGGTTGTGAAGTCAACAATAATTGTTCATTACTTGGGTTTTAGTTTTGGCTACAATATTGATTCTAACTTAATTTATGGCTCTTTTTTTCTAGTCGCTTAACTTGGAATCACAAGATGATTTGAGACGCTCTTCCGTGCCACCACACAGACAAAATGAAGCAAGCCCATCCCGTAGGACATCTAGATAGATGATTCTATTTGGTTGTATTTTGATGTTATGAACTAGTTTTGCTAGTTGGTTGTACTTTGAGATTTTATGAACTAATTAAGTCGGTTGTACTTTGATGTTATGAACTAATTTAGTTGGTTGTATTTTGGTGCCATGAACAACTAGATTTGGATGTATGAACTAAGTTCTAGTTATTATGAACTAAATTTGGTTTCTAGAAGGTCAGTATGTGATTTTGGCATAATTGTATTTTCTTTAATAGGTACAAGTTGGGTTAGAAAGGTACGTAAACAAAAATCGGGTTTAAAATTTAAAAAAATTATTTTTTTAACTTGCGCGCGCTGCAACCGCCGCTAGTGTTGGTGGGAAAATTTTGGCGCGTAGCTTTGCGATAGTTAATAACCGCCGCTAGTGTTGGTGGGAATTTTTGGCGCTCACCTGCTTGCAGAAAATTCAAAATGCTTGTTGACGGCAGTTGCGAACCGCCGCCACACGTCGCGGCGGTTTGTCAGCGACAGTTCTTGAACCGCCGCCAAAACTACTCGGCGGCGCTAGAAATAACGGCAGCACAGAACCGCCGCCACAAAGATAAATCCACGGCGGTTAGAACCGCCGCCGCTCTCACTTTTACCCGCCGCCGTTCCTCCGTTTCTATGTAGTGGGATATATAGATCTCAAACTTAGGATTTTGAGATGAGATCTAAATCCAGTTACCATTCAGGCCAATCTATCTTAGTCATTAGTTAACCCGTTTAAAACATTTTCTAGTATTTAAATACCTTTTTGGCTAAATATAGGTCATTTTTTTATAAACCAGATTTTTTTGGTATAAACTGAGTATCCTTTTTGCGTAACTGCAGACTAATCCTCCAATCCGAGTAGAACCATAATGGGTGACAAAGCTCTCCTTCAAGAGTTTTAACGCTACTGGATTCTCAATGCTGGATTAAAACTATAGACCTTTATTAAATTGGAATAGACCATTACCATCTTATCTAAACACTTTTGGGTTTATAACCCACATTGAACATAATACGTCTACAACCGTAATTGCTAAACTTTTTTTTATTCATAATTGCTGATAGGCTTAAATATGTTTTTACCCCCTGCAAATAGGGAGAGTTTTGCTTTTACCGCATGCAAAATTATTTTTTTTTAAAAAACCCCTTGCAAAATCAACTTTTTTGGTTTTAGTCCTTCTGTTAGATGGACGTTACAAAAAAACATCTATGTAGCATTTTTAAATACGTTTACCCCTGCAAATAGGGGGTGTTTTGCTTTTACCCCCTACAAAAAAAATCTAAATCCCCTTCTTCTTTCTCAGCACCCACCCAACCTCATATCAACTTTTTCATCTCCAACACAAACCAACGTTTCCATATCAAACCAGAACCCATCTTCTCATCTTCTTCGTCTCTCTCTCTCTCTCTCACTCTCTCACTGAACCAACAAACCATGAGCACAACATGTAATTAACTTTTATCACGATTCTGATTTTAGGGTTTGTTTCAAGTTTTATGGATTGTTGTTTATGAATTGTTCTTCATCTCAAAATCAAGGTTTTATGGGTTTAATAAATGTGTGCGGTTTAATTAAACTATGTGCTGGTTCTATGAGAAATAGAAGATGGTTTCTAGTTTGAGATTTGGAATGAGAAAAAATAATGGTGGTGAAGAACGAGAGAGAGAGAGAGAGATATGAAGTTTGAGGTTTGAACCATTTTGTTCTGTTGAATATTAGGGATTTGATTGTGGAAGTAAGAGTTGAATGGAGAAGAATATAGTGATAAGAAGTGAGAGATAGAGATGAGATGAGGTGGGGGAGAGAGGATAATGGAGGAATTTGTGGAAGAGATGAATGAAACGTGAGGTGGGGGAGAGGATAATGGAAAATTTTGCAGGGGGTAAAAGAAAAACACCCCATATTTGCAGGGGGTAAAAACATATTTAAGCCTTGCTAATATTTGTCTTTTCTAAATTTCATCAAAAAATATGTTTATGGGTTTATTAAACCTCTATTACTGTGGATCGACAATCTGTCATCAATGTTACTCCCTTGGTCCACAATATAAGAGAAAAAATCGGACATCTCACATACCAATAAATGACACTGAAATCAACTATCATCATTTAATAGGACTAAAAGTTAATATTCTTTCCAAGTTTGCCCTTTAATTTCATTTAATTATGACTTACACTTCTAATTAATGAACATTATTAACTATACCGCTTAAATAGAGGTAAATTTAGGATTGATTATTTGATACACCTCTAAAATTGTGTTTATTTCTTATATTGTGAACCACCAAAATTTAAAAATGCCACATAGACGTTTTTTGTAACGTCCACTGACAGAATGACTAAAACCAAAAAAGTTGATTTTGCAAGGGGTTTTTTTTAAAAAAAATTTTTGCAGAGGGTAAAAGCAAAACACCCCATATTTGCAGGGGGTAAAAACATACTTAAGCCTTGCTAATATTTGTCTTTTCTAAATTTCATCAAAAAATATGTTTATGGGTTTATTAAACCTCTATTACTGTGGATCGACAATCTGTCATCAATGTTACTCCCTTGGTCCACAATATAAGAGAAAAAATCGGACATCTCACATACCAATAAATGACATTGAAATCAACTATCATCATTTAATAGGACTAAAAGTTTATCTTCTTTCCAAGTTTGCCCTTTAATTTCATTTAATTATGACTTACACTCCTAATTAATGAACATTATTAACTATACCGCTTTAATAGAGGTAAATTTAGGATTGATTATTTGATACACCTCAAAAATTGTGTTTATTTCTTATATTGTGAACCACCAAAATTTAATTTTTTTCTCTTATATATATTGTGGACTGGAGGGAGTAATATGAAACAGATCATTTGGTTTTGAATTACTGCTCTTTTAGGAAAAGGAATCTCTATTGCGTGTTATGCTAGTTAGTTTGTGGTTAGTGTAAATAATGCTCTCTTATTAAATTTTGAGTAAGGTACACAAGTTTAATAAAATATAATGCAATATATGGATGGTTTTTTTTTCACCCCTCTCCTTCTCTCCCAGACTCTCATAATTACTGTAACGGACAAAAATACTCTTGAAAACTTACAAAAATCACAATTGAAAGAAAGGTTACCGAATCTATAGGTAAATCTGAAAAAAAATTCGGATTTACCTATAAATTCGAAATCCCCCCCCCCTTTTTCTTTTTTTAATTATTAATTTTTATTATTCACATTTTCCTTTTTTTCTGACAGTGGCGAGTAGACGACCAGACAGTGTAGTGCGAGCAGAGTCTTCGGGAGCAGCACCCCGCACCCAACGAGCCAGGGATCCTGATTACCTACCTTGGTACAGTCAGGTATACAGGGTCCGTCTTACTCCGATGCCAGTTTCTCCGCCAGGTCAGGAGCCAGATCAGGAGCCTGTTGTCCCAAAGACTTTAGAGGAGAGGGTGCAGAGAGCAGCTGCATTGGCCCGGGATGCGCTAGAGAGCCCGTTGTCGACTGTTCACCTGATACTTCACGTCGTTATTTTCAGTCACTTTTAGACATTTTGGACCGGTATAGTTGTATTTGACTTATTTGTACTCGTATTTCATATTGGGTATTTTATATATTTGACGTATTTTAGATCATATATGACGTCTCTTTACTCGTATACCGTAATGCTTTCGTATTGTTATTTAAATCGTAAAGCGTTCGTATCGTATTTTAAAAATAAAATGCGCGTAAATCACAATTTAATATACAAATTTTAAAAAAAAAATTCGGATTTACCTCATATATGAGGTAAATCCGAAATTCCCAAAGCAAAACCCCCTTTTTTTGAACCGAATTTACCTTAAATTGAGGTAATCCCGAAATTCTTCAATTTTTTCTTTAAAAAAATTCAGGGGAATTTATAGGTTTTAGGGGATTATGGGGGTGTGGGAGATAAGGAGAGGGTGGAAAAAAACCTATATGGATTAGAGGTTTACGGTGATAGCTCTTTTTTAGAATATAATATTAAAATATATAGTACATTGATCTCAGGTTTGATAAAATATTAGAGGCTACATTACACTTTTGGTCATTTATCTTTGACTTTGATTTTAGTTTGGTCATTTATCTTCTTTTTTTCGTTTTGGTCCTGTTGGGAAAATTAGAGTCAGTTGTTATTAAAACAATAATTTCCCCCAGCAAAACCTTTGTGCGGAAACACGTTTGGATGAACACACAGAAAGAATACCACAATCACACACACAATATACTGAAAATAAAGGACACCAGTATTTAACGTGGAAAACCCTCTAACACCGAGGGGAAAACCACGGGACAAACTCCGAAAAATATTTCACTATATCAAAGAATAAATACAATATTCTTCCCTCTTTTGAAACCTTCAAAAGATACAATATAGTGTTTCTCGTGAAACCCACTCCTATCCAAATATTGCAAACTAACAATATTAAAGAAATAATAGAGATGATACCTACCCAAATGTATTTTTCCCACACTCTCAGGATTTACAACACTCTATTTTCTCTCACTAAATATTTTTCTCTCTTGGCTTTGTTGCCTCTGCTTTGCATACCTTCCTATGTTCTTCCATTCCTCTATTTCACTTTTCAAACTTTTAACATTGGTTGCAATTAATTTCAACTGGCTGGAACTCCAACGGGTCCCTCATTCCATTTATGTGTCATTTTGGTTCTTTTTTAGTATTTTTTGTCCATTAACTTAATAGGCGTACGCTGACAGTTAACTGCAGACATCATAAGTGTTAGGGCTGACTTGGAATTCATTAAGTGACATGGTAAATGGGTGACCAAATTGAAACAAAAAAAACATAAAGGGTCAAATTGACATAAACACAATAACTTTCATCTTCATCTTCTTCCTCCTAACACCATCTTCATCTTCTCCGGCGAGCCGCCACCACCACCACCACCACAAATCAATAATTCTTCAACTCTTAATCACTAACCTCTCTCTATCAAACCCAAAACCCTCAATTTCTCAAACTTAATCCCTAATCCCTAAACCCAATTTCTCAATCGTGATTCATAATTAACTTGTTACAAAATCATTCAAAATGCAGCAAAGTTAATCTGTAGAACATTCACCCTTACAGTTTTAATTTCATTGTTACATTACTAGACATTATATTTCCATAATATTTTCACATGAAGTACAACATTAATTAGATGAAAAATTATTGTTTTTAAAGGAAGCATCTACATATGCTGAAAGCATACCAAGAGTCATGATTAGAGATATTTTTCCATCTGGGTGCGACTCAATTCAATCCTAGACTGCAGCCACCGGCATGAGAGAGTATTAGAAAAATACATGTCAAACAGAAACTTAAAAAGTGATAAGGGGTTAGGGATTAGGGACTAAGTTTGAGGGCGAGGTGGTGGTGGTGGATGAGAGGTTAGAGATTAAGTTTGAGAAATTGGATATTTTGGATTTGAGAGAGAGAGGTTAGTGATTAAGAGTTGAAGAGTTATTGATTTATGGTGGTGGTGGTGGCTCGCCGGAGAAAATGAAGATGGAGATGGTGTTTGGAGGAAGAAGATAAAGATGGAAGTTCTTGTGTTTATATGTCAATTTGGTCATTTATGTTTTTTTACTTTCAATTTGGTCCCCATTTGCCACATCATTTAATGAATTCCAAGTCAGTCCTAACACTTAAGACGCAACGTCAGCAGTTAACTGTCAGTGTGGCGTTTATTAAGTTAATGGACAAAAAAAGCAAACAAAGACCAAAATGACATAAAAAATAGAAGATGAGGACCAAAACGTGAAAAAAAATATAAATGACCAAATGAAACCAAAGTCAAAGATAAAGGAAAAAAAGTGCAATCTTAGACAATGTTATATAATATAGGCTAAATTGAATTTTTTGTCATTTATCTTTGACTAAAGTTTCAGTTTGGCCCTTAATTTATCTTTTTTCTCCCACTTTGATCCTTTATGTTTTAAATCTGTGTTATAGTGGTCCTTTATTTTTGATACGTTTCAGCATATGTTTCACTTTGGTACTTCAATAGAAAATCACAAAAATGAAGAACATTATGAATGTCTTCAAGAATACCAAGAACATCGCAATTTCTTGTTTCTTGAATAACTCATGCAATAGGTGACCGAATTGAATGAAATAGAACTCTAATTTGAATCAAGTTTTGCAAGGAATTAAACAGAATCAAAATTAAGCTCGGAAAAGTGCTTATACGCAAAACCACTTTTGGTTGTTTGAGTTGTTGATTGAAGCTTTGATTTGCGTTTTTATTTTTCACATCGTTCTCAAATTTGCATCATTTTCTTTCAAACATTTTGCTATATTCAATTTATGCACTTAGTATGCGTTGAACGCAATTGGTTTGATGCAAATTGTTTGAAAAATGAGCAAATAAGAGCAAAAACACGATTTATAGTTGTGAATTGCTTTTTCACCGTATTTTACATTTTTGTGCTTTTCTAAACAAAATGTTTTTCATATTTTAATTCCTTGTTGAACTTTGAGCATTTTAGGTTCAAGAATCATTCAATTTGGTGGTATATAGCAAAATCACCATTGTTGAGATTGAAGGTTTCTTGAACTTCAAGTTTAAGCTTTCGATTTCAGAAGTGATTTTGTGCAGTATCTAATAGTTTTGCCGGTGACTTATCTATGCAAGGGAACCTAGCTTGCCACGTGTATACCCGTCTTTGTTGATTCGTGTGATTCTCCCCTCCCAATATAGTTTTGCCACACCTAAGATTCGAACCCAAGACCTTAGATTTAGACCCGACCCCAGTTACCGACTAGACCAACCGTTGTTGGTAATATAGCTCTTCTTTTTATAACCCACTGAACATAGTCTGTCTTTTTATAACTGTAATTGCTAAAACAACAAAATGAGACATATGTAGTATTTATTGGTTTATTAAACTCAAATATTGTGGATTAACGATCTCTCGATAACATTAGTACTCCCTCTGTTCCAAATCTTTTGATGTTTTAGCCTTTAAATTTTGTTTCAAACCTTTTGATGTTTTATAAACCCAATACTATTTTAACTACTTTATTCCAACTTTACCCTTAATAATGTTGTATTAATTGTGAAAAATGTATTTACCAAAGCAAAGTTGTGGAGAACATGTCACTTTAAATGAGAGTATTTAGACTAAACTAGTTTTTTACCCGTGCATACGCACGGGAGATACTTAATTTGTTATAATTTGCTATGAAATAAATACGTTGAAAGCTTCAAAATGTAATAAAAGAAAAAGGAAAAACTCGATAAAAGGTGATATTTCAATTTTTTAAAATAGTTGTGTTGCAAAAAGTTAAAAAAAATAGGCATCTTCTTATAATATTAACAATGGAGTAAAAAGGAGAAAATGGAAATGAGATTTAAGTTAAATATGCACCCCAGCTAGCGCTCCCGTTGGCGCTCTCGTTGCGTCTCTCATTGTCGCTCATTGCCGCTCCCGTTGCTGATCTCGTTGCCGATCCCATTGCCAATCTCTCGTTTCCAATCCCATTGGCAGTTTCTTTTTTTTGCTCCCGTTGCCACTTGCTTACTCATTTTTTCTATATAATTTAATATTAATGTATTCGTATTCATTTAATTATAAAAAAGTTATTTAGTAATTTTAGTAGTTATTTAGTAATTTTAGTTTAATAATATTAATTCAATAAATCATTTTTTTGGAAAAAAAACAAGTCTGAAACTTTTGTTAGAGGTATGATTTATTTTCGACAATTGGTAATGGTTAAATTGATTAATTTGAGTAGATTATAAAAATAGTTAAAAAAATAGTAAAAAAACTTAAAAAAATTGAAAAAAAAAGGAAAAAAAAAAAGAAATTTGGAAGAAATAATTGAAAAAAAAAATGAAAAAAAATCTGACGGGCATTTTCCTGTCAGCAGCGCGTTATTTCTTTTTAAAGTGTTTTGCTGTCGTTGAAATATTTGGCCCGGTCATTGAGGTGGGAGGACCGGGGTCTTGGCCGCATGCGTGTGGTACCTACAAAAACACTCTGACGCTCAAGTCAGAGGTGTACGATCGAGCAGGATCACAAAGGTGTAGATAGCGTACCTGATTATTGGGCTCTGGAGCCTATTTATACTGCATGTCTGCCATGCGCTCGGGCCATTGAGATCTTAGCGCATACTGCAAGCTTCTTGTGGGACCCGCCACTGGTTGGGCCGCACTGGGCCTATTTGGCCTCTGGCCCAGTCCAGAATAGTAACTTTTTTTCTTTTAGTTATAGTTTTACGAATTTGCCCCTATATTTTGCCAAATGGCAAAATTCTAAAATGTCTAAATTAGACAATTTTCTATCATGTATTTTTATTATATTGATATTGATTTTACCTATTTATTGTTTTGCTTATTTCATGTGCATTTGCTAAAACATCAAAAGATTTGGAACGGAAAGAGTATGAAATAACTGATTTTCTTTTGAATTACTCAAAGTTGTTGATGCTCTTTTAGGGAAAGGAACTCTATTGAATTTTTTTGACAGCAACTCTATTGCATGTTAAGCACGTTAATTAGTTTGTAGATTAGTTTGGCCCCTAATTAAACTTAGAATAAAATACACGAGTTTAATAAAATAGAAAAATAGTGGAGTATATTAGTAATGCACATTATTTATTATAAAGAAAAATAGAAAAAAAAAAATTCAACGTCCAACAAACTTTTTTTTTGGTAATATAAGGAAGGAAGCCTCGCTAAAACCTTCTAATGTAAATACATCAAGAAGGAAAAAGAGAGCACTAAACCCTAGTTTTATTAAAATATAGAAAAAAGAAAGAAGATAGAAGAGAGGCCAAGGGAGGACTAGATCAATACCAATGACAATGAGATGAAAACAAAGACAAAACAATAATAGGAAGTCCAACAAAAGACTCCCTAAAACAATTCATTCTAGAGACAAATTGAATGACTCAATTACAAAAGCACGTGAAGCAAACTTCTTCATATATTATACTCCCTCTGTTCTTATTTACTTGTCGTTTTTTTGCCTTTTTACCAGTGTTATTAAACTTGGACCGCCGGTCCGACCGGGAACCGGACCATTGAACGAGCTGAGTCGCATGTTGGATCGGAGATGTAATTGATCCGTTGGAAACCGAGTTGACTCAGCGATTTCGGTTGGCCCGATGACCTGCGCTTATTGGATCGAACCATAACTGACCAACACTTTTTTTTTGTTATTAATTATGCAAAAGTGAAGTACATAGCATTTGAACCCATGACAGTGAACTAACGTGTAATGCATCTTGCAAGTATGATATATATTTATTGTTCCTGTATATTATAATTGCGAGTACTAACGTGTAATGCATACAATGTAATTCCTCACCAAGAAAACTGCATACAATGTAATCATAAGGTTTATTATTATAATAAATACAATTTAATTTTATATATTAATAATTGGTTTATTTAACTTTTAAATATATTGGTAAAAATATACGTATCCATAATACGTGACAATATAAAAAATACATATATATATATATATATATATATATATATATATATATATATATATATATATATATATATATATATATATATATATATATCCCTCATCTATAATACAAAGTCGCCTTTAATTTGCCATTTTGGTGGCAAATTTTTTTCCCACCATTTACCTATATACCCCTCATTTTGTACTCCACTGTTTACCAATATACCCTCACTCTATATTTTTGGACCAACATATCTTCACTCTATATTTGTGCCCCACCATTTACCAATATACCCCTCATTTTATACCCCACTGTTTACCAATATACCCCCACTATATATTTTTGTACCGATATACTCCTGACAAATTTTTTTTCTCCAACACTTTTTTTTTATTATTATCAAAATGTACCCCTCATTTTGTACTCCACTGTTTACCAATATACCCCCACTCTATCCGAGAACTACTAATACACAATCGTTGACTAAATTTTTTTTTGATCCAACACTTTTTTTTATCCACTTTTGGTGGGAAAATTTTATTCTCACCATTTACCAATATACCCCTCATTTGTACCCCAATGTTTACCAATATACCCCCACTCTATATTTTTGGACCGACATACCCCCACTCTATATTTTGTACCCCACCATTTACCAATATACCCCTCATTTTGTACCTCACTATTTACCAATATACCCCCACTCTATATTTTTGGACCGACATACCCCTGACAATTTTTTTGTCCAACACTTTTTTTAATTATCAAAATGTACCCCTCATTTTGTACCCCCTATTTACCAATATACCCCACTCTATATTTTTTTGGACCGACATTGTTGTCTCATCCCACCAAGGGCTATTGTTGCCTCTTCGTCTTATATATATGTGTTGCGTATTTTTATACCCCCTTTATAAAATGTTGATGTTTTTTCAAACTACATCCAGAGGCTTCATTAATCACCTCTCTCGCATCGCATCGTAATCAGCATCTATCTAGTATATATATATATATATATGGTAAAAAATATACGTATATCCATAATACGTGACAATATAAAAAAATACATATATATATATAGTAACTTTTATATTTGTTAATTTATTTAGTAAGTCTAACTTTTATTACTAATAATTTTTATTAGAGACCGGGCCATGCGGTTCAATACCTGACTATTCGGTCCGACCCTTGACCCAGTGTCGTGACCGGGTCGATGACTGGTTCGGGTTTAATAATATTGCTTTTTACACATACCAATGAGACAAATAAATTTTATTATTTTTGATACAATTATTTCTCTTTTACCTATAATACCCATAGTAATTTATTATCTCATTTCATATATTTCTTTCTATACAATAAATACTTAAGAACATTATTGACAAAATAATAGTAAATGATGCATTGAACTTTGAAAATGACAAATGAGTAGAAACAAAATTTTTCAACAAAAACGACAAGTAATAAAGAACAGAAGGAGTAGCGGAGTAGAGGGAGTAGCAGAGTATTTTATTAACTCGTGTCCCTTGCTCTAAATTTAATATGAGAACATCATTTCCACTAATCTAAAAGGCTGTAATTAATTAATATATATACATAGAGATATCCGCCAAAAAAACAATTATAAAAATACATACCCAACCATACAACATTCACCCAAGACAAAATCAGTTTTCTATAAATTGTTGCTTGCAAGAAAGAAGTAATGTCAAGTTCATAACATTAATTTGTAGCACCTGTTTTCCATTTGATCTATTCATTGAAACGAAAGAATGGCTTATGTTAAGCTTGCTCCTTTGACCGTCTTCTTACTTGCCACATTCTGCATGTTTTAATTATAGATTTCTATTCATCTTTTTCGGCATGGATTCTTTAGAACTCATTTCATTAGAATTTCTGCTTCCAAATTATACATTAATTGCACATACTTTTCGCATTTATGTATGACTAGACCGTGCACCCGTGCAATGCACGGGTGACAAATATTAATTTACCATACAACGTAAATCATATATAAAAGTGTTTCATACATTGTTCCATTATGTTAAAAAGAACCGGTAATAGTAAAATAAGACACTAATAATAATGTTAATTCTAAACACTCTAAGTCAGTTTAATGTTCATGGGCTACTGTTGAACACTTCAAACACAACAAGTAACAATTTACCCTTCAAATCAAAACCATCATGTCCACTTTACTTCACTTAACGCACCAAGTAACACGCAGCTTGTTACAGTTCAAAATAAACCAAAATTTATCTGCGGGTATGTAAATTTGACGAAAATATATATGAATACAATCACACATAAAATTTCCATAACGATATTTTACAGAACACTTATGGACACAATAACTATCTAAGCACTCCTAAAGAAGATAAAGCTAAGATTTTCCACAGGTACTTCTAGTATTATAGGGATATTTTCAGGGAATTCTTCTTTTTCCAAAAGAGGACGCCAACCACGAAGTTGAACATTGTCATCAATAATACGTTCGGATAATAACAACGTACATTCCCATGTGTAATTCCCACAATCATCGATCAAAGTGATATCAGTATCAACTCTATTTGGAAATAGAACATCACAGTAATCCAACGGAATATGCTACAAAACAGAAAGATTAAACTACTTAACTAATAAATAAATTTTGTAGATCATAGGAAAAAATAGTAACTTGAGCATAATAATTACCAAATAAGAACTTGAAATATCAGCGTAGGTGAGACTTGCAGACAACGCCAACACAGATGTAGGTTTCTTTGCAAAGTGCATTGTTGGCGCTAATGATTTTGCCATGGAATGATTATCTTCAATGGGTACGGGTCGCTGGCCATAGTTTAATCTCTTTGCAGTGCCAGACCAAAAAGGGGTGTTAAGGAATCTATCCTTAACCTCAATGAAGAAACAGGCAAATCGGACATACACCATTTTTATCCAACCACCTTAATAAAGACAATAAAAACTACCTAAGCTTCGCCATCCTTCGACGAAGTAAAGGTCATCTCCTCTCCTGGCAACTTTTACTTCTATTTCATTACCATGAGTGTCAAAAAGAACAACAATCAAACGAATGTAATCTTTGTATTGGCTGGCAAGAAAATATGGAAGCTTAACTTCATCCTAAAATGGAACCATAAAACCAATCAACCATATGGCAACAGGATGCGCCACTAAATCACTCTGAGCTACCGACTCTAAGCTACTTCTATCCGCCTCGGATAGCCCAAGGTTGGGGCAAATCACTTATCAGCAGATCAAGGCGACTCCCAACGAAGGAAGTCAGGCCCGACTAACTATTCAGTTCTAAAGGTACAAACATTTAAAAGCAATTAAAAAGAATTGTATCTCGGAACTAAGCTCTTGTAGGGAAGTGAAACTTGAACGGAAACTGGTCTCGGCATGGTGGCAGAACGAAGTCGTGCGGCGGCGCTGAACTCGGACGGTGGACGGAGTTTCTCACTCTAGAACACTCTACAACAACTCTCTCTCTAAAAATCAGCAAGAAACAGCAAGTGAGGAGTGTCAGCACTCCCACGTCCTATATGATCCTCTTCCTCGCGCCAGAATCGAAGCGTCGCTCCACTCTAAAGCACCTGCCCGACATCTTAATGTCAAGGTTGCGAATCGTTGCCTCGAAAAGACCAAGAGTCACGTCGTTGTCTCCTAATCCTCCAAATGACACGTGGCACCATCGAGATTCTTCAAGAGCACAGGACATTGAGGCCGATCACAGAGCTCGCCCCTGGCTTGGGGGGCCATTGTTCTGACCTGGGCTACGAAGCCCCATTGGACATTGAGTCGTCCCAATATTTCTCCAGCGGCATGGCCCAAGCGCTTCTCAACACCCAGTGCAGTGTGACCCGCTCGGTCCTCATTAAACCGATGACCAAGATCAATCTCCTGGATCCGACGACCACGGTACGCTCGACTACTCTATAAATAGAGGTTCGATCCTCTACCACGGTATGTTCCGCTCATTTACCACATTATTCTCTCAGAGCATTCTCTATCTCTCTCCTTCTCTCTTTCTCTTTCTCTTTTTCCTCGGCCACATACTGACTTGGGCGTCAGAGTGTCTTGCAGGTACCCCCACCCGATGTGGACCTACATCTCATCTCAGGACTGCGTGACGACCATCTTCTAGCCGAGCACGAGCAAAAACCTTCCGAGCACCTCCACTCTTCAGACTCTCCTGGAACTCTCCTTCATAGTACCCCGGGTCTAGGACCTACTTTGAGACCTAGGTACCGAACAGGTATAGGTATCTGTTGGTTGAGATTGTCTGTGTGACATCAACGGAGGATACTTTCTCGGTTGCATTCACTTATGTCAATTGGGAGAAGAAGGGTAATTTTATTTGGGTACTTGAAAAACTAAAGGGATTGTTAGAAGACCGGAAGATATGCCAAAGGTGATACTTATTAGACACTACTTCCATGTGTCCACCTCCGGAACAAGCCACTACAAAGGGTGCACGTAAGAAGGATAAGGGAAAGAAAAAGGGGAAGAAGAGCGATGAATTCTCAACAAAGCGAGAGCCATCATTGTGGGAACATGTTGATAATTATTTTGATTAGCAACAAGACAGCACCTCTGCTACTGCTCAGACACGCAAACGACATACTCCACCGGTGTCAAATTCATCAACTCCAGGACAAAGTAGAAGTTCCACCCCAAGTACCTTTCCGGTACCTAAAGGTGGACCTCCTAAACCTAAAAAAATGGCTAAAAGTGGAGTTCCTACACCGCCATTACCAAAAAAGTTTGATCCTACTCCCTCACTGATCGAAAATTTCGTTTGAAATTGAGGCAGTTAGGGCAGATCAAGAAATACTATTGGGAAAAAAAAATTCGTTTCAAATATTTAATGTCCTGTCTTGTAATACCCCAATTTTGTCCGTCCTTTAACTTGAGCCAATTTCAATCATCGAGCTCAACTAAATCGAAATACCGTTGTTTAAATTAAGCAGGCACGCGAATACCAATATTTTCGTGTGTTCTTCAATTTAATCTTCGTATTTGGGTTTAGTCGTACATAAGTAGTGTTTTTAGTTAATGAGCTCATTTCTTCTATTTGAGTCTCGTTTTAGCGTATTCGTCTAGTCTGGCCCGTTCTCGTCTTTGTATTTGGCCAGACTTTTTTTTTTATTATTATTATTAGTCTTTCTTGTGCAGTTAATTTAATTTGAGAATATATATAGAGTCCAAAATGTCAAAAAAATACTATTTAATTTTTATTACAACTTAGGAGAGTCCAAAAAATACAAAAAATAATAATACAAAACATACAAAAATAAATAAAATTCGAAAATGCAAAAAAATAATAGAAGGCAAGAAAGAATAAAGATGAGAGTGGGGTTCCAAAGAATGCTCTCCAAGTCTTTGGGCTTGGGTCCAGACCTGAAAAGAATCAAAGCCCAGTCAAACGTAATTAAATGCCTAACCTAATTTTTTAATATAAAAACACTGTCAACAGCAGCAGTACAAGACACGAATTTCAAGGTAAAAAAAATCACAAAAAAAAGATTAGGGTTTTACACTAAAACCCTAATCACACAAACACTGATTGTTTGGGATCCGAGCGATTGGAAAGGGAAAGACGATTTGAAGAAAGAAACGATTGTTCTGGAAACCAAAATCAGCAGCAGCCACAAAAAACACAGTCAGCAGATCCAGACATTGTTTTAAGAATCAGGTCAGTACTGTTTTCTTCGCTCTGATTGTGTTGTTTTGAATCAACATGTTTTCCTAAAGATATCACTGTAAGTTAAAAAGAATAAAAACGAAACGCATACTGGCTTACAGCAACAGAATACACATATGAAACAAAAAAAACTCATAGGAAATCGGAAACCGATGAATGGAGAGGATAAAAAATGAGATTAAGTAGAGGAAGAGGAGAAAGAAAAAACGACAAGATCAGAAAAGAAAAACGCAGAAGAAAAGAACATACCTGTCAACACTCCGGCGAGACGCCGGTCATCTTCTCCGGTGAGGTACCGGCCATTCACCACCAAACCGAAAACTACCCAGACCGAACCACCACCTTCGCACCCCTTCCCCTTCGCCGTTCACCAACAGCCCACCACCGTGAACCTCCGTTTCTGAACCACCTTCATCGCCCCAAAAAATAGAAAAAACTCACCTCCGGTGACCCTCCGGTCATCTTCTCCGGCGGAGCTCCGGCGAGACCATACCCAAACCGAAATTTCTTCCTTCGAAATCGACTTCCAGCCACCACGAGACCGAAACCAGCATCACCTCCATCATCCCCTCGCCGGCGAAGCTTCTTCCCACAGAGCCTCCCCAGTGCTCACGACCGCACCACCACCACCAAACCACCGCCATCCATCCCTTCCCCTCGTTTTTCTCTCTCTCGCGCCTCCTCCACCATCCTTCGCGAGCTCCCAACGCCTGCTCCCATCACCGATCCACGCCGTCCTCTCTCTCCCTCACCGATTCACGCCACCATCCTCTCTTTCTCTCTCTCCATGGAAACCGACCCACTCCGTTAATTCCTCCCTCTCTCTCACTTCCATTAAATTCTCCGCGAATCTCTCTCTCTCATGAAGGGAAGAATTGCTGCGTCGCAGCTTAAGGTGGAGAGAAGGGGAAATGAGGTTTTTGGGTTTTGGAAATTTAGGGTTTGGTATATGGGCCTCCGAAATTACTTAGTTTTTTTATATTCGCATCGCTATTAACACCCCACCAATTTGCGCACAAGACACCTCACTCACTTAAGCCCGCTTTTGCATCTTTGGGCTCCCATATATGCGAACCGGGCTTGCCGCTTACACCCCCGCTCAACTTGCACAACCCCACTGCAGCTAGTAACACCCCATTTGTACAATTTTCACCTTTTTCTCGTTTTTTATTCTTTCTAACTCAAATACTTCTCATTAAATCGAAACTTTGTTAATGGTCTTGCGAAGCCTTTGCTTGCATGAATCATTAACAATGAGGAACTAGTGGTGATCACTTGGAGCCTTTGCTCAATTGATCATCATGAATGCCTAATTTTTCTAAAAAACTTCCAATAAATCAAAAAACTTTGTTAATGGTTTTGCGAAGCCTCTGCTTGCATAATCATTAACAATGAGGAACTAGTGGTGATCACTTGGAGCCTTTGCTCAATTGATCATCATGAACCCCTAATTTTTCTAAATACTTTCCAAATCAAAAAACTTTGTTAACGGTTTTGCGAAGCCTTTGCTTGCATAATCATTAACAATGAGGAACTAGTGGTGATCACTTGGAGCCTTTGCTCAATTGATCATCATGAATGCCTAATTTACTTTCAATAAAATCAAAAAAAACTTTGTTGATAGTCCTGCGAAGCCTTTGCTTGCATGATTATTAACAATGGAGTGCTAGTGGTGACCACTTGGAGCCTTTGCTCAATTGACCATCATGAAAGCTCAGTTTTCATAATTAAACAAAATAAAACCAAAAAAACCTAGAACTACGTAGCTTTGAATTCTCCATCGCACCGGAGATACGTAGGAGCGGATCCTCCTCAAGTCAAGCACAATAAACTAAAAACATTTTTCCTTTCAACCGGCGCGGCTAACTCTCGTCGAGCATGCAAATAAAAATTTTTATTAAATCTTTTTTCAATTAAGAGGCAAATTTAAGTATTTTTCAAATCAACACACGAATCACACATTAATTAAAGGTTCCTTTCGTTAGAAAGGAGGTGTGGGGTGCTAATACCTTCCCATGCCTAACCGACCCCAACCCAAATCTTTAAGTTTTCCAAAAGACCATCTGCCTCCAAAAGGTTTTTCTTCAATATTTTCCTTATAAAAATATTGGTGGCGACTTCATTGTTTTAAAAAGTTGTAAACGAAGAAAAACCCCTCGGGGACTTTTTCGGGCGCAACAGCTGGCGACTTCACTGGGGACTAAAAGAAATTATTTTTCAAAAGAGGGTCGAGCCTAATTAATTAAATATGTGATTTGTGTGTTTGATTCGAATATCTTGTTTTGCCTCTATTCTTCTTCTTTTTCATACAAGCATTGTTTGCATTCATGTGCATTTGCTTCTTCCTTTGCTATGATTGTTTTCCTTCTTATTCTCTTTGCTTATATGCTTCTTCTTTTCATGCATCCCCACTCTTATCATGTTCCCCTTCTTGGCTCCTTTTCTTGAGGTAAGCAATGCAATTGGTTCTTCGTTGAAACTCTAGTGACTTATTTGATGTTAAACCCTAGGGTAGACAACATGTTATTTTTGCTTTTGTCCGACTGCTGCAATTGTCATTTGCGGTGGGGAGGGGTAGCTATTTCTAGGTATTGTGCCCTCAAAGACACACACACACACCCTATACTTGTGAGCGTTGAGTGGGGCCTAAAACCCAAGGTCCGAACAAAAACCTAGGAGAGTGGGAACGACTAGTGGATCGCCATTCGTAGACCTTTGTCCAGTATGGCTCTCATGAAAGTTCCGCCCAAGAGTACGCTTTGTCATGATGCCTCACACTCTCGGTAGCTTTCTCACGATTGTGGGTGTTATCATGAGGAAGACTTTAGCTCTTGGTTGCCATTGTGAGGAAGTGATTAGAACTTACATGGGAGGATTACCCTTTTCGTCGACTTTAGACCCTAGGATTCCCACCATTCGTAGGACACGGGGGCACGCCCTTGTTTGTTGCATTTAGCTTAAGCATTCCTTTTTCTCAAACTCCATTTCAAAAGTTGTAGAAAGTAATTTTTCTTTTTTGCCTCATAAACACCTACATGAGGTGGCATGCAGTATATATCTTCGAAAAATGTTCAAAAGTACCACCAATTAAACCTCATTTTATTACCATTTTTCCATGTCATTTCGCATCCACATCATTTCGCATTCACATCATTCTGCACCATTGCATTTGCATCTAACAAAATCTTGAAAAAGGAAAAAAACTTTCGTCATTTGCATTCTTCATGCATGAAAGCATTGCATTGCATTCATTATTCATTCTTGTGTTCATAAGTGTGTTCCGTCAACAGAAGATCGGGCAAGCTGGTTAGACATCGCTATTTGACGCGTCTGCAAGCAAGGAACATGGACAACAATCAAGGTGACGCTGATCGGGGCAATCCATCGCCACATCGTAATGCTCGAATTCCGAGAGATCCAAATCCTAATGGTCGTGGTCGCAAGGTCGAAATCAAGGAATCAAGTCCTTCAAGTGAGATGGAAATCATTAAAGCTCAAATGGCGAGGTCATAAGAGTGTTGAGTGCCTTAAGAAATGTTGGTACAAACCGGCTACTCACCTGCTGGGTGGACAATCCTCCTCCCCTCTGGGTCTGGGATCCTCAAGCCCTTCAAACAGCGGGCAATGGCCTCCCTTTGGCCTCCCACTAAGCTACACGCTTCGCTGGCGACGACAAAATCTCGGAGGAGATCCTCCAAGAACCGCGAGGCAAGCTCGGCTGGACGTAGTTGCGAACGGTTGGAACGGGGGCGCCTCAAGCCCGCATCCAGATCCCAATCCTGCATCGCTCCGGAACTCCGCGGGTTTCAATTGGCCAATGACGGTCCATCCCCAAGTTCGGGGACCAATCCACGGGAATACAATTCACTCACGTGACCCACACGTGAACCCACCGTAATGACGATGAATAATCCTCATTACAATGCGTGAATGGTTTCCTCGAATTACCCTACCAAAACCGTGAGTCGATGATCGGATGCTAGAGGAAGAAATCAATGAAGACGTAATGTGAGTGCCTATAAAAGAGGATGTTGGGATACCCTAGGGAGCCTGGGGAAGGGTTTGATTACTTAGTCGATATGATGCTCTGCGAGTGCTCAAATCCGAATGAAGGACATCCACCTACGAGGATGGGATGAGGAAGATGAGCAACACAACCAAGTTCTTTGCCATCATGGATAGTTACGAGTCCGAAGAGGGTGGGGCGAGTCCAGTTCGTCGGTGAAGAATTAAAGAATTGGGAGGTCACGATTCTCCTGTGACTTTTAATTAGTTGTAATGCAACCACGTGGCTCTGCCCAAGGCCATAAGGACCGCTTGTTAGGGGCACGCATGTTTTTATTTTCGTAATCACTATCATCAATAAATACGTTGTTTTTGAATCTTCATCAATAAAAATCATTTCTCCATATTTCACGTGTCCTCTTTTCGCTTTATTATTGTTTGCTTGTTTGTTTCGCTTTTCATTCTCTTTTTTCCGGCAAAAGCGCGAACCACGATAATTGTCTCTGAAAATAACGATTGCCAACAATCCCTATTACGACTTTGATCATCCAATTAACCAAACTGAAGGGGATGTTGATGAAAACTAGGAAACTCCTCCGGAATTAATGAGGTTAATAGAGCAAGAAGAAAAGATCATTCAACCTCATGGGGAGTCGATTGAGATCGTCAACCCGGGTACTGAGAAGAAGATAAAAGAGAAGTTAAGGTCGATATCGCCATGGAAGTGAGAACGCAAAAAGTTAATCCAAATCTTGAATGATTATGTTGACGTCTTTGCATGGTCGCATAAAGATATGCCGGGGATAGATACCGACATTGTTAAACACAAGTTGCTTGGCCGGCCGTGAGTGCCCACCACCAAGCGAGAAATTAAGAAGAATGAAGCGGAGGTGTCACCAAAAATGGGGATGAGGTAAAGAAGCATTTTGATGCGGGTTCCTAGCGGCGCCAAGCACCCACAGTGGGTTGCCAATATTGTCCCGGTTCCCAAGAAGGATGGGAAGGTCGAATGTGCGTCGACTACGAGATCTCGAATCGTGCTAGTCCCAAAGATGATTTTCTCCTTCAAAAAAAAAAAAAACCAAACAAAAATAACAAAAAATATAAAAAGAAAAAAAAAAAAAAAAAAAAGAGGGCAAATATATAGGAGTAAATAAATTATTGTCCTTGAGTTAATTTTTTGAGAAAACGAGCAATCGTGATTTGAAATAAAGTTCGACCATCTTCCCATATTCTCAAAAAACTATGCTACCCACTGTAGTTTAAAATCCAAAAATCTCCTGCAGACAAGGATCACCTCAAATATCAAAAAAGATGCATCACTTTTTATCAAGCTCACCCGAGCCAAGGAAAAATCAAAAAAGAAAAAATCAAAAAAGAAAAAATAAAAAAGGGATTTAAAAATGAAAATCCCAAAAATACAAAAGAAATGTAAGTGGTGAGCTGATGCACGTTACCACAAAACACAAGAGATCCTTGTCTCAATAGATCGCAAATACTTCCTGACCCTCGGCATCCCGCCTCCACCAACCCTTAGCCGTGAATAAAACTTCCAAACACCTCATCAAGCCAAATAACCATCATAAATCATCAAACGTCAGCCAACGCCGAATAAAAATCATCCTACCATTAGCTTCAAGCACTTCATTACACCCAATCATCCTTCCTCCACAAAAACACACAATCTCCAAAAATCCATTCAGATCAATGATCGATTGCTTTTGTTTTCTCAAAGTTTTAGCTTTAGGACAAATAAGTTTATTTACTTAAATATGTTTGTCAAAAAAAAAAAAAAAAAAAAAAATCGAGAAAAAGGAGAAAGAAAAATCAAAAGGCTGGCACGCCAAGATTCAATCAAGTTACATCAGGGCAAAGTTCTAGAGATCACCAAGTGGGTTGAAGCTGCCTCATATTCAAGTATAACCAGTTCAGTGGTTGCCAAGTTTGTCAAGAAAGATCTGATCTGCCCGTTACGGTCTTCCCAACAAAATCATCGTTGATAATGGCAACAACTTGAACAATGCAGAATGATGAAGGACCTATGTCTTTGAGTTCAAGATTCAAAGATCACAATTCATCCCCGCACTGGCCCCAAGATGAATGGGCGGTTGAAGCGCCAACAAGAATATCAAGAGAATAGTGCAGAAAATGGTGGTAACCTACAAAGACTGGCACGAAATGCTTCCTTTCACTTTGCATGGCTATCGTACCTCGGTGCGTACATCGACTGGGGCAACCCCTACTCATCGGTTTACTGGTGAGGGCGATCCTCCCCGTTGAAGTTGAAATACCATCTCTCGCACGCGTGTTAATGGAGACGAACTTGATAAAGCGGAATGGGTTCATCCCGTCTTGACCATCGAACCTCATTGACGAAAAACGAGTAGCGCAATGTGTCATGGGCGGTTGTACCAACAGAGGATGATAAGGGCTTTTGACAAAATAGTCCGTCCTCGTGAATTTCAAGAAGGAGACCTTGTACTCAAGCGAGATCTTGCCAATACTGAGCGGACCCGGGGCAAATGGACTCCCAAATATGAAGGACCTTATGTGGTGAAGAAGGCATTCTCGGGAGGAGCTCTAATCTCGGCGAACATGGACGGAGATGAGATTCCAAATCCAAAGAACTCGGATGTGGTCAAGAAGTATTATGCCTAGAAAAATAGACGAAAAAAAGAGAAAGATAAGCCAAGGAAGAATCACTCGCTAGGTTGAAAACCCGCAAAGGCGGCTTCAGGCAAAATCAGAGCGACCCCGTGGATTGAAAACCCGCAAAGGCGATCCAGCAAAAATTAGGTCCGAAACTTGGGCTTGAGAAAAGAAAAGGCAATCAAGACTCCCAAAGGTTTGGATAAGAGGCGATCGAGTTATGAGTATGGGCGGCGGGCATCGTTACTTGAGAGATGAAATCACAAGATCTGCTCCTTTCTCTTGCATTTTCTCGCTTTAAAAGAAAGATTGCAATGTACTTTCAATTGGCGTGACTTTCTCGCACGTCCAATTTCTATACCAATAAAAGTCCAACTTCTCTTTCATATATGTGCTTTTCGTGTCTCTCGCTTTCACTATTCAGTTTCTTTCAAAATAATAACTTTTATGATTGATGAAATTGATTTGCAAAACATGTGCACGTTCGAGCATTACAGATCATTGCGAAATCTTTGAAAAATACGAAAGAAATGATTTCTCAAGTGAATAAAATTGCAAAAAAAAAATGTGAAGAACGGTCGCAATCCTCGCGTGATCATCGCCCCGGGCGCGACTTATCCGACATATGGATTTAACCAGCAAAAAAAGTGCCAAAGAAAAAACAAATAAGCGAGAAAAAGAAAGTCGCTTAAAGAAAAAAACAAAAACAAAGAGAAGAAAAATCACGTATATGAACACGTAAGAACACAACATCTTCATATCATTCATCATTCTCATGTCATCCATACCATTCATCACTCCATGTCATCAAACAAGAGTGCATTACACTTTAAATTCGCATCTCAAAAGAGCGAAGGAATAATCAAACAGAAAAGAGCATCCCACAGATCAATCCTTGCATTCACATGCATTTCATGCACCATTCAAGAGAAAAGTTACTTTGGACCAAGGGGTCCCAAAAATCTCATTTTTCAGAAAAATCACCACAACACGGAGTTCGTAAACTCCATCAAACCGAGTTAAGTAAACTCCATCAAACCGAGTTCGTAAACTCCATCAAACCGAGTTCGTAAACTCCATCAAACCGAGTTCGTAAACTCCATCAAACCGAGTTCGTAAACTCCATCAACCCGAGTTCGTAAACTCCATCAAACCGTAGTTCGTAAACTCCATCGGCCAGACGAGTTCGTAAACTCCATCGGCCAGAGTTCGTAACTCCATCGGCACGAGTTCGTAAACTCCATCAAAGACGAGTTCGTAAACTCCATCAAACCGAGTTCGTAAACTCCATTAAACCGAGTTCGTAAACTCCATCAAACCGAGTTCGTAAACTCCATCAACCCGCAGTTAGTGAACTCCCACGAGTTAGTGAACTCCTTCCACGAATCACAACATCGTTACGAGCATGCGATGGATCCATCGACTTCCGTTAAGTCCTTCGGATTAGTTGTGTCACCCTAAGGCACAAATCCATTGATCAAATCGATTCGGACCGATGTTGATCGCCGCTCGAAAAGGCCACCCCCGAGTTCGTAAACTCCATCAATCCGAGTTCGTAAACTCCATCAACCCGTTAGTTAGTGAACTCCTTGAGAGTTAGTGAACTCCTTCCACAGATCACAACATCGCGCGTGCGAGCGCGATGGATCCATCGAACCGTTAAGTCCTTCGGATTAGTTGTGTCGACCTAAGGCACAACGTAAATCCATTGATCAAATCGATTCGGACTTGATATTGATCGGCCGCTCGAAAAGGCCACCCCAGAGCTCGGACTCGACAAGAGTCCGTTAAAAGGTTTTTAGGCAACCTCCGAATTCCTCAATTTACCGCTTTTCCCAATTTATTGCTTTCCCGTTAATGCGACAAGTGTTAACCTCCTCTTTCAAAAGGAAAATAACAAAAAGATTTGAACTTTTCTGAAGCGGACAAAATTAGTATTATTTCTATATCTTTATTTCCATTTCACCAACAAATATGAAAAGGCCAATTCATATTTTTTGGCGAAATGCGAAATAAAGAGGGGCAGCTGTAATACCCCAATTTTGTCCGTCCTTTAACTTGAGCCAATTTCAATCATCGAGCTCAACTAAATCGAAATACCGTTGTTTAAATTAAGCAGGCACGCGAATACCAATATTTTCGTGTGTTCTTCAATTTAATCTTCGTATTTGGGTTTAGTCGTACATAAGTAGTGTTTTTAGTTAATGAGCTCATTTCTTCTATTTGAGTCTCGTTTTAGCGTATTCGCCTAGTCCGCCCGTTCGCCTTTTTGTATTTGGCGGACTTTTTTTTTTTATTATTATTATTAGTCTTTCTTGTGCAGTTAATTTAATTTGAGAATATATATAGAGTCCAAAATGTCAAAAAATACTATTTAATTTTTATTACAACTTAGGAGAGTCCAAAAATACAAAAATAATAATACAAAACATACAAAAATAAATAAAATTCAAAATGCAAAAATAATAATAGAAAGCGTGAATAAAGAATAGAGTCAGGGGTCCAAAGAATGCTTCTCCAAATTCTTTGGCTTGGGTCCGCACTGAAAAGAATCAAAGCCCACCAAACGTAATTAAATGCCTAACCTAATTTTTTAATATAAAAACACCACAACAAGTGCAGATGCAGACAGACACGAATTCCAAGATAAATCACAAAAAAAAAAGATTAGGGTTTTACACAAAACCCTAATCATATAAAATGTAACTTTTCAAGATCCGGGAAGAAAAAATTGGACAGATCAACAGCAAAGACACCGGGAATAACAACCAAGAATCACAACCAAGAACCACATTCGGATCTATCTTTTTATTACTCGGAATACAGTTAGTGGTTCCTTACACTTAAAAACCGAAATGTGAGAATATGTAAGTGTAGATTTACCATATTTTAAGTCTCATGGGACGCTCATACATGCATGTATATGTGGTGTTCTTTTTTTCTCGTGATCGATTTAGTCCCTTAGGGTCAAAACTTGAGTAAAAATTAGATAAATTTGGACAAAATCAAGAGCAACCAAACCGTAATAAAAATGGGGTAGAAAAGAATCGGACTGCAGAAAGCTCTAAAAAAATCAAACAGAACCAAAAATAGAAAAAACTCACCTCCGGTGACCCTCCTGGCCATCTTCTCGTGAGTTCTCGTGAGACCATACCTAAACCGAAATTTCTTCCTTCAAATCGACTTCCAGCCACCACGAGACCGAAACCAGCATCACCTCCATCATCCCCTCGCCGGCGAGCTTCTTCCCGGCGTGTTTCCCCTGTGCTCACGACCGCACCACCACCTGAAACCACCGCCATCCATCCCTTCCCCTCGTTTTTCCTCTCTCAGTCGCCCCCTCCACCATCCTTCGCGAGCTCCCCAACGCCGTTCCCCCATCACCGATCCACGCCGTCCTCTCTCTCCCTCACCGATTCACGCCACCATCCTCTCTTTCTCTCTCTCCATGGAAACCGACCCACTCCGTTAATTCCTCCCTCTCTCTCACTTACGTTAAATTCTCCGCGAATCTCTCTCTCTCATGAAGGGAAGAATTGCTGCGGCGCAGCTTAAGGTGGAGAGAAGGGGAAATGAGGTTTTTGGGTTTTGGAAATTTAGGGTTTGGTATATGGGCCTCCGAAATTACTTAGTTTTTTTTTTATATTCAGACTGCTATTAACACCCCACCAATTTGCGCGCGCACCCCTCACTCACTTAAGCCCAGTTTTGCATACTGGGCTCCCATATGCGAACTGGGCTTGCCGTTTACACCCTGCTTGGGTTGCACAACCCCCACCGCAGCTAGTAGTAACACCCCATTTGTACAATTTTCACCTTTTTCTCGTTTTTTATTCTTTCTAACTCAAATACTTCTCATTAAATCGAAACTTTGTTAATGGTCTTG
Source organism: Oxytropis ochrocephala (assembly GCA_020916435.1). Lineage (NCBI taxonomy): Eukaryota > Viridiplantae > Streptophyta > Magnoliopsida > Fabales > Fabaceae > Oxytropis > Oxytropis ochrocephala. Next base: position 98,786,695 of record CM037088.1, on the reverse strand, counting down.
CGAAGCCTTTGCTTGCATGAATCATTAACAATGAGGAACTAGTGGTGATCACTTGGAGCCTTTGCTCAATTGATCATCATGAATGCCTAATTTTTCTAAAAACTTCCAATAAATCAAAAAACTTTGTTAATGGTTTTGGGGAAGCCTCTGCTTGCATAATCATTAACAATGAGGAACTAGTGGTGATCACTTGGAGCCTTTGCTCAATTGATCATCATGAACCCCTAATTTTTCTAAATACTTTCCAAATCAAAAAACTTTGTTAACGGTTTTGCGAAGCCTTTGCTTGCATAATCATTAACAATGAGGAACTAGTGGTGATCACTTGGAGCCTTTGCTCAATTGATCATCATGAATGCCTAATTTACTTTCAATAAAATCAAAAAAAACTTTGTTGATAGTCCTGCAAGCCTTTGCTTGCATGATTATTAACAATGGAGTGCTAGTGGTGACCACTTGGAGCCTTTGCTCAATTGACCATCATGAAAGCTCGCCATAATTAAACAAAATAAAACCAAAAAACCTAGAACTACGTAGCTTTGAATTCTCCATCGCACCGGGAGATACGTAGGAGCGGATCCTCCGTCAAGCACAATAAACTAAAAACATTTTTCCTTTCAACTGGCGGCTAACTCTCGTCGCTAGCGCAAAATAAAAATTTTTATTAAATCTTTTTCAATTAAGAGGCAAATTTAAGTATTTTTCAAATCAACACACGAATCACACATTAATTAAAGGTTCCCTTTCAAGTAGAAAGGAGGTGTGGGTGCTAATACCTTCCCCATGCCTAACCGACCCCGAACCCAAATCTTTAAGTTTTCCAAAAGACCATCCGCCTCCAAAAAGGTTTTTCTTCAATATTTTCCTTATAAAAAATATTGGTGGCGACTTCATTGTTTTAAAAAGTTGTAAACGAAGAAAAACCCCTCGGGGACTTTTTCGGGCGCAACATGTCTCACAAAATACTATTGGGAAAAAAAATTGGGGGTGTCAGATTTTGAACAAATATATAAAATACTTTTTACCATATATTCTAAATTTTTTATTTGGTTTTTTTGAGAAAAATATGCTAAAAGACTGCCAAAATACAGAAATGTCAGCCACATGTATCGAATAAAGGACTTGGACATTGTTAACTACTCGCTTAATTGCTGTGCTGTCCAATACATTTGGTTGTTTCAGTTCGTTTAATTTTTTATAACTAATATTGTGTATTAAATATTAAATATATGTGTAGTAAATTTTTAAAAAATTGGGGGGGGGGGTACCGTGGCATCCCCCGCTCCTATGAAGATCCGCCCCTGCCTCTGATCCACTGATCGAAGGGAGTAATTTATATATACGCATAACTGTGGTTAGATGCGACTAACCACATTTTTACATAATAATGGTTAGTTGCAGCAAAACCATCTTGGAAAGAAGAAGAAGAGGAGGAGGAGGAGGAGGAGGAGAATTGCAGATGGAAAATCTTACGGAAAAGATGCAGATCTGATTTTTAAAATGACAGCAACACCCTTATTTATAATAACCATTAGATCAAATTAAATTAATAAAAAAAATCCAAAGACTAAAATTAATTGGACCTTAATTTTCGTACCCCCCTCATTATCACCCACACCCCCATAATACCAAAAATGCCAATAATACCCCCTTATTTGTAATTTTTTTTTTTTTTTAACAAAACCATGTAATTTTTGTAAATTTTCAGGGGTATTTTTGTCCATTTGGGACATTATGGGGGTGTGGGAGGGAATGAGGGGGGTACCGAAAATAAAACCCAAATTAATTTAGTAACAGATACTAAAGCAAAATGCTTAATACCATAAACCATAGTCCAATAGGTCAACGGTGGTATAATCAATAAGAATGGTCTCACAAGATATTACAGGTTATGAATTTTAGTGACACTAGTCTCACAAAATACTATTGGGAAAAAAAATTAAAAGGTGCAGATTTTGAACAAATATATAAAATACTTTTTACCATATATTCTAAATTTTTATTTGGTTTTTTTGAGAAAAATATGCTAAAAGACTGCCAAAATACATAAATGTCAGCCACAGGTATCGAACAAAAGACTTGGACATTGTTAACTACTCGCTTAATTGCCGCGCTGTCCAATACATTTGGTTGTTTCAGTTCGTTTAATTTTTTATAACTAATATTGTGTATTAAATATTAAATATATATGTATAGTAAATTTTTAAAAATGGGGTACATGGCATCCCCCCCGCTCCTATGAAGATCCGCCCCTGCCTCTGATCCACTGATCGAAGGGAGTAATTTATATATACGCATAATTGTGGTTAGATGCGACTAACCACATTTTTACATAATAATGGTTAGTTGCAGCAAAACCATCTTGGAAAGAAGAAGGAGGAAGAGGAGGAAGAGGAGGAAGAGGAGGAGAATTGCAGATGGAAGATCTTACGAGAAAGATGCAGATCTGATTTTTAAAATGACAGCAACACCCTTATTCATAATAACCATTAGATCAAATTAGATTAATAAAAAAAAATCCAAAGACTAAAATTAATTTACAAAATCACCTTCACTCGCATCCCCCACCCACCATATGAAAAGACCAAAATACCCCTGTTTGTTTACAAAATCACCATTTCTTCACATAATTGGTCATACATACGTTTGACCACCTTCACTCGCATATACGCCAGAGAGACGTATATACGATCAGCCCAGAAATCCACCAATCGTATATACCCCACCACAGCCCTATATACGACGAGCAAGTTTTTACTCACCGTATATACCCCTATTCAGGCGTATATACGATTAGACAGAAATTCATCCAATCGCATATACGCCAAAGAGACTGTATCATAATGAAGAAAAAAAGTAAGCATCGTATATACACCTTTTTTGATGTAAATACGATGAGCAATTTTTTTTTTTTTTTTTTACTAATTTTTTTTTCCTTCGCTTGCAGTGTCCGGTAGGCATAGAGGGAGACGTGAGGTCTCTCCGATCAGAGAGAGAGGGGAGTCATCTACTGCTCCGAGTACGAGGACTCGGAGGCATAATCGACTCCATGCTTCAAATGAGGAGAGAGAGACAGACACACGGCTGAGCTACCGAGTATCACCTGAGCACCATGACGCAGCTCGATGACGGCCACTGGAGCTTTCTATCTTGGGGATTACTGCAGCAGACACACAGCGGGAGGATTGGCATAGAGGAGGCGGTTTCTCGGTATCATTCCCACTTACTCCTCGGTATCATCCACGATATCCTCGCACGATCCTCAACCTCTTCATTACCATCCCCACCTCCCGAGTATCGCAGAGAGCAGCGGCCCAGTCGATACTTACTACTCTCGCACCGATCTATGTATGAGTATCGGGAGGAGCGACCCAGCAGGATCGGGGGCATCGGGAGGAGGATCGGCTGAGCCTCGGCTGAGGAGCTGAGACCTCTCTCTTCACCGATCCGCGGATCATGTCCGCACTTCTATACTCATTGACCCTGTAAGTTTTACATTTTTGCTTAAATAATTTATTTAACTCACATAGTCCGCACTTTTTGCTTACATTATTTATTTATTTATTTTTATGTCGAGTATCGTGTTGTCAAAGTATGGGCTCATGGCAACAAAGTCCATACTAGACTCATCTTCATTACCCTGACCTACTTCGGCGCACCACTGTGGTCAGGGACTCCATATTGGCCCCACTTCTCCAGTCGCCACGCCACGATGAGACCATGAGTTGTCGCTTCGGCTTTTATCGAGAGATGGCACTCGAGATACTTCGTCATTTCACTTGCCATTTGGTGAGATGACGATCACTCGATGACATCTCTTGTCTGCTTCGCACCTTCCCATCCGGGGAACTATGCCACACCTCCCGCCATCACTGTGAGCTCGGAGTTTGCCACACAGCTTGCTGAGACATATCTGGGTGTGTAAAACGGCCAATCGTATATACTTCTTCAGGGCATATATACGATGTTTAAAAAATACACATCGTATATATGTCCCAAATAACCTATATACGATGCGCCTTTTTTTTAAAAAAAAATACATAACAAAGGGCATTTTGGGGATTCCATTGTGGGTGGGGGTTTAAGGGGAGAGGGTGGGGGTCCAAAAAAAACCCTATGAATTTTAGTGACACTAGTCTCACAAAATACTATAGGGAATTGATGTCATGCACCACATGGGAATTGACCTGAGACACACTTCCCTTTTCTCCCACCAGAAGAGGATTATTGGTTTGTTATCACATTAGTTTCACCTGTATCGAAATAGTAACTACATAATAAAATGTGTTGATTAATCCTACTATCCTTGAACACTCGCGCTTTTGTCAAAATATAAAGAAGAAAACATATACATGGATGATGGATCTACGTGATTGTAAAAACCGAATTATTAATTTCTTGGTTATGTTAAAAAAATCTATACTAACTTCTTGACAACTAGTGTATATTATAAGTAACTCTGAGAATGCAAATGTAACTAAATAATAAAATGTTCATTATTATTTAGCTTATAAAATATAATCATAGTTAGCTGTAGGCTAGTGATTGTGACCAAATTAAAAGACCATTGTATATAAATACTTAGTTTGTAAATATTCTAAACATACGACATTCAATCAAACTCTTATTTTCAAACATTTTACTCTTCCTTTTAAGTTATGGATTGCTCTAGAGTAGTCCTAGTTTAGTCAAATCTTCTCACAAACCTAATTTTAACACTCTTTGGAGCTCATATGCATTGATGTTAAGACATTAATTTAAATGTTGATTAGTTTCTATTATTATTGTTGTGGTTTTTTCTTCTTTTTTTTTCTGAGAAAAAGATATCTTACAAATGGATGTTACACGCGACCCAACCTCTTGAAGCTCATAAACGACTCAAACTCTCTATTCATATGTGTTCTCAAAGCTAAATACTTTCGCAACACGGATTTTTTTAAAGTTGTTGTAGTCCAGATTATATGTGGCCAGGTTTTTTCAGCTCAAAGAACCAATACACTAATGAAGGGGCCATACAGTATTTAAGCAAAAATAATTTATAGAGGATTCATTTTCAAACAAATTAAAACATAGATCAAATGATAAACTTTAATATTTTTAGATAAGAGACGAATGAGGGCCACAAAGAATTAGAACCTAAACACATTTGAAACAGAGTAAAAAAAATAATGTACAATTGTTTTATTATTTCTAATTTTGTATAATATGTGAATGTTGTTGTACCCTTACACATTGGAAGATCAAAATCCTCCTTTCTCATTGTCTCTATACAATTTGGGAAAAAACAAGTGTTGCACCCCCTAGTTTATCAATAACTCTACAAGGAAAATGAAGCTTAATAATTATTGGTAGAGAAAAGTGAGCTTATAGTTATAGTGCAAGACTTCCAAAACTGATTTCCATATTATCCATTTCCATCCCACCATGTTGGTTTATGAATTCAATCATCTCATTAATATCTTCCTCTCTTGCCATACGATCAGGTTGAGATAAAATCTACAAAAAAATATGAGTGTATATTTATTGCACCGAAATATTGAAGATAAAATCTGTATTTTAGCGAGGTAATTAAAGAAAAACTCAACTTACTTCTTTTACGATGGAAATAATTTGGGGTAGATTCTCATTTTTGTATCCAAATAGATCTGTGTCTGACCTGATGCATACAATTTTAAAATTCTGCTTAGCCAAACATATATATACCAAAGGATATGTATATGTTATAAACTAATAATTATAATTAATTTGAATATAAAACAAGATAATTAATTCAGAAAGATTTAACACCTTCGTATCATTTTAGAAAGCAATCCATGTGCATATATGGCTTCATTGAAATCACATTTTAAGGGCAAGAAGTCCAACCAATCTCGAACCACCTGCTTACCAACATATCCTAAGTGATTGAGAATAACAAAAGAAAAAAGACTATATATTCTGTACTATTGATTTTGGAAGATTAATTATTACCATAGGGCCATCGATAGTGTGACGTTGAAATTCACAAATTTTCCCAAGAGATGCAACTGCCATATCACATAACGTTGTTGCATCTCCATATTGATTACTAATTGACTGTCTATTTATCACGAGATCGGATAGTCTGGCCAACCCCTCTGCATAAAACATACTACTTGTTATATTAAAAAATAAAAATGAATTATATATATACACACACACTTTAGTTACTACTTCAAAGAGTTTAAAGAAGTCACCAGGGGCCATAAAATTGAAATTATCTGCTCCAAACTCAGCACAAATACCAATCGCCCGTGCAGCATGCTACAAAATCATTATCCAAAAACAAATGTTCATCATTCATATATTTTAGAACAGAAATAAATTTATTGACAAATTTTGAAAGTGATAATTTAATTACCAGACGGGAACGAGGAAAATTTTCCTTAGAAAAATGACATGCGGTAATAATATAATTACCAAGAAACCTGTTCAATCATTGTCAAAAAAAAAAAACTGTTAGATTAACACAAGAGATAAGATATATCATCACTATTAGAGGCAATTGTTGCCATAACTTTATAAGACAATACTGATAATAGAAACTAGATTTACTTGGGCAATTTTTCTGGGAATTGTGGCACGATAATGTTGAAAATGGCAAGTGAAATAGCTGCCAGCCTATCTGATATTCCATCGTCCTGCAAAAGATTTTTTTTTTTGAGGCATGCAAAAGATTATGTATAACTCACTACATCTTGGCAAATCACTCACTACATCTTGTCGTTGTAGTATATGTTATACATAATCGTTGTAGTATATGCAAAAGATACAAGTGAAATAGTTGAATATGTTTTTTAGTTGGTCAACATTTTTTTTGGCAAATCACTCACTACATCTTGTCGTTGTAGTTATCTCATCAACAATTCTTGAAGCCCAAAGGACAAGGACTTAGTTCATAATATCTAAATGGGAAGAAATAACAAAGGTGAACTTACTGCTTACCAATAACAGGGAAACAATTGTCATGAGGTCCTCAACATATGGCAAGTATCGATCCCTAAATGTTTCAATAGTTGTTGATATCAAGTAAATTTGATCCTATAATGAGTGAAAAAAATTAATTAATATTCCCACTCTATAGATCGACAAATGTAAAAGAAATTTTAGAGTTTGACTATCCCATAAAAAGGAGTATAATAGTTATACATTAACATTATGCAGTAGTTTTTCTATGGGCAATTTTTATTTTTATATATTGAGAAGCACTGGAAAAAGATAATAAAAATTATTATTGTAATGCGACGAACAATGAGTGGAGTACCATGTTCAAAAAATTATGCTATTAATTTGAATTTTAAGCAATAATACTAAGAGTTTAATATATGTACACATACTGTGTGTAGACTTTTACAACCATAATCAATAACAATTCATAAAATTGGCTAACATATAAGGTGGTTACTAATTGATTTACTTTTCTCAAAATTAAGTAAAAATGCCGAATAAGAAAAATCTGGAAATCTTATTTTTTTTCTAATCGGAAAATGCGGAACTCTTATAGATAGCGTGGAACTGTGGGCTTGATACATATAATGGGATCACTAGTGGTTCAGTGTAAAGATGATTTATGAAGGGAACTAAGTATATATAGGATCACTAACTCGAGTTAACTCAACTAACTAACTAATTATTCTAACCACAATTATCTCATCACAGAATCAGTTAGAGTAAATGATTAGCTAAACAACAGTTTTTTTAAAGATTCAACCTGGGTTACTTCTTCAAATGGTAAACATTTGCCTCCCCCTTCAGAAGACTCTTCTTGATCTGCCCTAACTGCCTCAATTTCAAACGAAATTTTCATTACTCGTCTTATCTCCTCGGCAATACTATTGACTAGTTGACTAGTGAAAAATGAACCAGAGATCTGCATAAGAACATGAGTTATTTGCATGAGCAAAATTTGATTTAAACATATTGCCATATATTTTTCAGAATTCCAGTATACAATATTTTGATTAAGGACAAAAAAATGTTACTAAATAAAGACATAGATTTAACAAAAACTATGACATCTTTAGGGAAATTTTGAGGTTAACTGAGGCTTTGACATACCAAAATGCATTTGGGGAGTAACTTGAACATGTTTGCAGACAAATCACTATAAGTTTCCTGCATGTAGTAATTTTAACGTGAACGAAATTATTCTTCATAAATATAAATTATATATGGAGAGAGAGGGAGGGGGGGGGGGGGATGTAGAAGTTCACAAGAAATAAAGTAAATTCTATGTTACTTTTTGGTTGCAAAATTTTTTTGGCGAGTTAAGTCTTACACATCTTTGAGCGCTTATAGAGGTATTTACACATTACCCACTAAAGAAATCATCACATCCGAGCAGGATTCAAACCCACATTCTTATGGAAGTGAGCTGAATCATTACCAACTGAACCAACCTTCATTGAAGGTGCGACACCAATATAATCAGCAACATATAATTATGTTTTACATATTTTTATAGAAATATTTTGTTGTTTGCTAAAATATGGGTAACATATCAATCTCACTTGTATTTCCACTCAGCCACATGACTGAGTTGTGAACATAATGTGAAATAAATATATTTGCATCTTTGCTGATATTAAATTAGTAGATACATGTATCAAATTGAGTGAATAAAGTGAGATCGGTAAGTTACTCACATTTTTCCAAAGGAATCTTATATGCCTCACTAAAGGAGTAAGTTAGTATTAATTTTATACATTTAGCTTTGTAATTTATAAAAAGTTATGTATTTTAGAATTTTTCTGAAATCAAATTACGCACTTAGACAATATGTTTATAATATTTTTTTAGAGAATATTATCTCTATATGTGTGTGTGTGTGTGTTTGTACACCACAGTGGCAAGAATACCTTCTGCTAGTCAAATACCTTGCGTAGCGCATCAATGAGAGAGTGCACACTTCTGCTAGTCAAAGCTCTTCTAGTCGGGTCACTTTGAGTGCATATTTTGATTGAGTGCAATATGTTTGGAAAAGCTAGAAACATAAAGTGAAATATTTATCAAAAATACTTTATACACAAAGTTCAAGACTCTAAGTTAAGTCAAATAAATTTATTTTCACCTGAAACAGAAGCCTTGCGAGTTTCTAAACTAGAACAACCAATCCAGCGCTTATAAATTTTAGTGACCTAAACATTTGAATACATATACTTAGTTGTATGTTTGTGTTTGAAGTAGAAATGAATTTTTTAAAACCGAATGGAAGATCGAAATCTACAAGAAATTGTTCAATTGTTTCATTCGATTCAAATATAATTAAACTAAATGTCTAATAAGTAGATAAATAAGTATTAAATTTGAGAAAAAAGAATAAAAAAAATCATTTCAAATGCTTCACCATGTCTAATATGTTTGGTTTTAGTTTAATAATATTGGTAGAAGCTTTTATATATGAAAGTCACAATTATCAAAAGAAACAAACCAACCTGATCAATATAGGGGGAAAACTTTTTGGATGACCGAAGAGCACAGTATGATAATAAATTACAGGCCTGAACTCTAAGAATTTCGACATAACACTCGTTATCATCTAGGCTGCAAATGAGATAAATTGCTTAGATAAATTAAAAATACATTTCTAGACTCTAAAGCATCAATATCACAAAATATTATTAGTTCTGTTATTTGAACACTAATGTGAGACACCTATAATCAATAACTTGACTAAAGTAGTTTACATATGTGGCTATCCAAGTGTTGAATTTGACTAATATATCAAGTGTGACAACTGAATAATCATCTATTGAACTTCATTAACCCACAAATTTAATTAAACACGGTTAACAATGATTTTCATGTGTTCAAATCTACATATAGTTGTTGAACACCTGAGAACTGTAATTAAGAACATTTGATTTCATAGTTAACACTTAATATAATCATTAACCAAATCCAAAATTAACCTTCAAATAACATTTCTCAATATTTTTGGTTTAATCAATCCAAAACAGAGGGAAAACATTTTACTCTTGTAGTACTAAAATATATAGGCAAACCTTTCACCCCTGGGTATATCAGTCGTTAAGTCCGTATCCAGTTGACCAGTTCTAAGCAACATTGGCATCACTTTATCAATAAATCTGTCAACATCTACTTTTGGGCATCGGCAGAACTGATCCAGTGCCTGCATATAGTGTTTACTTAATGTATGTAGGAATGCAAACTTATAACTTCAAACCAACATAAATTAAACAGCCTATCATTGATTTCAAATATACCTTTAAGATGACAGTTCTTGTTATGTGATCTGTATTACTCAATAGTCCATCTAGAGTTACCACAAAGTCCATGACCTTCAAACGTTACAGAAGGAAATTAGTATAATTATTTGAGAGCCTTTAAAAAGAATATGTGCAATGATTAGTATGAATTAGTAGAAAGACTCACAACATCAGCTTCCTGGTCTTTGAACTTATCTTGTCCAATTTTCCTAACAAGATTAGCCATGCATTCGAGACATTTGGCACGGAGAAAAAAATTAGATGAACTACTATCTAACATAATGTCCTTCAGTGCTATAATTGTTTGGTCATAATAAGAAGCTTGAAAAGTATTCTGCATAGAACAATTACACATCAATTCAAATTGGGATAATAATTTATTGCAATGCAATCAAAACCCACATAATTCTTCGACTTCAGATATCAAGATGTACCGGTATTTTAACTGCAATTGATTGCAGGGTTTCAATTGCTTCTAGCTGTACCACATGCTTATTTGGAAGCTGAAAACTCACAAAAGCAACTCAAACTTATTTGTTGTAAGTACAAAAACGTAAGCAACCATTAAAAAATACGCTCTGTAAGCACAACAGTTACCGATATAAAAGAAAAGTTCATAGTGAAAATTGCAGGTTATGTACCTTAAAAAGTAAAAGCACTAATCTTAAAATTTCTTCCAAAATAGCCGATATTTTCTCTACGCCACAATTTGTAACCAATGATTGGACGCCAATAAGAGCATATACCTGCAGAAAGTATTAAACAGCTGAATAATGCTTCAATGTATACATACAGAGAATAGTTTCATTGATCAACTTCTAAGATTAAAAAAAAGGCCAATATATAAAGCAAGTCAAAAAAGAGTATCAGTATTTCTGGCACTGTAGGAAGAATCAATCATTTGTAAATTGTAACTTGTGAATTGTAATAACCATGCTATAAGCAGCACTAGCACAAAAAATTAGCTGCAATGTTGCTATGTTATGGTGTCCAGAGGTATATGGAAACATATAGATATGACGAATTGGGAAAACAAGCAATCTGTTTTTACCACTAAACGGTCAACAATGTTAGAGTTGATGATGCGAGCCATTTTAGCCAAGAACTGCACGTGATAATTTTTCTTGGATAGTTCCTTATATGCACTCAAACACCTCATTGCATGGATAGTAGCCCAAACTATTCGGTGGTTTGTCTCATGATCCAGTGACTTAACGACCAATCTCACAACTTGCTCGAAGTGCTTAATCATGTCCTGTGGTAGCAAAACAGAATGAAAAAGAGAGAATTAATATGAATTAATGAAATTGTTAACATCACAGATAACTAGATATGAACTAAATCAACAAAAAAAAACAATCATTTTGAAGTGTCTTGTAGTGCTTATCTAGTAACACTGACATGCTTCTCTAAGCTATGCACTAAACCACACAATTAAAATTCTGAAGCGTGTTTGAGCCACTAAAGGAAACAGTTTCAGAGTTAATCAGTTAAAAGCTTAATGAATTTACATTACCATATCATCTATAAAGCACCGACACAAACATAAATGCCAAACACAAACACCAAACACGATACTAACACTAGTAATAATACTTTGAAAAATGAAAGCGATTGAACACATCAAACACGTCAACCTGAAGTGTTAGTGCTAAAAAACATACCGTATTGAAGTGTCCACCTTGTGCAATAATACCAATGGTCACCATTGCTGCATGACGTGCCTGCCAATCGCAATGACATGCATATTTGACTGTTAACATCTCAACTACAATGGGAATAACAACACTTTTATCGCCTCCAAAATATAGCCCATTCAACAAGCACCTCCCAAGAAAGAAAGTTTCAGTCATCCCAGCCTCGAAACAGTTCTTATTGTCCACTTCATACCAAATATTATCCTCCACAAAACAAGACACCATACCCATAGCAACTGCAAAAAACCTCTTCACTTCCTCAGCAGAAAGAGTCGGTACCAAACACTTCATCGCATCCATGTTCACCTCATCAAGCTTCTTTACAACAATAACTGCCGCATTCCTCAGCTCCTCGCTCGCTTCTTTCACCTCTGCGACTCGAATCATACACCAAAACACATCGCGTTCTTTCCCTTTAACGATTTTTCCAATGTCCATCATAACTAAATCCGTTAAGAGCCGAATCTTTTGCAACACCACACTCTCTTCTTCCTTGTGATGATCAATGAATTCCAACAAAATCGGCAATAAAGAATTGCACATTTCCATTTTTTCTAGATCCTTCGACATTCCTATCAACGTCATCGAAGCATCGATCATCAACCCCTGAAATTTCGGATCCGCCAAGTCATCAGCGACTTTCAAGAGTTTCACATAGAGCGCGTTGTAGTTCCCTTGATCAAACCAGAATTCGCTGTTTTCAGCCACTTGCCATGGCAATTCCGCCAACAACATAAGCCCTTTCGTGAAATTAGGATTTGAACTCACGTCGCCGGAAACGCAATTGCAAACGTACTCAAGAAGTTCCTCCCAACCGCCGACGGGATATAAATACAAATTGGCGGCAGCAAAGCCGATTACTCCACAGAGCTGAGGTAGCAGAGACTCATCGGATTCTACCTTAACGGAATCGAGTAAAGGATTTTTGAGTTCAATGAGTACGGAGGAGTTCAATTTAACATTGCGTTTGAAAATGTTGTTGAGGATAGAGACTATTGTGGTTCGAATTTGGAGTGAAGGTTGAGATTGGAGGAGTTTAGAAAGCTTGAAAGAAAAGGCGTTAGGGTAATGAAGAGTTAGAGAATCGATAATTAGGGTTTTGGATAACGGATTCTTGGAATTGATGAAATCGTTGATTACCTCATGCAGTGACGAGAAGTCGTTGGATTCAAGGATATTGGTGACGTGTGGTTTGAGTTCGAAGCCGTGAAGGAGTGACTTATCTTGATTTTCTTCAACGCGCTTTCTCTTTTGTATTCTTTCTTCCAAGTGAATCTTATTTTGAATATGATCTTCAAAAAATGGGTCTCGTAGGGAAGATTCTGACGGCGGAGGGGTTGATTGTTGTGGCGAGGAAGGCCTCTCGGTAGAGCTAGAGGTTGACGCCATTGTTGAGGCGGGAAGGAAGGTTCGTTTGTTCAAACGCAGATTTTGGAGGGAAAGAAAACGGTCAGTTTCGTCGAATTTGTTTTATCAGTTTTGCAGTAGTTTGCCACGTCAGGTACTTTTTTGGTTTTCAACGGGTAACGCTGAGGGAGTACAATCTAAACCAGGGTAAGCAAATGTAGCACAATCGCAAGGAAGTATTTTTTTTTTTTTTTACCAACGCAAGGATGTATTGAAATGTATAAAAATTGCTATGTATTTGTATCGTAGGTTTTCATTAAGTGTCGCTATTCGGTACAAACAAGTTTCATACAAAACACAAGCAATACACATGAAGCTATCTTCCAACGCACCAAATAACACTTTAACTATCAGTATTTTGATTTGTTTTTGGCTTTTTCTTATGTTTCGTTTCGTAACATCTAGGATTTCTCTTTCATAAGAAGTGTTCAACTGAACACATAAAAGAATCTTTAGCGCAAGAGTATAGTGTGGTAAATTAAATTTTGTTGTTGTGCCTTATAGTTGATTGTCATTGAAGCAATCCTATGTGGCACATTATAATTTTCTCTCTCTCTCTCTCTATTAAAGAAAACCGGTTTAAACAAGAAAGAAAGTTAACAGATTCACAAAGAATGAGAAGAGTAGAATATCAATTAATAAAATTCAAGACTTTTAGAATCAAATACTTAATACTGAACAAAATAATTAACACAGGAGCAGAATAATTTAAACAGAAGACGTGAGCAAATTTCATAGAACTAGCAGAACTGGAAAATCAAAATACACTGTTAGCCAAACACCCTCCCTTTTTATGTATAGATCTAAAGCTGTGAGAGTGGATTTATAGCCAGGGTTGTTGGATCAGAGAGTGCCCAAGGTGATTTTGATGAATCAGACCATTTTCGAGTAGATCTGTGGACTGTAGGTGGGAAAGATGAACGATCGGGCAATGTATGAGGAGGTATCAGAGAAACAAGTGATGAGGATGAGGAGGATGAGGAGGATGGTGGTGGAAAATTTGAAGATGAAAAAAAAAAGGCGGTGGCATTATCGGTGGATTGTTTGGTGACCCATACTTCCTTCAACTCCCTAACTACTACCTCCAACCCTCAAATATTTCCAAAATACCTTCACGTAAACACGCTTCCAAACCCCCACGCTGCATTTTAGAAGGTACAAAACTAAATTTCTGAACCTGTTCGGAAGTTTAGTTATGTACCTGTTAAAAATCTTGTAAATGGGGGTGTTTGGCAGTGAGGGATAGGTACGGAACTAAACTTTCGAACCTTCGTAATCCCAGATAAAAAGGGTGTGCTTGTATCATTAATGATATTTTGGTCTTTTCATCGAGTTTGGAGGTGTCCAATGTAGTTAGGGGATTGTAGGAAATATGGACCTTGTTTGGTTGGGGCTTTACCCACTTTAAATAATCAAACATTTATTTGACAATAAAAAAAGAAAACTTGAGGATGAAGAAATTAAATGGGAATGAGAGAAAGAGAATGAAAGAAAGCAAAGAAGAGAATGACACATGGCTGTGGAAGTATACGATAACTCTCCCAGTTTTTTGGCACAAAAGAGAGTTACTTACATGCCAAGCATATGATTTGCTTTATTTCATTCATACCACCTAATTAAAGAGAGAGAGCATCTATACAGGTAATTAGAATCTTCCTTTTCCTTTTTTTTTTTCCAATAAGAATCGGGTAATCGAAAACAACTTGAGAATTGATAAACTTTTTTTTTTTGACCGGGAAAATTGATAAACTTGAATTGAGAAGATAATGATAATATATTTTTTTAACTAAGACATTCTCCACGATAATTGTAGAGACTCATCATTTGAGCTATTGAAGATTTATTTTAAGGATTGACATCTCTCAATAAATTTTTTTAAATGCGATCGATTATAGATCGAACTCGGGACCAAATGATTAATAAGTGACTCCAAATATCTACTAATTGTGTCATATCTTGTTGGTAACGATAATATTTTTTTTTGTCTAAACTCTTTCTGTCTGGAAATCATATTAAATCTTAATTAATTAATTCGAGTCAAGTAAGATTTATATAAAGAAGCGAAATTCCCTGATACATATCTTTTTCATTCCCAAGGACTCAAGAGTCGATGGGAAACATTCACTTTACCTCTAAAATAACTGAAATCAGAGGGGGCAGTTAGTTTTTTTTTTTGTAAAGGCAAATGTTTGACATAGTTGGGAAATTAGTAACATCCCTTCACCCACCAAAGATTCTCACACCGACAAGGAGAGATGAACTCACCCCCCTTACGGGAATGAGCCAACTCCTTACCATTCCTTCATATATTTACAACATAGTAACATCCCTTCATATATTGAAATTACTGTAGAAATGAAAATCTCTTTCCATGTTTTGATGATACAAACTTAAAGGATGAGTTAAGTTTTCTAAACACTTATTATGATTTAACAAGTTTCAATCAAGTGTGTAAAAGGATAGGAAATAAGAATCATAGCAAAAATCTTGGCTCTACAAATAAACCAAGTGTTTTTTAAAGTTCAAATGTGCCAAAAGAAGATTACCTACAGAAGGTTACCTTAAAGAAGGTTGATTACAGAAGGTTACATCAACAGAAGGTTGATTTAAGAAGCTTAAAAGAAAAAGTAACTTTCTACAGAAGGTTGACTGAAAGTCAAACAGAAGGTTGACTAAAAGTCAACACAAGGTTGACCAATAGTCAACAGAAAGTTTGATTGAAGTCAAAAGAAGGTTGACCTATTCTAGAATATGTTAAAGAAGGTTGATTGCTCAAGAAGGTTAAAAGAAGATTAAAGAGTTCAAGCTTCTGTTTTCTGGGAAACAAGTTCATATCTGAATTTATGATTCAAATGCGCATCAAAGATATATTCAAGGAATAAAAATGCTGTAAAATAATTACCCTAGGAAAGAGGAACTCCTTGATTATGTTTGTAACTTAAAAAAACGTGTTTGTTCATATTTAAGAAGCTTGATTAGCTTCAAATATAAATATGCAAAATATTGTGAAGTACATGAACAGGGCAATGAACTGACAGAAAAGAAGGAAAGGAAATATAGTGCAGCTGTCATAACAGACAAAGCACATAAGGTTGCTTGTGAAGGATGAAAGGCTACCACTAAAGCACAAAAGACATCATTGCCTATCTACAAGCCTACAACAATTTCCAACGGCTCTCCACAACATTTCAACGGCTATATTCAAAGTGCAAAGTCTATATAAATGGCTGATCTTCACAATTACAGATTATGAGATTAAATTGGAGCCTTCAAAGATCAAGCATCTCAAAGTAATCCAACCTTCTCATCCACACTCAAAGCTACTACAAGTTCAGAATTGGGAGATATCATCTTGAGTGTGTGTTTGCTTGTTATTCTATTAGAAATACTTTGTATTTATCTATCAACAAGCTTCTAAATCATCCCAAACCCAAACCCCTTATTGTAAGAAATATTGTGCAAGTTTCTCAACAAACTACCTAGTGAAAGGTGAGTATTGTTGGTGATTCTATTTGAAAGTTTCTCAACAAACTACCTAGTGAGAGGTGAGTGGTGTTGGTGATTCTGTTCAACGGGAAATACCTTTAGGAAATTAGAAGAGAGCTTTCTAGTAGGTTGAGACAGCTTGGTGAAGCTGTGTAAGTTAGCACTTGTCTTTTGTGTGTGATCAAAAGAGAGTGTAGGTGAAAGTCTTTGGCAGTTGAAGCTAAAGCAAGTGTAAAATCTATTTGGAGAATAGTGGAAACTCTCACGTGGACGTGGGGTGAGGAGTAGTCACAGTTTAGTGAACCTCTATAACTCTACTGTGTTATTATCTGCTTTTCCTATTAATTACTTTAATTGTCTTACAATCACCAAAGTTTTCAACCACTTCAGAAGGTTATATACATCAACCTTCTGTAGTCAAAATCATAATTTTAAATGAGTCTTACTTCGATTATCTTTTGAAAACAACACTCTTTGTGTAATAAAAGACATCTAAATTCATCAAAGTTAACTATCCTTCACTACTGTCATACTTGCTTATTATTTGTGCAACTAACATTCAACCTTCTGATATCCAAGTTATCTTGAGAAACAATACAGAAGGTTGCAAGTATTAAAAAATAAAAAAGATAGCACAATTCAACCCCCCCCCCTTTCTTGTGCAAATTAATCACTTCACTTACAAATAGTACTTCTCCAAGTTTTTTGTTAGTTACTTTGATACTTGACATTATTAGGGAAAATTCCAAGTCTCACATTGACTAGTGATAAGGTCTCAAGAGGGTTTATAATGAAGAGACAACTCTCACCTTACAAGCCGGTTTTGTGGGGTTGAGTTAGGCCCAAACCACATTCTAAGATGGTATCAGAGCTTATCCTAGATCCTTCGGGCCACCCACCATTAATATCCACGCACCAAGTTCAATAGTGTTGCACGTGAAGGGGTGTATTAGGGAAAATCCCAAGTCCCACATTGACTAGTGATAAGGTCTTAAGAGGGTTTATAATGAAGAGACAACCCTCACCTTACAAGTCGGTTTTGTGGGGTTGAGTTAGGCCTAAACTACATTCTAAGATGGTATCAAAGTCTATCCTAGATCTACTGGACCACCTACCATTAAACACGCTACAAGCCCAATAGTGCTGTGCGTGAGGGGGTGTATTAGGGAAAATCACAAGTCCCACATTGACTAGTGATAAGGTCTCAAGAAGGTTTATAATGAAGAGACAACCCTCACCTTACAAGCCGGTTTTGTGGGGTTGAGTTAGACCCAAACCACATTCTAAAAGATATTAACTTTGGTCTCTCACTATAGACCCCAACTACTTGATGTCACTACAAGAAAATCGCTGATTTGCCACGGACATTTCCGTCGCAAATGCACAAATTTCCGTGGCAAAACAACATTTGCCACGGACAAAAATTGGTGGCAAAAACGCTCGTCGCAAATCGTTTGCCACGGAATTTCCGTGGCAAATTTTTCCATCGCAAATCCGTGGCAAATTTTTCCGTCGCAAATCCGTGGCAAATTTTTCCGTCGCAAAGCCGTGGCAAATTTTAAATCGCAATCTGTGGCAAATTTTAAATCGCAAATCCGTGGCAAATCCGTCGCAAATTTTAAAAAAAAAATTAAAAAAAAATGCAGCAGTAGTTTCCTACTACTCCAACTTCTTCACAAGTTCAGTGATATTACTCACTCTTTGGGGTGCAAGTGTATTCTTGAAATACATATAATAGACTTACATCTAAAGTATAACATATAGCTTATGAGTTTAATAACTATGCTAATGATATAAACAAATTTAACATAAACATTTAATCATAGTTCATCATATTGACACACCATAATATAACTTCATATGACTACTGAAATTTGTCATATTAGCTTTTGTTTTGTTCATCATAGTGACCACTTTCCTTAAGAAAGCCTCCTCTTCACCTCCATATTCGGCTTGATATTCTCACCACCAATGACTGACATTACCGCAGCAAGCATACCATATAATTCAAAAGCCATCTATTATCATCACAAAAAGAGTCATCATGAAAAGACCCCAATGGATGTCAATATTCAACCAAAGTGATAAATTATATCATCAAAATTTTCATCAACACAAACATATTGTTGGTTATAAATGGCCAAAGGTGACAAAGTCATGAGCAAATATCAACACCATTGAGAGAAAACACGGCAAAGACATTCCGGACACAAGAAATTTGTGTTCCAATACAAACAAAGAATGAATAACAAATTATATGTAACAAATATTCAAAACGACAACAATAACAAATTGTATCTTTTGAAGTTTATGTACATCCATACTATGCTCTCAAAAATAAATGTACATTCACAATATAGTGCAGACTCGAGACAACATAAAGAGATTGTTGGTCTTGTTCCAAGGTAAAAGCTGTAGGAAATAAGGTGATGCATGTGCAAACCCACAAATATGTCGGGATCAATTAGTATGACCAGGTACAAACAACCAAAACACTGAATGCAAATAGGAAAAAAAAAGAAGAGAACAGCTAGCTGATAGATAAGGATATTGCAAGGTTAGACTTATTGAGAGAGAGAGGTATCTCACGAGTAAGAGACTTCAATGGTCGACCAATATCTCGCTGCTCTTGATCACCGAATTTGTCCTCGGCTATATGTTTGTGTAACAAGGCATCCTGGTGTGTGCCCATAGAAGAGAAAAATCGTAAAACAGTGAAACCACTAGAGTTTATAGAAATTGATGTGACAAAATCTACCAAGACATTCTTGCAAATAAGCATGGTGTGCACAAAAGCATTCAGATATGCTATACTTTAGATGAGTACATTCTTAATTAGCAGCATTCAGATATGCAAATAAGCATGGTGTGCACAAAAGCATTCAAATGCCTCTTAATATGCACATGCACCTAATTATCAGATGAGTACATTCTTAATTAAACATGACTTTTTATAAAGAAAAATAAGGCCCTAGTGTGATCAATAGGGCCACTATTTAGCTGCTAATGAGACCACTACGGCTGCACCTTTATTCCGCAATGATATAGCGTGAGAATAGCGGCCAGCTTCTGCTTCACTGCTATAGCACAGCTATTGACATCTCACATCTACAATCAGCATTATGAATTATGACATTCATGATCCTAGTTTTGATAGTTTCCTTGAAAATCATGTTTACGAAATGAAATCATTTTGGCCCTATAAGAGCCATGCTAACAATACCTGTTCCTTCCAAAAGCCATGACAGCACCATTCAAAGCACTTTCTGTTGTAATTTTATTACTAAATATTTCTAAAGTGGGAAATAAACTACATTTATGTTTGATAAAATTTCTTTTTAACGGATATATATTTTTATCACTAGATTCGTTTTGTCTTTTAAGGTGAGCTATATGCATAAAGATTAACTTTGGTTTAATTATATATAGATCAGTTTCATTTGTTTTTATAAAAGTTTACGTTTAAATCTTTTAAAGTATATGGTCCCATTTTATAAGTCTTTAATTATTTGTTTTCTGTTAGAAAAATAATTAAGTTCTCTTCAAAGTTGGTTTTATTATATACGTTTCATTTTATGATTATTTTATACGTTTCATTTTCTCATGAGGAGTATGATGTTGCTTCCGTTTCCTTTGGTCATCTCATTATTGTTGGTTCCGTTTTCTATGACCATAAAAGGGTACTAACGGTACGAATATGTGAATATGAGTTTTGTATATATAAGAGGAAGAAGACGTGCGTGAGTTTTAACACATCAGAAGAAAAAATATATTTTATTTCTTCCAATCAAATATTCTTGGGTTCATCTCCTGTTCGAATAAAATATTCATTCTTGCTAGTTCTGATTCCTCTTTCGTTACTTGCGATTGAGACGGACCGATTGTATCTCGGGGAATTTGCGCTGTAGAGGCGGATAAATTCTTCAGGACAAGTCACCAGACGCCTCCGGTTATTTTTCCTAACGTGTTCTGTGTTCGCAGGTACTCACTGTTGTTGTTGTCTTGTTGCGCATTTTACTACACTTTCTACAGCAGGATCCTCCATACCCACAGAATTATTAAGGAAAGAAATTGGTTTCAGAACTATGATATCAGAGTCTAGATAGATCCCACCGTACCTGATAAATCATAAATCAGAAGACAATGGTCAAGATTTGGCATAACAACAGCAACTTTGTAACTGCCAAAAACAAGCAAAACCTAAATTTAGCTAAAATCGCGAAATTCAAACAACAAAAGATAGAAAATGAAAGGCTGTGAGGAGATAATAATTAATAATTAGCATAATCACCCATCCTTAACAAAGTTATCTTTGAAGAAATCAAGATCAAGTGTCTCAGAGAAGACCACAACACAAGCATTAGGGTGGTGAAAGAGCAAACTCTCGAGACTACGCCGATGCTAACTAACAGTGTATCATCCTTAATTAAACATGACTTTGGATACATTCATTCACACACAATTCAAACACAAATATGAATTAAAAGCATTTCAAGTTCAAATAAATAGTAGACTATCAACTCACAAGGAATCTGCTCGAAACAACGAGAAAAAGTGCTTCATCTTTAAAAAGATCACAAGCAATATTTCCAGAGGAACAAACTTGACAATAAAGTATCACAAAAATAGAGGACAAACTGCTATAACTATAAGTAAACAATAGTAGAAACATAATCTGTAATATGTACTTACATCAGAAACTTCTCAAAGTTTTGTGTGTCCAAGTCTCCAGCGACTATAGGTTTATATGCAACTTTTCCGATTCATAAAGCATGTCCCACTCGAGTACCCTTGAACCATGGATGTGCCTGAAAAACAAGTACAAATATGTTTACTGCTTGACTTATGCGGAGTTAATAGCATGTGAATCTTCTCAAGGCATAACAATAACGCACAACTTCCAAAATTTCCCGACTTCGAGAGAATCATCAACTTCTTAACATGCCTAGAATAAATAGTTTGATAGAAGGTAAACCAAATGAGGACAATAGTTTAGTATTTTAATGAAATATCATAATAACTCACTGTGTGTGTGTTTTGGTTTCACAACGGATAGTGCTGAATTGATTTTGGTTCTAGTCAATCTGTGATTTTAGTAAAAGTAGACAATTTGTTTGGTTTATATTTCAATGGAAGCAAACGGAAAAAATGTTTCCCAATGCACTTTTAACAAAGCAACAACAAGCTTGCTTTGGTCAAAATCCCATTGGACCGTCTCAAAAAGATAAACCAACCAGACTTAAAGGTCTTCAGCTACTATCATGCAAAATTGATTTCTCCTTCAGATGTGGATTTAACTAGAAGTGATGAAAAACAACTTTTTTGTTTGGAGAAAATTTTACACTAATTTTTATATCAAACTTACTTTCGAAGTAAAAACATCTAAATAAAAATCACTCAATTTTAAACTCAATTACCAAATGTCAATTCTATTAACAAAAGTTCTCAAATGCTCACCCAAACACACATTGTAATATGAGAATCATTAGAGACCCAAACATGTCTTTACCTGCTAAAAATATAACAATCCTTCAAATTGAAGAATCACAAATGATGATGATTGAACCTCCATTTAGAGAAAATTAACATGCACTTACCCAGAGTCTTGGAGTTCGAGTCGACTTTTTGAAATTTAGATAGTTATTTGAAAAGCTTATGACAATGGCAACTTTGAACTCAATTGAAAAGGGAGTGCATGAAAATCGATATACCATATCCATAAGTTGTTACAATTGGTAGGTACGCGTTATCATGAATGAGATACATACGTGAAGATTGTCGGACAGGTCAAAAAGACGGGGAAGTATTACATAGATTGGCGAGTAAAATTCCGGCATACATCTCCATCCGCTATCCGCTAAATAAAAAGAGAATTAACAACTTGTTTCAAAGTGACATGCTCTTGTAGTAATCCAAAGATCACTTGCAGGGGTTGTTTGAACGAGAGAGGTCTCCGTCACGATTTTCTCCCCGATGAAACGGACTCAACACGAAATAACCGAATGTCAATTGATCGAATTGGAATGGCGAGATGCTTCTACGCTTAGCTCACCATTGATGGGACTAGACAAAGAACATTGAGTGCAGATTTTTCCCGTCACTCTCAAATCCACCTATTCAACAATAATATGAGAGTTATAACTTGTGAGATTTCAAGGCATGAAACATTCGAAACTTTTTTCTTTTCTATGTTTTCTAGTCACATTGAGAGAACATGTGTATTCTTTGCGGGTAAATCAACATACCGGATTTTAATTCGGGAAGAAGAGGATGTCTTTGAGTGTCCCGAGTAATGTAAAAGACCAGTTTCTATAGTTTATAAGGCTGGAGAAATTGGCCTTTGTAGAAGAACAGCTGAAATTTTTCACAAACAGAGTAGACACCGCCACACCGGTAATTTATTCATTCAAAGATATGAAAAATTAAAGAATAGGAGCAACCGAAATTATACCTTTATCACTTTCAATATTGAACTCCGTAGTTGCTGATAATGATTTATGCAAGTATCCACGAGATATATCTACAGTCACGAAATACTATAGAAACTGTCAATCACCAACCTTATAAACTAAGTGAAAATTTAAAAAGACAAAGCAGTTTCCTAAAATACAATATGGTTTATGCAACTTTGTGTTCATTGTTCAGTGACAGTGTAATAAAGTTTTACACAGATAAAACACTGATGATGATGATGTCATAACAATCAATTGCACAACAAAGCAGTTTCCTAAGAATACTTTACCTGGATACTAATATCTGCCCCATGGAAAGTCTCATAAAACTTTTCTAAATTCTCATCCTTCTGTCTAATATTCAATGAAAATGGTATCTGCCATAAAAATTGCAAACTTACAATGAACACAAGAAAATATGACATACAAACCAAACACTAAACACTCAAATATAATGCCAAAGCCTTGCTCACAAAATTGGTATGTTACCAAAGCGTTTAGAAAATTAATTATAAGGAAAACCTGAGTTAAGAAAAGAACGGAAATATAGCTAACATAAACAAACTTGATATGATAATTTTAAATCGTGAGAGACGGTGACCCCACTATGTACAAGTAAAACTTACCTACGGGAAGAAAACATGAAGAATATATCGGTCATTTCGAATAATGATATAATTCCAAGCATGTTTTCGATTAACAACTGATACGATACAAATGCGAAACACCTTGTTGTTAGGACAAATTAATTACGAGATCCTTAGCTTAATTGAAGATAAATACTAAATCCAAAAAATAGAAATTTAGGGTTTAGGGTTGTTTTAATCAAGTGAAATTTAGGGATAAATTAAAAAGATAATAGAAATTACCTACAAGTGGGGAAGAGGAGGAGGAGCAAGCATAAATGGTGGAGTTCGGAGGAGAAATCTGGAGAAACCGCTCCGGTGAGGTGCGACGGAGAGGAGAGTGGAAGAGGAGAAACGGTGGAGAAACCGTCTCTCGGTGGCCGTCGAGGCTGGGGATTAGCGATGGAGGAGGGGGAGGAGGCCGACGACGGTGGAGGGTGGAGGTCGGAGGAGGAGTTTGAGGTGAGGTGGTAGGCGCGATGGTGAGACGCAGAGAACGAATGAATATAGATTTTAGGGATAGAGACGCTCTAATAGGGTATCGGGCTAGTTTTAATTTTATAAATGCGTTGCCACGGACTTGCCACGACATCTCCGTCGCAAATTTTATGTCGATGGCAAACCCAGTAGAAAATTTCCGCTCTATTTTTACACATTAAAATCCGTCAGAAACTGCGCAAAATTACCGACTTTAATAAGCTCCGCAGGTAATTCTTCTTTGGGTGGCTAAAACAAGGATTTCGCATCGCGTGTCAAAGACAACGATGACTATCTGTAAAGCCTTTTATTGTTATGTTGTATATTTTTTGTGGTTACTTGAATTGGAACTTGAAATCTTTACTTTGCGTGTGAGTTTATAGGAGTATTTGCTACTAATTTCTATCTTTACCCAAAAGAAAGATCGCGATGACTAACAAAAAGTACATACAATGGTAAGGGACTAATAAGTGTTGGTAGACAATGGTATATTGACTGATGCAGTGCAAGTCTTTAGAGTAACAAACAATGTAACATTTCAAACCTTAATTCTAAAAACAAAATGTTCTCAATTTCTTTTCCTTGTTTAATGGGCATTAATTTCTATCTTTTAAAAAGGGGCAAATAATTGCATCCAACACAAGTAATTGACACGTCGGTAGGGTCATAATTGACAAATATATGTATTGTACCTAAATTTATCACATTAATTTAACAAAGAGAATAAAGGAAAAGAAACAAGAAAAATCAAGTATAGTTTTTTTTTATATAAACTGAGCATCATCTGCACGCAACTGCAGAAACTAATCCCTCGAGCTGGGTAGAATCACAATAGATGACAAAGTTGTCCCTCAATAAATTTAACACGACTGCATGCCCAATGTTGGATTCGATCTCAGAACCTTAATTAAGCTAGAAGAGACCCCTACCATCTCATCATAGTGTTGTTGGGTTAGTAGTAACCGCAGTTGTACATAGAGTGAACTAGCAAAAGAGTTAAAGATGCTATCACATGCTTCATATACTTTAAAGTTTAAACACCCTTACTTACATCAAGAAAATACTCACATCATCAAACTCTCTCACACCTTAGCCTATTATAAATATAGATGATTGCATAAGGACCTCTCTCTTCATTAGTAGCAATTAATCTCAATGGATTGGTTTCTTCAGCTCCTTCATCTTCTCTTTATAGCTTCTCTTCTTATCTCCACTACAGCAATTTCAGATCAAATTACTAAGGTTCATCATGTAACATACAATTTAATTTCCTCTGTCTTTATTTATATATTTTGGTTATTATTGAATTAATCTCCTAAGCTTATTTTACTCTATGCAGCCTTATGTTGTTTATATGGGAAATTCATCACCAAATAACATTCTAGAATCTGATCTTCTTCAGTTACTGTCATCAATCATTCCAAGGTTAATTCTTAATTTCATCGCTGTCTTTTTTTTGTCATTTGTATAAATGGTCAGAAATAGGGAATTGGAAAGCAGAGCATTGCATGTTCAAACATGTGCTCCTAACACACTAGCTGACAAAATGATAAATAAATATCACACACGTGATCACACAGACACACCCGGATTTTAATCTGAGAATCAGGATCACTGTACCGCTAAAATTGTCAATACAACGAGCAGTGGGAGACCATCAATGTCTTCATCAAGTTAACTCTATTCATTTTATCGATAATCATAATCAACATTTATATTAATTCAGCTTATGGAATGGAAATTAAATGCTATTTTATTTTCTCAGTGAAGAAAGTGAGAGGGTAGGACTTATTCACCATTACAGTCATGCTTTTAGTGGATTCTCAGCCATGCTTACAGAGAATGAAGCTTCCACATTGTCCGGTAATTAATCTTTGTCTTATAGCTTCTCTCTCCTTTTTGTCTCTAATCCATATTCCTAACTTCCATGATTTTTTTTTAACTTTTTCTACTGCTTCGTTTTGAAGATATTGTCATTTTACTTTATTCTTTATTGTCATTATTTTACTCTTAAATGTAACAAAGACAAAAAAGTGTTAATTTTCATAATATGGATACTTTGCTTGAATCAAACGTTTGTCTGGGATTAGTACACATAATGTGTTTCAAAGTGAATTATCACTCTTAATAAATAATTAGTACTTAATTATATAAATTATTATTATTATTATTTTGCATAGATAATTAGTACCAAATTCGTGGATTTGAAAGTTGGTGTGAAGCGATTTTAACGTGACTAAATTCTCTTCAAATTTTATTTTATGTCTACGATGTGTATGCTCACACTTGTTTGGCTTTTCTCTCACAACTGACAAGTGCCGTTATGTACAAGTGACTCATCCATCGGCATTCATAGCATTATTGTCTGGTATGAGGTAACTATTATTTGGTGATTTGTGAACAGGGCAGGATGGTGTAGTGTCAGTGTTCCCAGATCCCATTCTTAAATTGCATACAACGCGGTCTTGGGATTTTTTGGATTCAGATTTGGGAATGAAGCCTCCTCATGCCATTCCAACTCACCTACAACAATCATCATCTCATCAAGATATCATCATCGCTCTTATTGACACCGGTAAGTCAAACTTAGTATATAATAATAGAGAAATGAGATATGATAAGAAAAGTAAGAATAAGAAGAATAACAAATCAAGAAGACATTTGGTGTATAGTGTTATTTGGTGTCTATAATTCAGCTTGCAGTGTTGAACTGTACTGGATGTAGGTCTCGGTCGAGTAGTAGGCCGAGATTCTCTTCAAACTGAGAAGCTAGAGACCTCACGACGGTGTTGACAAGATGGACTCGGTAGTGCTCGGAGCTCCGGTGAGAAATTTGGGGAGGCTCCCACCTGCAAGTACTCTGACGCTCAAGTCAGACTATGATAGAGATGGAGCATATGAGAGGAGTGGAGAAAATATACATTTTCTAGGAGTGGAGAAAGCATACATTTTCTAGCTAGTTTCTCCACGACCTTGTCGTTTGGAGAAAAAAACGGTTGGCACATAATGCAAGCGACCCATTTCTATTTGTTTAGGGATCCACCTCTAGCGATCGCTTTGGGAGAACTGTGGCGATGTCGCTAGTTTCTTCTCTAGTTGAAATCCTCTTGAACCAAGCGCGGGACTATGAGGCGTTTGATCTCGTGGATGACTTTGTCGTGGTGAACGACATCGCCTAGACGGAGGAAGAGTCGATCGTGAGAAGTAGTTGCAAGGAAAGGGAAAATGATAGCATGTGGATGGACCATCTAAAATCTGGTAGAACTTATCTATCCAATGGTCTAAGAAAATTTGAGATATGTGCCACTACATTTTTTGGGGATTTTGCATACTACACCACCTAGTAGTTTTGTCTTGGTCAAAAAAACCTAATAAGATAATCTCTATGCATGCTTGATTCAAGGCTTTGTCTAGCCTACACAAGGCTATCATGTTGTGTTTGGTACAAAACTTTTGCTACCCATTAGATTGGAGAGTCTCACGGATTTTATGATGCACCACTGCATATTGAATCAAAACTTTCTCTCTAGGATGAAATGAATTTTGCAAGGTCTGAGTCTGTTTACGTTGAAAATATCAGACCTGAGCCTGGATGGTGACTTGTCATAGTCTATTTTTGGGGCCTAACCTTTTTTGAAATCTTGAGAAGCCCTAAAAGACAGTTTAAAAGCCTATTTCACCTTTTTTATACGAATACCTACAACCTAGCTACAAATAATACAAGCTACTGAAAATAGACTAGAAAGCTAATATGTCAATGAGATTGAGTTTAAGTTTGAGATCTAACAAAACCTTATAGATAATTATCTTTATGTGACATCCAATTTCAATTTTACTTTATTTTTTTTGGTTACATAGGAAAAAAAGAGCAAAAACAACTAATAACTAGACTCTAAGGAGATCCATTCCCATTGCATCAGCCAAAAGAAGGTTGTTTAATCCCAGTGGAGGTTCTTGAAGGAGCACCAAAACTAGACTCCAATTATACTTTATAACAACACCTTTAATTATGTCAAAAGTTGAGGTAGATCAATAAATTTAAATAACAAAAAAAATGTTAACAAATATATGATTAACACAAAGTACAAAACTTAATATAATAATAATTCCATGAATAAAATATACTATCTATATTTTACTTAAGTAAGCCGGCATTGAATGCATAAAAATCTTTTCTGGTGGTCATTAGCATAATCGTTTTAGCTAAATAAATTTTACAAAAAACTATTGGTCTAGCTTGGGCTTGACATAAGCTGGACCTTAGGCCCCTGTCGGTCGGCTGATCTATTCTCACCCCTAGCTTAGCTAGCACCACCACTTCCACAATGAACAATAGCTTCTAAACAAAGTGAACCAACAATAGAAAGACTTAGACGGCATCGTCGTACCTTCCCACTCTTGTTGGAGTATTCTTTCTCCTAGTTGCTTCAACAACATTAGCTAATTAGGGTTCCTGGACCCTTTTTATCATCGACAATGGAGAGATAGAGATTAGACAACAAGTTTTGGTGTGTATGGTCAACAATTGAATATTGTGGACTTCAAGATCGAACTGTATAGACGTAATTGAAGAGATGTCTCCTGTTTATAAACTGGAGTGTGATCTGTAACGCCCCAAAAATGATTAAGTAAATAATTAGATAATTTATTTAAGTGATAATTTAGTTGGCCTTATTTAAAATAAATATAAGGAAATTAATTCAAGTAAGGAGTGGGGTGTAGTAAATAAATAGAGAGTATTTAATTAAAATAGGGAGGATGTGAGAAAATAATTAAGAGGTGCAATTAAGGCCCATTGGAGTTAAGTGGCCCGAACCCAATTAATAAAAACACTAGGGTTTTAGGAGAAACCCTCATTAGGAGCCAAATTGCAAAATTAGAAAGGAGAGAAGAGTGAGGGTGAGAGCGCGCGGCTAGGGTGAGAAGAAGAGAGAGAATTTCGTGAAGCTTGGAGAGGAATCAAGGCTTGGAGTGTTGGTGTTTTGGGGAGAATTGCTTAGGGTGGTCTTCTTCTTCAAGTTTTAACAAGGTATGGGGTTTCTCTAGCATATTTAATAATTTATAAATCTTGAAACATAGGGATTAGGGGTTAGGGGGAATTTAGGTGGATAATTTGTAATGTATATATGTGATTATGTGATTATGTGCTTGACTTTCATTAATATATGGTGTGATTATACATGTATATATGTTCTTGATGATTATTGAATTAATTGGTGTATGGAAATTGTATTGGGGTAATTGGGTGTTGATGTAACATGAATTAAATAGGAGGATATACACGTTTACTAGGTGTTTGGGTGATAGAGGTTAATGGGTATGAAGGTGCTTAGTTGTGGTTGAGTTTTTATAGAAGTGAGGTGCTGTGAATAGTGTTAGGGGCGCCAATTCCATAGGAATTTGGCGCCTGTGCCACTGTTGGTTCGGTTTAGAGTGGTGTGCAGGGAGGGGGGGCGCCAATTCTGCAGAATTTGGCGCCTGGTGTTGCTGTTGGGTGGGGTGTGCTCGGTTTGAGTGGTGAGCAGGGGAGGGGGGCGCCAAAATGCGTGAATTTCGCGCTGGGTACTGTGTGGCGATTGGGGTGGTCTAGGCAAGTGAACAGTGCTGGCGCCAAGTTTGCAAAGAAACCGCGCGCCGTGTGTGTCAAGTGTGGTGAGTGGTGGTGAACAGAGCAGGGCGCCAAAGTGCGAGAAACTTGGCGCTGGGTGTGCAAAGCAGTCTTTGTGTGTGTGGCTTAGCGCAAAGAATACAGTGCTAGGGCGCCAAATTGCGAGGAATTTGGCGCTGTGTGTGTGCAGTGGGCTAGAAAATACCTCAGGTGGAGGTGTTGCGCAGGGCGCCATTTGGCTGCCCTGTGCGCCTAGTACAATCGCTTGTGTCGTGCGGTGTGTGTGTGTTGCGCCGGGGGCGCCATTTGGCTGCCCCAGCGCGCGCCGGTGTGGCCGGTGTGTGGGTGTCTAAGTGATGGGCGCCAATCTTGGCGCCCCAGCGCAACTTGGCGCCATGTCTAGGTGTGGGTGTCAAATTAGTCCCCAAACGTCAAATTAATTATTGTGGGTTCAATTTAGTCCTTAGGTGTTAAAATAGTCCTAATGGTGTCAAATTGGTCCTTAGGCGTTAAATTAACTATTATGGTGTTAGATTGGTACTTGGGGGTAGAATAGGCCCCATGAGGTGTTCGTCCCTAGGAGTGAGTTTAGTCCTTGGCGTCGACTTTAGTCCTTAAGATGACTTTAGTCCTTTGGAGTGGAAATACGTGTTGGTGTTCTCTAATCCCCGTAGGTGTATTAATTAAGGTGTTCTAAAATAAATGGCGAGTATAAAGGTGATGAGAGGTCTATGACTCTCCTTGGTGAGTTGGTGAACATAAATGTAATTATTGGTGAGCATGTTATTGCTTTATTTTGGCGTATTGGTGTGTTTGGTGCATAGTCATGGTGTCGCATAAGCATATGCATTTTGGTGAATAGGCTTCGGCCTCTTAAAATATTTTGGTGTTTGGTGAATGCCCACAAGGCAATTTTTTGGTGATGGATCCACATGCACGTGCCCAGTGGAGTTTTGGGTTGCATTGCATACATTGCATACATATGATGGTGTAACTTTTTCTGGTGTGACTGTAGTAGTGTAACTGCCGTAGGTGTAAATGCCTTAATAGTGTATCTAAATGTGCTGTGCTATGGTGTGCTTGTTTCTCCGTGTTTCTCGCTTTATTTATTATTATCTATGCATTGAGACTCACCCATTCTGCTTGGAATGTTGCTCTTATGTGGCAACGCTTTGCAGTGACAATGAATCGAAGGTGACTAGAGATCCTTCATCTAGTATGGTCGTGTCGCTCTGATACGTAGCACCGGGGGGATGTTTTATTTGTTATTTGTATGCCTTTGAACTATTGCTTAACGTTGCTTTTCTTTTCCACGGTTGTAATAATTTCCCCAGATATTACTTGGTGCTATGTATCCTGCGTTTGGAGTTTTATTTTAATTATTCTTTTGAAGTTTTGAAAAGGCGTTTTGGTTTAAATGTGACACCCTCAAGTGTTCACTCTAAAAGTTTTTATCGCACTCTGATTTTCCAAATAGTAGTTTATGTAGAAGGGGGGTGTTACATTAGTGGTATCAGAGCATAAGTTCGGTCTGTCCGGCCAAGTTGTCGAGTCTGTTAACCCTCGAGTCTTGGTACTCGTTCTAAATCATAATTATGTTGCCGCTTTGAAATAATATATAGGTTCTTTATTTTTCATGTTCTATGTTGTTTATTCTTTATTTGGAATAATATATAGATTGTTGTTTCTTTTTTTTTATGCCTTATGGCGTTGTTTGCTGTTTTGGAAAATAAGGGGTTGTTGTTTTCATAAATCAATGTTGCTGTTTTTTTTTTTTTTTTTTTTTTTTTTTTTGAAATATGAACGGTTGTTTTCTTTATAAATTGTGGCTGTTTTTATACATAAGTACAAGAAAATGGCTGATATTTTATTACTATCCTTGGAATTTAATTGTGTCATTTTCCCAACTTTAAAGGTTGTGTTTCTTCCTAAATTTTTAAATGTGACGTTTCTTTCTAAAATCTAAAATGTGTTGTTTCTAAAAATCTAAAGGTGTTGTTTTTCCTCAATTTTTACATGTGGTGTTTACGATGATGCGGTGATATAATAGTCATGATTGCTTTTAGGGGTATGTATTTCGTTAAGAGTGTTCTCTAGAATCTATTGTTGTGTGGTGAGTGTTTGAGTTGTGCAGTGTCTATAATATTTAAATTTTCGAGGACGAAAATGCCTAAGTGGGGGAGAGTTGTAACGCCCCAAAAATGATTAAGTAAATAATTAGATAATTTATTTAAGTGATAATTTAGTTGGCCTTATTTAAAATAAATATAAGGAAATTAATTCAAGTAAGGAGTGGGGTGTAGTAAATAAATAGAGAGTATTTAATTAAAATAGGGAGGATGTGAGAAAATAATTAAGAGGTGCAATTAAGGCCCATTGGAGTTAAGTGGCCCAACCCAATTAATAAAAACACTAGGGTTTTAGGAGAAACCCTCATTAGGAGCCAAATTGCAAAATTAGAAAGGAGAGAAGAGTGAGGTGAGAGGCGCGCGGCTAGGTGAGAAGAAGAGAGGAATTTCGTGAAGCTTGGAGAGGAATCAAGGCTTGGAGTGTTGGTGTTTTGGGGAGAATTGCTTAGGGTGGTCTTCTTCTTCAAGTTTTAACAAGGTATGGGGTTTCTCTAGCATATTTAATAATTTATAAATCTTGAAACATAGGGATTAGGGGTTAGGGGGAATTTAGGTGGATAATTTGTAATGTATATATGTGATTATGTGATTATGTGCTTGACTTTCATTAATATATGGTGTGATTATACATGTATATATGTTCTTGATGATTATTGAATTAATTGGTGTATGGAAATTGTATTGGGGTAATTGGGTGTTGATGTAACATGAATTAAATAGGAGGATATACACGTTTACTAGGTGTTTGGGTGATAGAGGTTAATGGGTATGAAGGTGCTTAGTTGTGGTTGAGTTTTTATAGAAGTGAGGTGCTGTGAATAGTGTTAGGGGCGCCAATTCCATAGGAATTTGGCGCCTGTGCCACTGTTGGTTCGGTTTAGAGTGGTGTGCAGGGAGGGGGACGCCACTGCGCAGAATGGCGCTGGTGTTGCCGTTGGGTGGGGTGTGCTCTGGTTGAGTGGTGAGCGGGGAGGGGCGCCAAAATGCGAGAATTCCGCGCTGGAGTGCTGTTGTGTGTGGCAGTTGGGGTGGTCTAGGCAAGTGAACAGTGCCAAGGGCGCCAAGTTTGCAGCAAACTGGCGCCCGTGTGTGTCAAGTGTGGCTGAGTGGTGGTGAACAGGAGCAGGGGCGCCAAAGTGCAGGGAACTTGGCGCCTGGGTGTGCAGCAAAGTCTTTGTGTGTGTGGCTTAGGCAGTGAACAGTGCTAGGGGCGCCAAATTGCAGGGAATTTGGCGCCTGTGTGTGTGCAGGTGGGCTAGAAAATAATTCTGGGTGGAGGGTGTTGCGCAGGGGCGCCATTTGGCTGCCCCAAGTGCGCCTAGTACACTGTTTGTGTCGTGCAGGTGTGTGTGTGTTATACTGGGGCGCCATTCGGTCGCCCCGGCGCGCCCGTGTGGCGGGTGTGTGGGTGTCTAAGTGATGGGCGCCAATCTTGGCGACCCAAGCGCAACTTGGCGCCATGTCTAGGTGTGGGTGTCAAATTAGTCCCCAAACGTCAAATTAATTATTGTGGGTTCAATTTAGTCCTTAGGTGTTAAAATAGTCCTAATGGTGTCAAATTGGTCCTTAGGCGTTAAATTAACTATTATGGTGTTAGATTGGTACTTGGGGGTAGAATAGGCCCCTATGAGGTGTTTGGTCCCTAGGAGTGAGTTTAGTCCTTGGCGTCGACTTTAGTCCTTAAGATGACTTTAGTCCTTTGGAGTGGAAATACGTGTTGGTGTTCTCTAATCCCGTAGGTGTATTAATTAAGGTGTTCTAAAATAAGTGGCGAGTATAAAGGTGATGAGAGGTCTATGACTCTCCTTGGTGAGTTGGTGAACATAAATGTAATTATTGGTGAGCATGTTATTGCTTTATTTTGGCGTATTGGTGTGTTTGGTGCATAGTCATGGTGTCGCATAAGCATATGCATTTTGGTGAATAGGCTTCGGCCTCTTAAAATATTTTGGTGTTTGGTGAATGCCCACAAGGCAATTTTTGGTGATGGATCCACATGCACGTGCCCAGTGGAGTTTTGGGTTGCATTGCATACATTGCATACATATGATGGTGTAACTTTTTCCGTGTGATCAGAGTAGTAGGTAACTGCCGTAGGTGTAAATGCCTTAATAGTGTATCTAAATGTGCTGTGCTATGGTGTGCTTGTTTCTCCGTGTTTCTCGCTTTATTTATTATTATCTATGCATTGAGACTCACCCATTCTGCTTGGAATGTTGCTCTTATGTGGCAACGCTGCAGGTGACAGTAACTGAAGGTGACTAGAGATCCTTCATCTAGTATGGTCGTGTCGCTCTGATACGTAGCACCGGGGGGATGTTTTATTTGTTATTTGTATGCCTTTGAACTATTGCTTAACGTTGCTTTTCTTTTCCACGGTTGTAATAATTTCCCCAGATATTACTTGGTGCTATGTATCCTGCGTTTGGAGTTTTATTTTAATTATTCTTTTGAAGTTTTGAAAAGGCGTTTTGGTTTAAATGTGACACCCTCAAGTGTTCACTCTAAAAGTTTTTATCGCACTCTGATTTTCCAAATAGTAGTTTATGTAGAAGGGGGGTGTTACATTAGTTGTAACGCCCCAAAAATGATTAAGTAAATAATTAGATAATTTATTTAAGTGATAATTTAGTTGGCCTTATTTAAAATAAATATAAGGAAATTAATTCAAGTAAGGAGTGGGGTGTAGTAAATAAATAGAGAGTATTTAATTAAAATAGGGAGGATGTGAGAAAATAATTAAGAGGTGCAATTAAGGCCCATTGGAGTTAAGTGGCCCGAACCCAATTAATAAAAACACTAGGGTTTTAGGAGAAACCCTCATTAGGAGCCAAATTGCAAAATTAGAAAGGAGAGAAGAGTGAGGGTGAGAGGCGCGCGGCTAGGGTGAGAAGAAGAGAGGAATTTCGTGAAGCTTGGAGAGGAATCAAGGCTTGGAGTGTTGGTGTTTTGGGGAGAATTGCTTAGGGTGGTCTTCTTCTTCAAGTTTTAACAAGGTATGGGGTTTCTCTAGCATATTTAATAATTTATAAATCTTGAAACATAGGGATTAGGGGTTAGGGGGAATTTAGGTGGATAATTTGTAATGTATATATGTGATTATGTGATTATGTGCTTGACTTTCATTAATATATGGTGTGATTATACATGTATATATGTTCTTGATGATTATTGAATTAATTGGTGTATGGAAATTGTATTGGGGTAATTGGGTGTTGATGTAACATGAATTAAATAGGAGGATATACACGTTTACTAGGTGTTTGGGTGATAGAGGTTAATGGGTATGAAGGTGCTTAGTTGTGGTTGAGTTTTTATAGAAGTGAGGTGCTGTGAATAGTGTTAGGGGCGCCAATTCCATAGGAATTTGGCGCTGTGCATGTTGGTTCGGTTTAGAGAGGGTGTGCGGAGGAGGGGCGCCAGTGCGCGCACTTTGCGCGCTGTTGTTCTTGTTGGGTGGGGTGTGCTCGGTTTGAGTGGTGAGCAGGGGAGGGGGGCGCCAAAATGCAGGAATTCTGGCGCCTGGGTACTGTTGTGTGGCAGTTGGGGTGGTCTAGGCAAGTGAACAGTGCCAAGGGCGCCAAGTTTGCAGCAAACTGGCGCCCGTGTGTGTCAAGTGTGGCTGAGTGGTGGTGAACAGGAGCAGGGGCGCCAAAGTGCAGGGAACTTGGCGCCTGGGTGTGCAGCAAGTGCTGTGTGTGTGGCTTAGCGAAGAATACAGCTAGGGCGCCAAATTGCGGGGAATTTGGCGCTGTGTGTGTGTGCGGTG
Organism: Oxytropis ochrocephala; assembly: GCA_020916435.1. Lineage (NCBI taxonomy): Eukaryota > Viridiplantae > Streptophyta > Magnoliopsida > Fabales > Fabaceae > Oxytropis > Oxytropis ochrocephala. The sequence continues at coordinate 98,750,797 of CM037088.1, read as the reverse complement.
GGCTAGAAAATACCTCAGGTGGAGGTGTTGCGCGAGGCGCCATTTGGCGCCCTGCGCGCCTAGTACACCGCTTGTGTCGTGCGCGTGTGTGTGTGTGCGTGGGGCGCCATTTGGCTCGCCCAAGTGCGCTGGTGTGGCCGGTGTGTGGGTGTCTAAGTGATGGGCGCCAATCTTGGCGACCAAGGCAACTTGGCGCCATGTCTAGTGTGTGGGTGTCAAATTAGTCCCCAAACGTCAAATTAATTATTGTGGGTTCAATTTAGTCCTTAGGTGTTAAAATAGTCCTAATGGTGTCAAATTGGTCCTTAGGCGTTAAATTAACTATTATGGTGTTAGATTGGTACTTGGGGTAGAATAGGCCCCTATGAGGTGTTTGGTCCCTAGGAGTGAGTTTAGTCCTTGGCGTCGACTTTAGTCCTTAAGATGACTTTAGTCCTTTGGAGTGGAAATACGTGTTGGTGTTCTCTAATCCCCGTAGGTGTATTAATTAAGGTGTTCTAAAATAAATGGCGAGTATAAAGGTGATGAGAGGTCTATGACTCTCCTTGGTGAGTTAGTGAACATAAATGTAATTATTGGTGAGCATGTTATTGCTTTATTTTGGCGTATTGGTGTGTTTGGTGCATAGTCATGGTGTCGCATAAGCATATGCATTTTGGTGAATAGGCTTCGGCCTCTTAAAATATTTTGGTGTTTGGTGAATGCCCACAAGGCAATTTTTGGTGATGGATCCACATGCACGTGCCCAGTGGAGTTTTGGGTTGCATTGCATACATTGCATACATATGATGGTGTAACTTTTTCGTGTGATCAGAGTAGTGTAACTGCCGTAGGTGTAAATGCCTTAATAGTGTATCTAAATGTGCTGTGCTATGGTGTGCTTGTTTCTCCGTGTTTCTCGCTTTATTTATTATTATCTATGCATTGAGACTCACCCATTCTGCTTGGAATGTTGCTCTTATGTGGCAACGCCGCAGTGACAAGAATCAAGGTGACTAGAGATCCTTCATCTAGTATGGTCGTGTCGCTCGATACGTAGCACCGGGGATGTTTTATTTGTTATTTGTATGCCTTTGAACTATTGCTTAACGTTGCTTTTCTTTTCCACGGTTGTAATAATTTCCCCAGATATTACTTGGTGCTATGTATCCTGCGTTTGGAGTTTTATTTTAATTATTCTTTTGAAGTTTTGAAAAGGCGTTTTGGTTTAAATGTGACACCCTCAAGTGTTCACTCTAAAAGTTTTTATCGCACTCTGATTTTCCAAATAGTAGTTTATGTAGAAGGGGGGTGTTACATTAGTGGTAACAATTGAATATTGTGGACTTCAAGATCGAACTGTATAGACGTAATTGAAGAGATGTCTCCTGTTTATAAACTGGAGTGTGATCCAATAGTGGGTGTTCCAACGAATCTTAGATTAGCTCTAATACAATATTAGAATTTGGTCGAGCCTAATTTAACTCTAAGAATCTGATTTATCACTATACATTTCTTTGGCCATTATCCACTACTACACTCCCGACGGTTGCAGCATCAACATCTATCGAGTGTAAGTAACAACTCATTGTGACCAACAAATAGTTGTTATGATTGCTGCTCACGCATTATTTATTATTTATTTTCATAGAAAACAAGCACAATAATTTACTCAGTTATCATAGCACTTTATGCCTATTGAAACCTTTACAGGCTTATATTGGCATATATTACATCATATGGGTTTCCTAGCAATGATGAGTTTGGAAAGTGAAAATTAAAGAAATAAAACTATTTTGGTGTAATTAATGACAGCTCATATCACCCTTCCAAGTCTCATATCGATTAAAGATAATGTATCAAAAAAAAAAATATAATGACAGAGCATCATTCATCTTACAAGTCGGTTTTGTAAGGTTGAGTTAGACCCAACCAAAATTCATTGAAATTACATTAGTGTGAGTTATAGAAACTAATTATTGAATTTAAAAAAGTAATCACATTAGTGTCAGTTTTAGAAACTAAATTGACCAACTCTAGGGATTGCCTCAGTGTAGCATGACTTGATGTATTTTATTGGATAAATATGAGATGAAGTGTAAATTTAGAGATTAAATTGAGATTTGCTCTTAAATAAATTTAAAGTTAAATAATTTAATTTTTTATTTTCAATGAACCAAGTGAAGAAATCCGAAAACAAAATTTCCAACAATTTTTTAAATCAACCACCATAATAATAATAATAGAACTTTTATGCACTCTGACTCAGAGTCCTCTTTCCTTTTTTTTTTCTCTCGATAATCTATGGAATGGTGATCAATTATAATAATTTAGGGACTTTGTAAACCAACCACCTTAACAATTGCTTCATTATTTACTCACTCTTCCCATCTTCTAAGAAGGATCCTCTTTCTATCATCGATTGCGGTTAAAGTAAACTGTGATATATATAATTGATCACCATTCCTTATAATAGTTATAATGGATGAAGTGTAAATTAAGAGATGTTAGAGGGGGTGTGATAATAATTTACTGAAAGGGATGGCAGGGTAAAAAGTGGAATCAACAAAGCATTCTAAAATTTTAAAATGGATAAAACCTTTTTACGTGCACCGTCGTTGCTTGCCCTCAACGGAACACGGTTCAACTATCGACTTTGATACCGCTGTTTGGTCATGAGGGGAGCCTTGGGGATCATCTACATTGAGCCAAGAGCAACACACAAGTGAGTTGAACACCACATCTTAACCCAAAACCTTAATGCATGATAGCAACTTCTAAAATGTAATCAGGACGTAGACTTAGAGAGTAGCCAAAAAAAATTTAACAACTTTCCACTCTTTGAAACTCTAAAAACTTAAAGAAAATATGCATGTTACATGTTATGAACATTTTGTTTGAAATATTATAATATACAACTATATAATCCATATCTCTGTTTGGCATCAAGGAATTTGGCCAGAGTCTCCAAGTTTCAGAGATGAAGGTATAGGGAAGATTCCTTCAAAATGGAAAGGAGTTTGCATGGAGGGTCATGATTTTAAGAAATCTAACTGCAACAGGTAGGTCATTATCCTTTCTCTTACACAATCAAGTATGATTCAAAGAAATCTATGTTACATTTACAGCCTGAGCCTGTTTGGATCGATTTATTTGAGTTTATCTACAAGAGCATAAACACTTGTAATTGTTAGAGCTTTTGAAATAACTTATGACATGTTCATGTTCGCTTTCACTAATATCCATAAGCTCTCCAAGATAGCTAACGAAAACAGTTTATAACTTATAGAAAAATAATTCAACATTATTTTATCCTTCATTATAGAAACATCTTATACATAAACTTTTATATGATAAGCGCTTATGTTAAAAGCGCAACATAAGCACTCAATTAAGTTGCTCTTAAAACAACTGCAGAAAATTGATAGGTGCAAGATACTACAATACACAAGACACATCAAGTGACAACAAGACTCATATTGAAGCAACAAAAGGTTCTCCAAGAGATTCAATAGGACATGGAACACACACAGCATCAACAGCAGCTGGTGTAACTGTCAACAATGCAAGTTATTATGGTTTAGCAAAAGGAACAGCAAGAGGAGGTTCACCTTTTACTAGAATTGCTGCCTATAAAACATGTTCAGAAGAAGGATGTTCTGGTGCTACAATACTAAAAGCTATTGATGATGCTATAAAAGATGGAGTGGACATAATTTCAATCTCTATTGGACTTAACTCATTAATGCAATCAGATTATTTAAATGATCCTATAGCTATTGGAGCATTTCATGCTGAACAAATGGGAGTTATGGTTGTTTGTTCAGCTGGAAATGATGGTCCTGATGATTATACTGTTGTGAATACAGCTCCTTGGATATTTACTGTTGCTGCTTCTAATATTGATAGGAACTTTCAGTCAACTGTTGTTCTTGGAAATGGGAAAATATTTCAGGTAGGTTTCTTGATCTTTGGTGCTTCCAAGCCAAAAGAATTATGGTAGATCTAACTCTTAGAATTTGGGTTGGGTCTAACTAAACCCTACAAAACTGACTTGTAGATTGAGTGATGTCTCCCATTAATTTATAAACTTATTCTATGGCTATATCACATCTGATGTGGGACTCTTAACACACCCCTCTCACCCCCATGACTGGACAATTGGAGCGTGACTCGAGTCAGTGGCAGATCTTGACAAAAAAATTGGAGGGGGCAAAAATAGTTACAAAACTGTCTTGTAGAGTGAGGGATGCTCGTATTTATAAACTTGTTTTCAGGCTATATCACATCCAATGTGAGACTCTTAACACTAACTATGATGATTTCTTCTTCATGTACTAAACAACTCAATTTTCATATTGTGCTGTTAGGGTACTGGAATTAACTTCTCAAATCTTACACGTTCAAAGATGTATCCTCTTGTCTTTGGAGAAGAAGTTGCTGCTAAATTTGCACCAACATCAGAAGCTAGGTACCTAATTCTGATTATTCTTGTCATGTTATTTCATCCTTATGAAACAGAAATAACCAAGACATATAACTTTAAATCTCACAATTCAGCCCATCATGTTCTCTTGCCAAATGGAATTCATTAAGCCAACTCAAAATCGATTCAATAAAATTTAGGTTTAATTGCTTTTTTTGTCCCCAATTTTTTCTGTTTTGCGATTTTGGTCTCTCTATTTTATTTTGGCAATTTTGGTCCTCGATTTTCTCAGTTTAGTAATTTTGGCCCTATGTTTTTTAATTGAACATTTTGGTCCGTTGAAACTCGTGGATTGTACACTTTTACTCCCCTATTTTCCCAAATCCAACATTTTTGGGGGTCTAAAATTGCAAAAAATCATGACTTTGAGTAACCAAAAGTATGCTAACTGTTGTCTAAAATGTAGGAACTGTTATCCTGGATCACTAGATTACAACAAAGTTGAAGGAAGAATTGTTGTTTGTGTTAATGATGATCCAAATATTTCAAGGAAAATCAAGAAGCTAGTTTTACAAGATGCAAGAGCCATTGGAATGATACTCATTGATGAGAACAATAGAGATGTTTCCTTTGATGCAGGTGCATTTCCCTTCACACAGATTGACAATCTTGAAGGGTATAACATCCTTCACTACATAAACTCTACCAAGTAAGAATCATCAATCTTTTTGTTATCAAATGGTTTATGAAAAGCTGAGAAATTAATATTGCTAGCTATATGGTTAATTTATCATGATTCTGTTATAGGAAACCAATTGCAACAATTCTTCCAACAACAGAAGTTCCTAGGTCTAGACCTGCACCAATAGTTGCATCTTTCTCATCTAGAGGTCCTTCAAGCCTTACAGAAAACATTCTCAAGGTATTTTTCTTCCATGTGCTTCTACATGCATTCAATATCTGTAGCACCGACACTTCAGATTAAAGACATGTCACGTGTCGTGTCGGACACCAACACTGACACTTCAATTACTTTCATTTTTCAAACTGGTGTATATTTGTCCATGTTCATGCCAGTGTTGTATTCGGTGTCTGTGTCGGTGCTTCATAGCATGCAATTCATTTCATCTATGAATCAAGAATTCATTGTACTCACTGTTTTCAATAATATTTTGTTAAGCCGGATATCATGGCTCCAGGTGTTTCCATTTTGGCTGCCATGATTCCCAAAACTGATGAACCAGGAAGTGTTCCAATTGGGAAAAAGCCATCATTATTTGGAATAAAATCTGGTACATCTATGGCCTGCCCACATGTAACAGGTGCTGCAGCCTTTATCAAATCAGTACATGGAAGATGGACTCCTTCAATGATCAAATCAGCATTAATGACAACAGGTTCTACACCAAAATATTCTCTAGTCTTGTATATTCTAGAAAGAGAGTATTGATACTTATGTTGTTCTGTTCTTCCTTTTGTTTCAGCTACAACCTACAATAACATGAGGAAGCCTGTGACCAACAGCTCAGACTACTTTGCCAATCCACATGAAATGGGAGTTGGTGAAATTAATCCCCTAATAGCTCTCAACCCTGGTTTAGTCTTTGAAACAGGTGTGGAAAAATACACCAGATGCTTTCGCTAATTGTTATTTATTATAGGGTTAAATATGTTTTCAGTCCCTATAAAATTTCAATTATTTGTTTTTATCCCTATAGAATTTTTCGTTAGCAGTTTTAGTTTCTATAAAATGTCAACTTATCCTTCAGCTCATGAAAAATTCTATAGGGACTAAAAACAAAATTGTGAAATTTAACGGGGACTAAAAAGTGAAAAGTCAATGTCTAAAGACTAATGTCACTTGAAACAGGTAGGGAAGACTACATCAAATTCCTTTGTTATTATGGCTATTCAAACAAAAACATAAGATCAATGTCTAAGACCAATGTCACATGCCCAAGGACTTCTCAAAATCTTATATCCAACATCAATTACCCATCAATCTCAATAGAATCACTTAAAAGGCAACAAAAACCAAACGTGATCACAAGAACAGTCACCAATGTAGGATCCCTTAATTCCACATATGTTGTAAATGTGCATGCACCTAAAGGATTGGTTGTCAAGGTCATCCCCAACAAACTAGTATTTTCTAACGGAGTTCAAAGGATTACATATAAAGTCTTATTCTATGGCTCAGAGGCTCATGGTGGATACAATTTTGGGTCTCTAACATGGCTCGATGGTCGACATTATGTCCATACAGTTTTTGCCGTCAAAGTTGAATAGATTTGTCCACACACACATACACACATACATATATATACTCTCTCCGATCTCACTTATAAGCAAAAGTTAGTCAACGGAAGTTGATGTTTCTGGTCTAACTTTTACTTATAACCGGAGTAGTATTTAAATAGATTGCATAGTTACACATACCTAATTGTGTTTTTTTTTTGCCTAACTTTGTGTTGTGTATTGAATGGGCTCTTTCATTTTACTAGACTCCCTAATTCAAAGGTATAAATTTCTCAATGAAATGCACTTTTACTTATATATCATGATTTGTTTACTTTTTCAATTAGAATTAAGAGTATAGTATTAGAATAAATAAATATTAGTTTTTGAATTCTCTTATATCACCCAACATATCATTATTCATTCCCATCAATATCGATACAATTTAATATTTTATGACTGTTCCTCTATCTCATCTTATACATACATGACTAAATCCTATAACTTAAATATAACTAAGGTCCCAACTCCAAAGGTTAGAAAGATATATGGAAACTTTGCAAGTATATTAATGACTACAACAATGTGCACAAGTACAAAAATATTTGCTTACTTTGATTCTGATAAGATACAATCAATGGGTTCATCGGCTACAGTGTATCTTTTGCTACATGAGTTGAATAGCAGAGTCAAGAGCTCCTTCTGCAAAAAATAGAGGTTATTGAAAGTGATTAGGAACATTGATACAAGAGTAAACCCTCACATTAATCCCTAAACTATCACTTTCTCTCCAATTTAGTCCCCAAATTATGAAAAGCTATTAACAAATCCTTAAAATTTATCTCTGTTTATCGATTTAGTCCCTGAAATTTGTCCTTCTTAGGAATTAAATCTAGGCTTAAATACTTGTTACCTGCCTGCAAATACATCCATTATCCATTTACCCCTGCAAAAAAAAAAAGTTTACTGCGATAAAAAAAAAAAGGATTAACAGTGTAATTTGGAGGACTTAAGTGGTAAAAAAAACATTAAGCTCTAACTCGTTACAATTAAATAATCTAAAAAAACGTTGATGAATGAGCACTAGGTGTGCTCAAACGCAAAAAAACAAAGAGTGATTATATATTGTTTAGGCATAGGATGGGATTGGCTCGCCAATCAGAGAAAAAAAACTAGAGAAACTACCCGCACTGTATATAAATCAGCTCAACGATAAACACTTAATGTAATTAACAATAACATCAACACCGGGGCCCTCATTCCTAAAAACAACGTCGTTCCGAGACAACCAATTGCACCAGCAAGTGGTCAGCCAAGTGATGAGTTTAATCCTTTTGGATTTTGTCCCCTTACAAACCGAGCCAAACCACGTGAACTGTTCTACAATGTTGTTAAAATCAATTGCTTGTAGATTCATCCAAGAGAGTACCTGAGACCAAATATCAGCAGCAAAAGGGCACTTGAAAAGCAAATGAAATTAGACCTCTCTACAAAAAAAGCGTGATTTAGCGACGCATGATTCCTTCGCTAAAGCACAAAAATCCTTCGCTAACGTAATTTAGCGAGGGAATTAGCGAGGATCCAAATCCCTCGCTAAAATACTCCTCGCTAAATTTAGCGAGGGAATTAGCGAGGGAAATATAGTGTGGGAATTAGCGAGGGAAATTAGCGAGGGAATTAGCGAGGGAAATTTAGCGAGGGAATTAGCGAGGATTTGTTTATGTTATTAGCGAGGGATTTTCTAAGCATTAGCGAGGGATTTTTTAAGAATTTTTTATTATTTAAAATTCCTGCTTTTTTGCTTATCTTATAAATATAAATAATGGTAATAAAATAAACTAAATGCAACTTCAATTTCTAAAATAGTCAAATAAAACCCATAATCAAATCTGAAATGTCAATAATCTAAATAATCCAAACGGAAAGCAACAACATAATCCAAACCGAAAGCAACAACATAATCCAAATAATCCAAATGGACAGCAATAACATAATCCAAATCAATAGGGGAAGAGGGATGATCAGGATGATCAGACTCTGTTTGATGAGACGACTCATGTGGCCTGTGATAACTCATATTTATATGAGTTATTTATACTAATTCAAAGAATAAATCATGCAAGTTCTCTAGCAATACAAGGTTAATTTAATTAGTTTTATGTTGGTTTCTTATTTCTTAGTTAGTTAGAGGTTAAATTGATAAATCTGTGCATTTTGGCACCAAGTGGTGCCTTTGAGAGCGTTTTGATGTTTCTTGTGCGTGTGCGCAGAAAAAGTCTTTGAAACGTGACCACGCCCTCACCACGCCTACGTAAGAGCAAGCGTGAGCAAGGGTGAAAGATCTCAAATTTGGCGCGCTAATGATGGCCAAAGATATAAAAGTCGAAAGATCTTCTATTTCCCCATGAGTGACAAAGTATGACGCACCAGTAGCAACTGCATGCATGTGTCGGTCGAGAGAGGAAACAGACTTGGTAGGTGGGCAAGTGACATCAGCAACACGTGAGCAAGGAGGCTATTTAATGAGGACTCATCTCTCTCTCAGGGGCACGCAGAAACGCTCATACACTCACTCTCCCACTTCACTTCGGTTCATCCACCTTCATCAATCTCGAAAGAGTTTTGTAAAGAAGTTACGAAACAGATCTTGCATTTTGCTTTTCGAACTTTTATTTTATTTTCTCAAGTAACTCATTCTTGTGAGGCTCAGACGTTGTAATGTCTCTACAGCGTACATGCTGAAGAGTTACTTAGGTATATCTTTTGCACTTAGTTTCTTTTCTTTTATGTATGGTATTTGGATTTCAATTCCTTATCATTCTGTAAAGATGCTCAGCATGAGCTAAACACTTTGTAGTTGGGTTGTTGCTTTGTTTGTAATGAATTTCTAGTTTAATGTTATGAAGTATTGAAGTTAAATGTCTTAAATCTTTGCATGAAAATATTTCCAAACTTGTTTTGAGGTTGGCCTCTTAAAATAAGTAGATTCATAGGTACAGACATGGTCTATGAAAAGAACTCAAAGATTTATATGAACGAAAAGGTGTACTAAAGACATTTATGCATTTTTATCTAAGTCTAGACATATGCCTATCTAAAAAAAAAATCTAAGTCTAGACATAGAATGGATAATAGTTCATAGAACATTGTTGTGGGTACTTAAAATACAGGAGTGGGCCTATTTAGAACCTAGACATAGGACCTCTTATACTTGAAACTCTGACGTTTTGTGACTAAAAAGCACAGCTCTTTTGCAACAGCGTTCAGACGTCGTAACGTCTATACAGAATAGCATTTGTACGTAATAACGTGTAAACGTTATAACGTCTGACTAGAAAGGATTTACTTGCATGCAACAACCCAACTCATCTCTCATCCATATTCACAACCAACATTTGTTTACTTGCTTTAGTTATATTCTTAGTATTAAAAATCACTCTTAGTACCGATTTGTTACTTGATTCTCTTGTGTTTTGAAACTTGAACTTTAAAAGCAAACCAATCCTCGTGGGAACGATCTCTTACTTATATCCACTTTATTACTTGTACGACGTGTATACTTGCACTATATTTGCGAATACCACACGATCGCAAATGACCAAGTCATTAAAGAGAGCGAACAACCTCTCCTGCTCACGTTGCTTGCATCTCTGCAATAGTCTGATCCTTCCTCTGCTGCTCAGCCATCAAATGCTCTACTTGTCGCTGAAATGTCATGTGTGTCTCGGTGATGAAGCATGGGAACTACTAGACTTGGTGTCATAGTGATCGTGAAGAAACATCAAAACATAATAACAATCCTAAACACTAATATCAATCAACTTTATAAACAAAAATAATATTTCAATCAACTTCCAATCAAATTTCAATCAAAATCCTTTTCCATCAACAACACACAATAAAAACATTTGATATAGTCATCTAACCTAGGGTTCATCAAACATCAAAACAACTATTTAACACAATTTCAATTTCAAAATTAACGTACACTTGTCAACAATTATTAATTCCAATTTAACAAACATACACTTCTCATTTAACATCTCCAACAAACATACACTTCTCATTTAACATCTCCAACAACATACACTTTTAGATTGAACCAGGGAGTGAGTCTGCGCCTGAGTTTGACCCAAAACCTTAAAGAACCTTCAGGGAACTAAGGAGACAACAAAGGTTAAGAAGGAGGCAACAACAACAGCACCATCAACAACCAATCATGTCTGAACATAACACTGGTAGAAGCTCTAGAGGTGTACCAAGGTGAGGTAGAGGACATGGTCGTGGACCTCAAACCCATACAGAAACAATTGTTGTTGATGATGAACACTGGCAGAGGCAGCAACTCATCAATGCAGGACCACAAGATATGGTCAATGACAGGGACATGCCTATGCGTGACTATGCCGTGCTTAATCCTGCCCATCTACAAACAGGCATTGCAAGACCAACCCTTCATACTGGTCACTTTGAGTTCAAGCCAATGATGTTCCAAATGCTGCAAACTGCAGGGCAATTTGGAGGATACCCTCAAGAAGATCCATATGCACACCTAAGACAATTTTTGGATGTATGCAGCAACTTTATCATCCCTGGAGTCTCAGAGGATGCTTTCAGATTGAAGCTCTTCCCATACTCTCTTAAGGATAAGGCCAAAAGTTGGTTAAACTCCTTGGAGCCAAATTCAATTCACACTTGTGATGAGCTAGCAGAAAAGTTTCTTGCAAAATACTTCCCTCCCAACAAAAATGCTAAGCTAAGAAATGATATCACTTCCTTCAAACAAAGGGAAGGGGAATCATTATTTGAGGCTTGGGAGAGGTGGAAGGAATTACTAAGAATGTGCCCACACCGTGGCATTCCTGTGGTGATCCAAATGGAGACTTTCTATAATGGTCTAGATCAGCCTACTAGGTTGATACTTGATGCTTCATCAGGTGGTGTCATTCTAAACATGTCTTTCTCTGAGGCATGCAAGCTCATTGATGACATAGCCACCCATAACTCTCATTGGCCATCTGATAGATTTACTCCTGGAAAGAAGGCCGGTGTCCATGAAATAAGTGAAGTGACTGCTCTTTCTTCTCAGGTGGCTACCCTGACCAATATGATCAAAACTTTGAGCACACCAAACGTGGCCACGTCTGAAAAGCAGACTGCTGCAGCAGTTGAGCCTACACATTCTGGGGGAGTAGTGTGTGTTTATTGTGAAGAAGGGCATGTGTATGAAGAGTGTCCCTATAACCCTCGGTCTGTAAACTTTGTATCTCAGAACAAAGGAAACAATCCCTATTCCAACTCTTACAATTAAAATTGGAGAAATCATCCAAATTTCAGTTGGAGAAACAACAATGCTCTGAATGCCAGCAATACTGCTCCTGCAATACCTCCGTGATTTCCCCAACAACAACAACAGAGGCGGTGTGCGCGAATAACAACAATAGCAACTTGGAGGCCATGATGAAAAACTTCATCAGTGATTGTAAGACAACTTTGCAAACTCATGAGTCTTCAATCAAAACTTTGGAAAATCAAATTGGGCAGATAGCTTCACTTTCTCTCACTCAAAGCGAAATGGATCTCCCATCATCTACCACCAAAACACCATCATCATCTAACCCTAATGGTAATAATGGGGTGAATGGCCAGTAAATGCAATTTCTTTAAGAAGTGGTACGAGAGTATCCCGAACCAACTATGCCGTGTGAGAGAGAAGTGCTAGAAAAAGAAAAAGAGAAAGAAAAGGAGTCAAGCACAAGTGGTGAAAAAGAGAAGGATACTCCAGATATTGTGATGTCTAAACCAGACGTTACAACGTCTACTTTTCAACCAGGAATCAAGACTGTGCCTAGGCTTGTACCTAAGTATCCTCCTCCACCTTATCCTCAAAGGTTAAAGAAAGCTCATGAAAATAAGCAATTCACCAAGTTCATGGAGATGTTGAAGCAGCTACACATCAACCTTCCTTTGGTTGAAGCTTTACAACAGATGCCAAACTATGCTAAGTTCCTGAAAGACATCATCACCAAAAGGAGAAGGCTAGGGGAGTTTGAAACTGTTGCTTTAACTGAGGAATGTAGTTTAATTATGCAGAATAAGCTCCCTAGAAAACTCAAGGAACCTGGCAGTTTTACTATACCATGCTCCATTGGAGATTTTTACATTGGAAAAGCTTTGTGTGACTTGGGAGCAAGTATCAACTTGATGCCCAAGTCCATTTATGATAAACTTGGTATAGGAACTGCCAGACCTACTTCTCTAAGTCTAACTTTAGCTGATAAAAGTAGAGTTTATCCTGAGGGCATATTAGAAGATGTTTTGATTAAAGTTGACAAGTTTGTTTTTCCAGTGGATTTTGTTATTTTAGATTTTGATGCAGATAAAGAAGTTCCCATCATTCTGGGGAGACCATTCTTAGCTACTGGAAGAACGATCATTGATGTGCAAAAAGGAGAATTGATCATGAGAGTCAATGACCAAGAAGTCAAGTTCAACGTTCTTAACGCGCTCAAATATCCAGATCCAAACACAGAGGAGTGTTCTTATGTGGTTGCCATTGATCATATGGTTCAAAAACAATTCAACAAAGATAATGATCATTTGGAAAGGATTCTGGGCAGAGATGAAATGCAAGAGTTCTTAGCAGAAGAAGCTGTTCCTCTAGACGTTATAACGTCTAATGCAGACGTTGTTGTAACACCCCCTTCTATTAATTACTATTTTACTAATTTAAAAATCAGAGTTTTCAAAAACTTTTCCACGCACCTTAAGAAGAGTGCTACATTTCACCAACATATCACAAAACAATATTTAAATTCAAACGCATCGAGTGCGTGAAATACGTATCATAGCCACGTGGGTTAAACCCTCAAAACCTGTTTAGAGTTTACAATAATCCAGAAATTTTTTCACAGCACAGCGGAAATAAGACAAGTTCAACATACGCAGTTCATAATCCAAATCAGATCAAATATATAATATAAAATAACTACACTACGATCCCCGCCCCGGGTGTCACTAATCGGTGAGCCGACTGACTCGAAGGCATGGCACCTTCACTCGATATCACCGCATATCGCCACGAGAGCAGGCAACATAAAAAAATGCTAGGGTGAGTCTCTTTACATAAATAATAACAAGTAAGATAAGCATTACATTAGGAAACCATCTAGCAACCTCAATTCACAGAATTAAGGCATTTACTAATCAATCAAAATACCAATAAACAACAATAATTGAACTAACTACGCATCACCAGGAATTATTCAGCAAAACATGAGTATATGCATGTATACAATATGCATGTGTGCAATATGCATGTGGATCCATCACCATCGCTATAAGCCCCAAGGGTTGGCCGAAGCCCCCGTCGCTTTTGGCCGAAGCCCCCTTCGCTTTATGTGTATGCTTTATGCGACACCATGACAATGCAACACAACACAATACATTCACCACCAATTTCATTGTCACATCACTTAAAACATCTCCACAACACAACCCGTCGCTTTGGCCGAAGCCTACCCGTCGCTTGATCATCATTACAACACCTCACACCTCATTTATTAAATTAAATCTTCCACCAAGAATTAAATCACACCTAATGATTATTTTAACACACACAAAATAGTTTTAGTACCTAAGGACTATTTTGACACACCAAGGACTATTTTAGTACTTAGGGAATTATTGGACACATTAGGATTAATTTTGGTACTTAGGAAATTATTGTGACACGTTAGGCTTAATTAGACACTAAGGGACTATTTTGTCACTCCAAGGATTAATTTAATTCTTAGGGACTATTTTGTCACACCAAGGATTAAATTAATTCTTAGGGACTATAACATCACTTAGGCTCCATTAAGCACAACTAGCGCGCAGGGCAGCCATTTTGGCGCCCACTTAGCGCAACACACACACACACAGCACATCACACACCCACAGGCGCCAAGTTTCTAGCAAACTGGCGCCCTGTGCACACACTAGCTCACTGTCACGCAACACAGGCGCCAAATTCCAAGGAATTGGCGCCCCATCTCCTGCACCGTGCCACAAGCCTAGACACAGGCGCCCAATTCCTAGTGAATTGGCGCCCCCCTGCACAGACACAACCCCAGGCGCCTAAATTCCCAGCATTTGGCGCCCGCACCTGACACACAAAGACCAGCGCCTAAATTCCCAGCATTTGGCGCCCCACTCTGCCAAACACCCAAACAGAGAGATGGCGGCGCCACTTTGCCTAGCAAATGGCGCCCCCCACTAAACCACACCCACCCCCGGAAAAAAACAGCTCCCAGCGCCATTTGCCTATGCATTTGGCGCCCTCCTCTAACACTTTCACCAAACCACCTCAAACCTACTTTTTACTCAATAATCCAATTACCACCTTAACATCACCCATTTAAACATTTAATCAATATCATTAAATCATCATATATACATACTTCTTCTCATGGAAACATTTCATCAAACACATAACATGCATAATTAACAACCCATATTTTTCCAACAACAAGTAACATGGTATCACCAAATTAAGCATCAAATACAACAACCAACATATAAACAACATCAAAATCACACAATCAAGCCATTCCTAGAGCTATTCCACACATAATACATATCCTACAACTTATTATAAATGTAGTGGAGAATCCCCTAACCTTGAGTAGCTAAAACCTCCAAGCAAACACCAAAAATCACCAAATGAAGTGACCCTCCTTCTATTTCCAGCCAAGGCCGAAATGTCTCCTCTCTTGGGGTGAAATGAAATTCAACAATGGACAAGAATGAGCTTGTGGAACTTAAAGAAATGGAATGGGGAAAAGAAATGAGGAAGATTGGGACCAAGAATTCACTTACCAAGTCAAAACTCAAGGAAAGTTCTCTCCTTTCCTTCCCCTCCTTATGCGTCAGTTTCCTCTCCCTTCTCCCCTCCTTCTTTCGTTGCTTTTCTTTCAAAAATGAGGGTAATGAGACCTTCTTTAGGGTTTTAGGGGTTTTAGGCAATTGGGCTTGGGTCCTTAAGTGACTTGGGCCCTTTATTAGCACCACCCCTTCTACTTATTTAGTTACCCCCTGAAAATAAATTAACTCTCACTTAATTATTCTACTCAATAAATTAGACTCACTTTTAATAAAATAACTCAACCAATTTAATTAACATGATTAAATGTTGCAAGCCTTAAATAACTTAATTAATTACATAATTAAATTATTTTGGGTGTTACAGTTGCCACGTCTGAAACACCTATAGCAAAAGCTTGGACAAAAAGGTATGAATCTCTAGGTCAAGAAGAATCAAATCTCAAGAAGAATGTGCCCTCCATTAAAGAACCACCTACCTTGGAACTAAAGGTGTTACCTGAGCATTTAAAGTATGTCTTTTTAGGGGAAAATGATTCCCTACCTGTAATCATTTCTTCTAAACTCTCACAAGAGCAGGAGAATGATCTCATTACTACCCTAAAGAGACATAAGAGAGCAATTGGCTGGCAAATGGCCGACATCAAAGGTATCAGTCCCACAATTTGCATGCACAGAATTGTCTTAGAAGAAAATGCTAAGAATAGCATTGAAGGGCAGAGGAGATTGAACCCTATAATGAAGGAGGTGGTAAAGAAAGAGATCATCAAGTGGTTGGACGCAGGAATCATCTACCCTATTAGTGATAGCTCATGGGTGAGCCCAGTACAATGTGTGCCAAAGAAGGGTGGAGTTACTGTGGTAACAAATGATAAGAATGAGCTAATTCCAACAAGGACAGTAATAGGCTGGAGGATATGCATGGATTATAGGAAGCTAAACAAAGCAACCAAGAAGGATCATTTCCCTCTTCCATTCATTGACCAGATGCTAGACAGGCTTGCAGGCAAGGAGTTCTATTGTTTTCTTGATGGTTATTCAGGCTACAACCAGATAGCCATAGCCCCTGAAGATCAAGAAAAGACAACATTCACCTGTCCCTATGGAACCTTTGCCTTCAGAAGGATGCCATTTGGGATGTGCAATGCGCCTGCAACATTTCAAAGGTGCATGATGGCCTTATTTTCTGATTTCATTGAGAATTCCATGGAAGTTTTTATGGACGATTTTTCAGTCTATGGAGATTCATATAAGGCATGCCTAGATAATTTGGAAAGAGTGCTGGTAAGATGTGAAGAAACCAACCTAGTTCTCAACTGGGAAAAATGCCATTTCATGGTACAAGAAGGAATAGTGTTGGGGCACAGAATCTCAAAGAAAGGATTAGAGGTAGACAGAGCAAAAATTGATGTTATTGATAAGCTACCTCCACCAACAACCATAAAAGGAGTCAGAAGTTTCTTAGGACATGCAGGGTTTTACAGAAGATTTATCAAGGATTTCTCAAAAATTTCAAAACCCCTGTGTCTGCTTTTGCAACGTGACAACGTCTTCAACTTTGATGAACATTGTCATGAAGCTTTCAATAAACTGAAGACTGCCTTGGTGACTGCTCCAGTAATAGTCACTCCAGATTGGTCTAAGCCATTTGAGTTGATGTGTGATGCAAGTGATTATGCTGTAGGAGTTGTATTGGGGCAAAGGTATGGTAAAATTTTTCATTCTATTTATTATGCCAGTAAAACCTTAGATGATGCCCAATTGAATTATACTATGACTGAAAAAGAACTTTTGGCTGTTGTATTTGCTTTTGATAAGTTTAGATCTTACTTAGTATATGCAAAAGTTGTTGTTTATACTGATCATTCAGCCATTAAGTACTTAATTGCTAAAAAAGATGCAAAACCAAGGCTTATTAGATGGGTTCTCCTCCTCCAAGAATTTGACTTGGAAATCCGTGAAAAAAAGGGGGTGGAGAACCAAGTAGCTGATCATCTTTCTAGGCTTGAGAATGTTGATGCAGGTACAGGAGAAGAGGAGATAAGAAAAAAAATTCCCTGATGAGAGACTATTGTCAGTAGCCAAAGTCGTTGAAGACGTGGCCACGTCTATGACACTTTCGTCAAACGTTATAACGTCTGATACTACTGCACCATGGTATGCTGACATAGTTAACTTTCGTGTTAGCAAGATTGTGCCTGTAGGCTTCAACTATCAACAGAAGAAGAGGTTCTTCCACACTATAAAGCAATACTTCTGGGATGAGCCCTACTTGTACAAATTGTGTCCAAATCAGTTACTAAGAAGGTGTCTTGCTGAAGAAGAGCAACTCCATGTGTTACAACAATGTCACTCAGCACCTTATGGTGGACATTTTGGAGGTACAAGAACAGCTGCAAAGGTCCTCCAATCAAGCTACTATTGGCCAACACTCTTCAAGGATGCACATGAGCTAGTAAAGAGTTGTGACAAGTGCCAAAGGACAGAAAATATATCAAGCAAGCAAGAAATGCCACTCACAAACATTCTGGAAGTTGAGTTGTTTGATGTATGGGGAATGGATTTCATGGGACCATTTCCTATGTCTCATGGAAATCTATATATTCTGGTAGTTGTGGATTATGTGTCGAAGTGGGTTGAGCCGCGTGGCATTACCCAACAATGAAGCCAAATCGCTTAGCAAGTTCCTTAAAAAGAATATATTCACAAGGTTTGGTACTCCAAGAGCCATAATCAGTGATGAAGGCTCTCATTTCTGCAACAAGCTAATTGAGAACCTGTTGGCTAAGTATGGAGTGAAACACAAAATTGCTACAGCTTATCACCCCCAAACCAGTGGCCAAGCAGAGATATCAAACAGAGAAACCAAAAGAATACTGGAGAAGATGGTTGGTCCCAATAGAAAGGAATGGTCATTACACTTAGATGATGCATTGTGGGCTTACAGAACAGCATACAAAACACCATTGGGCATGTCTCCTTACAAGGTAGTCTATGGTAAGGCATGTCATCTACCAATTGAGCTCCAACATAAGGCCCATTGGGCACTGAAACAATTAAACTTGGATCATGCAAAGGCTGGTGAAACAAGATTACTGCAATTAAATGAGCTAGAAGAGTTCAGACACCATGCCTATGAAAATTCAGCAATATACAAGGAAAAGACCAAGAAGTGGCATGACCAAAGAATTCAAAGGAGGGAATTGGTGGAAGGACAACAAGTGTTACTATTCAATTCAAGGCTGAAGTTGTTCCCAAGAAAGTTTAAATCAAGGTGGTCAGGTCCTTTCAAATTGATGAAAATCTATCCTTATGGTGCTGTGGACTTATTTGATGAAAAGACCAACACCATGTTCAAAGTTAATGGCCAACGTGTGAAGCAATATCATGGAGAGCATGTAGAAAGGGACAAGACTCAATTGTCCTTCAACAACCTTTGAATTAAAAAGGGCAAAAGTCTGGCTGAAGACTCTTAAAGCAAGCGCTCTTGGGAGGCAACCCAATGATTTTTGATTAACCAACAATTTTTGTATCTTTTTAATTTTTGTTTTGCAGGTATAAGGTTGAAGATAGGAGAAAGCAAAGGTGGTAGACGTCGTAACGTCTCAGTATACACTAGACGTGGGCACGTCTGTTGGCTAGGTAAGGCTTAAGGTGGTCAAAGCAAATTTAAACTCAGTCAAGTGCGCAAGTGATGACGTGGCAAAAATGATTTCCTGCTGCGAACGTGGTAACGTGATAGCCCACGCGTCTCCCCCTCCTAACTTGTCTAATCAATGGTTACTTTTCTCCATTACTCCACTCCACCACTTCTCAACTCCCCATAACCACTTCCCCATAAAATCTAGCCGGTTACCATTATCACACACCTGCAGCCTTTCTCTAATATCTCTCTCTCTCTGAAACCACAATCTCTCCATTTTCTTCCCCAGAACCCTAAAATTTCAAAAATCACCCATTCCCTTCCAAGAAATCCTTCGCTACCACAATGACTAAAGTCAAACAATCTGCTGCCAAATCCTCTGGAAAGGGGAAAAATGTTGACCTAAGCTCATCCTCAGCTCCTATTCCAGAAACACCAAACCCATCAAAGAAGAAAGCCCTGCTTTCAGAGAGGGGTTTTAGCCTTGAAAGCCCAAATGCTGATTTTCTTGCAACCGTCGCGGCGTTAGGTTGGCAAAAATTCATCGTGCACAGAAAAGAATATATTGCCACATTTGTTCATGATTTCTATAAAGGAATCGTTGAAAGACCTGAAGGAGAGCCTTCAATCGTATCAAAGGTGCGAGGAGAAGAAGTGAAGTTTGGAGTCAGACTGATCAATGACTACTTTGGGCTAGGGTATTATGGAAAAACTGTGGAGACCAAGCAGAAGACTTATGGGCTGGCTGAAATGGAAGCAATCAAAGAAAGAATTTGTGTAGAAGGTGCTGTGTGGGAGCGTAGTGGTGAGCATGGGAGTGAATTTAAAATTTTGAAGAGGTATTTGTGTGATGAAGCCAATACTTGGTTTCATTTCATAAGGCATTTCCTAATACCCACCTCCCACACCTCCTGGGTAGACAAGGAAAGGCTGATTGTGATTGATGCAATCATGTCAAAGGATAAGATTGAAGTTGGTAAGTTGATCAACCGAGAACTCAACAAATGGAAGAATAGGAAAGATGGATACTTGTATTTCCCCTACATGATTACTGATCTGTGCATGGAGGCTGGGGTCGAAATTGAAGCTTCAGAACTGAGGGAACAGCCTCAAGGCCCTTTCTCAACAAAGTTCAAGCCCAGGGTGAAAGCTGCAGGAACTTCAACTTCTGTAGATACGCAGACGTTGCAACGTCTGGAGGAGCAGCAGAACACCTTGGCAAAATTTGTCAAGGAGCAATTTGAATGGCAGAAGAAGGTATTTGCCCAAATGTCAAAAGGCAAGTTGGTGATTGAGGAGCCTGTGCTGCCTGAATGGATGCAAGAAGAGAATGAAGATGATGTGCCCTTGTCAACAATCCAAAGAAGGGCAGTAAAGAAAGAGAGGGCCAAAAGAGCAAGAAGCCCACCAAAAAGGAAGAGTCCAGCAAAGAAGCAGAAAAAGGTAAGTAGCGAAGAAGAATTTAATTCCACTGACTTAGATGATATTAGTGATGTTGATGCAGATGAGTCAAGGAAGGTTAGCATGGAGATAATCAGTGAGGAAGAGGAAGAGGAAAGTCCTGAGGAGAAAGATAGTTCGAGTGAGAAGACTATTAGTGAATCCCCAACCAAGAAAAAGTCCAAAACAACTAGCCCTAGACCACCATCACCACAAGCCACACAACCACCACCCTCACCACAAGAACCATCCACCCATGACCAGAACACTCCCAAGACTCCACGATCCAAAGCCCAAGACCAACCAATCCCACAACCACCCCCACCCCAACCTGAACCTGAGAAACAATCATCACCCCAACAAATGCAGGAACCAGACGTGGCGACGTCTGAGGCGACCAACATAGGAAGCAACCCAGACTCAAACAATTTCCCCACCCAAGAAATCAAGAGTAAAAAGTGTGCCCAAGCATAACCCTTTTGGAAGGAAGAAGAGGCAAGAGTTAGCTGCTGAAACAAAAAAAGGCCAAGTTAGTGAAGAACCAAAACAAGTTGAAGCCCCCACAACAAAAAGGCAAAAGCTTCCAGTGAAAAGAAAAGGTCAAAGTGCAACAGGGAAGCCAGCCACTGCTACTAGTGAAGCCTTCGTTGCTGGTAGTGGTTC
This sequence comes from Oxytropis ochrocephala, assembly GCA_020916435.1. NCBI lineage: Eukaryota > Viridiplantae > Streptophyta > Magnoliopsida > Fabales > Fabaceae > Oxytropis > Oxytropis ochrocephala. The sequence continues at coordinate 98,729,543 of CM037088.1, read as the reverse complement.
TGCAGAAGCCCTTCCTGCCATTGCTGAAGAAGGACCTACAGACGTCATAACGTCTGCTGAGAAAGAGGTCGCAGCTAAACTTGCTGAATTGCAAGTGATGAAAGAACGTGAAGCTGCCATGGAAAAGGTAAAAGAGCAGGCAATGGAGGAGGCTACTCAGAAGTTGGCAGAGCACCTCTTAAAGCAAGCCCAGGAAAAAGTAGCCGATATTGGTGGATCATCAACGGGCGTGGTAACGCCTCAGAGCCGCAGGTGGAAAAAGCCCGGATGAACCCCCAATCAAGCACCGCAAGTCAATCCCGCTTGAGTTAGCGATGAAAATGTGGGAGGAAGCCAAAAAGAGGATAGCTGAAGCTTCAAGTGCAGCTGGTGCAAGCGTGGGAGAAAAAGGATCTGATGAAACAACAACAACAACCACCACCACACAAGAAGGAGGAGAGAAAGTGAAGAAGGAGAAGAAAGACAAGAAGAAAGGAGCAGGCCAATCAGGAATTCCCACCGCATGCAGCGGAAGGCTCGTGTGCAGTCTTTAAAACAAGTAAGTCATCCCTTTAATTTTAACAGTAGTTTTTAATTTTTAGCTTTTAGAATTTGTGTTTTTAATCTTTAGTTTTTATTGTTCTGTTTGATTGTTCCCCCCTAAAAAAAATAGATTTTCACCATTGAGCAGTGAGGACACTGCTCAACTTTAAGTGTGGGGGGGGGGGGGAGAATCCCTATGTTTTAAGTTTTTGTTTTGTGCAAACATGAAAATCAAATGCAAAAGTAGTTTTTGTTCTTACTCTGTCAAAGCATTGAAAATAATTCTCTTTGGGCTAAAGCTAGTAATGAATGTGTGTGTAAGTAGCCAATGCATGATTAGATAAAAAGAATTGATTGCGCTTTACACACAACTCTGCTTTTAAGGAAAAATCTAGTTAGCTAGGGAATATTTTGTCTTTGAAGCTAGTTTTGGTAAACTATGGTGAGAGTAAAACTTGATTAAAAACCTAGAGTAGCAGTAGAAGCTAAGTTTGGGGGTGAATCAGGTCGTACTAAGGCTGGGTGCAAAGACTGTATGATGGTGAGTGCAGGTGTAGTGTGAGTGCAACGTTTTAACGTCTACCCGTAACGTTATAACGTATGCCGTGTGTGTTGTGTACTGTGTTCAAACGTTACAACGTCTTACCCATAAACGTTGTAACGTCTATTCCAAAAATACCAAAAAGAGTGTGTTGTTACAAATAAGTGGAGAATCCACATGTACTCTATGTTTACTGTAATACCCTGAAACAAATGTTGAGCACTCTATATAAAAAAATAAAAAAATAAAAAAAAAAGAGAAAAAAAAAAGAAAAAGAGAAGAACTCCAAAATGGAGCAAATAAAAGAGAGTTGCTCAGTAATGAGCGGGTTACAGTCATTTGCGTGTGTGAGTCAGAAAATTAGTTGCACTAACTTAGTCCTAGCACCCAATTAAGACCCTTTGTCATGCTTCAAATGAACCCTAATTTCTTATGTGAAAATGTTAGTCTATCATTTGTTTTGAAAGATGTTTTGCTGTCACCATTTGGAAACCACTCTTTCATAGGCTAAAGTAGTTTCTGAACTAGCTAGAGGAGGAATTAATACAGAGATCACACACTCACTTGGGCAGTAATGAATCTGGAATTTATTTGTGCATTGGTGCGTGAGTGTGTGGAAAATTAGCCCCTTGAGAATAAATTTTTAATCTGTTGGCTGAGTAGAATGTAACCTGCTAGTGTAGTTGATTTCATGCATATCTGTTAATTGTGTTTTGTCTTGATTGCTTGAGGACAAGCAATGATTTAAGTTTGGGGGTGTGATAACTCATATTTATATGAGTTATTTATACTAATTCAAAGAATAAATCATGCAAGTTCTCTAGCAATACAAGGTTAATTTAATTAGTTTATGTTGGTTTCTTATTTCTTAGTTTGTTAGAGGTTAAATTGATAAATCTGTGCATTTTGGCACCAAGTGGTGCCTTTGAGAGCGTTTTGATGTTTCTTGTTAGGTAATGCGATAAAAGTCTTTGAACGTGACCACGTCCTCACCACGCCTCTATAGAAGAGCAGCAGAGCAAGGGTGAAAGATCTCAAATTTGGCGCGCTAATGATGGCCAAAGATATAAAAGTCAGAAGATCTTCTATTTCCCTATGAGCTGACAAAGTATGACGCACTGTAGCACTGTACAATGTCAGTCAGAAGAGGAAACAGACTTGGTAGGTGGGCAAGTGACATCAGCAACACGTGAGCAAGGAGGCTATTTAATGAGGACTCATCTCTCTCTCAGGGCACGCAGAAACGCTCATACACTCACTCTCCCACTTCACTTCAGTTCATCCACCTTCATCAATCTCAGAAAGAGTTTTGTAAAGAAGTTCTGGAAACAGACTTCTGCATTTTGCTTTTCTGAACTTTTATTTTATTTTCTGCGTAACTCATTACTGTGAGGCTCAGACGTTGTAACGTCTCTACTGCGTACATGCTGAAGAGTTACTTAGGTGTATCTTTTGCACTTAGTTTCTTTTCTTTTATGTATGGTATTTGGATTTCAATTCCTTATCATTCTGTAAAGATGCTCAGCATGAGCTAAACACTTTGTAGTTGGGTTGTTGCTTTGTTTGTAATGAATTTCTAGTTTAATGTTATGAAGTATTGAAGTTAAATGTCTTAAATCTTTGCATGAAAATATTTCCAAACTTGTTTTGAGGTTGGCCTCTTAAAATAAGTAGATTCATAGGTACAAACATGGTCTATGAAAAGAACTCAAAGATTTATATGAACGAAAAGGTGTACTAAAGACATTTATGCATTTTTATCTAAGTCTAGACATAGAATGGATAATAGTTCATAGAACATTGTTGTGGGTACTTAAAATACAGGAGTGGGCCTATTTAGAACCTAGACATAGGACCTCTTATACTTGAAACTCTAACGTTTTGTGACTAAAAAAAGCACAGCTCTTTTGCAACAGCGTTCAGACGTCGTAACGTCTATACAGAATAGCATTTGTACGTAATAACGTGTAAACGTTATAACGTCTGACTAGAAAGGATTTACTTGCATGCAACAACCCAACTCATCTCTCATCCATATTCACAACCAACATTTGTTTACTTGCTTTAGTTATATTCTTAGTATTAAAAATCACTCTTAGTACCGATTTGTTACTTGATTCTCTTGTGTTTTGAAACTTGAACTTTAAAAGCAAACCAATCCTCGTGGGAACGATCTCTTACTTATATCCACTTTATTACTTGTACGACGTGTATACTTGCACTATATTTGCGAATACCACACGATTGCAACAGCCTCAAGCTGTTAAAGAGAGCGAACAACCTCTCCTGCTCACGTTGCATCTCTCTGCAATAGTCTGATCCTTCCTCTGCTGCTCAGCCATCAAATGCTCTACTTGCTGCTTGAGCTGTTGTGTCTCAGCTGATGAAGCATGGGAACTACTAGACTTGGTGTCATAGTGATCAGCAAACATCAAAACATAATAACAATCCTAAACACTAATATCAATCAACTTTATAAACAAAAATAATATTTCAATCAACTTCCAATCAAATTTCAATCAAAATCCTTTTCCATCAACAACACACAATAAAAACATTTGATATAGTCATCTAACCTAGGGTTCATCAAACATCAAAACAACTATTTAACACAATTTCAATTTCAAAATTAACGTACACTTGTCAACAATTATTAATTCCAATTTAACAAACATACACTTCTCATTTAACATCTCCAACAACATACACTTTTCATACATTATTATTCAACATAATAACAATCCTACACACTAATATCAATCAACTTTATAAACAAAAATAATATTTCAATCAACTTCCAATCAAATTTCAATCAAATTCCTAAACTATTTTTAAATTCTAAATAAAAATCATTCTTAAACACTAATACTAATCAAATCAATTTCTAAACATTTCAAAAATCATTCCTAAACACAAATGTCAATATCTATCCTAATCAATCCTAAATACACTAAAATCAAATTAATTTCTAAACATTCTAAAAACAAATCCTATACACTAAAATCAAAAATAAAGAAAAACTAACCGTTTTGAGTCAAGAATCCAACGGTCTTTTGGAGTTTCGGTGACGATGTGCACTCCGGTGCAGTGGTGAGAAGCAAATCGTGGTTGTCGGTGAGGAAAAAAATAAAAACCATTAGAGAGAAATTGATAGGAATTTCGGAGAAGAGAGAAAGAGGGAGAAAAGAGTTAGAAAAAACAAACCTTAGTGATGGTGGTGGTGGCGTGGACGATGGTGGTGGTGGCGTGGACGGTGTTTGAGGAACAAATGAGGAGATATGGGTGGTGCCGTGGTGGTGGTGTTGGAGCCGTAGGGGAAGATGAAGAAATGAGTGAGAGAAGAGAAATGAGAGGGAATGAGAGGGAAGAGGAAGAAAATAGATCGAATTACATTAAAAAAATTAGCGAGGGATTTTTAATTTTAGCGAGGGAAATTTTTAGCGAGGATTTTGAATTTTAGCGAGGGAGTTTGAAATGTATCTGTTGTGCGTTACAGCTGTTAAAGTTTTAGCAAGGGAATCCTAACTTTTAGCGAAGGAATTGTTAAAAAAAAAATCAGCGCCTCTTTAGCGACGGCACTTTCCGTCGCTAATTTCCTCGGTATTTGATTTTTAGCGACCCACCTAGATTCCCTCGCTAAATTCCCTCGCTAATACTGTTTTTTTTTTTTGTAGTGGAAGACTATGGTCACAAATTTCTCACTACTAAGAAAGAGCATGCTATTAATTTAATATCAGAAAGTTTAAAATTCCTCCGGCTCACCTTAAATTAGGGGTGTCAAAATCATCCATTTGTCCACTGGATACCTAGTCCATCCATAGTAAAATCCATCATATCCATCCGTTACAAAAAAAATATAGATGGATTGGATTGAATCCATCCATTTGATTTTGTGGATGGTTGTGATCCAACCATTATATTTTTTAAATTCATTGGATTACAATAACAAAAAAATCAAAATCCATCGGATAATTGAAAAAAAAATTAGTTACCAAAAAAATATTTTTATATATAACTTTCAGTTTTTTTTAAATAATTCAGATATTTTTTAAAAAAAATTAAGAAACTATATATATATATATATAGATATATATATGATAATATGTAATATATATTTATATATTATATTATATTTGGTCAAAAAAATAAATATATATTATAATATAATATACATATTAGCCACAACCCACTGCCACCGTCAGCGACCACTCGACGCCGCGAGCACCGTCGTGCCGCCGCTAGAGAGCTCAAAGTGAATTGCCGTGGCTTTGTCGCTAGAGCTTACCACACCACCACTTGCTTGCGAGCACCACCACCATATATAAATATATATATTTATAAATATAACTAGGCATGGCAGCAAAACTCATACCCGCGGGGACCGACCCAAACCCACTCTGATTTGACGGGTTTTCCCCGCTTTGACTGGTTTTGAGTTTGGGTTTTCCCCGAAATCAAAATACGGGGACGGGACGGGTAATGGGGATATATGTCCCGTCCCCGAACCCGCCCCGAATGTATGAACATTTATATTTATATGTTGATATGCAACATCATTGTTATACGTTGACATTTTGGATAATTAATATTTTGGCTATATGTTGTAGTAGCATTGGTTTTGTGTTGTGTTAAATTTCGGGTTTGGGGTGGGTTCGGGTGTGGGATAAATTTTGGGTTTGGGGCGGGTTCGGGTTTGGGACAGGTAAAAACTACTTTCTAATTTTAAAAAATTGATTCAACTGCGGGGACGGGGTTGGGGCGAAGATCCCCGAACCCGTTGGGTACGGGGATGGGGATCAATTTTTCATCCCCGTTGGGTTTGGGTAGGGGAACGGGGATGAATATGGGATTCGGGGATGGGGATGGGGAATGTTAAACCTGTCCCCGCCCCGCCCCATTGCCATGCCTAAATATAACAAATTAAAAAAATTAAAAAATTTCTTCAATAAAGAATAGTACTAAATTATGAGTACTAAATTTTTTTGACTCATAAAAACATTTTTTTTATTAAAAGATTTTTGAAGTTTTAGAAATATTAGTGGATGGATTGGATAGTCATCCATAAAAAAGTTGCTAATGTAAATGGATTGGATTGAATTTGTTTTGTAAAATTTTAATGGATATAAATGGATAAATGAATTGTCTCCAATCTTTTCATTATAATCTAAATCCAAATCTATCCAATCCATCCATTTTGACACCCCTACCTTAAACCTTAACTTTTAGTTTGAGGTGTCAATTTAATCCATTTATCCATCATCTATCGAATGCATCCATAAGAATATTCATCCAATTAATCCATTCAAAATGGGAAAACAAAGTTACTAGATTGGATCCAATTCATCTATTTATACTTGTGGATGGTTTATGATTCATTTATTATTTATTTTTTTAAATTCAATGAATTACACTTTATAAAAAATTTAAATTTGGTCAAAAAAAATAATTAAATTCATTAGATAATTATATTAAAAAAATATTTCCTTACTTTATGAAAGTAAAGTCTTTCTCTCCCTCCCACCCGAGTCTGACTTAAAGCAATAAAGAATTCATTAGTAATTGTTACTAAATGGCCATAATAGTCATTTCCTCATGAATGAAAAAATTTAGTAATGACACAAACACTAAATTGTAGTTAGTATATACTAATAATTGGATTGTTTAATAATGGTTACCGAAAAATTTAGTAATTATTACTAAGAAATTCATTAATATCCCCCCTCCTCCCTCCTATTTCTAGTAATTGAAGCTTCTGCGAGGTGGTTTTTTTTTGGTGAACACTTCTGCGAGGTGGTAGTGTAAACAAAGAGGTATCCAAACATATATTAACATGCATTAGGTTTTATAAAGATTCACTTGAATTAGATATTGTGGAATCACATGGACAAAATATTCAGTAAATAACGTACGAAATTTTATGGTAGTAATTGAACTGTTCCTACAAGCACGTGTTGCGCTTATTACAGTGGCGGATCTTCTTTAGGACTGGGGAGGGCCACGGCCCGTCCCGGAAAATGTGAAATTACTACAATACCCCTATCTTTAACACCTGAACATTAAATATATACAACACTACAAGAAAATCGCTGATTTGCGACGACAATTTCCGTGGCAAATGGACAAAAATCCGTCACAAAATAGCATTTGCCACGGACAGAAATTGGTGGCAAAAACGCTCGTCGCAAATCGTTTGCCACGGAATTCTCCGTCGCAAATCCGTGGCAAAGTCGTCGTAAATATCCGTGGCAAATCCGTCGCAAATATAAAAAAAAATTAAAAAAATTAAAAAATAAATCATACACTTGAGGGAAACTCATCACATATATCTGTAAATAACCATAACATACAAATGTATATCAAATTAGACTTTTAATAATTTATGAGGCATTAAAGACAACAAAAAATCATGTAAAGAGATTTAGTTGAAAACAGAATATTACAACAATGCATCAAACAAACTAATAGCTTCAGCCTTCAGCAACTGAAAGTCCAACCAAGGCAAATGCATGGTGTTGACAGATTCCCAAGGCTAAGCACCACACCACCTGCCATTGCAAACATAACATAGGTAAACCAAATATTACAATGGCCACAAGCAAAGTCATCCTTAAGACAATAGGATGCCTATGATAAAGCAGATAAAGCCACAAAACAATAGTAAATCAGGTTTAGAAATCATGTAATGAAATGTGCCAATTAATCACTTCTATCCTTGAGAGCTATATGTACACTTCTGTAGAAAAATAAAGGTGTTAACTATTAGATGCTTCTTACCAGTGATACCTATTAGATGGTTCTGAACTTCTGTAGGAAAGCAACATGTGCAAACATTTCCTAATTATTTTTTTTGCATTTTATACAATTATACTTCAGTCAAGTCATTGATGAATTAGTGTTAAAAGGCATCATTTATATGCACCTTACAAGTTTGCTATATATTGTTTCAGATTTAAGAGTGTCATTTTATAGAGTTCACCCCAACCTATTCTCAATAGTTCAACCCGAATATGTACATTTTGAACCTTTGATTTAAACATGATACACCACGACACACAAACTATTTTCAACTTTAGAAATGTAATAACTAAACTATTAGATAATTGGTTTATTACTATTTTAAAGAAATGTAAAAACAAGTAATAAAATTGGTTTTGTGAAACCTTACCTTGGCCATTAGATAATTGTTCAAACACACCTTGCCCATTGGCTAACTCAACTCCAATTGCAGTTACAAAACCAATCATAGCCAACCTTCCATTGATCCTCTCAGGTGCAGCCCCACCAAATGCCATCAAATCTATAAACTTTGTGCTCATCTGCCATAAATATATAATAATTAACTCATGTCAATCTGGTGTCACCTTTATATCAAATATTCTACTTACAGACAACTCAGTAAAAAACTAAAGTTATATTATATTATTGCTTTTGACATTAGGCTCACCTTTGGTGAACGAGTAGGGGTTGGCTGAAGTTGTGGTGTAACTGTGTTTGCAGGCTCCTTGCTCTTCCTGCATGTTATAACCAATTATTAAAATTTAATATAGCTACTTATGAATTATGAGTTACTTCCTACTTTCTAGAAATCAGACCAACATATAACAATGTTCTGCATTACATACATGAAATAATTATTAAAATTTGAAAATTGGTTCTGCATTATAAGATTGGACCCCAAAATCTTATCTAGTTCACAACTATTTTTGATTTCCACATAACAAACAAGTTGACCATGTCTCAAGTCTCCAAAATTAGCACAATTTTGACTCAGCTGATTTAGAGCAGTAAACAATAATGCCACAAAGTTTATAGCAAATTCTACATACCCATAACCTTAATGGAGAGAAATGAAGGAGATAACAACCCTTTGAAAGTATTTTCCATCTCTAAAAATTAAAGAGACCCTTTCAAGACCAGCTTCACTCAAACCTTTGCCAAGATAAACTCCTACTTTTGTTGTGTTATCATTATGCTTAAGAATTTTCAGATTTTAAATTGCAGAAGTAAAAAGAGCTGTAAAACTACACTGCATGCCAGATTATGTCCTATAGCACATACAGATTAGATTCTCATCTCCCTTTATGCTAGTCACTTTATTAAATTCAACAATAGCAATGCAAATGAAAAGCATAATATGAACAAAGTATTTGTACATTAGTGCACAGAAATGAAAAGCTATCTATCAAAATCAGTTACAAAATTAAGTTGTACTCATAGAATCATGTTTGAAGCATACAAAAACCATGCATATATCAGACCACACCCATTCACAAAAACACCTTCAAAGAATCAGACCACCCCTTCAAGTCAATCCTATTCTTATATACATATTCCAGAATAGCTAGATTCAAGCCCCAAACAACTTAAGATCAATTATAGACTCAAACAAAAAGTTCACATGAAGTTGACTATTCATGTGTAGCTAGGAAGAATGGAACTTTGAGAAGTAGGAAATGAAGTTTCATCATAATAAAAATTCTTAAACACTAAACAGATTATTACCCCCATATGGATGAAGCAACCTCCTAGCTTTTCCAGAGTGAATACCGACTTGTGGCTTTCTCACTACAAGAAAAGCTTGTTTTAGCCACCAGCAATTGCCACGGAGCTTATTCCGTCAGTAATTTGTCACGGATTTGCGACGGAATGTGTAAAAAGGAAGAGCGCGAAATTTCCCGCTGGTGTTTGCCACGGACATGTGAAAGGACAGAAATTTGCCACGGAGATGCCGTGGCAAGTCCGTGGCAAACCATTTATCAAAATAAAAGTAGCCCGATCCCTATCCTAAAATCAGAAATTAACTCCTCACCCTCTCGCTCTCTCCTCCTCACCTCCTCACCTCCTCACCCTCTCGCTCTCTCCTCCTCACCTCCTCACCCTCTCGCTCTCTCCTCCTCACCCTCTCACCCTCTCGCTCTCTCCTCCTCACCCTCTCGGTCTCTCACTCTCTCGTCGTTCTCTCCCAAATAGAAAACGCTCTCTCAGTCTCTCAATCTCTCGATGCCGGCAAGTCTCTCAGTCTCTCAGTCTCTCGTTGTTGCCAAACAAATCTCTCACGCTCTCGCCATTGCCAACAACGAACATGGTTTGTATTCTCCTCTTCTCTTCTCCGATTTGTAGTTCAGTGAAACCCTAAAAAGTTGAGAAGATGGTATTTGATTGGAAACCCTAAACTCTGTTCTACTAATTTAGCATAGCAATAATCTTTGTAGTTACAAGGAGATTGTGTATCAGTTTTCCTGATTATCATTTATTGGGGCTAGTCTATATAACGACATTTGAGCTCTGGTTTTCATATCATCAAACAAATAATTTAGATATTTTCTCCATCCGTCTTTTTCAAGTAGTATGATTTTTTATGTAATTTCCTCGGTTCTTCTAATATTAAGTATTTCTATTTCGAATATTTTGATTTGGATTAATCCTTGTTGAATGTTTGAAGTCTTGATCATCAACCTGTTTTAGTTACATCACACCGTGATGTCCTCGTGTCTGCAGATTTTCTTATTGGGATTTTATGTATTTTTTTTCCTGATTGTTGCTTCTTTGGTCACAGGTGAAGAAAATGACTATATTTGCTATGCTTGATGTGGTAGAAAAATTGGGAAGAGCAAGGTTAGTGATTGCAAATTTCGAACCCTTTGGTTATGGATTTGTGGTACTTGCATTTCTTGAATATACTGTCTGTTTTGCTGTCCAAGGCATTGACAGATTATATCTTATGTACAATGCACACATTCTGTTAGGTTCTTTAGGATCACGATTTAAGATTTTCCTTTATTGTTTATGTCATGAAATTGATGATTGTCATTCAATTTACAGGTTTAAGGAAACCAAGGTTCCAGTTTAGATGTATCTGTGAGATTGATCAACTGCGAATGTAATTTTTTTTGAGTTGCTTAGTTAGGTTTGGTAGTCTTGGGTTCTTTGTATCGCAACTGTAGAAAATGTTCCATATTTTGTTTTATCTGGGCACACCTTGATGACGTACTTTTGAAACATTATATGCTGACTTGTAATGCTCTACATATACGTCTCACTAGTTGTGTACCCAGGGTGCCAAATTTCGAGTTGATACACGCCACTGAAGCGGATCGGTCGGTAATGTGAGCATTGTTGCACCTATATGAGGAGATTCTAAATTGCCCTTGTAGTAAGTTTTGCAAAATGTAGGAGTTTCTGATTTGATGTCATGTCCTATTATTGTTTTAGCCACTAGAACACATTCCATTCTACAATAGAATGATATTGTGATAGGAACCAACTTATTATGTAGAAAATAGGAAGAATTCCTTGTTACAAGATGATCACTTTCTAATCAACTCTTACAAGTAACTAAGCCTCTTAACTAGTTCTAACATATCTATTAATACTCTCCCCTAATCATTCACCTTGTCTTCAAAGTGAAGATGTAAAACTGAAAGAAAATGCAACCTCCTTTGTTTCTGATGAAAACTCGCTTTGGGTCCCATTGATAGAAAAGTGAATTCCCAATCGTATTGAAAGTGTTGGACAATTGATGACATTTTATGACAACAAATCACTATTTGAGCACCAATTTCACCTTTGGGTCCTCCATAGATTCTACTGAAGTCCCTGTTGAATCCGTCTCAAGTTTGAAAAGTAAGTCATGTTTTCTGTTTTGATAAACTTTCATTAAGATTTGACACAATCATTCATCAACCTTTGATATCATGGTTCTTATCCTCTATTTATTGGAACATGTTGCTAGAACGAAGTTTTCTCTCGTAAGATAATCTCGATCCAACTTATCTCTTTGAGATCCAATGTATGTTTTGGGAGTAGAAGTATCTCATTCTGAGACTTTTTGCATCGATTTTACTGTTGAAACAGCGAATGGATTTACTTTACTCAATACATTGGCAGATGGATGAAACTTGAAAGCAATTAATTGTAGGATTGTGCCTATCATTGTCAATTGTGAGTCTCTTTCAGGTTTTTTACAATTGATGTGATGCTTCCGTTTCGTTTCATCAATAAAAATTGGGTAGGTTTGACTAGTTAAGAAGGAATTGCCATTTACCTGATTCAGAATCTACAAAAATTTCATAAAGTTTTGGTTCTTGACTTCTAGTGACAGCTTATTGGAATCTGATATGGATGTTTCATGATTGTATAAGTCATAACCATGACACTTACAAGTAAAGGACAGATTGAATCAGTTATGAATTTTTTTAGCTTGTTTTCACGTCAACAGACTATTGGACGTGCGTTTAGCTTGATTCTCCTGGGATTGATTAAAAAATTTATACCCTAATTGCTAATTTCTGGTTCATGAACGGTAATTTGTGGTCTTTGCGGTTTGAGTTTAGGGATAATGGTTGCTGCTATTTACAAAATAGGCTTTTATATTTTGTTGTTAGTGATTCTTTCTAGTTTCTATTATTTTGATAATGTGATATTGTTCATTGAGCATATAGAAATCGTGGTTAGTAAACTTAGGAATGTCTTAGTATGATATGGATTGATTAGAGTGGCATGCTGGTGGCCAACATTATTATTTAATTAATCAACACCAAAGTATTCAGTTATTCTGTTTCTCATCTCAGCATTTATAAATTGTGATAATAGTAATTTGAATACTTCTGCACTTTCATTGTTTCAGATTTAGTGGCACTTAGCTTTGTTTGGAAACAAGCTCAAGTCCGAATTGATTGTTCGGAAGTTGTCAAATTTAAACATCTCAAAGGACTCGCAAACAATAATCATGTTCTTATAAATGGGTAAGTTTTCTCATATTTACTAAGTTGTTAAAGCACATTTTCGTTTTTGGTCGCTCCTCATTCCTTTCTGTTAGAGAGAACTAAATTACTTTACCTCTAGTGATGGTAAGCTTGCAGTACTATTCTTAAGGAGTTACGGGCTCGAAATTTATAATTCATCTTTCACAAGCAATTTCGGGAGTGGGCCTTGGGATTTTGTGCGGGGATATATGGAAAGGATAATCCGGCAAATGATAATCAGCCGACACTCCACTAAAGAATGTATCTAGTCCGGACCTTTCAAATAGAAACATTCACAATTTAATCAACAAGGTGAGGTCATTTCTTATGCTTAATTTCTACTTCTTTGTGCATATTTTTTTCTTAGCTTATGTCGATAACGTATAGAGAAGGGATTCAAAAATCTTGGCATAAAAATCTTGGTAAACAAAGCGTGATCAATAAAAGATGTTAACTTGTGATATTACAAAATCACTATTCCCAATACCAAATTTGTTTGTTTTGATCCAATTCTTTTTATGATCCCCCTCTTTGCTCAGGAATTTTCACCCATTTCTTTGGCATCTCTCTTATACTTGAACATTCGTAGAAATCCATTGGAGAAAAACTCAGTTGGTGACTTGTTAGATCTGCTGAGGGGATTTCCTTTGTTACGTTCATTGGAGGTACTTTGATTTATATTATCACAACCTTTAACCCCAAATTGGCTTTTTTATTTTTTGAATTTTGTATTTCCATTCCCTAGTAACAAGTATTTTGGCCTTTGGGACATTGAACAATTTTTAGGTGGATATTCGTGGTCCTCTAGGAGAAAATGCCATTGATATTTTGAAATCTCTTCCAAACATTTCTGAAATAAATGGTATCAGTGCATCCAAAATATTGGAAATCGGAAAGGTTGTCGTTGATTCAGTAACTTTCTTCCTCGCCTTCCCGAATGGACTTGTGATGAGCCTATTATCGACCGTATAATAAATGCAATGTGGCAATACCTAATGACATATAGACTTGCAGATGAAGAAAAGTTAGATGAAACCTTTGTATGGTATGAAATGCATTTTACTTATTTTACTTTCTTGGTTCTAATGTAGCACTAGCTTTCTTTTGATCAGTATATGCATGTAAGTTCTTCTTGGTATTGGGGAGGATAAACAACGTTACGCGGACTTCTTGCTCGGTTCCATACGCCAGAGAACTATTTTGTCCAAGTATTTCTTCTAATGCAGAGAAAGATTATGATTCTTAATTGTGGCTATAAAATATACCATACAAAAGTATCAGAGAAATTGAAGCTAATAAATTTACTATTTTCAGGAGTTTGAGAAGCACATTCTGAAATTGCAATCCACAAGTTTATTAACAACCACTATGCAACCTTCGAGACTAGAAGTATTTGTCAACCTCACCGGCGTCCTTTACGGGTTTACGTATATACCTCACGTGGAGGAAAACTTGACATATCCGAGTTTGCAATCGATAAGTTTAGTCATGCATGTATAGATACCGTTTAAATATAAAGATTAACGTAATGAAAATAGTGAAATTGTAAAGTTTGTCCTTCTCCAACTATGGATCAATGGGTATCTTGAGTCAAGAGCAAGATTGAGGTTTGTAGGTATAGTCGTTGGTTCTTTCTTTTTCTAATTTACCCTTCTCTTTCATGAACGAAACATTAGAGGATTTTCATTTTGATATGCATATTGCTTATGTGGTGTTTGAGAAAATGCCTAGGCTTGGTTTAGAGAAAATTCGGGGTTTTGTGGTTGAATTTGGTAGAATTTGGTCTAGGTAGAGTGATCTTCATTTTAAGTTTGATTGCTAGATATGCTTGGGATTTGCTTATGTCTTTGTTTGAGAGAATCCGAATTCTTGATTTGTTGTTGTTTTGTACCTCTGTTTGAGAGAATGTGAATGCTTATGTCTTTGTTTGAGAGAATGTTAATGCTTGATTTGTTGTTGTTTTGTACCTCTGTATGAGGTTAATATGTTAAAAAGCTAATTTCTAATTGGCAAAATTTGTTGATGTGGTAATGCATTTGTCTACCCTATTAAGAGTGTTATATTGTAATCGCTAAATCCCGTTTTGTGGGGCGGTAAGCCAATTTTCTTTTTCATTAGATATTCAAAACACATACATTCATAAAGTTTCAGATTAATTTCATCTAATACTTTAATTTTGGAAAATTCCTGCAGAGATATGAAGGGCCACGCCGCATAATCACTTGTTGAGTTTGTAAATACTCGAAGTCACTTAAGGTTTGGTGAGGAGCTCCAGGTTCTTGCATCTTCATCTTAGAAAGATTATGGTGGCTATGGATTGGTTTAATGTAAGTGATTATTGTCATTTAAAATTCAAAGATCTTACGTATGCAGTGACCATAAGTTTGAATCGTTTCTTTAACCTTTAATTTCAATACTTATAGAGTATAGTATTAGTTATATGATTGAACTTGTATAGTAGCTGAATGTAGATTGTCATATAGTTACTTTACTTCTTTCTCGATTTCGACAGTTTTTTATATGACTAACCCTCGCTAAATTCTCAACTAGTTGGCACTAGCTTGACTTTAAAGTCCTTTCTCGGGATGAAATGTGAGGATTATTCGGGAGTGAGTCCAACTAGTCAAATAACTTCTTCACTACATGTATTAGTCTATGCTTTTCTTCACTACATGTATTAGTCTATGCTTTTCCTTATCAGCCGTAATAACTCATCTAAACACATTTAGTTCTGTTTTTTGTGCCTATTAGATTCTTTTGCAATTGGATGAGTGTTTATTATTTGCCAAAGATAAGATTACAAATGAAGTTTATATAATCGAAAGACTTTTCCTAAGATTCCTCCTGCTTTAGTAATGGCAGTTATTGTTTAATGCTTGGTTGGTGGTGCTTTTGTAAAAAATTTAATGAGTCAAGTAATAAAGCCTTGGTGCAACTTTTTGAATTTGCCATCAATGTGGCATGACTGACCTAGTCGAGAGTAATCTCTGTGTTTCTCTTTAAACATTGTAAATTTTTTGGTCAATACTATATGGTTTCCTGATGGGCATCCGGGGTCATTTCCTATTTTGATAAAATTGTAGGAAAGAACAATATTAGTGGCATGATCACGACGGGGCGTTTTCTTTGCTTAAGTTTTGTCTGGTGATTCTTGTTGCAAACTTAAAGATACATAAATCTTTCTTTTTCGCAGCTTGAATCGAGGAATCTTGAATGCCATGCTCTCGCTTTTGAACTCGATTCGGTTTGTAAAATTGCGAGAATGAAGTTGTTCTTGTAAATCGTAGCGTCCTTCAAAATTTTAGCAGCTTGTTAAAAATACTGCTTCTTTGCTCTCTATGATAGTTAATTCTGATTTCTTTGATACAAATTATTGAATTCAAATTATTGAATTCATCTGATTCCTAAGCCTAGTGTCATCAAGTTTATTCTTAAATGTTTTTGAAATGATATTCATGTCTATATGTAATAGTACTAGGTTTCTTAACATATTAAGGCATGCAGGATGACGTTTTTATAGTACTTATAGCTGTGACCTAAAGTTTACGAGTGATCAAAATTGTTTTTTGACAGACATCGGTGATTGAAAAATAGTGTGGCTTTCTTCACTATAATAATAATAATAATAATAATAATAATAATAAAAGATATAATTGTGAAGAAGTTGGAGTAGTAGGAAACTACTGCTCCATTTTTTTTTAAAAAATTTGCGACGGGTTTGCCACGGATTTGCGATGAAATTTGCCACGGATTTGCGACGAAAATTTGGCACGGCTTTGCCACGGAAATATTTGCCACGGAAATATTTGCCACGAATTTGCGACGGAAAAATTTGCCACGGAAATTCCGTGGCAAACGATTTGCGACGAGCGTTTTTGCCACCAATTTTTGTCCGTGGCAAATTTTGTTTTGCCACGGAAATTTGTGCATTTGCGACGGAAATGTCCGTGGCAAATCAACGATTTTCTTGTAGTGTCTTCGACGCTCATTATGGCCTGCAAGGTGTTTACGACAGCTACGCTTACTATAATCAAATTTAGCCAGCAAATGAAACCTGGATAGTAAGCTAAACATTACAGCAACACATGATAAGTAAGAACAAAATCAGATAAAACCTTTTATATCCCTCATGACAAGCACTTAAGGAAGTTTTTTGTGTTTGTGCATATTTATCACACAACAAGAAAGCATGAGATTGAAAAATTGACCAACAAGAAAGCCATTATAGGCCTAAACTAGTTTTTTTTGTTTGTGCATATTTATCACACAGCAAGAAAGCATGAGACTGAAAAATTGACCAACCTACTACATTGTTGACAAAACCTCTGCTCAATACCATTCACTATAACATTAGAAATCGTTGAATAAACCTCACAAACTTTATGCCTCTTATGATAATCTTTACAACAACTCAGATCTACATCCATAAACCCGACAATAAGCAGTCTGAGAATTAATCCCTGAATCCCTCACTCTCTTAGGCGGCGCCGACGACTCCGACGAAGACATAATAGTAGTTTCCTATAACAGCTAAACGACGCAAAAATTAACCAACAAAGAGAGTGAAAGGAACATTTTTTTGTCAACTAGGTTTGTTGACTCAACTCCATAGTCCAAATCTCTTATTTCTAAATCAATCGAACATTTTGAATGAAACTAATAGACCTAAAAATTCAATAGAAAATATAATCGAGATCTTACTTGCAACGGGAAACCCTTGAGAGAGTCGGTTTTCAAAAAAAAAAGTGTCTTCCTCCTTGCAGAAAGCTTGAGAATCAGTAAAAGAGGATTGTGGTGTTGGTCGTTGCTCATTCACCCTTCTTTTTCTCCACAAAACTAAACGGAGCAAGGAAATGAAGAAAAGATCTGCGAGTGAAGTGAGAGAGTTCAAAGAGAGAGAGAGAGAGGTGAAGTTGTGTTGAGTAATCACGCAGCAAACGCGTCAACTTGCTATCCCTAAAAACCAAAGGGAAAAACTTAAAAACCTATGAACTACAAAAAATGAGAGTAGAAAAACGTAAGAACACCAGAAACGAAGAGAAGATAACGAAATTTGTGTTGAGAAAGGGGAATCATAATATCATACCTCTAGTTACATGAAAACACAAAACCTAATAAAGATGAGAGGAAGACGACATGTTTAGGGATTTTTGTTTCTTTGAATCTACTGGAGCGATTGTTCAGAGAGAGGAGTTAGGGTTGATAGTTTATGGTCAACTAATTTTCTGGATGGAATAATCAGATGGTTAGATGAGGAGGAAGAGAGAAGGAGCCATGGTTGGGAGCGATGGAATTTTAGGGTTGTTGTGCAGGACTGGGTTGGGAATTTTCGGAGAGAAAGATGCTGAGAAGAGAAATAAGAGAGAGTCGAGAGAGATGAGAATGAAATTGATTTTGCAGAAGAGAGATCGATTTGAGAGAAAGATAGGTGAGACTTGAAGGAAGTGAATGGAGACTAGAGTGGGTGAGTGAGAGCTTGAGAGAGAATAGGGTTTGAGAGAGAATAGGGTGAAGTGAAATGAGAGGCGAAGAGAGAGAATGGAACTGAATGTTTTATGGTCCCTCTTTTGCCACCAATTTATGTTCCCTCGCTAATTTGCCACCGATTTATGGTCCCTGGCAAATTTTCGTGGCTAAATAAAGGTTTTCTTGTAGTGCAAGCTTTTCACAATTATCACAAATATTTTCTTGTAGCGCTGCGGTTAAGTTCCCACCCTTCGCTCCAGCCTTCAGTGTTTGATTCTCAATGTAGCCCTTTGGTTTATTTTTTTCAGTTTTGTCTTCTTCTTTAATAAAAGAAGCTGGTTCTACTTGTTTGTAATTTTGACAAAAATGTTTGAAATGAAAGTTGAACCCAAAACCAATACGCTACAACGCCCAATCTTTACAACTACACTACAGTTGTGAGTTATACCGTATATACAACTTTAAAATATATATCACAACTGACTAGAATATTTTTTTTTATGCATCAATAATACTTTTTACTCAATGCATAGATAATTATTTTTTATGCAATAATAATTTTTTTTGACCAATATGCATTAATAATATGTAACTATATATATATATATATATATATATATATATATAAAATAAATTTATGGTATTTTTTATATTTTTTGGAGTATAAATTTTATTCATATTTTTAATATTATCACATATCTTATATTAGAACTAGAAAATATGAATAGATGGTTGATAACTTTTGAATTTTTTTTTAGCATTTTAAAATTATCTTTTTACAAACAACTACAATTAATTGAGTCTCTATGTGAAATCAAAATTGCGTTTTTTGTAATTTAATTTTGTTTATAATTCATTTTAATTGATATGTATCTATTTTTATTGTACTTGTGTTTCCGTGTCTTTGTTCATGCGTATCTGAGTTTTAATGTTTCTTTCATTAGCAGTCCACCCTAACTTTTTTGTCAAGATCCGCCACTGCGCTTATAGGTAAAAATTAAGAGTGCAAATTCCAACCTTTTCACTCGAACACTTTACGGATGCTACTCATTTATCCTCTCATCTTGTTTCTCACGTTCCTCTCTTCCCCTTCCTAAATTCTCTTAGTTGTCGAAATTGAATGCAAAAGTATGTTATGGGGGATTTCTCAAAATTTTAGAAGAGAGAGAGGGAGATATTTTTGATTAAAAAAATTAATATTTAAAAAGTTATTTTAATTTGGATTAGATTTATTTTTTTATTAAAATATTTTTTATGTGTTGAAAAAATTAATGGATCCGTAAAAAAGTGGTTAAATGGTTGGACTGGATGATTTTTTGTTTTGTTTAATGGATGTATTGAATTGAATTTGATGTTTTAGTATATTTTTAATGGATATAAGGGTCTGTTTGGTTGTCAAGATAACATGACAGAATATGATAAATCTGTAATATATTGTGTCAGTCCAGTGTTTATTAAGGTAGAATGATATGATAACTTATTTATGTTACTTACCATATCCTGTCTCTCTAGTTAAAATTTTATCTTGGTTTGAACTGGGTTAGAAACCAGCAGAATAAAAAAAAATTATTCACTTAATCCTCTAAAATATATTTTAAAATGTCAAAATCTGAAATCTATTAAAAAATAAATATATATTTTCGATTTGCAAAAACAAATATATTTTAAAAAATCAATATATATTAAAAAACATAAACAAAATGAAAAATAGTGTTAAATGAAGAATTAAAAATATTAGTACTTAATTTAAAAAATAATGTATGATTTTAGGATAAAGTAATTTTGTCTTTTTGTATAATCTAAAATTATAAAATCTATTGAAACTCAAAAATTTAAAATAAGTTTGATATAAAAAATTAAAATAAGTGATAAAAAGCAAATTTATTATTAACAAAGTATAAAATAAAAAATTAATTTAATTTTCAACTAATGAAATTTTGTTGTCACAAGAGTAATTTTGTCATAAGTATATAACAGAATATATATTACCATAGTGTGCTGCACATCAAACACATGATATGATGTGTTATCTCGTGTCTATCATAACCTATATCTATCACATTATATCAAGTATTTATCTTATAATCCAAATCCAAAACCATTGAATCCATCCATTTTGACCCTATGCTTTTAGCAGATGCTCGGGGAGTTTCTACTCCCATAATTATTTATGTTAATCTTTGTTTTTTGTGTCTTTTCCCTCATTAATGAAAAAAATCTCACTAATATGATGTGACGCAAGTGATAGATACTTGAGTCCCTTAATCATTTGGTTCTTGATTCGATCCTTATCTGGTGCGTATGAAAAATATTTATCGGGTGAGAACAATCCCATAAATGGATCTCTAGTACCTCGAAAGATTAGTCTCCATAGTCACCGCGGATGATACGTTGATTTACCAAAAAAAATCTATTTTTTTGGCTTTCCCTCATTAATGAAAATAAATAGCAAAAATTTCAAATAGTTAATTTTTTAAAGGCTTAAATATCATTTACCCCCTGCAAATATCACCATAATCCATTTACCCTCCTGTAAAAATAAAAGTTTTAAAATGCCCATTGTAAATGATAAGTGTTTCTATTTACTATTTACATTCTGAGGGAATCAGTAAACAATTTATATTTTGCGAGTACAGAATCAGCAAAACGTGCTTTTACCAATTATACACTTAACGCTGTCACCATAATCTAACAGCAGAGGGGGTGACCGTAAACGATTTATATTTGCAAGGGGAATTTTAAAACTTTTATTTTTACAGGGGATAAATAGATTATGATGATATTTGCAAGAGAGTAAATTATATTTAAACCTTTTTTAAATATTAAAATTAATATATTCGATTTGATGTATTTACCAAAAAAAAATCCATTTTTATGTAAACTACTCTTGAGTTGCAGTAGATTCATTGAATAACGAAAGTATTTAGTTTATAATATAGGCCAAATACATAGATACACGATAAATCTAAAATTGTAAATTATCAAAAAGTGCTATCCAAACAAAAATTGACACCTCATTACACGTCAGATATATATATAAGTCAAACCCCTGTGACATAAAAGAAGATATTACTGTGCTTCTTTCTCTGAAATTGTAAACGCGAGTTTTTCGTCTCCGAAAACATTTTGCTTCTTTCGCTCTCTCTCTCTCTCTCTACTTCTCAGCTTCTGCATCAAAGCAAGTTTTTCGGGTAAGCGTTTTTCTCATTAGATTCTTACATCATAAAATGCGGATCTATGTACTTCTCAAATAAATCTCAATTTTAATATGCCCAATTCGTTTTTAATTTTGCATTTAAATCCATTTTTTTTCAAAATGCAAATTTAATGTTTCGCGACTCTTCGTTATGCTTTTCTGTAGCTAATTAATTAGCGTTTCATAGTTGATTTATGATATGAATTTATTGATTTGATTATCAAAGTGAAATATGCATTGAAGTGTTCAGTAGCATCTATCATAATTGTGTTTTGATATGAAGTTATGGATTTGATTATATTAAAGAGATTAATTTGAATGGCATCTTTCATAGTTATGTTTTGATTTGAAGAATTGTTAAGATTGAAACTTTTTGCAGGGTTTGTTGAAGTGTTCAGTAGCATCTATCATAATTGTGTTTTGATATGAAGTTATGAATTATGAATTTGATTATATTAAAGAGATTAATTTGCATAGCATCTTTCATAGTTTTGTTTTGATATGAAGAATTGTTGACATTGAATTTTTTTGCAGGGTTTGTTGGTAGGGTTTATCCATTTATAATGGAGGAAAATACAATTGATAAATCTAAAATTGTAGAGGTTAAACCTTTGCGTAGTTTGGCTCCTGTATTGCCAAAATCTATGCAATCTTTTTTCTCTCAAGGATATCCACCTGGATTTCCTCCATTTTTTTCCTTGGAGAAAGCTCAAGAAAATCCTATTCCCAAAGCAACTGAAGAAACTCCTATTGACAATGCAACCGAAGCAACTCCTGATGCGAAAACAACTCGAGAAACTCCTGATCCTAAAGTAACTCAAGCAACTCCTGTTACCAATGTAGCTCCATTAAGGTCCTACAAAAGTACACTGGGTGAGGAAGCAACTTCAGAAGGTGTTGGTTATGATGATTCATTATTTAGGGGGTCAAATGGTGATAGGGTTATTGGTAAGAAAAAGCGTGAGGCACCAGATGCACCAAACTGCAAAACATCTGTTAAAAAGGATAAGAAAACTAAGGTGCCAGTGCCACAAGTTGAGGATCTGGGCACTTTGGTGGGTATTAGTTTATCCCAAAAATATGATGGTGATCGCGAAACAGTTAATTGTGTGCTCATGATGTTTGAATCACTTCGAAGAAGGCTCTGCCAACTTGAAGAATCGAAGGAATTGAACACAACAGGTATTAAGAATATAAAATTAATTAGAAATTAGTTTTGGTTGCAAGTTTGTTAGGATAATAGTTAGCATGTAAGTGTTATATAAACACAAGTTGCATTTTTGATTGTAATCATCTTTTTCAATCAATATGATTCCCTTTGAGTTTTTACTTAATGAATATACATATGCTCTTTTCCTTTCCTATGAGTATGATCTATGCCCATCTCATCTTGTGATTGTTAACAACAGGTGCAATCAAGTATGGATATATGAGAGCAAGCAATGCTCTGACGAGCAAAGGGGTTCGAACAAACATGACGAAAAGAGTAGGAGTTGTGCCTGGGGTTGAGATTGGGGACATTTTCTATTTCCGAATGGAAATGATTCTCGTGGGTTTGCATAGCCAGCCAATGGGTGGAATTGACTCTCTGATTATCAAGGATGAGAATCAAGCTGAACCTGTGGCTATAAGTGTTGTTTCTTCAGGAGTATATGATGACAATGCAGAAGATGATGATATTTTAATATATAGTGGTCAGGGTGAGAATTTCAACAAGAAAGATAAGCATGTGACTGATCAGAAGCTTCAAAGGGGTAATCTTGCTTTGGAAAAAAGCGCAACACGACGCAATGAAATAAGAGTCATACGAGGTTTGAGAGTTGGTGTGAAAAAAGATGTAAAAATCTATATGTATGATGGTCTGTATAGAATCCAAGATTCTTGGATAGAGAGAGGGAAATCTGGAGGTGGTATTTTTAAGTATAAGTTGGAAAGGTTGTCTGGACAACCGAGTGCTTACGCTGTTTGGAAATCGGTTCAGAAATGGAAGGAAGGTTCCACTTCAAGGAATGGCCTGATTCTCACAGACCTCTCCACAGGAGCTGAGAGTATTCCTGTATCACTTGTAAATGATGTTGATGATGAGAAGGGACCTGCTTTTTTCACTTATTTCAATTCTCTAAAAAATCCAAAACCGTTCAGTGGAATGCAGCATTCTTATGGCTGCAATTGTAACAAAGCATGTGTCCCAGGCGACTTGAGCTGCTCGTGCATTCAAAGAAATGAAGGTGATTTTCCGTATACTGTGAATGGTATTCTAGTAAGTCGGAAGCCGTTGATTCATGAATGTGGTCCTATGTGTCGGTGTCTTCCCAACTGCAAAAATCGAGTCTCCCAATCTGGTTTAAAGCACCACATGGAAGTCTTCAAGACAAAGGAACGAGGGTGGGGACTTCGAACGCTGGATCCTATTCGTGCTGGTACTTATATTTGTGAGTACGCTGGAGAAGTTATTGACAAAGCCAATGCATATCAGAATGGTGTACGAGATGAAGATGAATATGTTTTTGATACAAGCCGTATTTATGAACCATTCAAATGGAATTATGAACCTAGATTACTGGAAGACGTAAGTTCAAATGTTTCTAGTGAGGATTATGCTATACCGTCTCCTGTAGTTATAAGTGCCAAGGATGTTGGAAATGTGGCTAGATTCATGAACCATAGTTGCTCCCCAAATGTTTTCTGGCAGCCGGTCCTATATGCAGAAAACAATCACTCATTCATCCACATTGCGTTCTTCGCCCTTAGACATATTCCTCCAATGACAGAATTAACATATGATTATGGCATTGTCCCTGCTGGTAATTCTGAGCAGAGTAGTGCCCCCAGAGGGAGAAAGAAATGCTTGTGTGGATCCGCAAAATGCCGTGGTTTCTTTTGTTGACATTTTCTCACAGTTTCTCACTGACAGATATGGTTCTTGCAACTGCATTTATGGCTAAAACAGGTTTGTGGAATAAACTTCTTAGCTTTTAGCTTATTTTCTCAAGCTAGTTATAAAACAAATGAATTTTAAGCTTATATGATTAGTTCTTTTGTTATAAGCTACTGTTGCTTGCATGAATGCTTTTTTAATAGTATTGTACTACTTGTTATGTAGTCAAGAATATCAAGAATATTTAAGTTTAAAGTCCAATTGAACTAGGTATTTAAGTTCATAATGCCTCATATTCACGATAAATAACTTTTTTAGTTGATGCCTGTAATTCATTTTGTTGTTTATGATCCATACTATAAGCTTCTGAACTTAAGGTTCAAATGCTTTGAAGGATGAAAATATTTGTGCCTTGTACTGTTGTGCAACTGAGCATGTCTTGCTTTGTTCTCAATAATTACATAGTTGATTCTGTGCTTGGACCTGTTACATGACATCTCATTTACAGGTATATTTTTAGGACTTGGAACAAGGAGTGTGGCGAATCGGATTTTGATTGCTTGTATGTTCATGCTGGAGCAAGCGCCCACCCACCGACATTGACACCCATTATCATAGGATTGGAGAATTTCGATGCGTAGGAGATTACTGTGTGAAGGGCTAATCATAATTATTTTGTCATGATGGAGCTTTTTGTGATAAGTTCCTCGTGAGTTATATTTATAGAGGCTAGGAGGGGCTCATATCTATTCTGCTATTGTTCTCTTAGGCAAGCTAAACTAATGTTTATTTATGGTTTCTATTACTGTTTTCTTCACTTAGCACTATGAAACATCATTATGATATTGTAATTGAATATTTGTCTCTTTGCTTCCCGTTGTTGGGATCCATTGTTTGTGGTGAAAGTATTCACTAATGCTAGCAACATACTCTTATCGTTCATTTCTCAACATATTTTTTATTATTGGTTGAAATTTAAGTTGATCTTACTAACTCATTTGGATTCTATGTAAATTTGGCGAAATTTGGTAAGATTCATATGAATTTCATATGAATTTGGTGAGATTCATATAAATTTCAACCAATAGAAAAGAGTATGTTGAAGAGAGGTTTTTTTTTAGATAAGTAAGAATTGTATTGATGGGGGCACTAGGGGTGCACCAATCCCATATGCATTAATGAAAGAGGGAGGGCCTCCTCAAAACCTCCTGAGCCAAAACCCAAAGGGAAAAAGACTCAGGCAGGGAAAAAGAGTACCTCAAAACGGAATTGGATTGCTGACAATGTGAATGTCAACCCACCGTTTCTCCCCCTTCTAAGCATTGAAGTGGATTAGACCATCACATTGAAATTGAAAGAGATGAACATAACTTCAATCTATAAACACACCAACTCCAAGTTAAGCTTTTGATGCGGTTCACCACGGATTCGGCATTTGATTCCTCGTTGTTAAAAATAGTACCATTCCTTGCAAGTCAAACACTCCAACAAGTAGTTAACCAGAACATGTATTTCGTTCGCTTCACCTTCTTTCATTTGCATAACTGACCACATCTAAGAAAGAAGTCAACAATGTCCAGGGACATGTCGAAATCAACTCCGAGCCAATTGCCAACAAGCTGCCATACGGAACGAGCAAAGTTGTAGCTGAGGAACAAGTGACTGGCTGACTCGCGAAAGTTACTATACAGCGAGCAGCTAGCCTTCTGTTCGGAATGAAGGACATTTCTGTGAATTAATTGGTCACGGACAGGCAGAGAATCAAGCAACAGACGCCATCCAAAGACTGCAACCTTTGAAGGGACAGGCGATTTCCACAACGCCCCCAACAAACGCCAACAACTTTGAGCAAAAGTTGTTGAAGGAATGTCGCCGCGACCAAAGAAAAAGATATCTTTGAATTCACCGTGAAAATCTTAGTCTGATCCTACGGCCAAAACCATGTGTCTTCCTTCCCTCTCGTTGGTGTTACCGATTGCAAAACACTGTCCAATATCTCACCTTCTGATGCGCGGACAAAATTTGTAAAAACCTGCCACGGTTTGTTCCAACTCCAAGTGTCTCCATGCTAAGACCCGAAATCTGTCACTGTAACAAGTTGTTGGCCACCTCCATCAAACAACAAGGGAAAGACTTTCAACAACGGCTCGGTACCTAACCATTGTTCTTTCCAAAAATTTATAGAAGCACCATCACCCAACACTCTTTTAATGCACCAAGAGAACCTTCTCGGTTCCTCTGAATTATCATCCAAAGTCACCAAGTCTCTCCACCAAAGAGAGCCAAAATTCCGGCGAGAATTGCCATCAATCGAGCCATGAATAAAGCAAGAAGTGAAATCCCCATATCTATGTCTCAACAACCGACTCCAACTCGCATTACTATCTGTCAATGCCCTCCACTTTCATTTAGATAAAAGAGCTATATTAAATAACTCAAGATTTTTGATTCCAAGATCGCCATCTTTTTTTGACTTGCAAACTCTATCCTAAGCCACCCAATACATTTCATTATCTCCCTCTTTGATTCCCCAAAGAAAGTCCTGGTTAATTTTAACCATATTCTTAATAATCACTTTCGGTGCTTTATAAAAGGAGAACATGTATAGTGGAATTCTATTCAAAACGGAGTTGATGAGAGTTACCCGACCACCAATGGATAGAAGAAGACCCTTCCACACCACTAATCTCTTTCTAATTCCCCCTAGAACGGTACTCCAAGTAGCTTCCCGTCTCGGATTAGCGCCAATCGGAATGCCCAGGAACTTGAACGGTATTAATTTCGTTCTACAAAATAGAAAGGTGCTAGCTCTTTCCAAAAAACCATCCGGAGTGTTAATGCCGATCAACTTGCTCTTGTGAAAAGAGGGCGATAGTGTGCAACACTAATATTTCTCTATGTGAAATGATTTAGTAATATGTTTTTGGATGCAAAAAGTTTCTCGATAAATTTTGTTTTATATTTCGTTAAATCTTACTCTTATGAGAATCTTAAGTTAATAAAGAGAATG
The DNA here is from genome assembly GCA_020916435.1 of Oxytropis ochrocephala. NCBI lineage: Eukaryota > Viridiplantae > Streptophyta > Magnoliopsida > Fabales > Fabaceae > Oxytropis > Oxytropis ochrocephala. The sequence continues at coordinate 98,702,186 of CM037088.1, read as the reverse complement.
TGTTATGAAATATTATTATTGGATGTCCATTGCCTTTCACCTCCCACCATTATCTTGTGTAAGTGGTATTTTATGAGTGACTACTCATTTGCAATCCCTATCCTATAAATAGGGATTACCCTCATATGTAGAGACTTACACTTTGAAGAGCATAATGCAAAGAATATCTCATTATCTTCTTCTCCCTTATTCATCTCTATTCACTTATATGATGTCTAGTATTTGTTCTTACTCAAGTTTTGGTTATTTTCATAATACGTTATCAGCACGAAGCTCTACCGTATGATTGATGGCATAACATCTCCAGGTTATATTACAAGAATAATTTTTCTTCTTCTTCTTCTTCTTCTTCTTCTTCTTCTTCTTCTTCTTCTTCTTCTTCTTCTTCTTCTTCTCACTATTATTTATTTGTGATCTTATTTTATGTTTTATCTCATTTTATGTTTTATCTCATTTTCTATTTATTTATCAGTGTTGATGAAAATTTGTTATATAACTCCCGAAGAACGATAAATTCATTATCCATGCATTCCTGAAGGATTTCATAAAGAATGATTGTGGTATAATTTCTGAAGAACTATGTATCATTGTTTATGATATAGATCTTGAAGAACTTAAAAATTTTAATATCCAAGCATCCCCGAAGGATTATGGTATAGTTCCTGAAGAATTAATGATTTGGTAATCAAGTATATTTGTAGGATTGCACAAAGAATAATTTTCTTTATCATTGTTTGTGAAAATTTGTGATAGTTCTTGAAGAACTCAATGAAAGAAAATATTCAAGCATCCTTGAAGAATCGCTCATAGTATGGTTTTCTTGATTATCATTGTAGAAATTTTGTGGTATAGTTCTTGAAGAACTAATGAATGGGTAATTTAAGCATCCTTGGTGGATTGCACAAAATACATTTTTCTTTGGTCATCTCTTATGGAGATTTGTGGTCAAGTTTCAGAAGAACTATATATTTGGACTATGACTAAAATATATAAGATCTACGTGATCGTAGTATATTTTGAAGTAAAGAAAAAGACGTGTAATTTATGTCTCAAATATTCTCATGAATTAGCAAAATGAGAAAATATTTTCAGAAAAATGTTATGAATCAAGATTATGTGATATGGGGATTGTAAAGAATTCTCACAAACCACTCAATGAATTGAAGTTCATTCCCAGAAGTGAATGATTCACATTCCCAGAAGTGGTGATAACCATTGATGTGGTAAATGTTATCATTATCCTATTTAAGTGCCATTTGTATCATTTGTGATTGTGACCTATGTTATTCCTAATAGTGGTTTAGTATCTTATGGAAAAATGTAATTTTTCTTCTTTCTTTTTTGCTTGGAATTCCAAATAAATTGTTGCATGAAAAAAAGGGGAATAAGAAGAATGAAGGAGATTCTAACACTAAGTATTTCCATGCTTGTTTTTAGTCTCGTATTAGAAAGAACCAGATTTTGATGCTTGAGAAGGATGGAGTTTGGTTGGAAGAGGTTGATTAGGTTAAAGGGGAGGTGAAGAGGTTTTTTGAAAATAGTTTCTCAGAAGCTTTTCCTAATCGTCCAACTTTTAGCGGTCTTGACTTTAAACAACTTGGCAGGGAAGATAATACTTTTTTGACGGTCGTTATTTCTATAGAAGAGATAAAAGGGAGGTTTGAGGTTGTGATGGGAATAAGAGTCTAGGTCCAGATGGTTTCAATTTGCATTTCATTAAAGAATGTTGGATGTGGTGAAGGATGACGTAGTGGGTTCATTCACGAATTTTAAGAAACCAAAGTTCTTCCAAAAGCTATAACAACTTCGTTTTTGACCTTGATCCCAAAAAAAGGATAATCCACAGGGTCTTTAGGAATACCACCTATTTGCTTGATTGGATGCTTATATATGATTCTTGCTAAGGTGTTAGCTGCTAGGTTGAAAAAGGCCTTCCCTATGTTGATCTCTCCTTGCTAGTCCGCGTTCCTACTAGAAGACCCATCCAAGATGGTGTTCTTTTTCTCAATGAAACAATAGATCTTGCTAAGTGAAAAAAATATGGGTGTTTTTTGTTTAAGGTGGACTTAGAAAAAGCCTATATCTCAGTGTCTTGGAGTTATTTGGAGTACATGATGGGGTGAATAGGGTTTGATAAGAAGTGGATTGGGTGGATGAAATCGTGCATATTTTTGAGTTCCATGTCAATTTTGGTGAATGGAAGTCCTCGGAGGAATTCACAGTTAATAAAGGCTTGAGGCAAGGTGACCCCCTATCACCATTCCTTTTTCTGGTTGTTGTGGAAGGGATGACTTCCTTGGTATCTAGAGCTTCTGAGATTGGTAGTTTTGAGGGGTATGAGGTCTCTAACTCTTTACAATTATTGATATTACAGTTTGCGGATGACACCATTTTCCTGGAAAAAGGGTCGTGGGATAACTTGTGTGGACTCTCAAAACATGTTTTGAAAGCTTTGAGATGGTTTCCGGTTTAAAGGTGAACTTGATAATAGCAAGTTGATTGGGATCAATTTGGAGGATGATTTTATATTGTATGCATCTACTTTCCTCTCTGGTTCTATTGTTACTCTCCCCTTTTGGTATAAAAATTTATCACTAATCAACACTTCCCTTTTGGCAGAGTGGAAATGAAGATGCTTACCTGATCACAATGCCATTTGGAGGGATAGTTTGGTTTTTTGGTATGGTGATCTGAACTCTAAACTAGTTTGCAATGAGGGGTTGAGGCGGGGGTAGGATAGACTCCATTTGGTGGAGAGATATTATATTTTTGGGTGATGATCTGAATTCAGGGTTTGATTTTTTTCATGATACTATTAACTGTGTTGTTGGGGATGGAAGCTTATTCAGGTTTTGGACATCAAAATGGTTTGGCCCCCTTTAAGGAGTCTTTCCCATCATTATTTCTTATCTCCTCTCAGAAGAATGCTAAGATTGCTGATGTGAGTGTTAAAGTTGGTCACATGGCTTTGGAACTTCATTTGGAGCTGTAACCTAAATGATGCATAGAAGGAAGATATTGTGCTTTTAACTAATATTTTTCTTGATTCTGTCCTATAACAGGTTCTATGGATTGTTGGAATTAGACACTCTTTTAGTGCGAAATCATGTTATCTTTTCCTTGCACGGGTTGTTAGGCCAAACATTATTAGTGATAATTTACACGAGGTGCTAAAAGCTATTTAGCATTTAGTAGTCCCTTCCAACGCATCTTAGGGTGGCAAATGCTTTTAAGAATTACCTACTAGAGATGCTCTAGATGCTAGAGGTTGCATTAATAGTATTCACGAGACAACTTGCCCTCTTTGTTTTGAGGAGCCAGAATTTATATATCATTTGTTTTTTAGGTGCAAGGTAGCGAATGATATGTGGAAGCATCTATGTGGGTGGATGGGTGTTCAATTGATGACTGGTTTAGAAGTGTTGGACCCTTTTAATAATTTGCTGGTACCCGAGTGAATAATACTATTTGGTTGGCAGTATTTGGTGTCTTTGGTTGGAGAGGAATAATGTGTTATTCAAGGGAGGTGTTTTGTTTATTCTTTGTTGAATAGGATCAAAATTATCGATTGGAGTTGGTTCATTTGTAAGACTGTGAGATTGTTAAATATTCTCACGGTTTCTGATTGGTGGGAGAATCCCACCCGATGTATGCAAGTTGTTTGAACCGCTCTCGTTTGTAATGAATTGGAATACCCCTAGTATTTATGAACATCTTATTTTAAATAAATGAATGTCTTATTTTAAATATTTATATTTGGCAGCAAGAGAATGTACGAACTTAAAAAATAAAAGAATTTGGGAGCCCGTGGGCCAACCTGCATAGGGCTAGGCTGGACTAGTATTTTAGGAGTCCAAAAGAAATTTAGTCTGCTAGCGCAAATTTGTCTTTAGTCCGAATGGGATGGGATTGCCTGAATTGACAGTTCTAATGTTGATGGCTTTCAAAATGATGATTAGTGATGAATAAGTAAACTTGAGGGAAATTAAGCTTTGCTCAACAAGGTAAAGGGGTGCTAGCTTAGCTTTGTGTAACACCCTCTCCAAACGTCATAGACTCTAAACTCTATTTCCAATTTTTCAGCTAATCTTTTTTAAAACATTTACTCCTTAGAGTATTTGCAGAAATTAAATAGATCAAGTGTTGAAGCAGAATACACAGAGTTGGCCAATGCCCCTGCTGAATTATAGTGGAATTAGTCTCTTCTTAAGGAACTCATAATTTCTCACCAGCCTCCGGTTCTCCTAAGCGACAATCAAAGTGTTGTATTCATATCACACAATCTTGTTCTCCATTCAAGAACCAAACACTTGGAATTGGACATACACTTTGTAAGAGAATGTGTGCTAGCCAATGCTCTCAAGGTCATTCATGTACCTGGTTCGAATCAGCTGGTAAATGGCTTACAAAGCCCCTACTTGCTCCTCAGCTTATGGAGTTGAGAACCAAATGAGGTCAAATATAAGTCACAAGAAAGGCGGGATTGAATTGTGACACATTTTAAAGTCTTTTTCTATACACAAATTATTTCAGAAGCTCGTTTGGTTAAATGAAAAGACTTAGTAAGATAAGTATTGTTAGAAAGAATAATTTGTTTCTTAAAGAACTTGTTTAATTAAGTTGTTTTAACTTGAGAAAATAGTAAATGACGTAAAACAATAAAGAAAGTAGTAAAGATCACACAGATTTATAGTGGTTCACCTACTCGTCAATGACTACATTCACTCCCCACATCTAATGAGATTTTCCACTATTTCCCAAATAGCTTTACACGCCACCCAATGGCTACACTTTGATAGTTTTCTTAACACATGTTCTATCAACTATCCTACTAGTTTTTTCAAGTCTAGCAATTTAACCTCTAAGAAATCCTCCTTACCCCTCTTCCCTAACAATACAACAACCTTTTCTTATTTCTTATTAGAAGGTACATACATACAAAAATATGTTTGTTCTGAACTGGGATAAAATAGCTTTACATTTGATTATTGACACCAAACTATGAACAAACTCAACGGTGTTCCATATATTTTGATATTCATCGAGTGTGTATTGGAGAGAGTAGAGACTTACTCATAAGTTACTGAGAAGCTTCCGATGTCTTGGCCAATTTTGTGCAGTCTTTCTTCAAAAAATTTTAAGGCACTCAATGACTCATAATTGATTCTTTCTTCAAGAATCAGTTATACAAGAGTAGGCCTGGACAAAATATCTCACCCGCCCGAAATCCGAGGTACCCGCAGTAAAAGCCAAGAGTGCGGGTCGGTTCAAACGTAGGCGGATTTGGTTGGGCGGTTCCGGTTTTGGGATAGTGAACCATCAAAATCCGCACCCGCCCGAGATTTGTGTTGTTTGATTTCGCACCGTTAGATTTTGAATTACAATTGCAATCAGTGGCTGCTATTTAATTGTTTGCATTTGTTTTGATGAGAAAAAATTAAAAAGACTCCTTGAATATATCAATCTCTTTGACACATGCAGTACAACACTCTGACCAATGCACACCTATTCTGCCTATAAATATAACTTTTAATGGCTAGACTTGCACTTTTGATTAAAAATGTCAGGATATTATCTTTATTTTAGTTTCTCTCTCATGTTATAATAATATAATAAATTAATTCAATTGAAGTGAAAAATAAATTGTCTGATTGTCTCTCTCCAAGGTGTCTTCTTCTTTACCGTCTTTTCTTCTCTGTTTAAAACTCAAATGCCATGTCCAGAGCTTCTTCTTCTTCAAAGTCTTTTACCTCTAGTTCTTCTCATTCACCTCCCTTAACCAAACCAGTCAGAATCTCCAACCGAGACTAATCTGCGATCCACCTAACCCGAACCCGTACCATCCGAAGAAAATTTTGGGCGGATCTGGGCTTGTCTTTACCAACTGCGGTTTTGATCGGATCAGTGGTTTTGGGCCGAAACCGCCCGTAACCGCCCGTTGTCCAGGCCTATACAAGAGTATATATACATGGTTGAGATGATATCAGACTCTCAACTATAAACTCTATAAACTCTGCAGTGAAGATAATGACAAACATAATAGGAAAAGTACATTCACCGCACCTATCTAACTTGACCAAACTTGTACAACTAATTGCACATTTAATCTACAAACTGAATGCTAATAACAAAACAATTGATATTACAATTACTTCTATCTTTTATCTGTATTACTCCCCTGAAGGCTAATAACAAACCAATTGATATTACAATTAGTTACTGTATCGCTATTAGAGACATCCAATTATTCACAATAAGAATTTATTTTTTGACACTTTTTCTTGGACAATATTTTTTGACACTTATGCACCAGAATTTAACTTCTTTTTTTGACCAATAGAATTTAACTTCTGCATGTTGTACATGTAGCCTATAATTTTTTTTTGCAACATGCATTGCATTAAAAGCAAGTCAAACTTCATTCACTCGTGTTTTTATTTATTTGTATTAAGTTTTAAAAATATAATATATAATTCATTTTTTACTAGAAAATATATATATATATATATATAATTTCTATAGTTTTTGAAAAAAATATCTTCTATAATTTATTATTAATATTTTTTTTGGTAAATAAAAGTTTTCTATAATCTCTCTTTTTCCTTTTATTTTTCTTCTTTTATTTTATTTTTTATAATTGAGTTATTTTAAAAAATAACGTTAAATCAAAACTGATGTATCTAGACTATAATATAATTCAGATACCTCAGTTTTTAGATAAACATAAAAAATGTTTTTTTGTTAATAATTAAGTCAGGGACTAACTCGCCACGTATGCAAAATCTAGCAACAAGTTTTCTGACAAAAAAAAAAATTTCTTCGCCGGAATTCTCTGAGTGCTTCTTTCGCAGTTTCTCTGCTTCTCTTTCGAAGCTTCAGCAGCCAAGCAAGTTTTACAGGTAAACTTCCGCAGAATTCATATTCTCCCTTTACAAAATGCGAATCTATCTATTTCTCAATAAAATCAAATTTCATTTTTGGATCTTACATGTTGAACCATTTTTCATCTACGAGATTTTCCGAGCTATGTTTTGAATTTTGATATTACGTTATGAATTCAATTATCATAGGGAAATAGATGTTAGTAATTTAGCATGTTTCATGTTAGATGCTAAGAGTCAACAGTTTAATTTTGCAATAAAAAATGTAAAAATGTGAACTTTGTTGTTGCAGGTGTAATGTTTGTTGAAAGGGTTTATGATGGAAGAAAATAAAGTTGAAACTTCAGGTTCAATTGATAAATCTAAGATTGTAGAAGTTAAACCTTTGCGTAGTTTGGCACCTGTGTTGCCAAAATCTATTCAATCTTTTTTCTCTCAAGGATATCCACCTGGGTTTCCTCCATTTTTTTCATTGGAAAAAGCTCAAGAAATTCCTGTTTCTAAAGAGACTCAAGAAACACCTGTTGACAAAGCAACTGAAGAAACTCCTGATGTCAAAGAAACTGAAGAAACTCCTGTTGAAAAAGCAACTCAAGCAACTCCTGATGCTAAAAAAACTCAAGAAACTCCTGTTGAAAAAGCAGCTCAAGGAACTCCTGTTACAAAAGTGACTCCTATAAGGTTCTACAAGAGTTCATTGGATGGAGAAGGAACTGAAGAAGCCGATGGAGATGCTGATCCATCTTTGGAGGGGTTCAATGGAGACTGTGTTGATGATAGACGAAAGCGTGCGGCACCGCATTTACAGAACTCCAAAGAATCTGTTAAAAGGAATAGGAGACCTAGGATGCCACAGGGATATGATCTGAGCTCTTTGGTTGGTATTAGTCTATCCCAAAAAGACGATGGTGATCGCGAAACAGTTTATCGCGTGCTCATGACGTTTGATTCACTTCGAAGAAGGCTATGCCAACTTGAAGACGCAAAGGAACTGAACACGACAAATGCGATCAAGCGTGCGGATCTTAGAGCAAGTAATGCTATGACGTGCAGAGGGGTTCGGACAAACTTGAGGAAAAGAATAGGAATGGTACCGGGAGTTGAGATTGGGGACATTTTCTATTTTCGAATGGAAATGGTTCTCGTGGGTTTGCATATCCAGTCAATGGGAGGAATTGACTACATGAGTGTCAAGGATGAGGGTCAGGAGGAACCTGTGGCGTTAAGTGTTGTTTCATCAGGAGTATATGGTGACAATATGGAGGATAGTGATGTTTTAATTTATAGCGGTCAGGGTGAGCATTTCAACAAGAAAGATAAGCATGTGACTGATCAGAAGCTTCAAAGGGGTAATCTTGCTCTAGACAGAAGTGCGCAAAGAAAGAATGAAATAAGAGTCATCAGGGGCTTTGCCATGAAAAAAGAAGTAAAAATCTATATGTATGATGGTCTGTATAAAATTGAGGATTCTTGGATAGAAAAGGAGAAATCTGGTGGTGGTGTATTTAAATATAAGTTGGTAAGGTTGCCTGGACAACCCAGTGCATTTGCTGTTTGGAAATCGGTTCAGAAGTGGAAGGAAGACTCCCATTCAAGGAATGGCCTGATTCTTGCAGACCTCTCCACAGGAGTTGAGAGTATTCCTGTATCACTTGTCAATGATGTTGATGATGAGAAGGGCCCTGCTTTTTTCACTTATATCCATTCTCTCAAAAATCCAAAACCATTCAGTGGAATGCAGTCTTCTTATGGCTGCTATTGTAACAAAGCTTGTGTCCCAGGTGATTTGAACTGCTCTTGCATTCAAAGAAATGAAGGTGATTTTCCATATACTGCAAATGGTATTCTAGTGAGTCGGAAGCCATTGATTCATGAATGTGGCCCTATGTGTCGGTGTCCTCCCAACTGCAAAAATCGAGTATCCCAGGCTGGTTTAAAGCACCATTTGGAAGTGTTCAAAACAAAGGATAAAGGGTGGGGACTTCGAACACTGGATCCTATTCGTGCTGGTACTTATATTTGTGAGTATGCAGGAGAAGTTATTGACAAAATCAATGTATGTAATGGTGAAGGAGACAATGATGAATATGTTTTTAATACAAGCCATATTTATGAATCATTCAAGTGGAACTTTGAGCCCAGCTTACTGGAAGAAGTAAGTTCAGATGTCTTAAACGAGGATTATGCGATACCTTCCCCTCTACTTATAAGTGCCAAGAATGTGGGAAATGTGGCTAGATTCATGAACCATAGTTGTTCGCCAAATGTTTTCTGGCAGCCGGTTCTATATGCGGAAAACAATCAAGCTTTTCTACACATTGCATTCTTCGCCCTTAGACACATTCCTCCAATGACAGAGTTAACATATGATTATGGCATTGGCCCTGTTGGTCATGCTGGGAGTACCAGTTCCCCCGTAGGGAGAAATAAATGCTTGTGTGGATCAGGAAAATGCCGTGGTTTCTTTGGTTAACGTTATTTGCCGTTGATCACAGATAGGCATGGTGCTCGCAAATGTATTCATGGCTAATGGAGGTTAGTGGATCTATTGCTTGTTTCCAAAATTCTTTGCTATTCAGATACGACCTTTATGAATAATGCATACTTAAATCGCCATCTTAGGTTGTTATATATGTTTCTAATGAAACTTTGATCTTCTTAATTCTCACAACCAAGGCATGTGAGTGAAAACGAGAGAAACACATAAGGCGAAACCGTGTCATAGATGGCAGGGATGAAAAACAGTAAAGTGCTGGTAAAGAGTCACAACAGTAAAGAAAATAGTGAGAAATTGAGAAGCTGAAAGGTGATGCGGCCGGCTGCAGATGCCGCCGCTAGCAGTGGTAGTGAATCACAGAGTAACGGCACATGACCACAAATTCAACATGGTATCAAAGGTTGGTAACAAAGGAGGAGGTTCTGATTCTGTGATTCACTACTGCTGCCGGTGGTGGCATCTGCCGCCAGCAGCACCACCTTTTCAGTTTTTCAATTTCTCACTCTTTCCTTGACTGTCGTTGCTCTTTTCTGGCACTTTGTTGTTTTTCACCCCTGCCGCCATCAGACATGGTTTCACTTATGCCTTTCTCTCTTTTCCACCCTCTTAGCAAAGTTCATAAAGTCTCAGATTCACGATAGATAAGGATAATGAATCTGGGCTTAAATGATAATGCCTCAGATTCTAGTGTTCTGAAGGAAAAAAGTTTTTGTGTATGTTGTTGTGCAACTCTGAGTGTGCTTCGCTTTGTTGTCAATAATTACATAGATGATTCGAAACTTGGAAAAGGATATATCTGTCGCGAGTCTTAATGCCTCAAATCGTAATGCCTCAGATTCGTGATAGATATCATTTAAGTTCATGTTTGTGATTTATTTTTTTGTTTATGATCTATATTATAAGCTTCTGAACTTAACGTTCTAGTGTTTTAATAGAAGAAAGTTTTTGCAAGCTGTTGTGCAACTCTGAGTGTGCTTTGCTTTGTTGTCAATCATTACATAGATGATTCCAAGCTTGGATGTTAAAAGAGGGTTGGGTTAGATAGTTAATACTGAATATCCAAAGTAAAACTCTGTCAAATATTTTGACTTGGTCAGACAGACTGATAGGTACCAGAATTCATCTTCAAATAAGCAGAAAACCGAACTGAATTATATTCAATCAATCCTGGAAAACACCCAGAATTGGAACAGCACAGTAATGATAAAAGGAATAAAATGGAAAGCTCGAATAAGGCAATTCGAGAGTGCCTCTGATAGGTGTCTTGAGAAGCAACTAGCAAAAGGGAGACTAGAGTTCCCTGTAATTTTATTGATCACCAAGATAAAAGAGTAACTACACGGAGGAGACTACTCCCCTACAAGGTGACTGGACCACCGCCCTCACTGCATCTCTGCCTTCCAACGCCTCTGGCAGCGACTCTTTCGGTGTCTGTTCTGCCGGCGGCAGCTCTTCGTCACCGTCATCTCGTTTCACGGCCACCCTACCTCGACCACCGCCCTCACTGCATCTCTCCCTGACCCTGTCGAGGTGTCCGCTGACCTTTCTGTCACTGCTATCATCATTTTTTTCTGTTTTCTCCTCTTCTAAGCATCTTCCTCTTTTGTGTCAGCACATATAGGATCTCCAAGGGCACTACCGCTTCTAGTGCCATCATTACTCTTCTCTGTCTTCTCAATCGCTTTAAGTGTCGTTCGCGGTCATGTCTACCTGTCTTAGATCTGAATCCATGGCCTTATCTCTTGATCTCCATGGATCTTTTTTCCTTTCTATTTTTCGGTATATCTCCTTCTGCAATTTAAGATCTACTAGGATTTTTTCAATTTTCTCCTCAGTTTCCTCTCGTTCTCCCATCGCCATTGGCTTCTTCGAAATGCTCCCGCTTCTTCGATTCAAAGAATGAAGCCGACAAGTTCGGCGTTTTGCCTCTTCTCGCTTCCTCCTTTTCCAGAGCCGATCTCTTTGAGCCTTACTCTCCATTCAGGTACGCCGTGCTCCGCCTTCTCTGCTACGAACTTTGGTGTTGCACATTCTGTTTCAATCTCCATTGCAGTGTGCGTTGCCACCGTTTGAGCACCCGAGATCGAGTGCTCTGATACCACTTGATAGGTACTAGAATTCATGTTCAAATAAGTAAAAAACAGAACTGAATTGTATTCAATCAATCCTGGAAAACACCCAGAATTGGAACAACAAAACAATATAAAAATGAATAAAATGGAAAGCTAGAATAAGACAATTCGAGAGTGCCTCTCTCTCTCTCTCAAGAATCCCCAACTGATTCCCAAACTAATTCCAGCCTAATCCTAATTTCCCCCACTCCTACTTTTATACTACTCAAAGACTCACATTTTCCCTCCCAATTGCCATGTCAGCAATTGGTTACAACTGAATCAGCCAGTTTACCCCCTTACATCACACTTCCACTATCTCTACCGTACATCTTATTGAATGATGTCGTGCTAACACAGACCATATGATTGTGTTAATGCTAGGCTGTTGCCCGAATGAAATTCATTTCTTGCTCATATATGGTGTGGAAGCAAGAGCCACTGCTTCAGTGCCTTAATTTAATGATAAATTAGCAGGGTTCCCACATTTTCATGGATGGGTATGGTTAAAGATGGGTAGAGTTTACCCAACTCGGATTTGGTTCTGGTTGTATCTATTAAGGTAGGAGTAATGAGAAATTTCCCAGCAAAAGCCTAAGGGTCTGTTTGGGAGTTTAGAGGGGAGGAGGGGGAGGGGAGGGCTTGAAAAAAATAGGAAGGATGAAAGGTAAATAGAAGGAAGGATGTACCATCAACATCATTATGGAGTTTATTTTTCTTCATAAAACCAAACCCTCCCAATTTGGAGGGATTCAAAAAATGTACTAGAGGAGGGTTTTGGAGGGTTTAGCCAAATTCTTCAAATCATTTGTATCTTTTTATAATAATCTTAAAATTAAAAATATATAAAGCATAAGCATTCTCTTATCATTCTCTACAAAATTACTCTCTCAATTATCGTGAAATATTTCTATATCTTTCACTCTACTCCACTCCTCTCTAAACCCTCCGCTCCCTTCCCTTCCAAACTCCCAAACAGACCCTAAGGATTAGATTGTAGCAATTAAAGGAAAGAAAATAGAAGTTTTTCTGTAGGATTGTTCTAAAAGTAGAGATTTGGGAAGCACAAGGGGACTGGTAACAATATGTTGGAATGGAAGAGATGGCTTGAGGGACAGTCTTTGGGATGGTAGCAAAAGGTACATTCAGGGAACCAATAGGCTTTGTGCCTAAGGATAAATAATATTTATGTTGGGGTGTGTTCAAGAGGGCTAGAGTTAAAAGAGGGTGCTTCAAGTCTTGGCATTTGTGTAAAAATGAAAACTAAGGAAAAACATAAGGTATACAAAAGATGCTAAGAAGGGTATCAGGGAGGCAGAGACCTAGAACTTTAGAGGGGTTATATAGCAATTTTTTGGGCACCAAACATGCGGAAAGAAATGTTTTAGGCTTGCTACAAGTTGAAAAAGAAAATAAAACACTTAAATATAATGAAGGACGTGCAACATGAAGGGACTCAAATATTTTATACACTAAAGAGAATGATCAAAAGCATACCCGTTATTGTAAAATTTAGGATTTCTGGACAAGAATAAACACTAAAAAGGATGGTTCAGGTGCACTAGAATAAGGGAGCATTTGGGCAAAAAGATTAACTAAATAAGCATTTATTATATTGGAGTTTATATATAAGCTGTTCCCTCAATCAAAGAGAGAACAAGGATTAATTCCGCACAAACTTTGTATTAGCATTTTCTGCACGGTGTCTTGAGGAGCTTATGATAATAAAGCTAAAAACAACTTATGGACAACTGGACATACCATAAGCTGTTTTTATAAGTTATTACACAATATTTAGTAAATACTTATGTTATAAGATAACTCAAATAAACTCTTCTAAATGTCCCCCTAGTTTGTTTTTGACTAATAAAATGCCCCCCTAGTTGGTACACTAAAAGTAAAACGGAGTGTATAAAATGCAAGTTTAGCTTAGACGTGCTAGCTTTGACATAGAGTTGTCGGAGATCATGCCATACGAAAATTTTATATGGTTTAGGAGCTTTTGATTTATATGGAGAAACAACATATGTAAGTCATAGGATTCATATTGGGTGGATGAATGAAGATGTGTTGAGTGTTGTGATTTAAAGCTACCTATTAAGCTCAAAGGAAAATTAAACCATATAGCCATAAGCTAGTTGTTTAGAGATGAGATTATCATGTGGATGAGTGTGAATATAAGAAAAAGATTAGTATTGAATGTTAGATAGGAGTAACACTAATAAATAGATGACATAATTTTGCTAGTGATGGTTTGACCATGTCCATGTGAGGCTAAGAGGAACCTTCAAAATTGACTGAGTTTTGAAGACCCAAAGTCTACTCAGTATTGCACGAGCACAATGCTATTGTTTGACTCATGTAGCTTACGCCACACCAATTAAGGATCTACTTAAGTTGTTAATGATGTTCATGTGCTATGTGTTGGCCTTTGAAGTGTCTCATGTTAATTGAACTTTTCTCATTTGTGTTCATGTAAAATATCTTAATGGAGCTTCTCAAATTTTTTGTAACATGGTTTAAAATTATGCCTCTCACCCATATGTTCTCATCTAAACAAATTATAATGCTTTTCATTTTCAACTGATGCTACCCCATTAAGGCTAATTTTCTTGAAGTCTTATGCATAGTCCTTTTATTAAGCAGAGATGAGGAAATTCGATGTGAAGAGCCAGATCCCTTGGAGATTCCAACTTAGTGGATGCTTGGTTCCAAATATCATTGTTAATGGTAGATATTCTTTACTCAAAATAAATCATGTGGTCCCTGGGTATGTCTCTTTTTTGGCAGACTTTATGATAAATAATCAATGAATGTGGATCATTCTGCCCCATTCCCAATTTTAAAGGCACAAATTTGTTGAGTTGAATGGCCATGAGCGCTTGAAAGCATCATCAACATGCAGATCTTTATCATTTTGACTGTTGATTTGGAATTCATTGCAATGTTATTTTTATTGTTGTTGCTCAGAAGGCTAGAATTATTTTTTATATCTGGGATAGAACAATCCAATTTGTTAAACGATGCTTTGTAACTTATTTCATGCTGTTTCTATTGATGTGATGGAATTTTTTCATAAAGAAGTACTGATATTTAATTAATAAAGTAAACATATGCTTCACAGAAATGGAAGATTTATCTTTAAGCTTAGATATCTAAATTATGGGGTTAGTATATGATGTGTTAGCATCTAAATTATGGGGGTGAAAATCTTGAATTGGCGAAGTGTTTTAGTATGTTACGAGTGGTGAGCTTTGTTGAGTCCATCGCTTATTATCTTGATTTGCCACCAGATGCTAAGATACACATAGTATCTCATGTCTCTAAACTGAAGTCACACAATGGATAACCTCTCAGTTGGCTTTGTTAGCTCCTTTGATTACGGATACACTCCTGGATCCTCATGCAAAAAGATTGTTTAACTTTGTTGGTGGGAAAGTTACAGGAAGTTTAGGAAGAATAAGGGATAAAATAGTAATTTCATCAGGGCATATATACGATGTGTTAAAACTACACATTATATATATGTCCCAAATGATATATATACGATGAGCCTTAAATTTTTTTTTATTTGTAATTTTTTTTAACGGTCATGATTTCACTTTCAAAGTTGATCAACGGTGTAGATTGCACGACAAAATCAACGGTTGATAATCTTTTACCTCATCTATAAATACTCACTCCCACCATCACTATTTTCAGACCAAAAATTCAACTTCCTCCTTCTCTCACACATCACAAGTGAAGATGATGCAGGCTTCGCTAATGTCATACTACGAGCCTTCTTCCCTCACTCTCGTTCATTCTAATATGGGGTTTTCTGATCATCAGGGCATCATCTTGAAAGATGATGGTATAAGTTTCGATGGGAGAGATGTTGTTTCGTGTAGGTTAAAACACGATATATCATTTGCTGCTCTTAAGCAAAAACTACTGCGGATGATTCAACCAGAGAACGACGAGCATGATATAATTCGTATCGTTTATCGGAAACCGGAATGGACTGATGGAGGTCTTCACTTTTCTGCCGTGGATGTCAACACCGAGGATGACCTCCGACAGATGATGTCCAATCATATTATGTTTAAATGGAAGAGTTACATTCATCCATGCGTCGAAATCGGAAGACCGTCACGAGATCCTTCGTCGATTAACTCCACCAATTTCGATGGTTTCTATTGTATTTTCATTTTATCTATCTATTTTTATTCTAGTTGTTTATGTTGTATCGCTTGTGTAACTTTGTTTTATCGAATCAATGAAATCAAAAATTCAAGGAAACTCGTAAAATAAAACATCCGAAAAAGTTAATAATAAAGTGTCAATATCAAATACATCAAAAAACAAAAAAAAATCCCTAACGTCGTCGCCCTCGTCCCCGTTGTCTAAGCTCCCCAACAATGTCATCCGGTGCTGCCATCCCCACCAGCCTATGGAGTGTCCGATACGCCCGACTGCCATGTGTGATCTCGCCATCACGAATCCCCTCCCTACAAGCAGTCACAATCTCCCTCACCCACTCAGCTTCGTCATATCGTAGCTCTGGGGAGGGTGTCCAGGCCTGAGCTATTGGTGATGGTGGAGCCGGTAATAGTCTGGGTAGAAGCCCGGACGTACCACTCTAAGTACCTACGTACAGTCTGATCCGGCCGCTGAGCAACCCGAGTAGTGCGCGCATGATGTCCTCCACGAGATGCCATGAAGTGGGCGATCCGAAAAACGCAGCGATCGATGACTCGGACGACCTCTGAGAGGGTCACGCAAGATGATCTGAGTGTACCCAAACTGTCGCAGGCACCTATCAGGCATGTATGGAACTCTGAAGTCAGCCCAGCTGATGAAACCTCTGTAGAGGAGATGCGCTCAAAAGTGTACTGCCACCCTGTCCTCCTCGAATGGTCGCCAGGAGACACCCTCTGTCCTCAGCTCATCAAGCATCCTCCTGTAGTGGCTGAGCTTCAGGTGGTCTGGCTTCTTCTTCCTAAAGCGCCCAGCCAGTGGCTCCGCACCGTGGATATGACCGAGCAACCTCTCGCCATCCGAGGAAATACCACATAATCCAAGCTGAAATGCGAGAAATAAACAACATATTTAATTCACAAAAATTTACCAAAAGTCGGTGTGATTTAACAAAAATACAAGAAGTTAAAATGTGTACTGAAATAGGTGGCATACCCTCCACACATTTGCTGCGTAGTCCTCAAAGACGCAGTGTTCAAGGACTCATACATGGCACATTGCTAGCGCGAAAAAGTCCCCGAGGAGAACCTTCCTCGTTTACAACTTTTCTAAAAGAAATCGATCAATGAAGCCGCCACTAATATTTATTAAGGAAAATATTAGGAAAACCTTTGAAAGCAAGCGGTCTTTCAAAACTTCGAGAGATGTAGGTTCGGAATTCGGTTAGGTGTGGGAAGGTATTAGCACCCCACACCTCCTTTCTCACCGAAAGGAACCATTAATTCGATGTGTGGTTTGGATTGTTTGATTTGAAATAAATCGTTCTACTTCTTTTCTTTTCCTTTTTTTTATTTGAAAGAGTTTTTAGAAAACAAGGGAGAAAGAAATCTTTTTGGGATCTTTGAAAAGTGAAACTAAACTAAGATTTTTAAAAGAGTGCTTGACGGGATGTGACCAGCTCCTACGTACCCTCGATGAGACGAGGGATCAAAGCTACGTAGTTCTTGGTTCTTAATCTTGAGAAAATCTGTGTTTTGTCTTTATCTTATCTTTTGAGTTTTGGAAATATGACTCAAGCGTTCATGAATACCAAACAAGCAATGGCTTCGAGTGGCGTTCATTACTAACTTGAAAGAAAAGCGTTGGAACCGATAATCAGTCGAGCAATTGCTTCAAGTGATTACAAGTTGCAACGTTTTTATTATCTTTTTTGAAATTGTTTTGGAAAAGGATGAGTCGTAGTGATGATTATCACTAATGGGTCATATTGTTTTTTTTGAGTTTTTAAATTAACTTGTATTTGATTAATGTGTGGGAGTTTTCGTGATAGTCAAACAAGCAAGGGCTTCGAGTGACTACCACTAGTAACTCCATCATTGACGATCAAACAAGCAACGGCTTCGAGTGATGGCCAATGATTCGTTTATGAAAAAAATGCCTTAGGGTTTTTTATTAGAAAAACATGTGATTTCAAGTTTGAAAAAGAAATAGAACATTTCAAATCTTTTCAAGTCCAAACCAAGGCAACAATAAGAACACAAGCATAGCAATCATAAAGAATATTCACAAATTGTTATGAACAAATTGAATACATGATTGAGCTAACATGTGGGTGCATGAATATACAATTATAATATGCAAGGCACATCATTATTGCATGTATAAACAAATAAGACATAGTGCTAGTGAATGCATGAACATGTGAAGAAGAATGCAAGATACAATATTAATGAATGCATGATTATGCAACAATGGATACAAGACATAATATTGAGGGATGCATGGACATATGATAGAGCATGCGAATGCAAGAGGTATAGGCATAGATAAATGCATGAGCATGTGAACACAAATGATGAAATGCAAGATATGGAAACACTTTTGGGTATTTTTGCAAAGTGGTAAAAACTTTTAGTGAAAAGTTAGTAAAGAGTAAATGAATGTGCATGAAGTGAAGGGTAATTATTTAATGAAATGGTAAAAGTAAAAAGTTAAAAATATTTTCTTTTTTTTTTTACTTATGGTAAAATGCTAGTGAGTGGTAAGATAAAAATGAGAATAAGTGGTAAAAAGGTGAAAAAACACATTAACACTATTACACATTTCTACACAAGATCAAACACACATTTTAAGCATTGAAATGAACCCTAAAACACACTCTAAGGCGAAACCTTGCATGACCAAAACATCAAGTTATTTCATGCCTAAATTTATGATCAACACATGAAACAAAATATACAAATCAAAGATTTTATTTACATAAATCAAAAGGTAAAAAGAAGGCAAACAAACCCTAATTTTAAGGCCTAAAACCGAAACCCTCTAATCCCTCAAGATCAAGACAAAATTCAAACTTGCAAGTTATGACATGAACAATAAGATGCATATATCATGTGGAAATCACTTATTCATGAAAAGGTGACAAAATGAGTATGAAAAAAAATGCAAGAACATGGTTGAAAACACAAGAAGCCTCTCCTCAAGGCCAAGGGTTCACTTCAAACACCCAAGGCTCCCAAAGTCCTTGACATAGTGTTTGAAATGAACCTCTAAGCCTTTTAGAGAGGAAAGAGGAGTAGAAGGGAGATTTACATGCTAATAGTTAAAAATGCAAGAGATATGATGTTTACCTCAAGAAATGACTAGCAAAGAAGTAGAAAATGGAGATCAAGAACAAATCAACAATAATCTTCACAAATCTACCACAAATGTCATAAAACTTCAAGAAAGCAAGCTCCTTTATGGTGTAAAAATGGAATCAAAGGTGAAGAGAAGAAGATATATGAATGTGGAGTAGGTTTAAGGTGATTTGGTGGATGAAACTTGAAAAAACTATGGAAGGGAATGAAGGGGAGGGTTCGGCCTAGAGAGGAGAAGGAGAGGAGAGAATGCTAGCTAGGGTAAAAATGAGAGTGTGTGTGTATGATCTCTTATTTTTGGGTTTTTATATGGGGTGAAAACTTAAGGGTATTTGTGACAATGTATCTCTTGTAAATCAATAGGATTTGAGAAAGAAATTGAATCAATGGTCAAGATGCATTATCACATGGATTAAGGGCAATAAAGTGAGGAGAGAGAGGGCTGAGGGCGCAGCTTAGGAAGGGTGGTGAAGGATAAACTCATTTACAAAAATGTAATTTTCCATAAAGCTTATTACACAAGTGCCATTTTGATTCAAATGAAGGGTGAGGATTGATTTTCACACTTGAATGGATGGCCATGATTTAACACAATTTGCAAACAATAAAAATAAATGAAAATGGGGTGTATATGGCTGTTTGTGCGCAGCTAAGGGAATGGAGAGTGAGTGGAATTGCAAATTGTACTATTGTACTATCCTTATCCTTTCAAAATTCAAAAGAGTGTAGAATATTCCCTTCTAGATTATTCTTCCTACTTCATGCCATTTTGGGCTATATCCCATGATTCAATGATTGGGCTCTGAATTTTATGATCTCACCAATCCCAAAATTGATTTATTTGCCCCACCTCAAAGGAAAAGACCATTTTACCCTCTATCCAAAAACTAGGTTTTTAGACCAAAAGGTTTAATTATCGATCACAAAAATAATCACAATGGAGCACAAATATCCTTTAAATAAATCATTGATGATTATCCAAGGATTTGGGACAAAAAACCGCTTTTATTGTGAAATGACCAAAATACCCTTTCACTCTAAAAACCCTACTTTTTGCACAAAACACATTTCCACTTCAAAACCGATTTTCTCCCTAGTAGTGACCTCTAGTACCTTGAAATGCATGTTGGATGACTTGTTTTGAGGAATTGTCCCTTATTTGTGAAATGACCAAAATACCCTTTTGTACTGAAAAACCCTAATTTGTCTAAAAAGTGCATTTCAACTCCAAAAATGATTTTAGAAACTTTGAAATGACTTTAGAAATCTAAATGCAATGCATGATGCTTTATCTAGATTTTGACTTAAGCCGGACAAAATTGGGGTATGACAGCTGCCCCTCTTTATCTAGATTTTAACAAGGAATATGAATTGGCCGAAACATATTCCGAGACAAAATAGAGATAAAGAATTCAGAAAATATACCGATTTTGTCCACTTAGGAAAACACGAATTTTCTTTTTTCTTTGTCTTCCTCCCCCTTTTTTTTTTTTTTTTTCGGATTCTTGAGTGATCAATTCAAGCGTCCTATTGTGATGACTACTTCGAATGTACATCCGACTTAGCCTTCTATACTTTGAAAAAGCAGTAAATGAACACTTAGCGTCTTGTGGCGAAAAAGATAAAAGGGTACTGGCGTCTTTGGCGATAAATGGGCACTTGGCGTGCAAAAAGCGGTAAAATGCCCGGGTTGCCTAAAACTCAGTAATCCTTAAACGAACTCTTGGCGAATCAGGTTTGCGTGGCTTGGAGGAGCACGTTTCTGAAATCTCGGTCTTTCGGCGGCCGGGGGATCGTTATCGGCTCGGAGCGATATCTGAGATCAATCTACGGCGTCCACTGTATCTTAGGGTGTCTGACTATTCCGTTGCGCCTTGCATGGGTCGCGGTCCATCGCGTTAACTCGTATACGATGTGAGACCTCTCTTTTGCGCACTTGGGCGCTTGCTTTCTTCTTTTTGCTTGGGCGCTCTCTTTCTTTTTCCTCTTTTGCGCGCTTGGGCGCTCTCTTTTCTTTTCTTTCTTTTTGCGCTTGGGCGCTCTCTTTTCTTTCCTCTTTTTGCGCGCTTGGGCGCTCTCTTTTCTTTTCCTCTTTTCTCTTTATTCCTTTCACGATCTCTCCACCGAGAGAGTTCCTTACGGAACACGAAGTCGAACATTAATACCAAGTACCTTTCCATCTTTGTACTGCAAGTGAGATGAACAAACGCATGCAATGCAAATGCCATGATTGCTATTTTCTTTTTCTTTTCCTTATGGTGAATGTAATGCAAGCGCTTTGAATTTCTTTTTCTTTACTTCATAGTGCATGGTGATGAGTGCATGATTTTATGTAATGCATGTTATGCGAGTCTATTATGCAAATACATGTTATGCGAGCGTATGCGATCTGATGATTTAGTGGAATGATAAATGCAATGAGATGCTATTCTTGATTTTCTTTGGTCACTTTCTTTTTACATTTGTTTGTTTTTTTATTTTTATTTTTTTTCTCTCTTTGATCGACTTTCTTCTTTTACGATCGTTTGTTTTCCTTTTGCTCTCTTACTCTTTTGCCCCTGTTGGCTTACCTTCTTCTTTGGTTCAAATGCGATCCGCGACACTCATGTACGAGGCGAGGAATATATTGAACTTGCGGGACTCATGGGCGGTGCGGTGTGAGCTTTAACTTTGTCGTTCAAGCAATCGTGGGCTCAATCACTTTCTCTTGCATGACTAAGCTGGTTTTGGGAATTGCCTCTTTCCGTGACCTTTAAGAATTTCATAATGATTTGCAATGCTATATGATGTATGCACATGTTTCTGATTCGGGATCACCATCATCATAAAACATTTATTTTGAAGCGGAAGAAGCAAAAAATAATCAATGAAACAGGACATGAAAAAGTTTGAGTTTTTTTTTTTTTTTTTTTACGTAGAAGCGATCGTGCAGAATGTTACGACGATTATTCAATACATTTGAAAGTTTTAAACTACAAAAGACACGAAAAACAAGAGAAAGTCGAATTCGATTTGTCAGTCTCGTGGAGCGGTGCCAACATTTGTGTCCTTGACCTTGATCACTCCTCATCCGAGTCTTGGGGAGTTGTATGCCTTTCTTTACTTTTCATGCTCAAGTTTTCTGACCCTAATTTTTGCCTGGATCGCCCTTTGCGGGTTTTCAATCCACCAGGTCGCTCTGATTTTGCCTAGGTCGCCCTTTTGGGTTTTCAACCTAGCGAGCTAATTCTTACTTGGCTTGTCTTTCTCTTTTTTTTTTGTCTATTTTTTCAGGCATAGTACTTCTTCACTTGATCGGAATTGACTGGGTTCCTTGAGATCTTCGCCGTCCATGTTGGTAAGTATCAGTGCTCCTCCAAAGAAGGCTTTCTTGACAACATATGGTCCATCATAGCTTGGAGTCCACTTCCCACGGGGATCAGTCTGGATAGGCAAGATCTTCTTAAGCACCAGATCACCTTGCTCGAATTCACGTGGTCGGACTTTCTTGTCAAAAGCCGTTCTCATTCTCTGCTGATATAATTGCCCCTGACACAAAGCTGCAATCCTTTTTTCTTCAATGAGGTTTAGCTGATCCAGACGGGCTTGAACCCATTCTGCTTTTTTTGACTTTGTTTCCATCGAGACCCGCATGGAGGGTATCTCAACCTCAATAGGGAGAGGACTGCCCGACCCATATACGAGAGAGAGGATTTGCCCAAAGCAGTTGAAGTGCGTCTTTTACCAAGTTCGGTAGCCATGCAAAGCAAAGGAAGCATCTCATGCCAATCCTTGTAGGTTACCACCATCTTTTGCCTGATCTTCTTGATGTTCTTGTCAAAATCAGATCTTTCTTTGTTGCCCCATTCATCTTCGAGCGGTAGGAGAAAGAATTATGATCTTGAATTTTGAACTCTGCACACGAGTCCTTCATCATTTCTTTGCTCGAGTTCTTTGCCATTATCGGTGATGATCTTGTTTGGAAGACCCAGGGATGCCGAGGTAGGATCAAAGGAAGTATTTGATTTATGATTTATTGGGACAAGGATCTCTTGTGTTTTGTGTAACGTATATCAGGATCTCACCACTTGCATTTCTTTTGTATTTTTGGGATTTTCATTTTTAAATCCTCCTTTTTCTTTTTTCCTTTTTTTGATTTTTTGATTTTTTTGTTTGATTATTTTCGACCCGACTTTCTTTTTACGGTCATTTGTTTTTTGTGTTTCTTTTTTTTTGTTTTGAAGGGAAAATCATCTGCAGGACTAGCACGATTCGGATCTCTGTAGTCGATGCACATTCGACTTCACCATCCTTTTTGGGCACCGGGGCGATATAGGCAACCTCTGCAGTGCGTGGCCACTTTGCTTGGAACCACTGCGTCAAATTGCTTCTTCACTTCGCCTCTGATTTTGAGGACATCTCGAGCTTCATCCTTCTCGACTTACATTTCTGAGGCGGACATTTAAGCTTGGTGGTAGCTTGTGTACTACAATGTCGATTGTCGAACCAGGCATATCTTGATGGGACCATGCAAACACATCCACATAATCGTGCAACATATGAACCAACTTCATGCGATCTTCGTCATTCATGGCGGTAACCACTTTGACCTCTTTCTTGTTCTCAATTTGTATCCAAGTTGATCACTTGATGGAATTCCCGTGAGGCCGAACAAACCTTTCTTCTTGTTTCATTAACCTCGCGAGTTACGGAGGAGTTTCCCGAGTCTTCCTCAACATCCCCTCGAACTTGATTGTGGGGTGATCAAAGTCAAAATGTGGACTGCTAGCTTTGTTATTTTGAGAGACAATTGTTATGGTTACGCCTTTTGCTGGCGAAAAAAAAGCGAATGAAAAGCGAAACAAACAA
Source organism: Oxytropis ochrocephala (assembly GCA_020916435.1). Lineage (NCBI taxonomy): Eukaryota > Viridiplantae > Streptophyta > Magnoliopsida > Fabales > Fabaceae > Oxytropis > Oxytropis ochrocephala. Next base: position 98,678,530 of record CM037088.1, on the reverse strand, counting down.
GCAAACAATAATAAAGCGGGAAAGAGGACACATGAAATATGAAGAAATGATTTTTATTGATGGAAATTCAAAACAAACATTTTTATTGATGATGATGATTCTAAAAATAAAAACATGCGTGCCCCTAACAACTTGTCCTATGGCCTTGGCCAGAGCCACAGGATTGCATTACAAATAATTACTTTAAATTAATCCACGGGAAATCGTGACTTCCCAATTCTTCACCTCTTTTCAGTGAAGACGATGAACTAGACTCGCCTCACCTCTTGGACTTAGAACCTCTCTAACGGCAAAGAACTTGGTTGTATTGCTCATCTGCGCCTTTAAAGCATTCATTTCGTTCCTCATTTCAGGATCACCCTGACTGGTTCTGATTCTACCATGAGGGTCAGGCTTGCCCCACTTCCATTCGCTGAGTCTGAAACCGGAGGATTACGATTCTCGCTTACGGGTGAGGTGGATCGATATCTGCTAAGATTGCCATTCCTCGGCTTTGTGGCGCGTCCAATACCGATGTTGTCGCACGACTTGCCTTTTCTCTTTATTTAGGCGTTTATTACATAAGAGTAAAAAAGAAAAATGCATGAATGAATGTATGAATGTATGTACAATGTTTGCTTGATCTCGAGAGCCACGGGATGCCTCATCTTGTCATAAGCGCAAAGACTTTTCTTTGATTTAGGAAGTGAAGCAAGCGAGGAATCAAAATAGCAAATCTACATACTTCATAAGCGGGAGGCGAAAGTAAGTGAAGCCTTGCTATTCGATTCCATTCGATGCACCTATGACAAGATGGTGCATTATTCGATGGTCTCGACAAGCAAATGCAAATGAGATGCACTATGAATGCATGAGTTGCGAAACTTAAGTTTTATGCAATGCGGGGATGTATGCAAATGACGATGATGCTTTATGCAAATGCAAGGTTAGAAAAAAACTTTATTTGCGATAACTCGGGTTTCCCTTTTTTGAAAATGCGGACCGTACATCTTTGCTTCATATAGGCCGGTGGGAGAAAGCTACAGTGATAACTCTTTCTTCCCTTTTTGAAATAAAGTGGGTCATATGTCGCTTTATGCGAACGGCAAAAAAGAAAAGGCTACAACGGCAACCCTTTCTTTTTCTCTTTTTTTTTTTTTGAAATCTTTTTTTTTTTTTTTTAGGAAAGACATGTCTAAACTACAATGCAACACACAATTTGTATGTCCTCGTGTCCTACAAAGGTGGGGATCCTAAGTTCTAGGGCAACTTCAAAGGTTCCTTCCATGTAGTTCTAATTCACACCCTCACAATGGCTACGAGCTATAGAATCTTCATGCCGACATCCACAAATGTGAGAACTACCAAGTGTGAGCGTCATGAGAAAGCGTACTCTGGTTGAGACTTTCATGAGTGTCGAGACGGACAAAGGTCTCGAATGACGATCACTAATCGTCTCCACTCTCCTAGGTATTTGTTGGATCCGGGTATAGGAGCCCACTCATAACATACAAAATGTAAGGTGTGAAAGTGTGTGATTGAGGACATACTTTCTAAAATCTACCCTCCCCACTGCAAGGAAAAACCCAGACCAGTCTAGGCGAAGCAAAATAGCGTTACATGTCGTCTACCCTAAGGTTTAGTATCACAAAACAAATGAACTAACCTAAGGTGTCATCAACAACCATATATAGCTTACCTCGAAAGGGAGCGAGAGAAGAAGGGATTATAATAGATGGGGAAAGCATGCATAATTATAAGCATATGAAGAAAGAAAAAGGAAAAGGTAAGGAAATGAAGAAGTAAAAGCGAAAAATAATTCAAATCAAACACTCTGAACCACACATCGGATTAATTAGGTTTGACCCACTTATTTTTTTAAAAAAATTTTTATCCCGATGAAGTCGCGGTTGTTGCGCTAGAAAAAGTCCCCAGAGAGAACCTTCCTCGTTTACAACTTTTCTAAAAGAAATCGATCAATGAAGCCGCCACTAATATTTATTAAGGAAAATATTAGGAAAACCTTTTGGAAAGCAAGCTGGTCTTTGAAAACTCGAGAGATGTAGGTTAGGGTTCGGTTAGGTGTGGGAAGGTATTAGCACCCACACCTCCTTTCTCTAGAAAGGAACCATTAATTCGATGTGTGGTTTGGATTGTTTGATTTGAAATAAATCGTTCTACTTCTTTTCTTTTCCTTTTTATTTGAAAGAGTTTTTTAGAAAACAAGGGAGAAAGAAATCTTTTTGGGATCTTTGAAAAGTGAAACTAAACTAAGATTTTTAAAAAGAGTGCTTGACGGGATGTGACCGCTCCTACGTACCCTCAATGAGACGAGGATCAAAGCTACGTAGTTCTTGGTTCTTAATCTTGAGAAAATCGTGTTTTGTCTTTATCTTATCTTTTGAGTTTTGGAAATATGACTCAGCGTTCATGAATACCAAACAAGCAATGGCTTGAGTGGCGTTCATTACTAACTTGAAAGAAAAGCGTTGGAGCGGATAATCGATCGAGCAATTGCTTCAGTGATTACAAGTTGCAACGTTTTTATTATCTTTTTGAAATTGTTTTGGAAAAGGATGAGTCGTAGTGATGATTATCACTAATGGCTCATATTGTTTTGAGTTTTTAAATTAACTTGTATTTGATTAATGTGTGGGAGTTTTAGTGATAGTCAAACAAGCAAGGGCTTGAGTGACTACCACTAGTAACTCCATCATTGGCGATCAAACAAGCAACGGCTTCAGTGATGGCCAATGATTAGTTTATGAAAAAAAAAATGCCTTAGGGTTTTTATTAGAAAAACATGTGATTTCAAGTTTGAAAAGAAATAGAACATTTCAAATCTTTTCAAGTCCAAACCAAGGCAACAATAAGAACACAAGCATAGCAATCATAAAGAATATTCACAAATTGTTATGAACAAATTGAATACATGATTGAGCTAACATGTGGGTGCATGAATATACAATTATAATATGCAAGGCACATCATTATTGCATGTATAAACAAATAAGACATAGTGCTAGTGAATGCATGAACATGTGAAGAAGAATGCAAGATACAATATTAATGAATGCATGATTATGCAACAATGGATACAAGACATAATATTGAGGATGCATGGACATATGATAGAGCATGCACGAATGCAAGAGGTATAGGCATAGATAAATGCATGAGCATGTGAACACAAATGATGAAATGCAAGATATGGAAACACTTTTGGGTATTTTTGCAAAGTGGTAAAAACTTTTAGTGAAAAGTTAGTAAAGAGTAAATGAATGTGCATGAAGTGAAGGGTAATTATTTAATGAAATGGTAAAAGTAAAAAGTTAAAAATATTTTCTTTTTTTTTACTTATGGTAAAATGCTAGTGAGTGGTAAGATAAAAATGAGAATAAGTGGTAAAAAGGTGAAAAAACACATTAACACTATTACACATTTCTACACAAGATCAAACACACATTTTAAGCATTGAAATGAACCTAAAACACACTCTAAGGCGAAACCTTGCATGACCAAAACATCAAGTTATTTCATGCCTAAATTTATGATCAACACATGAAACAAAATATACAAATCAAAGATTTTATTTACATAAATCAAAAGGTAAAAAGAAGGCAAACAAACCCTAATTTTAAGGCCTAAAACCGAAACCCTCTAATCCCTCAAGATCAAGACAAAATTCAAACTTGCAAGTTATGACATGAACAATAAGATGCATATATCATGTGGAAATCACTTATTCATGAAAAGGTGACAAAATGAGTATGAAAAAAATGCAAGAACATGGTTGAAAACACAAAGCCTCTCCTCAAGGCCAAGGTTCACTTCAAACACCCAAGGCTCCCAAAGTCCTTGACATAGTGTTTGAAATGAACCCTCTAAGCCTTTAGAGAGGAAAGAGGAGTAGAAGGGAGATTTACATGCTAATAGTTAAAAATGCAAGAGATATGATGTTTACCTCAAGAAATGACTAGGAAAGAAGTAGAAAATGGAGATCAAGAACAAATCAACAATAATCTTCACAAATCTACCACAAATGTCACGCAAACTTCAAGAAAGCAAGCTCCTTTATGGTGTAAAAATGGAATCAAAGGTGAAGAGAAGAAGATATATGAATGTGGAGTAGGTTTAAGGTGATTTGGTGGATGAAACTTGAAAAAACTATGGAAGGAATGAAGGGGAGGGTTCGGCCTAGAGAGGAGAAGGAGAGGAGAGAATGCTAGCTAGGGTAAAAATGAGAGTGTGTGTGTATGATCTCTTATTTTTGGGTTTTTATATGGGGTGAAAACTTAAGGGTATTTGTGACAATGTATCTCTTGTAAATCAATAGGATTTGAGAAAGAAATTGAATCAATGGTCAAGATGCATTATCACATGGATTAAGGGCAATAAAGTGAGGAGAGAGAGGGCTGAGGCGCAGCTTAGGAAGGGTGGTGAAGGATAAACTCATTTACAAAAATGTAATTTTCCATAAAGCTTATTACCTGAAGTGTCATTTTGATTCAAATGAAGGGTTAGGATTGATTTTCACACTTGAATGGATGGCCATGATTTAACACAATTTGCAAACAATAAAAATAAATGAAAATGGGGTGTATATGGCTGTTTGTGCGCAGCTAAGGGAATGGAGAGTGAGTGGAATTGCAAATTGTACTTATTGTCTTATCCTTATCCTTTCAAAATTCAAAAGAGTGTAGAATATTCCCTTCTAGATTATTCTTCCTACTTCATGCCATTTTGGGCTATATCCCATGATTCAATGATTGGGCTCTGAATTTTATGATCTCACCAATCCCAAAATTGATTTATTTGCCCCACCTCAAAGGAAAAGACCATTTTACCTACATCCAAAAACTAGGTTTTTAGACCAAAAGGTTTAATTATCGATCACAAAAATAATCACAATGGAGCACAAATATCCTTTAAATAAATCATTGATGATTATCCAAGGATTTGGGACAAAAAACCGCTTTTATTGTGAAATGACCAAAATACCCTTTCACTCTCTAAAAACCCTACTTTTTGCACAAAACACATTTCCACTTCAAAACCGATTTTCTCCTAGTAGTGACCTCTAGTACCTTGAAATGCATGTTGGATGACTTGTTTTGAGAATTGTCCCTTATTTGTGAAATGACCAAAATACCCTTTTGTCTTGAAAAACCCTAATTTGTCTAAAAGTGCATTTCAACTCCAAAAATGATTTTAGAAACTTTGAAATGACTTTAGAAACCTAAATGCAATGTATGATGCTTTTTATTTTTAATTTGATTATTTTTGGGAAAATTAGGGTTTTTGACTTAAAGCCCAGGACAAAATTGGGGTATGACAACAGACTAGTGCACTGCACTCCATGCATAGCCTCCAAGAACACATGGACTCGGATCATCCAGTAGATCGGCCACTTATCCTCATTACACTGTCTCCGGTCTTCGTTGTGAAGATCTGTAGTCGTCGTCGGCCGATTAGATAAGCCTCACAAAGCATCGTGATGTCACCCCCTCCTCCAAGTTACGCTCATAAACTGCTCCGACCATTTGAAGGCATGTCTGAGACCCCCACGGGTGTTGTTAGCGACCTCGACTCGTGACACACCCGGATATGTCTCGTGGTGTGTGGCATACTCAGAGCTCACGGTGATGGTGGGAGGTGTGGCATAGTTCCCCGGATGGGAAGGTGCGTGAGCGGAGATGTCATCGAGTGATCGTCATTTCACCAAATGGCAAGTGAAATGGCGAGTATATCGAGTGCCATCTCTCGATAAAAGCCGACAATGACTCATGGTCTCTCGTGTGGCGTGGCGATCTGGAGAAGTGGGGCCAATGCGGAGTGCACGACCACGGTGGTGCTTATTGAAGTAGGTCAGGGTAATGAAGATGGAGTCTAGTATGGACTTTGTTGCCATGAGCCCATACTTTGACAACACGCTGATACTCCTGAAATAAAAATAAATAAAGAATGTAAGCAAAAAGTGCAGACATGTGAGTTAAATAAATTATTTAAGCAAAAAATGCAAAACTTAACGAATTCGTAGTATAGAAACTATGAGACATGATCTGCCAGTCGGTGAAAAGAGAGAGTGAGGCTCCTCCACGAGGCTCCTCTCCCGATATTCTTTGAGGCTCCTCCTGATACTCAGACATAGACTAGTCTGAGTAATAAGTATCAGCCTGGGGCTGCTCCTGCTGATACTCAGGAGTCGGAGCATGGTAATGAATAGGTTGGGGATGGTAAAGAGGAGGCTGTGGATGATACTGAGGAGGAGGCTGAGAATGATACTGAGGAACCGACCTCCCTCTATGCCAATCCTCCTGCTGAGTCTGCTGCAGGTAATCCCCAGATATAAGCGCCCGTCATCCAGGAAAATTAGGTGGGTGATGCTCGGTGATACTCGGTGGGTCGACTGTCTCTGTCTCTAGCGGAAGCATGCACGGTGATTATGCCTCCTCGTCACGGTGCTCGGTGCGTGAGAAGATGACTCCCTTTCTCTCCGATAGGAGATACCTCACGTCTCCTACATGCCTCTGGGACACTTTGCAAGCAAAGGAAAAAAAATTAGTAAAAAAAAAAAAAAAAAATTGCTCATCGTATTTACATAAAAAGGGTGTATATCGATGCTTCTTTGAATTTGCTAAATCGTATATAGGGTCTTACGGGCGTATATGCAGTGGTGAATCAATTGTCGTATATACGCCTTGAAAGGGGTATATGCGATGAGTAAAAAAATGGTCGTCGTATATAGGGTTGTGGTGGGGTATATGCGAGTGAGGAATTTCTGGGCTGATCGTATATTTGTTTCTCTGGCGTATATGCGAGTGACTGGTGGTTAATCGTATGTATGACCAATTATGTGAAGAAATTGTGATTTTGTAAAAACACAGGGGTATTTTGGTCTTTTCATATGGTGGGTGGGGGTTCTAAGGGAATGGGTGGGGGTCCAAAAAAAAAACACCCTAAACCATGTGTTGGTTTAATAGGATGGGTTATTGGGCCTTTGGTAATGGATAAGCTTCTAGTAAAGGCTATTGCTTTTCCCACACCCCCTCCTACTAATCGCACACCCCTAAACATTTTTTTTCCAAAAATGACCTCGCGTGGGACGCTCGTGCGTATGCGGTTTAAGTATTTGTTCGAACGGCGTTGTGCGAAACGAGTTGAACGGCGTTATCGTGTTAAGGAATTTTTGTTGTTCGAACGACATCGTTCGAACTTGTTCGAAAGCACTCATGCGTGTTAAGGAATATTGCCAACTGATGGTGTGAGGGTGTGTTATTGCTGCCTCGAATGGCTTTATGCGAACTTGTTCGAAGGAGAGCGTTCGAACATGAGTTCGAATGGTTGCATCTGAGCGAGTGTTGTGCGAAAGCGAAACTCAATAAAAGTTGTGCGAAAACACGATTTTGGTCATTTCAAAATATATGTCGATCAAGAGTTATACAACATTGTGTACCAAAATTATAAAACCTAACTTAACATTGACTACCATCACTATCTTTACTTAAATCTACACAAGAAAGGGGATGGGGGGTTGTGATTGTATGAGCAAACACTTCCACTTTTGCATGCGGCTAATAAAAAGCGAGTCCCAACCCTTTGCTATGGGTGCCCTATTAGTATTCCACATCAAATCCGGCAGGGGCATTGGACTTCCAGGCTTCATAAAGATCTTCAAAAAGACGCCAAAAAACACAATGTTATGTAATGTTTTGGAATGACTACACTGAATCTAAATAAAAGACACTTTACCTACAAAGTGTTTGTGTTACGTACGAAAAGGATGTTGGTATCGGGCACTTACGAATGGCGCAACATTGAAGGGAAAAAATTGTGTAACAAAAATTAGGTGACCAACAAGTTAGGGCGACTTTGTACTTATTCTTGATTAGATACCCTATATCCTTATAGTCATCCAATTATCTTCAACATTGTTCCCATGATGTGCCTCAACAACGCCTTCATAAAAAAAATGTGACCTTACCAATACCACCATACGATCAGTGTAGAAGTCATTGTATTGGTTAAGCTCCTCCATCGAATCGATTCGATTGATGCGAAAGCCTCCTCACCCCTTCCAAGAAATCTTTGCAATACACGGAATCCACGATTACCATCACCAACCACGTTAACAACTTTTTCAACATAGGGACGCATGTATCTTTGGCATCCACATTATGTATGTATTAAATACATCCATAAGCGCAACATCAATATCTGTAACAAGAGGATTCAATGTAAGAGCAAGAGCTGGTGTCAAAGTAAGAGCTCTTGAAACAGTAGCAATAGCAGCTTCTGTAACAATAGGTGTGAGTGTTGGTTTCTTATTTAGTGGAGGAGTAGGGATTGTAGTAGCACTGTCAGCTTGAGTTCTCTTTTTGCTTAGTGATGGATTAGGTCTGGACACGTTGACAAAGTAGGAGTAGGAGTTGAACCAGAACTGTATGGGTTTGTAGGCGTTCCACTCCTACTTTGGGGAGTAGGTCGTTTACGAGACTGAGCAAAACATCCACTAGATGAACTGTATGGGTTTGTAGGTCGTTTACGACAGTTGACATCTCAGCTGCTAAAGTTGACAACTCAACTGCTCCAGATGCACCCTCATTTTCATCCATTTAACCAACAAAAACACATGTCTGAAGCTTTGCAACTTATCGATTCTTTGTCATACGCCTGTTCGAACGGCCTTATGCAAACAGAGTTCGAATGAGGCTGAACAAAGCAAATTCACATCCCAGTTAACACCTGTTCGAACACGTTCATGTTCGAACGACCCTGTTTGAACTGAGCGCGTTTGCAGAAAAAAAAATGGCGTAAAAAACTCAAAACAGAACCAAAATGAAAAAAGTTTGGTAGGGTTATTACCTTGAGCTAGTTGATAAAGTTGGGTAGTTGAATGGGAGTGAATGATGAAGGTGAGGATGGGTGGGTTTTGGAGTGGAGAGAGGGGAGGTTTGGGTTTTGGAGAGGGAGTGTGTTTGTTGTAGGAGAAGAAGAGGGAGAGGGGTAGAGGGGTAGAGGGGGGAATTGAATTGTAAGTGAGGTTAGTTTGGTAAATGTATAGGGTGAGGGGGTGTGTTTTGAGTAGGAGGGGTGTGGGAAAAGTAAAAGCCAAAAAAATTGAAAAGGGCCCATGCTTCGTAACAACCCCCTCGCTACTCACTAGAACCCCATTTTTGGTGTGAAAAGACCAAAAGCCCTTACTGAAATTTATTTTTTATGTTTTTTAAAGATTATGCACGATTCGGCACACGGTTGATCGAACTTGATCGAATCTCGCTGCGTCGAACCAGTCAAAATTTACTCAGACACCCCAAATTATGTTTTGACTAGGTTCGACCAAGCGTGTGCCGATCCAAATCGATTAGCCGTGCGCCGAACCCTCTCCACCGTCCAGTCAACGGCTAAATTTTTGAGTTCTCCCCAACGGTTATAATTTTAACTGTTTCGATTGTTTTAGATCAACGGCTCACGTTCGATCACACCTATTACAGATAAGTGCAACAAGTCATACAAACCGAAAAAGTCTAAAAAAATAAATCGTTCAATGAGTAAATCGAATCGTTAAAAATCAACTAAAATTAAACAACTAGTGTTAGCCATACTAGTGTTAGTAAAGAATTAATCGAATCGTTAAAAATCAGTTAAAATTAAACAACTAGTGTTAGCCATACTAGTGTTAGCAAAGAATAAATCGAATCGTTAAAAATCAGTTAAAATTAAACAACTAAGCATTCAACAACAATCAGGGAGGTTCGACCCTGCCAAGTGCGAACCGGTTCGATGCACGCATGGTCGAACCACACTTAACAGGTTCAGCGCACGCATGGCCGAACCGTAGTTAATTCATAAAAAAAAAATGTTTTAAATTCAGGGGTATTTTGGGAATAAAGGGTGGTATGGGGGTTCTAGTGAGTAGCTAGGGGATTCTTAGAAGCATGGACCTTGAAAAGTATGCATAAAGTAAAGAAATTAAAGGGAATTGAGCTAGATAAAAGTCACACTGTAGAAATGTTGTGACAATACTCTGCAGGTGATGAACATCCTGGTCCTCCAAGATGGAAATTAGAATACTTTTGGAGGAAATCATAGTAGAACTCCCATGTGGCTTCCTCAGGAGGCATGTTTTTCCATTGAACAAGTATTTTGGTGGCAGCAACCCATGTTTGACCATCTTACGATCAAGGGTAGCCTTTGGCTCAACCACAATAGTAGGAGTAGGATTAATAGGGAGGTGTTGCACTAGGACAAAAGCAGGATCTCTGCATAACTTAAACAGAGAATCATGAAAAAATCATGGACTCCAACAGTGGCTGGTAGCTTAAGCTTATAGGTAGTGGCGCCAAGCTTGTCTAGGATCTTGAAGGGACTGAAGAAATATGGTTGTTGCCTCATTGTATATTGTCTATAAGGTTGGATCTTGATGTAGACATAATCTTCTGAAGAAAAAACACGGTCACTCTTATGTGTACCAGCTTCTTGAGACAAGTGATTCTGAGCTCTTAAGAGATGAAACTTCAGCAACTTAGTGACTGTCTACCTAGCAGAATGTGTCCTATCAACAACAGCTATAGGGGATTCTCCAGGTGTGAAAATGGGTGTTATACCATCATTCTACTAGAGATAGCCACTTGGACCATGAGGAAGGCTTTTCATAACATAGGCTACGAAGGTAATCTCTAGATATTTGTTAACGATCTCAGATTGACCATCTGTTTGAGAGTGGTAAGCTGTACATTTGTTAAGAGAAATTCCATGTAGCTGGAATAAATTAGACTACACTAAACTCAAAGATATTATTCATATCACTCAAAAATTGTTAGAGTTTCCCATTCGTGGATATATAATATTTCACAGTGAGGTCTTCTGCCAACATTCTTTGCTAGTTTGACATTCTAGAAACAAATGGAAATTGATTTTTGGATGGTCACCACAACACACAATCAATATTGCAATCTACACCCCTCATTTGTAATCTAGCTTGATTTGGGAGACAATCTCGACATAACCTCCAAACAAAAGTCTTACACATTTGGCGGTAAATCAATAACTCAAGCTAAAACACGACTAGTCAGGGGTAATCGGTATGATACTTACTGAATCCAGCGGCATAAATTCCAAGGATCAATAGAGATAAATATACGAAGAACATGTTAAATTACAAGAAAGATTTTAAATAAACTTAGTTGTGTTTGATTTTGAGATGAACGCATATATGACCTAGGTATAGGTGGCAATTTCTACCCGTGTGTGGGATTCCCATGAAGACTTCCCATACAGGGCCCCGCGGGTTGAGAGTCTTTCCCCGTGGGGACAAGGAAGAATGTCCCCTTGCTGTCATTTTGGGGATGAGAACAGGGACCATGTCTCTGCCTTGCGGGGACTCTATCTCTAGTACACCCCTTAAATATATATCCTCATTATAGATATATATTATATTATAAGTAATTCGTTTGTTAGTTTTTTTATATTTGTTTTTAATTAAAAGTATTACTTCAATATTAAAATGTTCTAATTTTTTTACTTAATTTTATTTTTTATATCAAAATATAAAAGGAAGACTAACTATTACATTATTATATATTAAAATATTAAACTATGATTTATAAGTCTTACTTTTATATTTTATTTCAATTTTATTATATTTTAATTTACATTTTTGAATTTTTTTTGATGATTTTATAGGGTTCACACAAGGATTGCGGAGATCCGTGGGGGAGGAGAGAAAAATTTCCTGTGGCGAGGATCAAGACGGGGAAAGGTTGGCGGTGTGGGAAGGGGGCGAGGAGTACTCCTCACCGGGCTGGCCTTTGGGCTGTGCGGCTGTCTTTCGCATGAGGCCCAAGCCAGTCAATTTTTAGGGCCCCCAAAACCTGTTGTGTATTCCTATATATTTAATACTCGCAGACAAAGAGCCCATAATTTTGCATAGCTCAGCGGTAGGCGTATCGCACTTTATCTCATGGGGCCTTGCGGGGGGGCGGGTTCGAGCCTCATCAACACTATTTTTAAATATCTTAAATCATTTTTCAAAATGTTAAATTTTATTTTACAAAAATGAAGATAGAATGAATCGAACTTGCATCATTATGGTTACCATCAGGCGGACCATACCACCACACAAAAGGTTTTGTTTCTTAAATGTTGCAAATGTTTTTATATATTCACTTTGATTTAAAAGGAAACCTTTGCCCAAGTTTTTATTTATTTATAAAAGTATTCTACCAATTTTAAGTACTCTCCATGGCCATTATATTCTTTTTATATAAAAATATACTCTTTTGAAAATTAGTATACCAAAACTTAAAATTGTATTGAGATATTATTTAAAGTTTAAATAAAGTAGTTTGGAGTTTGATGATTCATTTGATAAAAGTATGGTAGAAGTAGATTTTTAAAAAATTATGTAGCGCTCCAATTGTTTGGGGCGGCCACTGCTCCCCACCAGGGCCGCCCATTTTCATCCCAGTTCGGTGTGATGGATTGACAATAGAAGGATGTTAAGGGTCTGTGAAAGACTCACTATATATCTTACCCAGTCAGTTTTTGATTCTTTTCAAATTAGTAGATATTGAAGAATTAAAAGGGAGACTGTGAGATCTAGTCTAAGACTTGTAGTCTATAGTTCACGTGTAGTTAGTTATAACATTATAAATTAAAGTATTGTAATGCTTTTGCATGTTTCTGATAGCTACATTTATATTTTAAGTGTAAGTCAAAACTTGTATAGATTTACTTGATATTGTATTTAGTTTAAAAATCCTACTTTTCTGTATGTCACAAATATTTGACATTTTAGCTTTAGACAGCTAATAAAACTTGGGTGTTACATGTTGATGTTGTGACAACTATATTTTATTATATTATAAATAATGACAAAATTACTCTCACAATGAAATCATACATGAATTTAAATTAATTTTTAATTTGTTAATTAAATGTCAATTTCTATTTTTAATTTATATTAATATTTTTTTATATTTCAATTTTAATATTTTAAATTATATTTTATAAGGGTAAATGAAGAAACTGTTTTCTTAAATATCTCATCCTTCTAGTTTATAACTCAGCTTCATAATCAACATAAGATTTTAACTAAAGAGGCAGTATAAGATAAAGTAACATGATTATCTTATCATATTCGCTTGCTTAACAAATGATGGATTGAGACACAAGATATGATAGCTTACCATGTCTTCTTACATGATTATCTTATGGTGGAAAGATTTAAAATTAATTGACGATTGTGTGTCATTCGGAAAGAATTGATTTATTGAATCCACGAAATTGCAGCAGTGAAGGGTCCGTGTTGGGGAGAACGAGAGGAAGAATATGAAGAGATTCTGGATGACTGTTGCACCGTCAAAATACTTGGTACACGGATGACGTCTTTTACTTGATAGACTACCCACGAGACTATTATTACAGCAGAAAGGCATCATCAATTTGTAGCCGAATCCATGCTGTGTGTTTTGCTTCAATTATGATGAAGATTCAGCTCATCTTTTCTTCGATTGTGCAGTCTCGAAAAAGTTGTGGAGCGACACTTTTCAATGGCTTGGAATGCAACAAGTAGATTACAATGGAACTTGGGATCATCTATTGAAACACAAAATAACAATTGGTGGAAAGAAAACGAGAAAGAACGTCACTTTCAACTTGAGAATTAAGCATCATTGTCCTCAATAAATGACCAAACTAATAATAATGCACCATCTTATTATTACTGTCCCCAATATAAATGATCATGCTTAACCAATATCCTTAAGTTTGCTTTCTTCTTTTCACCAAGGAATGGTTTGAATTAACATCATTAGTATTCCCAGTACTACAACTAAAATTCAGGAATAAGAAGAATACGTGCCTGCAGTTAAATGTGCAACAGTAAGATTCGAGTAATACAACTAGCAAATACAACCACAATCAATGGCGGACTAGCAATTACAACTAGCAACTAGCAACTAGTAATACATTAAAGTGAGGGGTCCAAGTGCATCCTCTTGATTAGTCAATTTTATTTTATTTTGTAAAACTAAAACTAATGTAAAGTAGTATCCTAAAATATTTTAATTTTTTTTAAAAATTTTGTACCTTTTATTTTTACATATTTGAATCAGTTAATTCTATTTTTACCCAAGAGTACTATGATGAGATGGTAGGAGTCTCTTCCAGCTTAACCAATATCCTAGGTTCGAATTCACTCTTGGGTATGCAGCAGTGTTAAATCTCTTGAGGGAGAGTTTTGCCTCTCATTGTAGTCCTACCCGAATCGAGGGACAAGAGAGCCTTGCCCCCCATTGTGGTCCTACATAAGATATACCAGGTTCGAGAGATTAGTCTCTACAGTTGCGCGTAGAGGATACCTGGTTTATACCAAAAAAGTTAATTCTACGTTTCATATTTTGTCTCCTGTACGTGATTAAGGGTAATCACCGACAACAGTAATATTAAAACAGTAGTTTAACTTTATATAAAAAAGAACCATAGTTTTTTTTTGGTCAACTGGATTATGATTTTCATTTCACAGAAATAATAGGCCAGACCCAAACCATACATCCAAAGGATACAAACAGAAACATAAATAGGCTTTTTTGGATCAGATCCAACAACTAAACCCGGTCAAAATAAGAAAAACGGAGCAGCAAGCGACCCGGAAAACTAGAAAGAAATAAAGACTAAAAATAGGCCGAAAAACAATGATTGGCCTTAAGACAATTAACCAAATCAGAAGAAAAAAAACCCTAAAAATCCTCTTCTTCATCTTCACGTTGCGGAGAGAGAGCAAGCGAGCATCCACCGATTAGAGGGCTTGCAGAGACGAGGAGTGAAAAGACAACAACTAGATCAATTCCTCTCACATCAATTGAAGAGTGAAAATGTTGATTCCATTTCCTGAGGCAACTATCCATCTACCAGAGTCTCTCAGAAATTCCCTTCCCTTTGATAGACTATTCCAAACCCAAGAAGAGCCTTTAGTACTTGTAGCATCCCAAAAAGAGCTATTTGGAAAGTATATTGCCTTTAGAGTAGAAGCCCAATATGATGTCTGATCATTGGCAAGCCTCCAAACTTGTTTAGCAAGGAGAGAAGAGTTCATTTTGTTGAAGTCTTTAAAACCCAAACCTCCTTTGTCTTTTGGGATGCATAGAGCTTCTTATCTCTTCAGTGTATTCTATTAAACTTCCCATTAGATTTCCACCAGAAATTTGCAATAGTTGAAGTGAGAGAGTCACAAAATGTTTTTGGAAGAGAAAGAATAGACATGATATAACTAGGAATAGCTTGTATCACTGCTTTGATTAGGAATTCATTCTCAGCGCTTGATTTAAAAGATTTCCTTTCCAGCCTTCAAGCTTATTGATAACCTTATCCTTTAGCCAATTCAAACCTTGCACCTTTGAGCCCCCCCATTCAGCCGGAATGCCAAGATAAAAACCAGGATTACTCCAAACAGGGATGTTTGAGATAACATAAACACTCTCTTTAATATGATTAGAGACTTGAGCTCCACAAATAATTCCTGACTTTAGGAGATTAATTTTCTACCCTGATGCTTTAGTGAATTGATTCAAAATGTTGATCAATTGGTATACATTATCAGTGCTATCCTTAAAAAAGAGGATTGCATCATCAGCAAAGAATAGATTAGTAAGATTAGAGGCTGTTTCAGCAAGCTTGATACCTTGGAACTCTCCATTCTTTGATGCTTTAGTAATCATTCTAGATAACACATCAAAAGCAAGTATGAAGAGATAGGGGGAGAGAGGATCACCCTGTCTCACCCCTTCTTTGGGAAGACCTTTCTAGAAGAGAAGCCATTAATCTAGTAGGAGTAGGAGACAAAATTGACCAAGATCATTATTGATTTAACCCAAGATTCCTCAAATCCAAATGGACTGATTGGAGGAACTCCCAACTCACCCTATCATAAGCCTTGTTCATGTCTAGCTTTAGTGCTATTCCTTTTCCTCCTTTGGCTTGTTTCTTTTTGAGAAAGTGGAAAGCTTCATGTGCTACAATGAGATTATCTTGAATCAAACGACCTCCCACAAATGCACTTTGTTGAGGAGATATTATTTTACCAATTATAGGCTTGAGTCTTGCTACAATTATATTAGCAATAACCTTATATAGGAAAGAGCAACAACTAATTGGCCTGAGCTGTGAGATAGAGTCTAGAATTGGAACCTTAGGAATAAGAGCCACATTTGTCAAGTTGATTTTTCCCCAAGAATTCCTTTGGTAAAGAATTCAGACACTGATATGAACACATCTTCCTTGATTGTAGCCCAATTCTTTTGAAAAAATAGGCCATTTAGACCATCTGGTCCTGGTGCTTTGTATGCACCAAGACTAAAGACAACACTCTCTACTTCTTTAAAGCTAACAAGGCTAGCTAGAGTTAGGTTCATGTCATCAGTGACTAACCTGGGAATCACACTGATGCATTGGTCAATGTTAGATGGGCTTTCATAGGAATTTAGTTCATTGTAGAATTGCCAAACACCATCCATGACATCTGCTTGGCCCTCCAGCCACTGTCCCGAGGAGTTCTTGATTCTCAGCAATTTGTTTCTGTCTCTTCTCTGAATTGTAGAAGCATGGAAGAACTTAGTATTATTTTCTCCCCAATTAAGCCAGTTGACTCTGATCTTTGCCCCCAATATAGTTCCTCCTGTTTCCAAAGATCATCAATCTTCTTTCTTGCAAAATTACTCATTCCCAGTTTGTAGAAGCATGAGGTTTATTTAATTCCAACTCTATTTGAGATGATAGTCTCTTTATCTCTTTAGCTGCATTTCTAAAAGTCTTGTGGTGCCACTGTTTTAGATGAGTAGTACAATTCTTCACTTTTCTATCCCAAAGAAGCCAAGGATCACCTGTTTCAGTAGTAGACCAACCCTTTAAACTTCAACTCTGCAGTCATTGTTTTCTTCCCAGAAAGTTTCATACTTGAAGGATTTACCACATCATTCAACCCATCCTTCTCTGCAGATCTAATCATCTCATTAAAATCACCTAAGCAACACTATGGTCCATTGTGTAGTGGTTTGAGTTTAGCAATTTTTGCCCACAAGTTCCGTCTATTAGCAAAAGTAGGATTGCCATAGATGAAAGACATTTCAAAGCAATGGCCTGACTTCTTTCCAGTATTGCTGTGTGAATATAGTTGATGCAAGAATCCAATATCTGAATTTCAAAATGATCATTCCATAGTAAGCATAGACCACCTGAGATACATTGTGACTCAACATAGAAGACATGTTGATATCTGAATCTTCTTTTGACCTTCTCTACACGATTCTTATGGACTCTGCTCTCCATAAGGAATATAATGGCCGACTTATAGTCATGAATAAGGCTTTTAAGCTCTCTATTTGTCGAGGACGCCACCAATCCCCGACAATTCCAACTCACACAAGTCATTTGGAAGTAGGGGGCATGGGGTGGCTCGCCTCCTCAGCATCAGAGTTGTTAACTTGTTGATTATAACTGTTACCCATGAAATTTCCTTGGCCAGGCTCATTGATTAAGATGTCTGGTCGTGCCTTCTTTGCTAACCTTGCCATGTCTCTTGTGTGTAGAACATGTTCTCTCTTCTTTTTTAGTTTAAGGATATTCCCCAAGACTAGGGCCAGACTGTTTTCCTCCTCATCTTGTAGTTGTTGCTTGCCTCCTTTTGGTTTGTCATCATCTGAAGGATATTCCACAAAATAGTTCTGAGTATCTTGCTGAAGAAGTTTTTGTGGTTCTTTCCATTTTCCACTAAAAGCATTGCTAAATTTTTGATTCCTACTAGTATTATCACTAGCCAAAACTCTTGAGTGTAGTTTAACTACATTACCTCTATTGTACCACAAAAATAGAAATTGTATAACTTGGTCCACGTAAGTTTTGGTACATAATGGGCCAATTCATCATCACTATCGCTATATTAATTATACGGGACCTTTTTTTTATACCCCCACCCCCTGCCTTCCTACCCCCACGTTTTTCACTAATGCCCAAAGTACCCCTGCCAAAATTTCCAAAATTTGACTTTGCTGAGATTCTCTCTAACTGGAACCCACTTTATCTGCAATCGTATATACGTATGAAAGGTATATACGATTGCCTTAAAAAATGCAACTTGATCTGGAAAAAGTCAACATTGTATATATGTCGTGTGAGACGTATATACGATTGACATATTTAATGCTTCATTGACTACCCATCATATATACGATTGGGAGTTGAATCTTCAATTGTATATATGTTTGGGACCAATGTATATACGACGCTCTAATTTGTGCCATCGTATATACGTGGTATGTGAGGTATATACGATGGCTTTTTATTTGTTGTATTTTTTTACTAATTTATCTTTCTTTTTTTGAAACATACTCACCCGCCTGCTGTAGATGCAAACTCTCAGTTGGCTCGTTTCGATATCAATACTACAGCGGCGTTTACCACATATACAGTATATTTTTCATTCTAATTTTTGTTAATCAAGTTTGATAAATATTTAATTAATTACTTAAGTATGTAACATTTTTCTATTTTTTGTAGGTATTTTCTACACGCGAGGCTGTGGAAAAGTGGGCGAAAGCAGTTGGTAGAAGTATTGGTGTAGTGGTTATGAAGATTAGATTTGACAAAGCTAGTAAGAGGGGGAGACGAGACAAGATTGATTTTGGTTGTGAGAAGCAAGGACAGTTTACTAATGATGGAATAGTTTAAGGTTCTAAAAGAAAAAGCTGTCCGTTTAGATTGAAAGCTACTTGCACTATTCGTTGTGGGGGTTGGGGTGTGACGGTTAAGTGTGGTCGACACACACATGAGTTACTTAAAACCCACATCGGTACGAATGCTTTTGGGCGTTTGTCTAAGGCTCAAAAGGAAATGGTTAATGAGCATGTTGATCTTGATGTTGTCCTCAAGCTACTATTACTGCCTTGAAGAAGCAATATCCGGACAATGTCAGTACTCTTAATCAAATTTATAGGCAGCGTCACAAACACCGGTGTTCGAAGAGGGGTCCTAGAACAGACATTCAGGAGGTATTGAGATTAATTGCATCGCATAATTATTTATGTTGGAGTAGAAAGGTTACGGGGTCTGATGTGGTCAGTGATATCATGTGGGCGCATCCTAATTCTATCAAGTTACTTAGGTTGTTTCCGAAGGTTCTTATTCTTGACTCAACCTACAAGACCAATAGATACAACTTGCCTCTTTTACAGATTGTGGGAGTCACTAGCACTGAGTTAAGTTTCCACGTTGCTTTTGCTTATATTGGACAGAAGCTTGCTATTCATTTTTCTTGGGTATTGCAGCAGCTGAAAGATATTTGTGACTTGCATGCGATTCATCCTCAGGTTTTCTTGACTGACAGAAATCTTGGCTGTATGTCTGGTATTCTTGATGTCTTTCCTTCTGCTACCAATTTATTGTGTCATTGGCATGTGACAAAGAATGTCAAAGCGAAGATTTAAGACTTGGTGCACAAGGATAGGTGCGAGGATGTCATCTCTCTTTGGCACTTTATTATTGAATCTCTCGATGAGTCAGAGTACTTAGCTAATCTTGATTAGTCAGAGTACTTACCTAATCTGAAGATTTTTGAGGATTCATGCTCTGATAAACCTGGTCTTATTAAATATGTGCATGACACATGGTTTATACCGCACAAGGAGCAATTTATCTTAGCATGGACTAACCATATCCCACACTTGGGGAATCAGACCACCAACAGGTATTTTGGCATTTAGTATTTTTATCGTAGATTAAATTTTTTTGACACGTGTTTAGTATTTTTTATCGTAGTTTAAATTTTTTTGACACATGTTTAGTATTTTTAGCGTAGATTAATTTTTTAGCGTAGATTAATTTTTTTTGACACGTGTTTTGTATTTTTACTGTAGTTTAAATTATTTTGACACGTGTTTAGTATTTTTATCGGTTACTTAAATTTTTTTGACACGTGTTTAGTATTTTTAGCGTAGATTAAATTTTCTTGACACGTGTTTAGTATTTTTACCGTAGTTTAAATTTTTTTGACACGTGTTTAGTATTTTTACCGTAGTTTAAATTTTTTTGACACATGTTTATTATTTAAGAGCGGAGTCATTGCATTGGAGTTTGAAGAGACAATTGAAGACTTCTAGTGGTGATCTATCTAAATGTTTTATTTCTATTGATGACATGCTTACAATTCATTTTGATCAAATCATCGGGTCTTTTCAAAGAAGTATTAACAGAATTGAAGTGTCCTCCAATATTCCACTGTTTAAAAATCTTCAAGGTCTTGTTTCCTTAAATGCATTTGGTCACATGGTTAAAGAGTTTCAACGATCGACATCTGGGATTGTGAGATAGGTATTTATCATGCTTCCGGTATATCTATTCTGTTGAATGTTGTTGATGATCACTGGAAACATTTGAGCTTGGATGCAGTAGATGATAAATCCACCCAGGACAAATCATCTAGTAGAAAGTATGGAAAATACTATTATTGTTAAAAGTAGTTTGATAATTTAGAAGAGATGATCAGTTGAAAGTTTTTAGAAAATATAGTGCAATCCTATGAATGGACTT
The DNA here is from genome assembly GCA_020916435.1 of Oxytropis ochrocephala. Lineage (NCBI taxonomy): Eukaryota > Viridiplantae > Streptophyta > Magnoliopsida > Fabales > Fabaceae > Oxytropis > Oxytropis ochrocephala. Next base: position 98,657,971 of record CM037088.1, on the reverse strand, counting down.
TTAATGATGAAAAGAGAAAAAGAAGCCTTATTTCTTAGAAATAACCAATTTTTTTTTACTTCAACACCTCAAAACTGAGTTTGTGAAAAGAACCTTGCTATTTAAAGATCAATCGATGCAAGGGAATTTTTAGTGAGTTTAGGTCAAAACAAATTTTTACTAAAAAGTTGGAATAGCTTAAAGAATTAAGTTTGGGGGTGTTTTATGAAAATTAAGGCTGAATTTGAAAAGTTTAGAATAGTCAATGCAATAGGTTGCAAAGTTGTGTTACAAAAAGTCTCATCAATGTACAAGGCCATATTGACCTGAATCATTAAATTGTACCCGTGCCAAAGTGCAAAAAGAAAGAAAGAAAGAAAAGAAAAAAAAAAAAAAGAAAAAATGCATCAGGGGGTCAATGAGGAGGGTAATATTAGCTACAATTCTTGTAAGACAACAACAATGCAGGAGCACAATGCAACTTCACTGAACAAAAAGAATGCAGAAAATATTCAATGCAAAAGCACTTCAAAGAAGTGATGCACCTGCATCAAAAGAACCACAAAATAGGAAATAGTGCATTGGCTCAATGGATTTGAAAAATTCAACCAAGCCCTTTGTTGTACTTAAAACTCCCTAACACTTGAGGATTTTGTTAGTCTAGTCTTCCTTTTGAAAAACATTTTGGTGTGACCGAAGGTGAACTAAATTTTTCAAAGGCTAGGTGGAAGTTTTCACTTAGTCTTGGAACCAATCTCAACTCAGCGGAACAAACACACACATAAAAGAGTTTCAATAACTTTGGTTTTTTTGAGAAATAAAGGCACAAGAAAGATTGCTGAAAAATGAAGTTCATAGAAAGCACCTCATGAAAATCAAAGTATAAAGCTGATTTACCTTCTAAATTATGTTAAGTTTGTCTTTATCATTACTTGAGGACAAACAATGGTTTAAGTTTGAGGGTGTACAATAACTCTATTTTATATAGAGTTATTCAAATGTTTAAACTTAGTAAATTGCTCTCTTTCAAGCAAAGATAAAGAGTTTATATAGTATTTTATGTAAAATGTGAATACTTGAGTGTTTGACATGGTTAAAGTTGTTAATAGGTCGTTTTGGATATATTGTGGTATGTTTGATGAATTAGTTCAGTGCAGCCTGTTGAAATGAAAATTTCTTTCCATGTTTTGATTATACAAACTTAAAGTAATGAGTTAAGTTTTCTAAAACTTATTATGTTTTTAACAAGTTCAATCAAGTGTTTTGAAAGAACAAGAAATAAGTATCATAGCAAAAATCTTGGCTCTACAAATAAACCAAGTATGAAAGGGAGTACTGTGACTGTTATAGCGACCGAAAAATCCGCGAAAGGATTCTTCGAAAAGGTTCTTTAGGAAGCCGCCACCAAATTTTAGTTTAAGGGCAAATTCGGAAAATCCCTTTAGGTTTTAAGATAAGGCGTTGTTAGGGTTCGGGAGTCGTTATGTGTGGGGAAGGTATTAGCACCCCACGACATCCTATTGTCTAATTAATTTAAGATTTATTTAATTGTTACCCTTTTATTTGTAAAGAAAATGACTTATTTAGATTTTTGTTTTTTAGTGCTTGACAAGGGTTGAGTCTTGCTCCTACGTACCTCCGGATGCAATGGAGGATCAAAGCTACGTAAGTTCTTCCTGAAAATGGTTTGTTGGTTGGTGTTTTTAGTATAGGGGTCCTAGGATTCCTTGAGTATGCATGACTCATCGATTCCTAGAACAGCCGACTAACTTGGATTGTACAACCGACTTAGTCCCCTACTTTTTGAAAATAATTTTAGAGTTTTTGAAAGAAATTGGTTTGGTGTGAGGTGGGTTCGTTTTAGAATAGGTATTCTAGAACTCTGAATCTGTCTGACTCATTAGTTCTAGAACGCAGACTAACTTGATTGTACAACCGACTTAGTCCTCTATTTTTAGGAAAAATATTTTTATTCGTATTTATTAAGTTTTCAGAGTTCTTGAAATTATGCTGACTCATTGGCCTAAAATAATGACTAACCGGTTGTACAACCGACTTAGCCGTTATTTAGAAAAAAAAGTTTATTCGTATTTATTAAGTTTTCAGGGTTACTGAACTGTACAGCTCATTGGCCCCAGAGTAATGACTAACCCGGTTGTACAACCGACTTAGCCGTTTATTTAATTTCGAGGAAAAAAAATTATTTACGTTTGAGTTTAAAAAGAATTAAAAAGAGAAATAGGGGTGCGGATTGTAAATTTGGGTTTTATTCATAGCAGAGTGTTGTATCATTAATTGGAGTTGCAAAGGGAAGCCCGAATCTGGCCCGGGCTTAAGTTGGGGGAGGGGTGCGCGCGTGAATTAAGAGGTGCGCTTAGTATTCTGTGAATTGAAAAAAAAATAAAAAAAATAAAAAAAATGAGCAGATATTATAAAGGCCCAGCAGCAAAAAAACCTAAACCTAAAAACCCATTCCCTCTCCTTTCCATTAGCTGCTGCGCCTATGCCAGATTCCTGAGAAAACGCGAGAATTCGGCGAGCTCGGGGAGAGAGAGAGAACAAACCGGCGAGGCTTGCGCCGGGTTCCACGGGGTGGGTTGCGCGCGTGATTCCGACGGTCTAGAGGGACTGTTCGGTTTCGGTGGTGGTCTGATGGATCGGGTTTCGTTTTGGGGGAAATAAGGTTTCGGTTTGGGTGAAATGGTGGTTGTTGGCTCGGTTTGAGGGTGAGGCGCCGGAGTGCTCGCCGGAGAAGGCGACCGGAGCTCCGGCGAGCACCTAACAGGTTGCTTATTATTCTTGCATTGTTATTCTGTTTCTCACCTCTCCTCATTCCATTCCTATTTCTTTCTTCTTTTTGATAAACGATTTTTTTTATACTGGTTCCAGCATAACAGGTTGAGAGCTTTTCTTATTCTGATGTTGGTTTGGATACAAAATAGCGATAGGAATAAACTATATATGTATCTATTCAATCAGAAAGCAACATAGAATATAGACATAGTATTTTTATGTATCTGAGCAATTATTTGGGTCTATTATGAGTACTAACCTGCGTTCCAACTTACATTTGGTATTACGAGCGTCTTTGTTGAGCGGTGGCTTGCTACCGCATCGTCTTTGGACGGGTGCCGTTATTGGAATTTTCGGATGAGGACTGTGTTTAATGGGTTAGGGTTTCGATGTGAAACCTAATCCTTGTTTTTTTACTAGTAATTTCGCAGTCTGTGTCTGCCCTCATTTCTGTGTATTTTAACTGCTGATTGACTGTTTATTTATAGTTAAAAATTAGGTTAAGGCATTTATTCTTTTTAATCGAGGCTTTGACCACTATTTCAGTCGGAACCAGGCCAATGCCCAATAAAGCGGCTGCACTTGGAATCTTTGCTGAAACCCTAAATTGTTTGCTACTATTTTATTTTCGGTTTGTTATTTTTGTATTTTTAGTATTATTTATTTTTGTATTTTTGGACTTATTTGACTTTTAAGTGCTTCTAATTTGTAAATTAAGCTAAGTAGAATTATTTTTGATATTTTGGACTCTTAAACACTTTTAAAGCATAAATTAAACTAAATAGAATTTTTGACATTTTTGGATTGTATATATGCTTAAATAAAATAAATAAACAAAATAAGAATAAAAATAATAAGAAAAAGGAGTCGGGCCAAATACAAAGACGAGCGAGGCGGGGACTCGACAAATCGCCAAACTAGACCGAATAGAGAAAATGGGTGCGTTAAATTTAAACCACATTTTTGAGAACAATGACTTTAGGTAGACTGCCTTGTATGCGACTAAACCCAAATACGCAGACTAAATTGCGAGCATACGAAAAGATCGATCATTCGCGTGCGTGCCTAATTTAAACAATGGCATTTTGATTTAATTGAACGGGGAGATTGAGATTGGTTCGGGTTGGTAACCGAGACGCCATACTAATAATTCTCGTAATCATGCGACTTCAAAACACGACCCTAATAAACGACTGAAACAAGAAAAAAAGAAGACGGACAAAATTGGGGTATAACAACTGTCATAGAAGGTTTGCCATGACAGCTAAAAGCACCAAAATATGTTGAAGAAGGTTGATGGGCTACAACTAAAGCACAAAGTCATCATTTCCTATCTACAAACCTAGAACAACTTTCCAACGGCTATATTCAAGCTTCAAAGTCTATATAAAGGTTAATCTTCACAATTACAATGCATGAGAATTAATTGGAACCTTCACAAGTCAAGCTTCTCAAAGTAATCCAACCTTCTCATCCACACTCAAAGCTACTACAAGTTCTGTTTTGGGAATACTGTCTTGAGTGTGTGTTAGCTTGTTATGCTCTAAGAAATACCTTGTATTTATCTATCAACAAGCTCCTAAATCATCCCAAAACCCAAACCCCTTTTTGTAAGAAACATTGTATAAGTTTCACAACAAACTACCTAGTGAGAGGTGAGTGGTGTTGGTGATCCTACTTGAAAGAAATACCTTTAGGAAACTAGAAGAGAGTTTTCTAGTAGGTTGAGACAGCTTGGTGAAGCTGTGTAAGTGAGCACTTGTCTTTTGTATGTTGATCAAAAGAGAGTGGTGGTGAAAGTCTTTTGCTGTTAAAGCTAAAGCAAGTGTAAAATCTATTTGGAGAATAGTGGAAACTCTCACGTGGATGTGGGGAGAGGAGCGAGTAGCCAATGTTTGGTGAACCTCTATAACTCTACTGTGTCATTATCTGCTTTTCTTATTATTTGTTTTAAGCTGTCTTACACTCATCACTATTTTCAAACACTACAGAAGGTTAAATACTTCAACCTTCTATAGACAAAGTCTTAACTATACTTTAATCTTACTTTGACACTTGTTTGAAAACAACACTCTTTCTTTAAAGAAAAGACATCTGAAATCATCATAGTTAATTATCTTTCACTATTGTCATAATTACTTGTTGTTTGTGGAACTAACATTCAAACTTCTTACATCCAAGTTATCTTGAGAAATACTTAAGAAGGTTGCAGGAATCAAAAATTAAAAAGGTCACACAATTCAATCCCCCCTTTCTTGTGCAACTTAGTCACTTCACAGCCTACAGATGCACCTGCACTATAATGCTCCTGCGCTGGATCTGCACTATGCACCTGCACTACATGCATCTGCATTACACATAAATGCTTGAGCCATCCACTTGCACATCCACTTGCCTTGATGATTTTATGCTTAGTCACTAAAGAAAGTGCAACTTGCACATTTCGCGCCTGACAATTCAACATAGCTTTGAAGACTCACTCACATAGGGACACATGCTAATCTCTCATTGGACCTCCCTCTACACTTGAGTGTATGCTTCAACTTGTGAGACAACTTCTGAAATTAACCATGGTTACACCGCTAGTTTTCTTCAACTCCAAGGAAGGAATCACCTCAATTGAAGACTATATATATAAAGGCCTCACTCCTTCACTTGGAAATATATCACAATCTATAAGTTAGATTCAAATTTCAATAGTCATAGTTAGTTTCTATTTTGTATGAAGGAAAGGAAGCAATTGACAAATCCTCCTTTACCTCAATTCGTAGTATTTACTAAGTGCTGAGTAGTTGATGCAACTGCATTTCTAGGGAAATTCATGCAAAGAGCTTCAATTTGTGTAATCTTATCTTGTTGTTTCTCTTTTGTGATTTAAATTATATAAACATGATCTATTCAGTCTATATATACCTTGCAATGTCTATCATGAGCTAAATCTCTCTTAGTTGGAATGTTCTAACCATTTAATGAGCTTTTAAGTAAGTTTGATGCATGTATATGATGTTTGCACTTTAGTTATTGCTTGATAATTCTTTCAACACTTATTTTGAGATTTATCACCTAGAGTAAGTAGATTTGTAAAAGCAGACATGGTTTACAATTAAGAACTCAAGAACTAATATGGGTAAGTGTTTTACATAAAGGAAACTTTGTTAAACCCATGCTAAGTCCTAGACCTAGGATAGCATAGTCCATAGGGTGACACTGTGGGTACTTTATAAAGACAAGAGTGAACTTATTTAGCATCTTAGACATAAGAGCTTGTAATGAAACTCTGAAGACAGTGACTGAAAGGCACATTACAAATGCAACAACATTCAGTGCACCTACATCACATACTGCATTGATCACTTGAAAGTGAATTACTTGGGGAAGACATTCCAACTAGCTTTTCTTTATTGCATCACCACTACTTGCATATTGCTTTACATTACTTGATTGTGATATACACCACCTCCAGCTATAATTGTTATTTGGTTACTCTACACTAATTACATTGTATTGAACTTAAGAGAGTTACAACAATCCTTGTGGGTTCGATCTTATATACTACTTGTTAGAGACTGTGTATACTTGCACATGCTTTTCTCACACCAACGCCCCTCACTCCTTCTACAACGTCACCCTTGGGAGCAATCTCCTCGGCAGTAGTGTCATTGCTGGGGGCTGGAAGATCAAGAGAGACCGAGAGCTCATTTGTTGAGACTTCAGCAACATCATGAACCTCCGCATCCTCAGGATCCACTCGGGTGAGGGCTGCTCATAAGATGCCTAAAAGTTCCCCCATTCCTCGGTGACCCGCATTAGTGATGCACGACTTGTGTCAAGGTCCATCTTCAGGCCAGGCCGTAGGGGAAGGAGTTAAGCGAGAGGAGCAGAGCTGTGATGGAAGAGTTGAGTGATGGTTGAAGAGTTGAAAGCTATTTTCCATTATTTTCCACTCAGTGATACACCCGGTGAGATTTTCACTATTTTCCAAATAGTTTACACCCTTTCACACTTCACACAAGTTGAAAGATCTTGGTAGTTTTATTCTCACAACTCTACCTACTGTATACTTTACTAATAGACTTCTTCAAAGCTATTAGACTGCTTTTAACACAAAGCACTCACTTCTCAAGTCCTACAGCAACACATGCTACTTAAGAAGGTTCCCTATTTAAGTTTCTCTTGATTACAAAGGGTTTTGGAATTACTTAGAGTTTGGTTGACTCAAATAGAATATTCATGAATGTAATACAATACAAGACTTAAAACATACTCAGAGATTAGGTGAATCCCTTCTGATTTAGTGCAGCTGAGTATGGAAGAGAGAAAACTTGAATAGGTGAGAAGGGTTGTATCTCAGAAATTTAATCCACTCTCTTGAAGATCAATGGAGACCAGAGTAGTTGTTATATAGACTTGATGTTTCATATTAACTGCTGGTCCAAGAATTATAGTCGTTGCATCAACAACTAGCCGTTTATAGCCGTTTGAATACGCTCCACTTGTCCTTTTCCGCACTCTGCAGAAACAGGTTGTTTCCAGCTGTCATCACCCTTCTCACAGTGACTCTTCTCACAGTGACTCTTCTCATGACTTTATAGTTTGAAGATGATGCTTCTCAAGATGAATCTTCTCATGTTGATGCAGTTCTTAGGATGTTGACTCTTCTTGTCATGACCCTTCTCAGGCCCATGACTCTTCTTTAACATGATTCTTATGATCATGACCCTTCTTGGGATCATGACTCTTCTTAGCTTGATATTGCATTCTATCTTCTTCAATTTTCTCATGATAAATCTTCTCATGTAGAATTCTTCCAAGATTACCAAAGGTTCTTGATCTTAATTCTTTATACTTGAGAAGCTTCCCTTTCTTAGAATAGTGTAGGCAATGATTCTTTTCTGTTTTCTCTTAGAATAATGCTTCTTATAAGCAAGTATCTTGTTGAGATTGATTGTGTTATCCTGTCCTTATGAAACACTCAACAAGAAGCATTATTAATACATATGATCAGAAACCTTAAGCTTCTCATCATTGAGGTTTGGTGACATCAAAACATTCATTAGGGATTTTGCCTCAACAATATCCCCCTTTTTGATGTTTTGACAAACTCAATTGAGATGGATTAAGTTTTCTGATTTTGTTTGAAAAATTTCTAAAGGCATTTTTCTTTTTAACTCCCCCTGAATTTATGCTTGTTAGATTAATGTCTTTAAGTTATGTTCAATATTTGCATAAATCACACAAGAAAACATAATCAAGAACATTCATTCAATTCATCAACAAAATCATTGGAATGATTACATTTCAGGTATGTTCTTGAGGCCTAGAATTCAAACAAACAGATAATGAGAAGATTACTTCTCACAAAACAAAAGTGCCTAATTGCACAGATATTTGCTAATACAAAGCATCAAAACATATCCTAAGACCAGAAACTTAATCTAGACTCTTCTCCCCCTTTTGTCACACATCAGAAAGGTGGAGGTAGACAGAGGAAAAGATTAAGATAGCTTCTCCCCCTTAATCTAGACTCTTCTCCCCCTTTTACAACAATCAATTATACAACCATAACTTACCCGATCAACCCAGAAGTCGTTAAGAAAATGTGATCCGTATGTGGGCGATACAGAACCATCATCCAGTTGACCAAGAATAGGGAATGTGGAAGGAGGAGCAACCTCCTCATGTGCAGCTGCAGCTCAACTAGAAGGAACATCCTGCTGATCCCCTGCATCAACATCAGCAGCAAAATGAACTTCTGGACCAGCAAGATCAGCTACCAGATGTTGAGCATCACGCTCAATGTCATATCATCATGTACATCTGGGGCCGGGTGCTCATACCTACCCCTACCAGCAGCAACATCATGTGACTCCTCCCTCCTTCTACGGTTTGAAGCCGTATGAGGTGGCCTACCATCCCGAGGCTCCTGAGAATGACCACCTCATACCCTTGGCATAATGAAACAATAAATAACAAACAAATTATTTAACACATCAAATTAAAACAACTAAATAAAAACAACAAATTAAAACACAAAACAACACATAACAACTACTGTCAAACGACGGTTCGGACACCCCTAACCGAACCTGTTCGGATTGTCCCATCTGAACGGGGTGTTTTTTGTTTTTGAAAAAACAACGTCCAGACCCCCCTATCTGATCATGTTCGTAGGGTCCTATCCGAACGTCTTCTACCTCAAATCAGTTCGGACACGCGGAAATTTGAGAATAAAAACGCAATGATAGTCAAAGGGGGATGGTTACCTTAAAACGAAATAAACGAGGAGAGACTGAGAGGAGGCGAACAAACTCTTCGAGACAGTGACTGGATGAGATGAGTGAGAGGGAGAGAGAGGGAGTTCGGTTGGAGAGGGGAGATTCAATTAGGGTTCGGATGGGAGAAATGTGAGGGGTGTGAAGGGTTTAGGGAGGGAGTGTTTGGTTTTTTGGTATTTTTAATTTAGGGGTAGTTTGGGAATATTGGGGGGTTATGGGGTGTGTGTTGAGTAGGAGGGGGTGTGGGTAAAGCAATTCCCTTCAGATATAAACTTTTAATGGACCTATTCATGGCTCGCATATAGGCCTAATGTCTGGGCCAATTTTTACGCATGCAACCAAACCACCTGATACATCGTTAATTGCACCCCCTCCTTTTGTTACCTTTCGGAGCAAGGATCCTGCAGGTGATCCCGAGGAATTTGAGGATGCCTCTGACCAGAATGCTTCTCGGAATGAGGACTCTGACATGGAATATGTGGAGGAAACCCCACAGGTTTTATATTTGGTTTTTTGGTAGTTATTTCCTTTCAACCAAATTGCTATTAAATGTTAGCTCAAGCTAGAGTTTTGGCTTGAAATTTCGGTGGAGCGGCCTAACTGTTGGTTTTTGGTAATGAATAAAAACCTTAACTAACACTCTCGGAATAACCTATAGAATAACTGTCCTAACAACTTAACTACCACAAACATTTACATGTGGTTAAGTGTGTTAGAAAGTGTGTTCTACACGGTTTATTCAGTTAGGAGTTTGTTAGCCCTACCTAACTAACTCCTAACTGACATGTCCACTTTAGTGTGCCTAATTGTGTACATAGTGTATATATATTGATACATCAGTTGTAAATAAAAGCATATACAGAAATAATAGAATCAAGCAAGTTTACTTTTACATTTGAGTTTTCTATTCTACAAATTTCCTAAGTTCTATACTCCCTGTAACGTTAGCTCCTTAGGCCATCTTCAAGTTCTTGAAGTGCTGGGTTCATTAATTAGGAGAATTGGTACCTCGCAAGCAAAGAAGAAGGGTTAATTTCAGTTAAGGAACTGAAATCAATAGTGCAAGAAGGAGAAAACAGAGAGTGAAAGAAAGAGGGAATACCTTCTGTATTCAAGTGGTTCTTGTGATTGTTCAAGTGGTTGAACACATCAAGACTCACATCCAGCATTGATTACCCAGAACAAACAGAACAACAAGTTAGGGTTTGTGTTTGGGTGAATCTGAGAAAGAGAAACAAAGAAGAGAGTGAAGGATTTGACTACCTTCTTTCAAGATTCTTTGTTGTAGAAGTGATTTCACTATGTGAAATCACTTGTGTTGAAACCCAGTTCGAGATCAAAGCACATTCAGTAAAAGAAAAAGGAAAGATAGATTAGGGTTTGCAAATACTAAGAGATCTAAGAGGGAAATCACATAAGGCGTTGTGATTTACCTTTGATTGAAGTATTTGAACCATAATCATCAAGTACTGTACCTAAAATCAAACATTGAAAGTTAGGTTAGAAACCCTAATTGTGTTCAAGTAAAATTTCAGTAAATCAGACACAAGAAAGGTGATCTAAGTTATGGTTTACCTTCGGTTGAGCTTTGATTGTGAAAATCAGAGCACAAGTTGAAAGATCTCACTGAGCGAAGTATCGCGAAGTTAGAAGTGAAGAAACCGAAGCTTCAGGTGGTCTTGCTCAGAACAAATCAAAGGGGTTGTTCCATCATTGCAATATCATCATCATTAGTAGTGTTTGAACACTAGTTGCAGCTTCAATCACCATTGAAGGTGAGAGCTGCAAGCTAGGGTTCTAAGAGAGAACCGGAGAAGAAGAAGAGAGAAGAGCGAAGAGAGAAGCGGCGCGAGTGATCAAGATCTGCGTTTCACTTCTTGATTCGCTTATATACATCGGGTCAGGTTTCAACCCGCACTTCTCTAATTGGGCCGGGTCTTGGGTGCGCAAGACCCACCAAAAACAATTGTTTGAAGGAGTTGTTTACTTCATTGGGTTGGGCTGCAGCATAGCTGGGCTTGCTACTCACACCCCCTCTATTGTTAATAGCACTTGCAAGGCAAAATTGTGAAAAAATTCAATACTAACACGAATTTATACATCAATGTTAAACAGTTTGTGGATATTCACAAGCCGGATATTATTGTTGTTATGGACCCTAGAATTGATCCTAGTTGAATAAAACCTTTTGGTTATTGGGTTATGACGGTTATTGTTATTCCCTAGTGAATGGATTCGCCGGGGGGATTATTGTGACTTGGAAAGTGAATGATATTCAACTTAGAGTTCTGACTACTACTATTCAATTTATTCATCTTGAAGTGGTTATTGGGTATCTGACTGCTGTTTATGAAGAGCTGGAAGAACTTAAAGTTATTACAGACTCTATGGATGGGGATTGGATGTTAGCTGGTGATTTTAATGACATAACAGCTGCCTGTGAGAAGAAAGGGGGTGGTCAGCTTATGGATCTAGGAGTTGTTGGTACTAAGTATACTTGGCGCGCGTGGTCAGTTCTACCATGGAAGGGACTAGAGAGCATGTTTTTGAAAGGTTAGATAAAGCTCTATGTAATGATGAGTGGAGATTGCGGTTTCCTGATGCTTTTGTTAAGGTTCTCCCTCGTGTTGATTATTCAGATCATCATCCTATTTTAATTTGTCCGAGGGGGTATTTTAATTTGCTAAAGAAATAAAACATACAAAGAGTACTATCATGATCTTTTTTTTTACTCAAGAAGACTACCGTGATCTTAGAAACAGTAGCACTAGAAAACTTAGGACTCACAAACATGTCTCATATCCCAAAAGTAGTTAGAGGTTGAGCAAACAAACATACATCTCCTTGAGAAAAACACTATCTCAGATTGCTCAAAACTCACAGAGGAAACTAAGTACAAAATCTTGCAAAGTGACGAATGATTTCCTGCCTTGGCATATATAGGCCACAGGGCTCAGGAAGCGAACCGACGCATCCCATCAATGCGCAGCCCTTGGGAGCCGTTCTGACATTATGGCAAACAGCCTCGGTTCCACGAGCGTCACCTCGATTTACCCAAACGTCGCACCATTCACATATTGACACGTGGCACACCACCATTCCAGACTCAACCTTCAGAACGCCTTGCAATTCAAGCTGAGGTTGACCTCATTCTTGGGTCGACCTCGACTTGGGGGCCACTGTTCCGGCCTGGGCCTAACCTTGCATGAAGCTGGGCAGGCTCAATACAGCGCTGGCTCCGGCCTAATACCCACTCCATCAGGAAGTACCTCCCTGGACGGTCCAGATCAAGGCGCTCCAATCTGACGGCTCAGAGACGGCACCCGCGTTTATAAATAACACTGCACCCCTACAAGATCAGGTACTCTTTCATTTCTCGCATACCTCTCCACTTCTCTTGCTGACTTAGGCATCAGAGTGCCTGCAGGTACCACCCCCTCGGCGAGCTCAATCTCGGCATCCCCGATCTCAACCTCGACAGACTTTTCTCGCATCCGAGCCATCACAAATCCATCCGAGGTATTACAGCTGGTTACCCCGGGTCAATCTCCTTCCCGACCCAGGTACGAACAGTTGTTTTTCTACTTTTGTGGTGTGGCCAAGAGCCCTAAGGAGCATGGAGATGAAATATTTTGTGTCTTTGACTTGTTTTAATGGTGCTGAGTTATTGTTTATGCTTTGAAACTTTTGGAGAGAGTTGTATTAGAAATAAGGAGTTATTATTGACTCTAAGGAAATAAAACACTTAGAGGAGATGAAATTATTGTATTCCTAAATCAAGTGGAGCCTTGCTCAACTAAGCATTGTGATATGAAGTCGTAGGAGGATATAACCTTAGTTGCTTATAATTTAAGGGTATATATATATATATATATATATATATATATATATATATATATATATATATATATATATATATATCCCGTAATTTTGGAGAAATTATGGTTTTTAGGTAGGTAATTAGTTTGAATCTCAAGATGATTGTAGAAATTAGTTCATGCTTTTTTACTAGAAAAGTATAACTAAGTTAAGGAATCAATGCTTATGTGATAAGAAGAAATTAAAATGTGGATATCTTGTTGGAGTTCACGGATATTAGAAATTAGGTGTAAGTGTATGAAATTGATCACGTAATTGGAAATGAAAGAAATTAGTACAAAGACTTGATGAATAAAAGTTTTAAGTGAGCAAGGAATACAAATTTATTCAAATAAAAAAATTAGGGGTTTAATAGTTCATCTTAGTTAAAGTAAGAGATTTGTGTTTAGAGATCCAAAATAAGTTCCATTAGTAAGCATAAAGCTCCTAGCTTAGACTTAATGTGGATTAGACTCTTTTATATTTCATGTTTCTAAGTTGAAATTGAAGATGTTTAAACAAATGAAGATATAGACTCAATAGTATTTCAGATTCCCTAAATAGTAATATTATCTATTCTTCAAGATGTTTAGTAGTGATGAGATAATTTACCAAGTTGGTTTTCGTTGACCCCATATATCTTTAAGATAGATTGATTAAGAGATTGAATTATTCGAGCTAGGGATCTAAGAATAGTTCTTGACTGATGATTGAAGTTTGGATTTGGATAGGATAAGTTTGGTTAAGTATGAACACTGAACTATATATTATGGATTTTCGAAAGTGTGAGTTGTTCTTTGAAAATAATTTGAACGTGGACAAATATTTTGGAAAACTCATATTTCGAAAACTCACAAAACTATATATTTCATGTTCCTAAGTTGAATTTGGAAGACTGGTATTTAGTGTTGACTTTCCCCCTATGAGGACATTGTGTGCTATGGCCTTTGTGGACTTATATATGTGCTTGTTCTATATATGTCTTGAATATGTATATATGAAGGTGTATGACTGAGATGTCTGATGGGATATGGGGTTATTTCGAGGTATGTTAGGTAAGGCATACATAGCTATATATGATCGTTTGTGGGATTAAGAAAATCTTTTCGAAAAAGAAACCTAAAGGAATTGTTATAAAAGCTTACATGGCACTTGAATCAGATTGTGAAAAAGGGGTTAGAGTTATGACTTAAGGAATGAAAAACAAATGGAAAATATTTGTGAAAGAATAAGAATGTTTTTGAGAGACTGTAGTCATGATGAGTTAATATTTTGTCAAATTATGACTTTTTCAACAAATATAGATTTATTTCAAGAAGTGAGAAAGGTAAAAAGTTAGGGAGGTTAGAGTGAGATTTTGTGAGAGACTTTAAAAGGAAATTTGTTGGTGGGGACTTGAGAAGCTATTTTGGAGGTTAGTATGGGAGAGAGATACTTACGGAGTTTGTATATGGTTGAATTGAAAAGGAAAGGTTTGTACAGGCTTTATAAGCATTAATTAAATGATAAATGCATGTTGTGATGGTTTGTTCTAGTTTGTGTATGTGGTGCCAAGATGTTTGTTTTGGTGTTTAGTCATTATTCTTGATCCATGTGATGATTGATTGAATAATGTTTGGTGTGGTGAAATTATGCCAGAGATGTTGATGTATAATCATGCATACATAGGCGATGTTGTTCTTAATTGGACCTCACAAAAATGGCGGTGTTGTTCTTTATTGGACCTCACAAACCCCTACGGGGGAGTGATATTTCGGAATCATGTGCATTGACATATAGACATTGCATTAGGATATATGGAGTTGTGTGGTGTGTTAATGGTGTTGAGCTGTCAGAATGTTGTTTGAAACTTGTAGTATTATGCTTAGGTGAATTGGCTATGTATATGTGAGTTGTTGTATATCTAAAAGATGACCCTTGTTTGTGGTTCTCCAATGAAATGGATGTCGAGACAATTATTGGAGGATCATATATAGTTTAGTTTTTCAAAGAAAAAATTGCAGTGGTTGGTGTCCTTCCTTAGTGGAGTACTGATGGACTCATCGAGGTCCCAAACCGAAAGTTGAGGATAGAATAGTTCATCAGCGTAGGCGTTTTCTTTTTCGTCGTTTTGATAAATTTTTCAAGTGTATGATTCTTGAGCGGATCTTGGTATGGGCATTTGACAGACATGTATAGTAGAGATAGTCAGTCCTAGATTGGACAAATTTTTATTTTAAACACATTTTGTCTTTGCATTGTACACATTTTTGAAAACAGGTACCATATTGGTGCGGGGAAATAAACCCATGCATGTCATATTTTGGTTCTAATTCTCGTATCATATTAAGAGAGACATCATGTTTGAAAATCTTTGCAATACTCTGATTGTTCAGAAAGCATGAAGAGTACTTTTCCAAAATGATTTCATATTAAGAGTTGAGTTGACGTAATAATGCTCCGAAAATTGGGGTGTAACAGAAATCTTCTTAGGGTTGCTCTTGCCTAGAACCATATCGTAACCTACAAAGAGGGAGTTCACTCAGCAAATTCATCACTGACCTTCATGTATATCTCTACTCGAGACCAAACCGAGGTCCAGACTCTAAGGGAATCCCCAAGAGAAAATTTGAAGTAATGAAAACTCCCTCCTCCTAAGAAAAACCTCGCTAGAAAAAGGAAGATCTCGCTATAAGAGAATCGACCGACGTCTAGAAGAGAAAACTAGAATGAGTGGCCAAAGGAGGGAGACAATAAGAGTAAGGAAGTAAAAAAGAATACCTAGTCAAAAGAGAATACTTGATCGCAGCAGAGAGAACCTCGAAGGATATCGGCTTCAAAATCAATGTCAGACACTTGATATGGCAGAAACGTACACATGAGAAAAGTATGCATCTATTTATAGTAAGAGGATGCAAACGAAGCGATAGTATCCCAAGCGATGCAACTCTAAAACAGTCATAGTGACACACTGGAACATCTCGGCCATCATTCAACGCTCATCTCACAACCATTGCAACAACGACTTGGAGCGAGCTAGCTTCTCAGCTTGGTGGACATCTCAACCCTCAGCTCGACCAAGATCTGCAGTAGTATTGTTCAATATCTATATATTCTACATTGAGATTCATATATTTTATTTCACAATAGTGAGTATTGTAAATAACCATGATTAAAATATTTATACACTTCCACAAACTTTGCTGAAAGAAATTTATAAATGTCATGTAATGGAAAACGAGAAAGAGAATCTGTAATATCACTTTCAACTTGAGAATGGTGCATTTTTCTTTCAACTCTCCTTCTTTTCTTTTTCCATTATCCATTCTCAGTTTTCAGTTGCTTTCTTATTTTCCTTTTTCATTCACTCGGTTTTATCAATTTATCAATAAATGACCAAACTAATAATGCACCATCTTATTATAACTGTCCCCAATAAATGACCAAACTAATAATGCACCATCTTATTATAACTGTCCCCAACAAATGACCAAGCTAATAATGGACCCTGTTATAATCACTGCAATTCATCTGAGTGTGCCTTCTTTTCACCAAGGAATGGTTTGAACATCATTAGTATTCCAAGTCCTTCAACTAAATTTAAGAATAAAAATACCAAATGGGTGCCTGCAATTAAATGTGCAACAGTAAGGTACGAGTAATATAGCTACCAAATGAACAACTAGTGACAGACCTACATTGCAATAAGGGTGTGCAAGTGCATCCCTCATTTTTTAAAAAAAAAAGTAAAAATAGGTTTAATTATTATGTAGGTTTGCCAATGAAAATTTGACTCAGCTGGTAAGGAGTTGACTCATGGTGTGAGTTCAACTCTTGTTGCCATCATGAGGGTCTCTTTGGTGATTGATCTGTAAATACATTTGTTAGCACTCAAAGAGTGATCTATAGGCCTCCCTGACCCTGATGAGCCCCCGGAGCCTACCTCAGCTAAACTTTTTGTAACCAAAAAAGATTTTGTAGGTCTCTGAATCATTTAGGAATTTGTAAATAGGTCCCTAAACTAAAAAAATTGTAATCAAGTCCTTATAAACTAATATAATTTGTTCAATTAGGTCCGAGTAATACAGGTAGCAAATAGAAACACAACCGGTGGCGGACCTACATTGCATTAAGGTTGTGCAAGTGTCCTCCACCCAGCAGGAGCGGTTGGAACAAGTGTCCTCCACCCGTCTCATTCATTTCAAAATTGCTTTTTTTCTTCACCCATTGAAGAAATTCATGTATTTTTCCTAATAGTGGACACCTAAAGTGAAATAAAATACTATCTATATTTAAAGTTAGGTACTGTTGACCACTTATAACATAAACAAATTAGTTGAGCTTGAGCAACATACCTGGGATAAAAGAAGCATCTATACGCTTTTGTGACCAAGTTAGTCTGCAATGACAAAAATCATGAGAAGAAGTAAGTTAAAGAAGAGTGACCAACCACCACAAAGTTAAAACAGGTAGCTATAGTTTTGGGTGACGAAAGTCAGAACCGCCGCAAGAGACTCGCCGACGGATAAAACCATCATATCGAAAACCACCGCAATGTCTACTTACCGGTGGTTATAATTGCCGATGTGTCCCACAACCGCCGCAAAAATGAAATCTTTATGTAGTGATTTAGTTATAACAAAATTGTAGTCACAAAGCTTGTGGACTAAAACTTATCCAAATGAAAAATGTGCCAGCTATAAATGGATCGAAATGTAATGAATAATTTCTATCAAAATGTGGGCTAAATTGTAGTTACCTACAACTTTCAATGTAGTCAACAAACTGTCTAGTTTGAAAAGTACGTACCATATCATTCAAACATGTAATTTAGCAACACGTGAATTAGATTAAACTATAATATAGATAATGTTTGAAATGAGTGCATTAATATGCAAGTTTTATAGCAATTTATTATCTATTTAAGGAAGTTAACTACGACAGAAATGTTATTCAGACAAGTTATTAGAGACAAAAATGGTCAAATACACTAATAATATGGTGGGATCCACAGATTTTTTATTTGTTTAACAATTTTAAAAATTGATTAAGTGGATCCCACCGTATTAGTAGTGTATTTTGCCAATATTTTTGTCTCTAATAACTTTTCCAAATAGCATTTTTGTAACTACAATAGTGATATGTCGCAAAAGCTAACTCACCTAATTAGAACTACTTTTGTTCCCTTTTTCTTCTAAGGTGTGTTGTGCGCTCGTGAATCACTATTATCTTTAACTAGTTATAATTATTTGAATTAAAATGTACAATATATATATATATATATATATATATATATATATATATATATATATATATATATTAGTTTGTGAATTGTGAAATATTGTGAACCATTGTGAGACTCTTGATGGGAGAAGATGAAATGCTAGCTAGAGAAAAATGTTCATTTCAATAGATACATTCACATCTTTGAATTGTAGGAAAGTCAAATAAAAGTGTGGGAGTTCACGGGAACACTCACATGGTACCACCTGCAGCAGGGCCAATAGCTTTGAATAAAGACATAGCTGTCATGGAAAGGCCATTAGCAGCCCCCCTTTGGTGTTGTTCCTGTTACCGTAATGAACAACATGTCAAATATGCCACAATTCCATCAAAAGTTAATATCAAGCATCATAAGGAAACTGAAGACAATGAAACTATCCAAAGGCTTACCACTGCTCTGTTTTGTAAAAGGAATAAACCGGTTATGATGGTCATCTATGGTCATAAAAAATATAATCAATACGTTTTAACAGTTAAATGTTAGATAATATATATATATATATATATATATATATATATATATATATATATATATATATATATATATATATATATATATATATATATATATATATTAGTTGTGTATTTAGGGAACAAAAAAAAACTATATACAATAGGATCCAGTCAGTCAGGGAGAGGCCTGAACAAGGACCGAAGAAACAAAATAATACATTACAAGCCAAAAGTAAGAAACAAAAACTCCAAGTGGTAATTCTACAAAACAAAATGCTCCTAAATCCTGGAAATGCATTCCAAGCGGTCCACATAGCACTATAGAATAGGCTATTGCTTGACATAGTCTTTGCCAAGAACCAATTCCATGAATACTATCAAAAATAAGGTCTTCGCGTGGTCAAAAGTCTTACTAGAAAAAATCACTTGGTTTCTACTTTTCCAAATTACTCAGAGAACCGAGTGCCAAATTTCCAACAGACCTCGTCAACCCTTTCTAAGCCTAACCCCAGAGTAGAAAACAGAAAACAGAGTGGGGAGATCAGGCGGGAGCACAACCATCCAACCTAGCCATTTAAATACAAGATACAAAACCTTTCTTGAAAACACACACGACAAGAACAAGTATGACTTAGACTCCAATAACACCCCGCTATGGACACACTCATTGGCACCCAAATCCAAAATAACATGTCTTCAAAATAGGTTAGCTCGAGTTGAGAGCCTATTCTTGAGGACTCGCCAAGCAAAAGCAACAACTCTGCGAGGCGCTAGACTCTTCCACTACTTTCCAAGGGCAGAAATCTCTATATGGTCCCAAGAGGCCGGAGGAGGGGAACTCTGGAGAAGAGGATCATACGCCGATTTAACATAATAAACCCCATCCTCCCAGATCCAACTATCACCAACAGAAGGGAAAACAATCGTGGACAACAAAGTCATAAGATCCACCAGAAGCTTTTCTTCGCAAGTAAAAAACCTTCTTCTGCAAGAGAGCCTCCAGCCCACCCCACCCTCCCACAAAGCCGTAGCCTATTGTACACTACTGCCTTTTTTTTAGAGATGGTGTAGAGTCTCGAGAAAACTACCTTGAGGGAAGCTTCCCCAACCCGTACATCATGCAAAAAATGGATTGACGACCCATTCCCTACCTTCCTAACAACCCCATCCGAGAACGATTTTGAACTCGAATCTAAACCCACCCCCACCCTACATATATCCTTCCACCAAAGAGACGAGTAGTAGGGAGGGCTTTAGGGAATTTAGCTTAAGATTCACTATAACCTCACTTCCATACTTAACTTTGAGGACAAAAATCGAGAGGGAATTGCCCCCCGCGAAAACCTCTACCTCCACTTACCAAGTAGGGAAGAGTTAACAGACAGAGGTTTTTTTAACCCTAACCCACTTTATTTTTTCAGTTTATAAACCTCAGACCACTTCACCCACGAGATTTTGTTCCCCATGCGAACCCCACCTCATAAGAAGTATCACTAGATTCTCACCACCATCTTCCACACTTTAATCGACATCTTGAGGAACGACATCTAGAAGAGTGGGATATTATTAAGGATAAAGTTAATCAGAACAATATCCCCCCTAAACTCATGTACTTATTACCCCACCCATTTAGCCTCCACCTGAGGATATCTATCAAAGACTGCCAAGTGGAAACACGTATGAAGCTCGAATCCACTGATAGATCAAGGTACTTAAAAGGCAGGGTACCAATTCTACAATCGAGAAAGCCCACTGCCAACTCTAAGAAAGGGGTGGGAACATTTACACCCATAAGAAAGCTCCTCCAGAAGTTTATTTTAAGACTGGAGACCAATTCAAAACTTCTCAACACAGACTTCGAAGTCCATAGGTTAGCTGTTGTAGTCATCCTAATGAGGAGGGTATCATCTGCATACTAGAGATGAGAAATATCCACTTGAGGGGAACCTAACTTGAAGCCAACAAACATCTTCCTTTCTATTGCTGACCGGACCAAACCCCCCAGCCCCTTAACTACCAAAAGAATAAGGAAAGGGGAAAGCGGGTCACCTTGTTTAGGTCCCCGAAGGTATTGATTTCCCGTTTAGGTGAGCCGTTGACCCAAAAATTGAGAGACTACTCGTAAAGACACAAGCATGAATCCAATCTTTCTACTTCAGGTAAAAACCAAGCCTCCTCAACATATAGTCCAAGAAAACCCAGTCACTGAGTCATGTGCTTTTTCAAAATTCTCTTTGAAAACCAAACACTCTCTCCTAACTTTCTTTGCATAGTCTAGCACCTCATTCACCACCACCACCCCATCGGCAAGGTCTCTCCCTCGGATGGAAGTTGATTGGTTTATAGCTACCAAGCTATCAATGACCTTTCCTAGTCGCGTCGTCACCACGTTGGTGACTAGCTTATTTAAGAAACCTAGCAATGAAATCGGCCTAAAATCCCCATGAGACATTAGGTAGTCAACCTTCAAGTCTAAAGTAAGAAAGTATGAAGTGAAACCCTTTGGAATACTAGAATGTAAATGGAATTCTCTGAAGAAAAATTCCCCGTTTCTCCTTTTAACAATTGCCAATATGCTTTTATGAAGGAGAAATTAAAACCATCTAGACCTGGGCTTTTATTCCCCTCACATAAGCGGGAAACATCCTCAATCTCCGAATCTGAGAATGGGGCAGTCAAATCAACATTCTGGGATGGGGAAACTTGCGGAAAAGCCATGCCATCCAGAAGAAGACGATGACAAAACACCCTCGAGTAATGGTCTGAAAAGTATCGAACAACCTCACTCCTAACACCTTCAACCCCTTCAATCGATCTGTCCTCCACACACAGCGCACAAACAAGATTCGTCCGGCCAGGTAAATGCCTTTATAGGTGCATGGAAATAAGGCGAATTAGCGTCCCCTTCCTTTAACCAGCGCGACTTGGAGCGGTGAAAAGCTAAAGTCTCTTTACTTTTGAGGAGTTCCCACATCAAGCCAAAATCCCTCCTTTGAAGGGAGCGTTCTTCCACAGAGAGCCCCATGTCTCCCTTTTGAGATCTGCAACATTAGTTTCCTCGACCAACAAGTCAAAACCTTTTCTTAATTGATTATACTACACTATGAGATTGATGACTCGACTTCACTTTAATTGAAACCCTTATTATTACAAAGAAGTGTTAAAAAAATAGGAGCACTTACAGACACAATATTCTTCAGAATGGAAGCAATACATATCACTATATATAGAGTGATGCCTGTTAACATTGCTATGAAGGGGTAACTTTGTAAAAGTGGTATGGAAAAAATCTGCATCCAGGACATGTATCAGATAAAAAGTTATGAAATACAAAATTGCAAGAATTGCAAAAACTAGAAGAAAACTAACCCCTAAGATTCGGGCAAAATTTATAGGTCCAAAAGCTTTTTCCATATATGGGTATCCGGCAAGCTGGTAGATCAAAAGTGCAAGACCTGATAATTTTCATAAGTTAGTAATTAGCATAAACATCTTTCAATCAACAAGAATAAAATATATAGGTTTCAAAAGTGCACCTGAAATTGCAAGAACATTACCAACATCATCAGTTGTAAAGTTTAGACCTCCTAGCCTTGGAGGACTGACAGCCCATAATGAAAAAACCTATATAGAAACATCATATATTAAATGACATGCATATTCTATATTTAATTTCATTAACTAGCTAGAAATGTTACCTCTTGATAAGCAATATCATGAAGTGAGAAAACACAATAAGCAATGATAGATGACATTAGAGGCCAATTCATGTAGATACTTTCATTCTTTTTAATTTCTTTCTCAATCCTCTTGCTGCCATTTTCTAAAGCTTCAACATTATCTATAGGCTCAATGTTACCTTTGTGATTGTGAAGTGTTTCCTGCACTCATTTTAAACAATTGTTTTGATGAGAGAGACAAATTACAAAATTAGATAAACAGTTTTTATTTGTTAAACCAATGTATCTCCTGTGTGCGCAACTGTAGAAACTAATTCCCCAAAGTACTGCATGTGAGATCCATTTAAGGGTTGACCTCTCCCACCAGATATGTTTCCATACATACCAACTGGGATCGAACCCGACCAAATTAAAATGGTTAAGGAGCCAAATATCTATCACTACAGCTATATCATGTTGGTTAGATAACCGGTTAGGACATTATCAACTGTCATCATAAAAGTGCGGAAGTAAAATATATAAATCATAAAAGAAGACAAAAAATCAAACATCTGTAATTAATGAGGATATATGCTATAATGTAAGATACATACAGGAATCCAAATACAGAAAATAGCTGCTACAACTGAAAGTCCTGATATTATAAAGCATGGCAAGGAATATGGAAACCTGTAGAATGATTGGAGAAACTAGTAGAATTAGAAACTCAAGTTGGGAGCCAAATTTGAACCCATAGGTGTTGTACTATAATAAACAAGAGGGAAAAGTCCACTAACTTATCCCAAAATGAGCCCTTTGAAAATATATGTGGGTATTTCTCTACTGGCTGCAATAAGAATACCACAAAAGTATTAGTAGAAACAAGAGATGAATGAATGTGACCAATATCTACACATATACTCAAAAGGTGCAAAATACGAATTTGAATGTAATTAACCAAAATATCCAGGTGTTCAAATCTACATGTAAGTAAGCACTTGAATATCATACTTAACGACGTTCAAATTTGTGGTTAATTACATCTATTGAATGATTAATGAATTTCAACACCTGTTATATCCATTAACCAATCTATCCATTAAACAAAATTAACCACATATTTGAACTCTGTTAACCAAACATATTCTAAATTTTGGATAACTCTATTTCGGTTCAGGTAATGGATTTAAAAAAAATTTCCTTTATAATTCTTAGTGGAATACAAAAAGCATCAGCCTTTTTTCATTATACCCAAAGTCCTTTAGAAACAAGTCATATAATGTCCTTCACAAGGAAAAAAAATCAAAAATAGTACCTGAGCCAAATAGCCTCCTAATGCTGGGCCAATGATTAAACCCATGCCCCATGATGCACTAACCTAAAATCATGTCACACTTTAAATTATTATAATGTAACTGCAAAGAATTGGTAGAATATATATATATATATATATATATATATATATATATATATATATATATATATATATATATATATATATATATAAAAAGTTGGTAATTACAAACATACTGTAGAAAGTCCTAAAGCTTGGTGCTCTTCTCTGAAAAGTTCAGTAGCATAGGCCTATTAAAAACACGAGTTTGTCAAATACACATAGCTTGTGTAGCACATACACACATGTTGAAGTCGTGTCCAATACACATAGCTTGCGTGACGAAATATCGACTGAATTTCTAATGAGATTGAACACGTATCCAAGTATTCACACTCAAAAGTCTTTGGGTATGTTTGGATGGAGGGTTTAGGAGGGGAAGGGAGGGGAGGATTTGATTTTCAATTCCAAATTGAGGAAGCTATAAAATGTTTTTAAGCAAAAATGAAATATCATTAAGAATGTTTTATCATTATCTATCATGTTATTCTTTCAAATTTTTAAAATATCAAATAGATATTAAAATATAGACCAAGCCCTCCAAAACCCTCCCAAATTCCCCTCCCAAACATACCCTTAGTGTTGTAGATGAAACATTAAAATGGTACCTTTAATGGTCCGAAAGCACCATTTAAACTTCCCAGAAGAAATCTAGTGATAACAGCCATCCAAAAATTTGTACTAACGCCAAACAATGTGTTGAAAATGATACTGAAGTCATGTAAGCATATATTATAAGCCAGATACATAAATTATTAAATTAAACTTAAATTGCAATTTTTTTTTTTATAATAGGAATCAAAGAGAATATACTTACATTATGAAAATCCCAAAAACTATAACAGGTTTTCGACCATAGCGATCAGAAACCATTCCCCATAAAATAGATGTAAGAACTCTGCCAAGCATGAATGAAGATCCTACAGCATTTTTTATCATCATCAACAGAGAATATATAAAAATGATAGAAAACTTCAAAGAATGGAAACATTAAAAATATCTTACCCACATAACCAGCATAGTAACTAATATCAGCTTCTGTTTCTGCAATATTGAAATCCCTTACCTAAAAATAAATGTAACTTTATTGAGGATCAATATTTGATTTTTTAGTACTTTCACAACAAATGAGAAAACATTAGAAAAAGCAAAAAAAAAAAACATCTAAAAATGGATAAACTCACCATGAAATAAAGGAATGGAAAGAGAGATGATATAGGCAGTGCTGAAAATGAGAGAAAAGAAGGACATTAATTAGAGACATAGAAAACAATACTATGATCTTAAGAAACATGTAGTTTAGTTTAGTAGTTACCTATAGATAACACTATCATCCATATAACAAAAAGATTTGTAATGGAAACACCACGGTTAACCTCTTTGGCTTGTTCTACTTTACAACCAGGGCAATTCTCATAGTACTTCTTCTCCAACAGTGCCTCTCTCATATCTTCCTCCCCCATCTTTCTAACACAACTCCACTTCTTCCTTTTTTCTATATCAATTTATATATACAACATAAAAGAAAATATTGATCAGAAAGAGATGTATATCAAATAGTCACTCTTTGTTTTTGAAGTGAAAAACTAGATAGAGGTTGAGCAAATTAAAAAAAAAAAACATACATCTTAAATGGGTTTAATGAAAAATGAACAACCCAAGGCCTAGTCTAGTAGCTCACACTTTATAATATATGTCATGATGGTTTGGTTTGGTGGGTCTTAAAATTTCATATTTTACTTGTTACATTATTTCTTATCTCACAAATAATAGAAGGGTGAATTTTATAAAAATTTATGAATATATATTAAAAATATTAAACTTTAAATTTAATAAAATTAAATCATTAAAATGAGACAATTGAAGGACCAAAAGTCCAATTAAAAAAATATATGAACCAAATTTAGCAAATTGATAATTCAAAATAAAATAAAATAAAATAAACAGAATCGTCAAACTTAGAAAATAACTTGTAATATCCCTAATAAATAATATAGAGAAGTGCTAACAAAAAGAGAAGTGCTCCATCTTGAATAAATCTTTTGACTATTCAAAAAAAAATGCTAACAACACTCTCTCAATTGACACTCTCATAAACACTAATTCTATAATTGGCTACAATTTATATGGGTTCAACCATTCTGAAAATAAGACCCATTAATTTAGTGGAACCCACGTGAATTTTAACCAATCATAGTGTTGGAGAGAGAGTGATAAAGAGAGTGATTTTAGCATTTTTCTATAATATAAGGGAACCTTTGATTTTGAATGATATTGTTATGAGCAACATTGCACACCTCAAAGTAAAACTATTATACAAGACCGGTGGGATCCTGGGAAGGTCGCTCAAGTAGGAAAAAACTAACAAGAAAATATGAATTACAGTTTGTGAAGTTAAGCAATGCAGATGCAACATCATGTCATGTTTTAGAAAATAAATAGGAATTTAAAAAAAAAAAACTAGAGTAGGATGTGTCTATAAAAAAAGGCTTAAATATATGTTACCCCTCGCAAATATACCAATTATCCATTTACCCTCATGTAAAAACAAAACTTTTAAAAAAGCAAATATAAATTATTTCTAATTACCTCCCTGTTGTTAGATTTTATTACAGCGTTAAGTGTAAATATATGTTACCCCCTGCAAATATGTTCATTATCCATTTACCCCCTGCGTAAATATATGTTACCCTCTGCAAAAATCCTCATTATCCATTTACCCCCTGCAAATACGCTCATTATCCATTTACCACACTGCAAATAATAAGTATTTCAACATACACTTAAAGTTGTTAACAAAATCTAACAGCAGGAGGTAACTAGAAATAATTTATAAGACTAAAAAGAAAGAATGAAAATAAGATTCCAAAGGATTAAAAGGGTATCCACGAGGGACACGTGAAAGAATATTCAATGTAAGGCGGAAGTAGATGGGGACGTTGAGAGAACTCCAAGTAGCGTGTCAGGAGCACGACCACCCACATACATGTTGTTTAAAACGGCCCTAGGGTTGGTATGAATTGCAAAACTAGAGGTATACCAATTTTTTTTAGATAATCAAATATTCCATTGAAGGGAGTACAATGGGTGTCCAACCCTTGCAATAGAAAATAAAGAGAATGGGGAGGGCCTCCTCAAAACCCCCTGAGCCTAAACCCATTGGGAAAAAAACTCAGATGGGAAAAAAGAGTACCTCATGCCAATAAGCACAACAATGAGCCAAAGACAATTACGACCCATTGTTTCTCCCCTAAATAACCCAATACAAAACATATCAAAGAAAGATAAATGTTGGGACGATCGTGTCATTTATATGCATAAAAAATAAAAATATAAAAGTATAATTTTCCATAAGAATAATATATAATGTCTCTCTTTGTAACTAAAAAACAATATATATATATATATATATATATACATATCGAAGACCTTGGCCTTGGGTTGGTCAGACTAATTTAATAACCAAATAAAATTTTATATATATTACTGTAAATAAAAGTAAAAACATAATTGTTCAAATCATAAAGCTAGTCAAAAAACACTTACATATTTATAATTGTCCCATACGCGACTTCATGTTTTGAAATCGTTGAATGATCAACTCAATGTCAACATTCATGAACACTTCTTTCTCAATATAAGAAACTAGACTATCCTTCATCCATTCATCACTCATTTGATTACGCAACCTAGTCATCACAATCTTCATACCAGAAAATGCTCTTTCAACGGTTGTTGTGGCTACGGGAAAAATCATTGCTAACTTCAACAGAAGATAATCACGTGGATAAACAATATGTCTTCCATTTTCAACCAACAATTCTCTGATAGATCACCAATTCCTTTCAAAGATGCAAAGCAATTCTACTGCCATTTTTAATGTTAATGTTGTAGTTTCTTTAACATGAGCAATACTAAGAAAGCGCTCAACAACACTACCTTTTTTGTTAACATAACGCAAAACAACCGCCATTTGCTCCTAATTGGATATATCACACGACTCATCAACAATAATAGCAAATAATTCATCTCCAAGATCAGTAATAATGGCATTTGTGATTTCCAATGCAACAACATTAACAATCTCCTTTTGAATTGTTGGAGCAGTCAAGCGATTTAGGAGCATTTTTCAATACAACACTATTGATCGATTCATTATTTTCAGCAAGGAAATTTAGAATTTCAAGAAACTTACCTTGGTTATTAGAATCTTCTGATTCATCATGACCACAAAGTGGTAATCCCAACTCTAATAGATGGCGGATGCAAACAATTGAAGTTGTTAAGCGCCTTCAATACACATCACGTAGATTGCTTAGCTATTGCAACTTCAATATGTTGATCTTGATTCATTAAATCTTGGCACTTCATCCAAGCATTATTATGAGCTCCAACATGAGATGAGAGTTTGTCTTTCTTATTCCAAAGCGAGAATCATTGTGTCACAAAAGTATCACCACTAGATTGCTTGCCAACATCGGGCTTGAAAAGATAACAACACAAGCAAAATGCATCATCTTTTTCTATTCTATACTCCAGCCAGTTGCCAAACGAAATCTTGAGGTTTAGGAAAACGAAATACAAGAGCAGAGTAAGAATAAAGATCGAAATAATAACCTGAAGGATGGAAGAAATTTGAAATCGAATCCTAGAGTTGAAGAATGAAGATGGGTGTGAATGGAAGCGTGAAGGAAGGGAACGCGTTACTGAGGAGTTTTTCTGAGTTTTTTGAC
Source organism: Oxytropis ochrocephala (assembly GCA_020916435.1). NCBI lineage: Eukaryota > Viridiplantae > Streptophyta > Magnoliopsida > Fabales > Fabaceae > Oxytropis > Oxytropis ochrocephala. The sequence goes on along the minus strand of CM037088.1, from coordinate 98,629,566 downwards.
AAAGCGTGCGTCAGTTGTGTTGTATTTTTTTGGAGTTTTTTTTTTGGGGTTTTGGGTTGGGCTAAATGAGTTTTGCTGTTTTGGGCTTAATGAGAGGTGCAAATAGTAGAGACTAGGTTGGGGAGGATGTGCAAAATAAAAAAAATATAGGGTCAAAAAAAATTATAATAGGGATATTAGTGAGATTTTTAAAAGGTGAGGGTGTGCAGCTATGTAAATCCGCCACTGAAAACAAATATAAGAGAAAATATTTTCTTGTCAGAAAAGAAAACAGAATAATCAATCAATATAAATCTCTAAAGGAAGCTTTTTTCCAAGTTCTAGGATGCTTCTCCATATTTAGTTTATAAAATTAGTCTGTAATATTAAATACTTGTGTTGCAAAAAGTTAAAAAAAATCAACATATTCTTATAATCTTAGCAATGGAGTGAAAATTGCTTCAACAAAAAAATTAAAGGAGTAAAAATCAGGAAAAAAGAAAATGAATTTTAATATAAGATATGCACCCTCGTTGTTGCTTCCGTTGTCTCTCCTGTAGGCGCTCCCATTGTTGCTCCTGTTGCTGATTCCACTGTCAGTCTCTCGTTGCTGCTCCCGGTGGCGCTCCCGTTGGCGCTCGATTTGCCGCTCCCGACGCCTCTCTCGTTGTCGATCCCATTGTCAGTCTCTCGTTGCCGCTCCTGTTGCCATTATTTACTCCTTGACAATATTGTTAGTGGTTAAATTGATTAATTTTAATAGTTTTAATCAATAGATTATAGTAATTACTAAAATTTAGATGATCTAATATTAATTCAATGATTTCAAATATTAATTTAATTAAATCAATATTAATGAATTAATATTAATTTTAAGGGTTTTATTTAAACTATTATTAATTTAATCATTTTTGTCATATATTTTTTAAAAATATTCATTAATATTTTGAATAGTCATTAAGTCATCTCATTTTTTAAGTATTTATTAATATTTATCGGTTAGATATATTTGTAAAGTGTTTTTTTCAATATTTATATCTAATTTGAATAGATATTAGGCCTTGTTTTTTTTTTTTCTAAGTTATCAAAAATTATTTTGGAATGTTTTAGTGGTTAAGTTGCTTAGTTTTAGTAGATTAGTAGATGATAGTAGAAAGGGATTATATAGTATTTTAGGTAGTGGGTAGTTTGATTATGTAGAAGAAAGAGAAAAGTAGGTTTTAAAGTGAAACAAAAAATTGTAAGATGATGTGAGAGTGAGACCCACTAATGATAAAAGAGAGTGAGAGAAAATAATTTGAAATGACATTTTTATACTTATAGTCAAATAAAAATGTGAGGGATAATTTAGTATTTTTAGTAGTGAGTTGTGTGTATATATTGAAGGGTAAAAATAGAATTTTTTTTCTCACTCCCCCTCTTACTCACAAACATTCTCCAATTTTAAAAACATATCAAAACTCTCATCTCTTTTGACCTTCACACTCCCCCTCACTCCCTCACTTCTCTCTCGTGACCTCTCTCTCTCTCATTCTCACTCTCTCTCGGCCTTCCTCCTCCTTCATCCTCCTTCCTCCTCCCTATCACGGTGAGCCCTCTCTTTCTATCTCTCGTTTAGCTGCATTTTTTTTTCTAGTTTTAAGTCTAGTTCGACATTAAGGCGTGAACCCATTCAAAAATTGAAAAAAAGGTGAGGTACTAAGGTATTGAACCTAAGTGTCATATCTATTTTTCTGTCATGTGTCTATATTGCTGCTGTTTTGATTTTCTTTTTTGGGTTTTAGCATTATTTTTTGTTGCTTTAGGTATTGATAAGACTAGCGGTGATGGTTCTTAACAGTCACATTTCAGGAGCGACACATGTTGCTCCTGCTATTGATGTTGAGTCCATTGCTGATGAGGCCGCTGCTCCTACTGCTTTTGTTGCTGATGTTTCTAGGATGCTAGGATGTCTTCATCCAGTACGTACCCATACCTAGGTGGTCTGGAGGATGGGTCGGTTCTGACTTGCTACGGAGAGCACATAGAAAAATACTTATGGGTTGGAAAGGTAAGTCATTCAGTGTCAATTTTATTTTAATTTTTAAGTTTCTTGAATGGTTAACTAATGGAGACCACGAAAATGCAAGATTGTCGTGAGCTATGTGTCACTTCCCATGGTCAGAGCACAAAGAAGGTTCAGACAATTCCACAGATCGAGGCATTTGTGCGGAGTTCAGACCTTCTCCCGCTTATCAACCTAGGGATCAACCAGGTCAACAAGGGCCTTATATGTGCATTTGTAGAGCACAGGTACCCTGACATGTCCAACTTTTACCTTCCCGTAGGTGAAATGACCATCATGCTAGATGAAATCTCTCAACTGCTGCACATTCCGATAGTTGGGAACTTCTTCGACCTCTCTGCGTATTCCAAAATTCTGATAATTGGGAACTTCCTGTTGGTGACGTCAACAAGGGCCTTATGAATTTGTAGAGCCCATAGAGATCCATCACCCAAAGTTTCAAACCAGTGTTCGGACACAAGAATCTTATCCAATCTGCTGCTCATAGTCGGACCATTGGGTTGGATCCAAGTGAGTTTTCTCCCTTGCAAGGGTAGATCCGCCAATACCATATTCTGAATAAAACCCCAAAATTCACTGGCTTCGGCCTCGGACCCACGAGGATCAGCTTCGCTAATTCCCCTTCTTTCATTCGGATAATAGACTTAACAGAAGTCTCCTAAGATACACCACATGTAACGCCCCAAAAATAATCAAGTATTTATTTAATTAATTGATCTAGGTGTTATGTTGGTTGGTTATAATAAAAGAAATAAATAGTGTTTTAATTTAAATAAGGGGTGGTGTGTAGTAAATGAGGGAGTGGTAATTTAATTAAAAGAGGAGTAGTGTTAGTAATTGATTAGGTAGTAAAGAGAGCCCAAGACACTAGAACCCATAATATTTAAGCTCTAGGGTTTAGGGTTTAGACTTAATTGAAAGAAAAAGAAGAGAAGAGAAAGGAAAGAAGGGTGTGTGACGGCGTGAAGAGAGAAAGGATAAAAGGGGAACTACATGAGAGAAGGAGAAGAAAGAAAAGAGAGAAGAGATCGCACAAGAGAGAGGAGAAGGAGAGGAAGCTAGTTGCGGTGGTTCTACTTGGAGTTCGTGGAAGAATCCTTTATTCGGCAATTCTTAAGGTAAGGGGAGTCTCATAGTATAAAGGGTTGTATGATGGGTAGTATATAGGAGGGTAGAAACTATGATGCCTAGGAGATGTTTGATAAAATGTTTGAATGAAGTATGAGTAGATATATGATGGGTATTATGTTGGAGTTAGGCTCTATGTTCTTGTCTTGATTGCTTTGAATGTGTATTTTATGATTGATGAATGTATTAGGGTTGTTTGAAATTGTTGCGTGATGGTTGAACATGATGAGTTTCACTTGTTTACGGTTTTGTGCACTTTTTGGACACTGTTCGGTTTTTCGAGAACTGGTACTGTTTGTTTGATCCAAAAATTATGTGGCTGATTGTTTTTTGAAAATAGACTTAACACCGGTCGTTTTGGCACTGGTTTCGTTCAATTCGGAGTTGTGTAGCTTAAGTTATGAGTCTCCAAAGTTAGGTCAAATTTCTGGAGTCAAACTGGGAGTAGGTTCGGTTTTTGCAGTTTTTGTGTTATCAATTGAACTCCGTTTTGAGTGATTCTTATTTCATTGAAAAATAGACTTAATTCTCTACGAAATAGGCACTGATTTCACTGAATTTCATTAAGAAATGAGAAAGAAAATTTGGTTGCAAGTTGGGTAAAGCGTTCTGTCCGATTTTGGTACGTCTATGAGAATGGATAAAATGAAAGCTTGATTTCATTGATTTGTTGCCAATGGCATATATACAGAGTCAAATACAGATTGAGCAGTTAGCTCTCTAACTGAATGGAAAACAGAAAATGTAACAGACTAACTAGCTACATGTAATCGTAGTAAATAAACTTAACTCTAGTTAAAGAGGCTAACTAAAATTGAAAATCAATTAATATTACAAGATGGAAATATATATCTAACAGCCCCCCTCAAGCTGGAGCATGAATATTTTTCAGATTCAGCTTGGAAAGCAAAGTAGAAAACTGTGAAGGATGCAAAGGCTTCGTATAAATATCAGCAATATGATCCTTGGTAGAAATTGGCATAAGATGAATGACCCCAGCTTGCACCTTGTCACGAATGAGATGACAATCTAGTTCAATGTGTTTAGTACGCTCATGAAAAATGGGGTTTTGAGCAATGTGGATAGCAAACTTGCTGTCACAATAGAGTGAAACAGCCTTGTCATGGGGACGTTGCAAGTCTCTGAGAAGATAGAGAAGCCATTGAATTTCTGATGTTGTGATGGCAAGTGCCCTGTATTCTGCCTCACTGGAAGATCTAGAAACAATACTTTGTTTCTTAGATTTCCAACTAATAAGAGATGAGCCATAGAAAACACTTAGACCAGTGGATCGACCTTCCATTGCCAAGGCAAGCTCGCCAATCAAGATCACTAAAAGTCACAACAAGCCATTTGAAGTAGAGCTATAAAAAAGGCCAAGTCCAGGGCTACCCTTGATGTACTTCAGAATGTGATTGGCTGCATTCAAGTGAATGTCCGTAGGGGTGGACAGAAATTGACTCAACTTGTGCACGGCATAAGAGATGTCAGGTCTAGTGTTAGTAAGATAGATCAACCGTCCAATAAGTCTCCTATAAGTGGTAGGATCGGCAAGGGGAATACCAACAGTGGTGCTCAATTTTAAACCTGGCAGCATAGGTGTTGAAGCTGGTTTACAAGCAAGCAAGCCAGCATCTTCAAGAAGCTCCAAAGCATATTTTCTTTGGGAAAGCACAAGACCAGTATGTGACCGTGCAACCTCTAAGCCAAGGAAAATTTTTAGAGTGCCAAGGTCTTTAATTTTGAATTTATCATCAAGGATAGTCTTAACAGAATTTATCTCAGCCAAGTCATTACCAGTGAGAACAATATCATCTACATAGATGAGTAGTATGGTTAAGAGGGAACCTGTGTGCTTCACCATAAGAGAGTAATCATGCTTAGACTGAGTATATCCAAGAGACAAAAGTAAGGAAACAAGGGTGGAATTCCATTGTCTACTAGCTTGTTTCAAGCCATAGAGAGACTTATGGAGTCTACATACTTCCTTCGGATTGGACACAGAAAATCCAGGAGGAACCTTCATGTACACCTCTTCATGAAGGTCACCATGAAGAAAAGTGTTGTTAACATCCAGTTGCTGAAGGTGCCAATTATTGGCAGAGGCCAAAGCAAGAACAAGTCTAACTGTAGTAATCTTTACCACAGGTGAGAATGTTTCTGAATAATCAACCCCTTCTAGTGCACAGAAACCTTTGGCCACTACACGAGCCTTGTATCTCTCAAGAGTTCCATCAGACTTCAGTTTTACTTTATAAACCCACCTACAACCAATAGGTTTCTTGCCACAAGGGAGATCAGTGAGTGACCAAGTGTTGTTTAATTCTAGTGCTTTTAGTTCCAAGTCCATGGCATCTCTCCAACATTGATGTTGGACAGCTTGTTGATAAGATGTAGGTTCAACAAGGCTAGAAACACTAGCAACATAGGAAGAGTGGGAGGTAGACAAATTATCATATGACAAGACAGTAGATAATGGATAAAGCATACCTGAAGATGAGGAATCACTAGGAGTAGAGGAAACCATACCACAATGATAGTCTTGCAAGTAGGAAGGGGGTTTTTGGGTTCTAGTTGAGTGTCTAGTGGGGGGTGGCTCATGAACAGAATCAGAGATGGAAGATTCAACAATGGGGTTATTGTCAGGAATGTCATTTGGTGGTAAGGGTGATGTTGAGGCTTCAAGGTTACTAGTAGGACTAGTAGTATTGTTTGGAGGAGTAACAATAGTATTGGTTGGAGGTGTAGGAGTAGTAGTATCACTGTCAAGTGGAAATGCAAATAAGGTGGTGAGGTTGACTCTAGAAGGAATTGGTGTGGGAGATGGGGGTGTTTTAGAGTTTGTAGAATTTTGTTGGTAAGGAAAAATGTGTTCATATGAGGTGACATTTCTAGAGAGAAAAATTTCATGGTTTTGGAGGTCTAGTAGGAGGAATCCCTTGACCCCATGAGTATGTCCAAGGTGAGAAAGTATCTATTACCATTAATGGATGGGGTAGCTAGGGGGCCCCAAATGTCAACATGAATAATATCAAAACAATTTTGAGATAAAGAGTGACTAATAGGAAAAGGTAACTTCTTTTGTTTTGCAAATTGACATATATCACAAGCATCATGTACCAAATGTGGCAAATTACAATGCAATTTTCTAACTAAGTTGTAGCTAGAACTAGATGGATGCCCTAGTCTAAGATGCCACAAGTCTATGTTATTTGATGTAAGAGAAACAGAGTTACAGTATAAAGGGTAAGAAGCAGAGGTAAGATCCTTGCGAGAGACCATCAAGTGGCAGAGTCTTCCGTTAAACTTAGCGCTTCCAATCATCCTCTTCGATGGGATATCCTGCAACAAACAGTCAATGCCATCAAATATTGCTCTACATTGGCTAGTCTCAGCCAATTGTCCTACAGAAATGATATTAGACTTGAATCCAGGAACATAAAAGACATCATATAGAGTAAGGAATGGAGATAACACAACAGTTCCTTTGATGCTAGAGAAAGTAGTGTGGCCACTTGGTAGATTTATGGAAACAGGCTTGATATGTCTATAGGATGCAAAGAATGTAAGAGAGGAGCATACGTGATCTGTTGCACCGGTGTCAACAAGCCAAAGGATAATGAAATTACCTTCCTCGGTATAACCAGCAGCTATGTGATGTGCACTAACCATGTTAGTGGATATGGTGGCCGTAGGTGCAACGGAAGGAATGAGGACAAAAGGCTTTGAATTTGTTCTCAGTAGTGAGGCGCAAGATAGGATTGCTCAGTGAAGCATCGAATTAGAGTCCAGAGCAACATGATTAACCGATTTCTTGGTCTTAAAACCGATAGGATAACCATGCTTCAAGAAGCGCGTGTCCACCGTGTGGTTCGCTCGATTGCAAAATGTACAAAGACGATTACCACGCTGAGGAGGCTTGCCTTTGCCACGCTCTTGAAGCGGTAGGACTAGGGCGTTCTTCTTTGAGTAGTAACGTTGGCAACCGCTGAATCGTGTGTGACCGGAAGGACCAATTTGGCGTTCTTCACTGAATGATCATGGAGTACACCTTAGATAATGAAGGCAATGGTTCCATGAGTAAGATTTGAGAACGCACGACGCATAGTTCTCATTCACCCTTGCAAGAAGCTCATAACAGAGTCACGGTCCACGATACGCAGAAGAACGGCATGCGCGAAGTATCACAAAGAACAACCATAGAAAGAATTGCACATAGGAATTGGAATGAAATTAGAGAGTTCATCCCACAACACACGCATTTTAGTGAAGTAAGTACTAACCGAAAGATCCACTTGCTTCGAGAGAATATCTCTTGTTGGAGATGGTAGATGCGAGTGTTGTCGCTTGAGAAAAAACGATTCGGAGTTCCTTCCAAACATTGTATGCCTCGGTGATCCATAAAATGCTAGAGGAAATCTCAGAGAAAACCGAATGATTGATCCAAGCGTAACAAGCATATTGCGCGCGCTTCCACTTCGGAAGATCGGATCGGAGACGAGAGGTTTTGCAATCGAGCCATCGACAAACACATATTTGTTCTTCATTTCCAATGCCATTGTCATAGCTTGAATCCAACAATGATAATTGTTACCTTCAAGAACCGAGTAACCAAATTCAACGATGGATTTTCGTTATTGTGGATGAAGTATGGATCGGGCGCCATCGTGGCGTGATGAGGAACGCGGCGCCGTGGTGGAGAAGGAGAACGCGATTCGTAAGAACCGTATAATTTTGAATCGGGAAGCCATTAAAGGTGAAGAGAAGAAGCAATCGAAGATCGATTGAAGAGAAGAGAAGCGAAGTGATTTCAGCAAGAAATCGCAAAGAGGAATTAGGGTACGCAAGATTGCGAAGGGAAATCAGAGAGAATATGCGGAATTTTCAACTGATACCATGTGAGAATGGATAAAATGAAAGCTTGATTTCATTGATTTGTTACCAATGGCATATATACAGAGTCAAATATGTATTGAGCGCTTAGCTCTCTAACCGAATGGAAAATGAAAAATGTAATGCACTAACTAGCTACAGTAACCATAGTAAATAAAATTAACTCTAGTTAAAGAGGCTAACTAAAATTGAAAATAAATTAATATTACAAGATGTAAATATATATCTAACAACCTCAGTGTAGTGTTTTGAAAAACTGTACCAACTGGACACTTATTTTGAAAAACTAACATCATAGATAGAAACTACACTCGAGAGGGCTTTCCAATGAGTGGTCTTTTGTAATTTTTCGATGTCGCTTTCTATTTTAAATAATTCGCAAGTAGAGTATCACTTAGAGGAATCCAAAGACTTTGTGCGGGTGTTGCCAATGTTACCCAAAGTGTCAAAAATACTGCTTTGGTCCTCTGAACTCTTTAGTCCCCAAAATGTTATTTTGGTCCTTAGGTGTGGGTTTAGTCCCTGGTGTTGACTTTAGTCCTTGGAGTGACTTTAGTCCTTTGGTGTAGAATTAGTCTTGGTGATCTTTTAGTCCCTATAGAATTACTATTTATGGTGTGGTGTATTATTGGTGAGTTTGGGTCTATGACCTTTCTTTGGTGTTGGTGAGCCCACAAGGCTATTGGTGAGCATGCTATTGCATTATTTTGGTGATTTGGTGTTTCTGGTGCATAGTCATGGTGTCGCATTATCATATGCATATTTTGGTGAATAGGCCTCGGCCTCTTAAATTTTGGTGAATGCCCTCAAGGCTATTTTGGTGATGGATCCACATGCATATGCCCGTGGAGTATTGGGTTGCATTTCATACATTACATACATGTTCTGGTGACTGATTGGGTGTTCATAAACTAATGGTGTATTTGACTGAACTGTGTTTCTGGTGTAACCATATTTCTGGTGTATCTGTATTAATGGTGTATTTGAATTGACTGTATATCTGGTGTGCCTATTCTACTGTGTTTCTTGTTTTATCTATTATTTCCTATGTATAGAGACTCACCCTATCAAGGTCGTGTTGCTTCGTATGCCGCAGAACTCCGCAGTGACGGATCGAAGGTGACTAGAGATCCTTCTTCTAGTGTGGTCAAGTCGGCTCTGATACGTAGCACCGGGGGGATGTTTAGTTTGTTATTTCCTTTATATTTTGAACTAAGATGTTAAGTTATTATTTTCCACTGCTGTAATACTTATTCCCGGAGTTAATTGGTGCTATGTATCCTATATGTTGGAGTTTTATTTTAATTAATACTTTGGAGTTTGATTTTGTTGTTTAAATGTGGCACCCTCAAGTGGTCTCATTAAAAGTTTTTACGCACTCTGATTTTCAAATTAATTAAATAGTAGTTATGGTAGAAGGGGGTGTTACACCACATACCATCGCCAAAACCCCTCATAGACATGACAAGATCCCTCTACATCTGTCTTTTCCATACACGTTTACCACAAAACATATTTTACTCTTCGGCCCCCACTCAAGACAAACCCCTACGAATACTACACCAGATAAGTGGAAAAGAAGGTTACCTTTTTGGCATCCCTCCACTATTCCCAACTGAAAAAACACTGATTCCCCCACATGTACTGACACACCGAAGGTTGAATATCGTCCATCTTAGTTTCTTGAATTGCGATAAAGTCCAAAGTATTATACCAGACAAGGCCCATAATCTTATTCCTCTTGGGCCTCGTCCCCAACCCTCTAATATTTATAGAGCCAACAATCATTGATTAAGGGCTAGTTCGAGGTGGTTATGAGTTTTGGTTTTTGGTTTTGAAAGTCAATTTCAAAACCAAAACATGTTCGTGTAAAATGGGGTTGAATTGGTTGTTTTATTAATTTCAAAACAGTTTTCCTTTAAAACTCAAAACCACAAAAATTGGTTTTATAATTTTTGTTTCTGTTTTTGTTTCATCCACATCTAATCATCAAAATATCTAACCACCACCAACCACCACTCTGACCACTGCCAACCACCACCGACCACCACTTCGGCCACCGTCAACCACCACTTTGACCACCACTAACCACCACTTTAACCACCGTCGACCACCGTCGACCACCACTCTGAATAGATTATATAGCTGTAATATTTTAATTTATATCTAAATAAATAGATTATGTACGTAGTTGTAATAAATAGATTATATAGTTGTAATATTTTAATTTTTTTTCACCTAATGTTATATATTGTTTTGATTAAGATAAGTTTTTATGATGAATATTTATTTTTATGTTTATGTTTGAAAGTGATTTTGATTTTTGAAAATTTCTTTTAATTGAAAACTGAATTTGGTTTTTGAAAATTTCAAAACAGAATACCACCCCGAGTGGGACCTAAGCTTTTTCTTCCCCCCCTTCTCCTACACGCGTACGATCACGTGTTTTCGATGCCATAATTTCCTCCCATTAAAATCATCTCTACATCTAGAAGATGTTGCATATTCATCATGAAGCCAATAATCATCTAACAAAAGCTCCGCCCCACTTCCTCTAGGGAACTTCTTTCTTCCCACCGAAGTACCCTGGTCAGTAGAAACCTTATTGAGATGAATGGATTGGATATGCTGAGACCTAGAAAAGATTTTCTCCAAGAAGGAAAATTTTCTACCCATGACACCATGCGGGGAAGGAGGAACAAAAGCTTGGCCTTTCTCGAGCTTTGCAGAGGCAAGGTTTTTTTTTCCTACAAGACTTTCCCTCATTGGGACTCATCGTAGAAGGTGAAGAGATAGAGGAAAAGGACGACCGAAAAATTCTAGGAGGAAGAATGGCCGCACCAGGCAGGTGAACGGGTGGGGCATTGGCACCCAATATTCCCAATGGAATAGTTGATTTAATAGAGCCCCTTTAATCGTAATTAATTCGACCCACTAAGTCAGGAGAGTCAGGAATAATCTCCAATTCTAGAGCTTTACTGGACCCACTATTTAAACCCTTCCCCTTACTATGAGTAGAAATTAATTGGTCCACAAATCATTTTTAGAAATACAAGGGCTGGCCAAATTCACTTTAGCACAACCCAATAAGTGAGATGGGCCAGAACTGGTGAAATTCAAATCTGCACACGCTATGGGCGAGAGGCGCACGACTCGACCCAGTGAGATTGCTTTAGGAGAGGTTTCAACCAACGAAACCCTATCCTGATCGCATGAACCAGTGAAGAGTCCACATCATTCTGATCATCTTCATCACGTTGCAGCGTGAATTGCAGAATCTATCGCTCATCAGTCCCACTCGATGTCGTGCCTTCCGCCAAGATCAGAGGCTTTCTGAACTTGTGTTGCGTTTGAAGGATTTCACGAATTTGGGGCCTATTTCCAACCTCCTTTTTTCTGATTCAGCGATGCACTTTCCTAATTTGTTGTTTAGTGTTGTTTTATTTATGGTTAACTTCTCGTGATCCACCCTCTTTTCAGAACAATTCATTATTGTGTACTTGTTCTTGCGCCCTGAACCTATATCAGTTGAAACATTACTTTGACTTGCTAATTTTGTTGTCTGCTTTTCCAATAGGATTGCAATCCGTTGGTCAACTTCAACATCCTCTTCGTCACCAACCTCCTCGTCCGACAAACCCAGGATTGTTGCTTCTGCTGTAGACCACTCGCTGGAGCAGGATCAGGAAGAAGCAGGATCCAAACTAGAATGTAGAGATGGAGGTTTTAATGACGGGTCCCAAGCGCTACTTCTCTCTTCCATAACTTTGACCTGGTAAGAGATACCACCAGCTTGAATTAGAATAGTAGTATCGATTAATTCTGTGATAGGGATTGCAACCTGAACCGTGGCAATATCTAATCTATCCATATTAGCGGTAGGTTCGTCAATGGAAAGATAACTTCCAAATTCAGATGCAATTTCCACGAATAACCGATTTTCCCAGATATGCATAGGAACCCCCATGACCCTAAGCCAGATATGCCTCTCACTAACCACAAAAGAAGGGTCCCAGTTCTTGAAGGAAGCAAATTTCGAAGCCCACCAAGCTCTATTGCTAAAGACAACTTCGTGTACAATGTCTGGTAGGACCATTTTTTCTTCCATTGGAATTGCCTTGAAAGATGAGTACCTATGAAGACATAGGTGATCCTTGAAGCCTTACTGAAATGAATTGTCTTTCACTGAGAGGTCTCTAGCTGCCACTTCTCTGGAGAACCTAGGAAGATTCACCCATAGTTTATTACCCTTAATCACAATACTGTCCAATTGCCTATGGAGCCTTAATCTATCCAACACATCTTTGAAACGAACAAAGCTGAACTCCTTGCCCAAATTGTCCACCCTATTAGGGAGGAACACATCCACCACTTTCATGTATTCGCAAAAGATCTTGCGAAGGCTAGCCAAAGACAATCCATAGGGGAAATTTGTGAAATAAAAAGAGACTACATCTCCACCTCCAAGTCTTCTCCCTTGGTTTTGTTTTTACAAACCCCTTTCTCACACCAACACTCAATTTATCCTTTTAGTCTCTCATTCTGGTTCCCTGCCAAATTGTTGCACACTCACCAGCACCAAAGTAACAAAAACAACTGTAATGAGGGATATAAGTACATAAAATATACACTAGGCCGATAGGGAAGCTTGAGGGATTAGGAATAAATTAGGGATAAAACGGGAGGGGAGGCAACTAACAAGGAATAGGTTAAGACAGAGGAATATGGCCAGGAGAAAGAGGAACATTGTTGGAAGGATTCAAGAAGAGAGGGAGAGAATTGAACCGAAGAAAAATGGGGGGAAGAGAGAGTATAACAGAAACAAACAGAAATTTGTTTTGGCTCAAAAGAGGTGTAACTACTTCATTCATTACTTAGCTATTTATAGCACTTTACATTGACTTTATTAGTTGACTTGGCATCAACTAAACATAGCTAACTAAGTAACTAAACTATACAGGTGCTATAGCACTAAACACATCACTTGCACATTACATTTATTCACAATTATACAACACAGGTGCTATAGCACTTCACATAGCACCTGCACAAAGACTATAGTGCTGCTAAACAATTCACAGCACCTTACAGCACCTAATCAATTCTAGTTTGAATTACATATTACAAACAATACACCCCCTTAATTCAAACTACTCAAATTACACATTCCAATCTTCTTTCTCATTTCTTCATCCTTGCCAATCTTCAAGGAATTGGTCAAGATATCTGCAAGTTGTTCTTCACTCTTGCAGTGCTCCACAATCAGCTTCCTCTTGTTCACTTGATCACGAAGGAAATGGTATTTGATCTCTATATGTTTGCTATGTGCAATGGGATATTTAGCCAAGTCTATTGCAGACTTGTTGTCAACCTTCAGTCTCATAGCACCTTCTGTTTTCAACCTCAATTCATTTAAAAGCATTTCTAACCATTGAGCTTGACTAGTACCAAATGCAGCAGAAATATATTCTGCCTCACAGCTTGATAAGGCAACCACACTTTGCTTCTTAGAACACCAACTAATTAGAGAATTTCCCAACATGAAAATGTAACCTGAGGTGCTCTTTCTATCCTCAATGTCACCACTCCAATCAGCATCTGTATACCCCACCAATTCTTCATTTGCTTCAATGTCAGTGCTTGCAAATACGATTCCCCAATCAAGTGAGCCCTTCACATAACGAAGTATCCTTTTTGCAGCAATAAAGTGGGATTTCTTTGGCTCCTCCATGAATCTACTCACTAAGCCAACTCTATAGGTAATATCAGGTCTTGAGTTGAACAAATACCTCAATTACCCTATTAGTTTCCTGGACAATGTAGCATCTGCTGGTTTCTCATCATCAATCTTTACTAGTTTCTAAGTATCTGCTGGTGTAGCAGCTACATTACACTCATGTTGAATCTCTTCAAAATGTCAGATGCATATTTATTTTGGTGAAGGAATATGCCTTGCTTGGAAGTCACAAACTCCATTCCAAGGAAATAAGCAAGTTTTCCAAGATCTGTCATCTCAAATTCATTCATCATTCTCCTTTTAAAATCACTGATTTCTTGTTCACTCTCACCAGTAACAAGCAAATCATCAACATAAAGGTATATCAGCAGGATACTAGTTATTTTATCATGCTTCACGTATAGGCCATGTTCTGTACTACATTTAATCAATTTCATCTTCAAGAGAAATTCATCAACTCTTTTGTTCCAAGCTCTTGGAGCTTGCTTAAGGCCATAGAGTGCCTTCTTCAATCTCAATACACTGTCCTCCATGCCTGTTATACCCCAATTTTGTCCGAGTTCTTTTTAATAGTTTTTAATTTGGACTTTTTCAACCATTTTATTTTGGACTTTTTCTGAAAATTACAAAAAAATAGTAGTTTTTTATGTATTTTCGGGTGTTAGTTTTTAGATACTATTCAAAGAAAAATTCTCTCTCCTTGGACCTCGTTTTTACGATCTGAACGCTGAAAGTGAAGACATATTTCCCACGAACCCGCTGTAAAAAAATGAAGACGATCCGACGGTTAACGAATCCGGAATCGCACTTTTACGATGAGAGGTTTGAGAAAAACGGACCAAAAACTGAAGCTATTGCGAAGGCAATTTCTCTCTCATCAGACCTCGTTTCAACGATCCGAACGGTGAAAGCGTAGATATATGTATCACGAACCTACTGTCAAAAAAGAAAGACGATCCAACGGATAACGAATCCGGAATCGCAATTTTACGGTGACAGGTTTGAGAAAAACGGGAATTGTGTTTTAAAGGGGATTTACTTTATCTATCTTGTTTTAGTCCCACATCGTTCGCAAGAAACAAGAACTCCCTAGCAATTGGATATAAAAGGGGTTGAGAGGTGAAGTCAAAGTGGAGATCATTGGCGGGTTAAGTGATCTTTTTTTAGGGTCAAAGCGTCGCGCCCATTTCACTAAAAAGTCCGCTTTTGATCATTTGGGCGCTTTGAGCCGGCTTTCGATTCTCAAAGCGGTTCTTGTGGTCTTGGAGTCAAAATGGACCAGATAGGAGTCCGGTTTGCTTAGTCCGGTTCGACACTCGTCGAGTCCAGGTTAGTTTTGTATTTATTTTGTTTATTTTTATGTACATATTTATTTATCATTTATTTATAATATAATCTATTTATTTATTTATTTATTGTTTATGTATATATCTATTCATATTTATTTATGTATATAGTTATTTATTTATTTTTTTAGCCTAGTCTTTATTTAATTATCAATTTTTCTCTTTTTTTTATGCACAAATTAGTTTATTTCTTCAAAAATCAAATAAAAGACTAAGTCGGTTGTACAACCTGTTAGTCATCATCCTAGACTAATGAGTATTGCATAGATTCAAGAATTCTAAGAACTTATAAGTAAATAAATAAATCACTTTTCCTAAAAATAGGGGACTAAGTCGGTTGTACAACCGGGTTAGTCAGGGTTCTAGAACTAATGAGTTGTACAGTTCAAGAGTTCTAGAATATCTATTCTAAAACCAACTCACCTCACAACAAACAAACTTCTTTCAAAAAACCTCAAAAATACTTTCAAAAAGTAGGAGGGATTAAGTCGGTTGTACAATCGGGTTAGTCAACGTTCTAGAACTAATGAGTTGTACAATTCATGAGTTCTAGAATACCTATTCTAAAACCAACTCACCTCACATCAAACAAACTTCTTTCAAAAAACCTCAAAAATACTTTCAAAAAGTAGGGGATTAAGTCGGTTGTACAATCCCGGGTTAGTCACGCCCTAGAATCGATGAGTCATGCATAGTTCAAGGAATCCTAGGACCCCTACACTAAAAACACCAACCAACAAACCTTTTTCAGGAAGAACTACGTAGCTTTGATTCCTCCATTGCATCCGGAGGTACGTAGGAGCAAGAGTCCACTCTTGTCAAACACTAAAAACCAAAAATTTAATTAAGTCTTTTCCACTGTAAATAAAAGGGTAAATATTAATAAAGCGTAATTAATTACACAAAGGATGTCGTGGGGTGCTAATACCTTCCCCACGCATAACGACTCACGAACCCTAAACTTGTCTTGTCCTAAACCTAAAGGGATTTTCCGAATTTGCCCTTAAACTAAATATTGGTGGCGACTTCTTATGAACCTTTCGAAGAATCCTTTCCCGGATTTTTCGGTCGCTACAATGCCCTTCTTCATAAAACAGGTGGTTGCTTCACAAATACTTCATCTTCTAATGGACCATTGAGAAAAGCAGATTTCACATCTAATTGAATCAATGACCATTTCCTTTTGCTTGCTAGAGCAGCAATCAATCTAATAGTTTCAATTCTAGCAACTGGTGCATAAATTTCATTGTAATCAAGGCCTTGCTTTTGCAAAAATCCTTTTTCAACAAGCCTTGCCTTATATTTGGAAACTTCACCATTAGGCTTCATCTTAGTCTTAAAGACCCATTTCACTTCAATAGCTCTTTTAGTGCTAGGCAATCTCACCATTTCCCATGTATCATTCTTCTGAATTGATCTTAACTCTTCCTCCATTGCTTCCTTCCAATGTGCATTAGAGAAAGCCTCATCAAGAGTAACTGGTTCTGCTTCTGCAGATAGGAGTATCTGCATAACTTCATTGTCTGTGTAATCAATGGTGCTGCAGTACAATTCATTGTCAGAAAATCTCTGTGGCACTTGTGTCTCTCTTTGTGATCTTCTCACAGGTGCTACATCACCTACATTCTCTTGTGCACCATCTTCATTCATAGTGCCCTGCTCATCAACATTCTCAAACTCAATTTCAATTGTCTCATTTGTCTCCTTCTCAACATTACTCATCTACCACAACATCATTGCTAATGACAACCTTCTTGTTGATAGAAGACAAGACAAGGCAAAGACAAGACAATATCAACATCAGATAACATGCAATCAATGGTGAATCCCTTTCTAAACAAGACAATCCGATCAAGCAAAAGACAAGTAGAGCAAATGACTTTCGTGATCGGTCACTCAATTTCCAAATTTCACACGTGGTACCCTTACTAGCATAATCTTGCTCAATTAGTGCGTGTGTGACACTTAACTCAGTTGGTCCATAGCTAGTTTCAAAATGTATTCACCTAAAACTAGAGGGTTTCCTTCCGAGAATGCCAAAGATGATTCAAAATATAGGATAGATTAACGTTTCCACGTAAGGCTCAAGGGGCTTCAAGCACAACAAAGGGTCTTAAATAGGCATTTCAGATTAGACCAGTGCACTAACTATTACCACACACACATTCCACACGCAACACAACTACGCACATTTGTTTTTGGGCTGCAACCCTTTCCTTACATTGGTGTTTGGATTTGATCCACATTTGCTTTGGGACATTGCAAAGAATTTTCATTCTAAACAACACAACACGGCATACACTTTAGCGTTCATCGGTAGACGCCACAGTCTTTGCACACACGCACTCGACACACACGGCGGACACACTATAGCGTTACGGGTAGACGCCACGAAGGTTGCACACACATTAACACACACGACATACACTATAACGTTACGAGTAGACGTTACAGTGCTGCACACACGCACCCAATGCACTGATCATCCTACAATCCTCATGCCCAGCCTTAGTACAACTGATGCACCCCCAACTGAGCTTCTACAACTACCCTAAATTTTTAGTAAAATTTTGGCGACTCCCATGGTCCACCACACTAGCTTAGCTGCCCACATCTCTAGGATCACTAAGTTCCACTGGTTAGTGTTTTAAGTGTGGAAGCAAGATTGTACTAGTTTGATCACCACAGGGGTATTATTCGCTCAGTTCTCCCGAATCATCACTAAGTTTGCTCAACTGTCTCTTTATTATAAAAAAAATTAAACAGGGAAATTCACCATATGATTGCATTTTATTCATGAAACTGACGATAGGTCCTCCCCCAACTTAAACATAGCAGTGTCCTCACTGATTGATTTAGGGGAAGACCTATTTACAAAGACTAAGGCAAAAACAAAAATAAAATTAAAAACGACAACTAACCTAAGGAAAACATTAAAGCACACAATCAATTAAAGCAGAAAAGAAGGGAAAGAGAAAAAGTAACCTGGCGGTGAGTAGACTACTCAACTGCGTTCAGAGTCTAGTGGAGGCGCCTGAAATATGTCAAAGATCGAGATCCATCTGCGCTCCACTATGCAAAGATGCACATGGCTCTGACATGTTTCTCATCCCAACTTCCATCCGCCGCTTTGGTTTGCTTCCATCTCTTTCTTTGGTTCAATGTTAGCAGATCCATTCTTGCCTACAAGTGTGTAAATGTGTCCTAGATGCACCCTAAAGTACTAATCAAATAAAAATAATGCGAGAAAATAAAATAAAATCAAATAAGGTAAAATTAAAAGACAGGGATAGAGAAAATTGGGTTGCCTCCCAATAAGCGCTTAACGTCACTAGCTTGACGCAATCCTCTGTCAAGGTGGAATATATGACACGAAGAACACATCATCCTTCTTCTTCCGCTTTATGAGGTAGGAAATTCATGAACTTGAGGTACAATTTCATATGCTTCCATATCCTCTCAAGGTGAAGGATGATGAACAAGGCATAGAAGGAGTCTAAATATCGATCAAGCTCTTCACTCCCATCTTCCTTGCTTCCCAAAAGATGAGAAGGGAACCTGATTTGTTGGGTGATTTCTTGTTGGATTTCCATACCTTCCCAAGATTGAGAGTTTTTAGCTTCCTTCCGCATAAGAGGATCCCCGCTCAATTCTCATTTCTTCCTCATCTTTCTTTTTCTCACATGATTCTTCTATTATTGATCCCTTTCTTCTTCTTGTTCTCGATTTTTGAATAAGTGGTTGTTCATCTACTAACCACATCATCTGCTAACTGGGTATGAATTGTCAATAACTATCGACTGCTCCTCAAGAATTTTAGGTTGGGCAACCAAGGATAAAACTCATCAATGAGTACCCATTCTGGTTCACAAGAGCAATACACGAGATCTTTCCCACAAAGATCACAATAGGAGTATGTCTCACAATCGCCATTTAAATGTGGTCCTCCACAACAACAACATCGAAGTGGCAATAGTGTGGACTCCATGACTTACAAAGTATTCACCTGGCTTTCATAGAATCAAGGGAGTAAAAGTGGTAAAAGGATAAAAAATATATGCATAAAGTAAAAAGAAACAACAAAACTAAAAACAAATTAAAGTATGTACGGGTTCAAATTAGTTGTTGCCTTCGAATTTACTAGTAATTGTAACTTCGATCCCCGGCAACGGCGCCAAAAACTTGTTAAGATATTGGCAAGTGTACCAAATCGTGCAAGTAATAAAACCGGTAAGTACCGGAATATTGTCCTCAAGGATCGAACTAAATTACTAATTACGCTAACAACGACTAATATGAACCAAATTTAAATAAGGGTTTGTTTGAAATGGTTTGAGCTATGAAGCTCTAAAGTAAGCAGTAAGGTATTTTTGAGTTTTTCTAAATAATAGAACGAACGCGCTTAGGATAATACGATAGACAAGTCGCTAGGGATGAACTACTAGTAACTTCGCACCATTGTCGTGGTTTGATTTGAAGGGTAAACTCTCTCTACTTTTTTTGCTATCAATCCCTACTCATTCACTAATTTCTATTCCTAGGTTGATTAGTTCTTTGTCGATAGTTAGAACCCGTAATTCCTTAAGTGATTCTAACCACGACAAGCATTTACAACGAGGGTCATGATATACAACAACCATAGATTATTCCTAAGCTATGAATCGAAGGTATAGAATCTCAAACATTCAAAGATAAAACTTCGCTTCATAATTCGAACAAACGATCATTGTATAAATTTCCCAACAATACAAAGCATTAAGCACAGAAATTCTATACGCAAAATAGTAGAGAGTACGATATAAATAAATTCTAAACCATCGACAATAGTGCTACATCACAATTAATCCATCCCTAACATGATGAGATTAGCTACACATGATAAAAAGAGAGAAAAAGGGAGAATTACAAGTTGATAATGAAGATGAATGCATGAGAAGTCAATCCTTGTTCCCAAGTCTTGATTCTTCAATAGCCGTCAGCTCCCATGAGTTCTCCTTCGTCTGCTAGGGTTCCAATTCGTCCAAAAAGTGAGAAGTCCTCAAAAACGCGTCTCTGGTGTGTTTTTACGTGTTTCCAGCGTTTTTGCGCTTAAGTCGCGCTCCCAGCGCCACTTACGCGCAACTGGAGGACGCTACAGTGAATTCTTGCGCCTTAGTTGCGCCTCGCGCGCAACTGCAGCGCGAATTGGCAGGGACCTCTGATTTCATGCACTCCACTTGCGCTCGACTTGCGCTCCCAGCGCAACTCCAGCGCAACTCTGCGAAAGCTTACTTCCTTATCTTTTTTGAGTCTGCTTGCTTGCATTTCTTCGTTCTTCAATTCCACCTAGTCCCTAGGCACAAAAACACCACAAAACCCAGCATAAACACTGCAAAACAATTAAATCTCAAATAGAACAACTCATTAATATTCTCCTAACAAGTTCCATTCATTCATCAAATTATCAAGTAAAATTCCCGTTTTTCGCAGTGAAAAACATCATGTGATGGGGATTCATCAATAGGATCATACAATTTGTATGCTTCAGTGTTGTGATATCCAACTAGAATCAGAGCTTGAGCTCTTGAATCAAGTTTCCTCCTATTTTGTTCAGGTACGCCTATAGCATAGTGAGCCAAACAACTAGAAGTGCTTCACACTAGGCTTAGTGCCACTCCAAGCTTCCTCTGGTGTGATGTTCTCAAGTATCTTTGTTGGACATCTATTCAAAATGTGTGTTGATGTATGTACTGCCTCAACCCAAAAATCATTTGGTAGATGTTTCTTTTTCAACATGCATCTAGCCATGTTTAGGAGAGTCCTATTCCTCCTCTCGGCTGCACCATTGAGTTGTGGAGTGTAAGGAGCTATCACTTCATGCACTATACCTTCATCTTTGCAGAATTTTTTAAATTCATGTGATGTATATTCACCACCACCATCAGTTCTCAACAATTTTATAGAGCTACCACATTGTTTCTCAGTTTGCAATTTGAATTGTTTGAAAGTTTCAAACACATCACTCTTCCTATGCAAAAAGTAAATCCACATCTTGTTAGTATAATCATCAATGAAAGATACGAAATAGAGATCACCTCCATGGGATTTGACCTCAAAAGGGCCACAGACATCTGGGTGCACCACCTCTAGCTTCATAGTAGCTCTAGTAGGTATTGCAGCATTGTAAGATTTCCTTGGTTGCTTCCCTTCACAAAACTTGCCACACACTTGCCTTGGCTCATCAATTGGAGGAAATCCAGGCACCATACCCTTCTTCTGCAGCATGCTCAAACTAGTAAAGTTCAAGTGCCCCATCCTCTTATGCCATTTCCACACATCATTCTTCACTTGAGCAGTAAGACATTTCTGCTCAATGAAGTTCACTCCACTTTGAATGTCATGTTACCAGCCATCTTCACCTTCAACACTTCATTCTCTTCACTGTCAAACACACACATATGGTTCTTCATGCTCATGGAGTATCCTCTTTCAAGTAATTGACCCAAACTCAGCAAGTTTCTCTCCATTTGAGGGACATAGAACACATCATTGATCACCACTGTTTTGCCATCATCTCTCTTGATAGCCACTTTGCCTAGTCCCTCAGCCATTACATTTCTTCCATCACCAAACTTGATGCTTCTTCTGACACTCATATCAATTTCACAGAACCATTCAAGGTGTCATGTCATATGGTTTGAACAATCAGTGTCAAGATACCACCATTCAATCACAATAGTGTGTTTCTCAGTTACTGCCATCAACATCACAATTTCCTTATCAGAGTCATATGCACACTGAGCTTCATGATTCTTGTTTCTTGGCACCCTTTCATTCTTGCACTCATATGCAAAATGTCCATACTTTTGACAGTTATATCATTGAACATGTTCTTTTGATTTCTTTTTACCTATGCCATCACTTTCACCTTCTTTCTTGTTATGTTCTTGCTTAGAGTTTCCACCTTCACCTTTGTTCCCCTTCCATTTTCCTTCCCTTTCTTATTCTTCCAAGAATCACTACCTCCACCTCCTTTCTTCCAAGATTGAGCCACTAATGCCTTCTCAGAACTTTCTCCTCTTTCTTCATAGATTCTCTATTTTTCAATTTTATTTCATGTGCTTCTAAGGAACCTAACAATTGTTCTAACTTCAATGTGTCTAGGTCCTTAGATTGCTCTATAGCTGATAAAACATTATCAAAACTAGGGGTCAAACCAGTTAAGATCTTCTCTACCTTCATAGCATCACTCACTGTCTCTCCACAGCACTTCATTTGATTAGTTAAAGTGACAAACGTGTTGACAAATTGGGCTACAATCTCGTTTAATTCTATCTTCATCAAACCCAATTGGCACCTCAAGGACATCAACTTCATCTTCTTTGCTTGTTTATCACCTGCATATGTAGTTGACAGCACGTCCCAAGCCTCTTTAGTAGTTTCAAACTCAATGATCTTCTCACGCACATTTGCATCAACACATTGGTGTATAAGGAAGATAGCCTTATGATCCTTCTTCAATTGCTCACGATGTGTTGCTCGATTTGCCTCTGTTGGTGTTGCAGTGAGTGCAGTCACTCCATTGCGAACAACTTCAAGAACTCCTTGATATCTAAAAATCACCTTCACTTGCGCAGTCCATCTTTCATAGTTTGTGCCATCAAACACGGGCAATTTTGCAGGGAATTGTCCATTGTTTGAATTTGTTTGTGTGGCCGCCATTAACGCCGCCCTGAATCTTTGCTTTGAGGATAATTCGTTGGAAGGATTCAAGAAGAGAGGGAGAATTGAACCGAAGAAAAATGGAGGGAAGAGAGAGTATAACAGAAAATAACAGAAATTCGTTTTGGCTCAAAAGAGGTGTAACTACCTCATTCATTACTTAGCTATTTATAGCACTTTACATTGACTTTATTAGTTGACTAGGCATCAACTAAACATAGCTAACTAAGTAACTAAACTATACAGGTGCTATAGCACAAAACACAGCACCTGCACATTACATTTATTCATAGTTATACAACATAGGTACTATAGCACTTTACATAGCACCTGCGCAAAGACTATAGTGCTGCTAAACAATTCACAACACCTTACAGCACCTAATCAATTCTAGTTTGAATTACATATTACAAACAATAAACATTAGCTATGATAATGGTTTGATGGATGTGCAAACAAAATAACAAGGGAGACATAGCATTGAACAAGTGATTTTTACTAACTTGCAGCTCTAATCATTTTAATCTATTTTCATATTTTCTTCTATTCCTACTTTTTTTACTTCTTTTTTATTTTTTCTTATTTTTATTTTTTCTTTCTATCTCTATTCTAATATTGCTAACCTCTCATTCTTGTGAAAACTATAGCACAGAGCCAGCAAGAGATTCTTAGAGAAAGGGCTTCAACAGGGGAAGTCTAGGATAGATACATGTGAGGGTCAAAAGAATGAAAGGAAGGTTGCAATTTCAGTATGAGAATGCAAGAGGAGTTTAGGTTTTCATCTTCTTCAAATTGCTCTCTTCTCTCGCTATCCCCTGGCTTATCCATTATCTACTATTTTTTGTCAAACAGAGTCTATACAACTCGTCTAAATTGACTAGAAATTTCTAACGGTGGAGTCTTTTTCTGTCCTACCTAAGAATTCCGGTGGAGAAGATCTCAAAGCAACGATTGTATTGTAATTTTCCCTTATTAATTACAGAAAAGTAATAACTTTTGTAAGTTAAAAACCACCATATATTATTCATATATTCTTTTGCTTTAATAATTATCATCAAGAATTTCATGCCTTGTATCCCTTTCTCTTCAGCCGCCGTCAATAATTATCATCAAGAACTCCTAACCCTATAGCCACCACCAACCTTTGATCCATTCCCTTCTTCCCATTTCCCTTTTCTATCATTATTTTCTCTTTCACCTGGTTCCTTTTCATTCCCCTCCTCAATCCTACCCTTCGGCAGTCGCTACCAACAATCATCCATCCATCCCTTTTCTCCTAATTCTCTCTTCCTCCGTTCCACCATCACAACCCTCTTAGAAAAATCAACGTCATCCTGACCTGTTTCTCATCGTGATCTGAACCTCACTCAGACCGGTCGGTTTCTTTAACGTTTCTGGTTTATACTCTGCATATAGACCGACTGCAAAGGATCGAAGGGAACATTCGAGGCGTCTCATCTGCACAGTGCATTTGACGAGAAGGGTGCAGGTGTTTCTCTCGCTGTTGTTGACTTTGTTGCAAGGACTTTGGATTTCTTGCTCTGAATTCTTATTCAGGCCGAAGTGGAGTAGCCCTTGAGTGCCGACGTCTTCTCGGCCTTGAGTGTGTATCGTCATCCCCCTCACTTAGTATGAGAGGGCGAGGTGGCGATTGGTATGGCGGTGGAAATTTTGGCTCACGAAGGTATGCTCCGGCAGATAAGGAAGGGTGGTAGTATGTCAGAAGCAAGAAGGAACAGTGGGAAGGAGGTGCACGAAATTCTCTTCGATCCACAGACATAGCAACAGGAACAAGGCGGTCTAGCAACGGGCAGGTAACTTCGTTCTTCTTCACCTCTTTCCCTGAGAAGTGGAGAGCACGTGACTTGCTTCAGCTCTTTGATAGACAAGGTAACATACATGAAGTGGTTATCCCGACAAGAAGGAATGCGAATGGTAGGAGATTCGGCTTCGTCCGTTTCTTTGATGTTAAAGAACCGGAAAGATTGGCAGTCATTTTGGATAACATTTTCATAGAAGGGGAAAATATTCATGTCAATCTCCCCAGATTTCAGAGGAAGGTGAAGCAGGAGCGCCCATTGTAAAAACCAGTGGCTCCTCCTCCAAAGGCTCCCAAACAAGCCTGGGTGCCGAGGAATGTGCCTTTGGCAGCGACGACGGTTATCGCTGATAGAGGAAAGGGGGCTCATGGTATTTCGAGGGCCCATGGTATTTCTGGGAGGACTCAGGATGCTCCATGGGTGTGCACTATTGACGTTGAGGCTCATTTAGCTCAAGCCATGGTTGGAGAAGTAATTACACCCGGCAAGTCCTATTACATCCAAGAAGAGCTAGCTCAGCAGAGCGTTTTCTGGATTAAGGCCACCCCGATGGGTTCTAATTTGGTCTTATTGGAAGGGGATAAGGAAGATGGGGACTTCAATGAACTCATCGATGAGGCTCGCGATTGGCTTTACCAATGGTTCAAATGGATTCGTCCTTGGAGACCTTCGGACGTCGACCTCGAGAGGGTATCTTGGTTGAGGTGTTATGGCATTCTGGTCCACGTGTGGACTTCAGAGTTTTTTTTTCCAAGTTGGCAACCAAGGTGGGAGATTATGTTTGTGCTAATGATAACACTCTGAAGAAGCGCTCGTTTGATGTCGTGCGAATTTTGGTTCGCACTCAAGCGACGGAGTCGATAAACCAGGAGGTCAAAGCGACCATCAACAATGTGCCTTTCTCCATCAAAATTGTGGAGGAGTGGGGTGGTTTTGTCCATTGGAGCAATAACGGTATCAATAACGTTATTGAGTATGAGTATGATTCAGATTCCAGCGACGAGCTTACTGACCACATGGTTTCCGGTAACGATGACGTTCAAGAGGAGGATGAGGTTGATGAAATTGAATTGAATGCTCTATTGAATGCAGTGCGCAACTCATGGAAGCACACCACAGAAGCTCAGGCTAACGAATGCTGATAATCGTTGTAATTTGATGATGACTGCTGTTGATTCCCCTTTGCTTGCAGGTTCCCCTATCGAGTTGGCTGGTAGCTTTGTGGAGGAAACTAACCCAACTCGCTCTCCCAAGAAGGCGGTGGACCTTGATAATGTGCCTCACAATAACGACTTGGTCGATGATTCAAACCCCTTTATCCCTAGCAAGGAAGATCAAGTTTAAGACCTCCCTTCAATCCCAATGAAGACCAACTCCTCTGAGGCGGGTAGATCAAAGGCCTTTAAACAAAGGAAATTGCTACTGCCTGGATATGAGGAAACTAGGTTCGGGTAAATTGAAAAAGGTTCCAAGAGATCTAGCTGAGGTGTCACCACGATCCAGTCAGGGAGTCTCTATCGAGGATACTGCTCAGGATGTTAGCAGAAATCAATCTTCTTTGTTCTCTGTAGGTACTGTTCTTTGCGGGGGTTCAATTTCTAGCGGTGACATTGCAAACTGTAACAACAAATTTTGGGCTCTACAAGATAAGGCTGTGGCAAGGAAGGTTTGGGAAAATGCTAAGCTGCTTGGGGTAGAGGGAAACCTACCTGATGACAATTACATAGATTTGATTAAGAAGGGCGAGAGAAGAGATGAAGCAGAAAGTAGCAGGAGGGCGAACAACAACAGGACCTCATCAATATTCTTTCATTAAATATTAGAGGGTGGGGCGATAGCGGTAAGCATCCTCAATTGGTTTCTCTTATTAATTCACAATCTTTTGATTTTATTTGTATTCAGGAAACCAAGAGGGAGGTGATGGCAGAAGGTGAAGTTGGAATGTTTTGGGGTAGTCGGGCCTTTCAGTGGTTACATCAATCATCCCGTGGTTTATCGGGCGGGATCCTTTCCTCTTGGCTTGAGGGGACTTGCACTGTTACTTCTCAATTCTCTGGTATTGGATTTCTTGGTGTCACTACTACGGTTCATAATAAGGTTGTCCATGTGGTTAATATTTATGCTCCTTGCGCTACCATAGCAAAGAGAGGGGTGTGGGCTGACTTGTTGGCAGCCTGGTGAAGATTAGGGGGTGGAGAGTGGTGTGTTGTCGGTGACTTTAATGCTGTATCGTGTGCTTCAGAAAGACGGGGTAGAAGTGGGAGCTCCTTTGACGCAGAGATGGATGATTTTAATAGCTTCATTATTGATATGAATCTGATTGATGTTCCAGTGTTTGGGAAGAAGTTCTCTTGGTTCTGCTCTGACGGTGTTTCTATGAGCAGATTGGATAGGTTTCTGATTTCGGAAGGTCTTATAGCTGATTGGGGAATTACAGGTCAGTGGATTGGTAACAAGGATATTTCAGATCACACGCCTATTTGGCTTCTGCGCTCAGTGAAAGATTGGGGGCCTAAGCCTTTTCGCATTTTTAATGCGTGGCTAGACCATGATGATTTCTTGCCTTTTGTTCAGCGGTGCTGGAATGATATTAACATCACAGGCCACAAGGCTTTTGTTATTAAAGAAAAACTGAAGTTGCTCAAGGGTAGTTTAAGAGGTTGGGACAAAGAAGTTTTTGGTAAAGTCGACTTGAAAATTGATTCTTTAGTTAGAGACCTCAACTCTCTTGATGAGATCCTCTGCGAAAGGTGGGATAGTGAAGTTGTGATGAATAGAAGGGAAGTCTCGGCCTCCTTATGGAAAGAAATTCAAGTGAAATAATCTTTTTTTGGCTCAAAAATCTAGAGCTAGGTGGATAAAAGAGGGGGATATGAACTCTAAATATTTCAACTCCCTCTTGCGTTATAGAAGAAGAAGATGTACTCTTGTACTTACGAGGGAGACCGGGGATATGATGGAGGATGTAGATGAGGTCAATCATTTTGTTAAAAACCATTTCGAGAATTGCTTCGCATAGGCGAACCATAATCGCCCCACCTTGGGAGGTCTCCAGTTCACGCAACTGCATTCTTCTGAGTCCGATTCTTTGATTCAACCTTTCTCAGAGGAAGAAATAAAGATGGGGGTTTGGGATTGCGACGGAGACAAAAGTCCGGGACCTGATGGATACAATCTTGGCTTTATAAAGCGCTGTTGGAATTTTTTGAAAGATGATGTGGTGGGTTTCTTCAATGAGTTTTTTGAGAATGCATTCCTTCCCAAAGCGATTTCAGCCTCTTCCATCGCCTTGGTCCCAAAGAACGATAATCCTCAAGGGTTGGGTGAGTTTAGACCCATTTGCTTGATAGGGTGTTTGTATAAAATCTTGGCCAAAGTTTTGGTGTGCCGGCTCGAAAGTGATGTCTTCTATTATATCCAATCATCAATCACCTTCAAAGGGGGAAGACAAATTCTTGATGGGGTGGTGATCGTTAATGAGTTGGTGGACTATGCGGCTTTGAGAGCAGGAAGATTGCTTGTTGTTCAAGGTTGACTTTGAAAAGGCTTACGACTCTATTTCTTGGAATTTCTTATTATATATGATGCGCAGAATGGGCTTCCCCACCCGATGGATTGCTTGGATTAAATCTTGTATCTGCACTAGTTCTATGTCTGTTTTAGTGAATGGTAGACCTACTCAAGATTTCAAGGTTCAACGTGGCTTGAGGCAAAGGGGACCCCTTGTCCCCTTTCCTTTTTCTTATTGTTGCTGAAGGTTTGTCTGCTTTGATGCGCAAGGCGGTGGATATAGGCGCTTCTCAAGACTTCTCAATTAACGGCGACCTGAAATTCTCCATAACGCAATTTGCAGATGACACAATGTTGGTGGGTAAGGCTTCTTGGAAGAACTTATGGTGTATCAAGTCCATCTTGCGCTCTTTTGATTTGGTGTCTGGCTTGAAGGTTAACTTTAATAAGAGTAAACTTATCGGTATCAACACTCCGAAAGGTTTTTTGGAGAGGGCAAGAACTTTCCTTTATTGTAGAACGAAATCTATCCCTTTTAAGTTCCTAGGCATTCCTATTGGTGCTAATCCCCGGCGGGAGTCAACTTGGAGCCCTGTTATAGGGGCGCTTAGAAAACGTTTGTCATTATGGAATGGTCGTCTTCTTTCCATAGGAGGTCGAGTAACTCTAATCAATTCCGTGCTCAATAGCATTCCCTTATATATGTTTTCTTTCTACAGAGCGTCGAAGGTTGTTATTAAAAAGATGATCAAAATCCAACGAGATTTCCTTTGAGGTATTAAAGAAGGGGAGAGCGGTATGTATTGGATCGTTTGGGATAGAATACGTAAGCCAAAGAAAGCGGGAGGTCTCGAGATTAAAAATATCGAATTATTCAACTTAGCTCTTCTTTCTAAGTGGAAGTGACGAGCATTGGAGGACCCTAATGTAAGTTGGAGTCGGTTGCTGCAAAATAGATATGGGGAGCTTGGATCTCTTTTTGTTCATGCTCCGATGGAAGGTAACAACCATCGGAACAAGGGGTCAATTTGGTGGAGAGATTTGGTAACTTTGGACAAGTCATTAGAGGAATGCAAAAGATTTGCGTGGTGTATAAGAAGAGGGTTGGGTAACGGTGTTCTTATTAATTTTTGGAAGAATCAATGGCTTGGTATTAAGCCCTTGTTCAAGGTGTTCCCGTTACTTTATGAAGGGAGCGGGCAACAGCAACACTCCGTAGCGAATTTTGGCTTTTGGGACGGTGGTAGATGGACATGGTTATCAACGTGGCTTGACCACTCCGACCCGGTTAGAGCAGCTAAAAGCGAGATATTGAATAGCATCCTGCAAACCGTGGCTCCCAGCAGTTCGAAATCAGATTGCTGGACATGGCCCTACGATCCTTCGAAGAGGTTCTCGGTTAAAT
Organism: Oxytropis ochrocephala; assembly: GCA_020916435.1. NCBI lineage: Eukaryota > Viridiplantae > Streptophyta > Magnoliopsida > Fabales > Fabaceae > Oxytropis > Oxytropis ochrocephala. Next base: position 98,599,982 of record CM037088.1, on the reverse strand, counting down.
CTTATTACCAACATCTGGTTGGCACCGCCCCGTCCACTGATGATTCGGCTCTGCATGGTTTATTGGCAGAATTTTGGAAATTGGTTGCTCCTTCTAATGTGGTTATCTTTGGTTGGCGCTTATTGTTGGACGCATTACCTTTACGCGCTCAGCTGTTGCGCAGAAACGTTATTCTGACAGTAGAGGAGGCCCGCTGTCCACTATGCCATCTCACCTGCGAAGACTAGCAACATTTGTTCATGACTTGTCCGTTTGCACAGTCGGTCTGGACTTCAATTGGAGCGTGGTTAGGCGTGAATGTTGACTTGTCTCTGAGTATGGCGGATTTTTACAGAAGTTGCGCTCATTGGTGCCATGGGCAGAAGTCCAAACGAGTAAAACATGTCTTTTGGCTTACCATGTGTTGGAGTATTTGGTTTGCAAGAAACAGTGTCGTCTTCAAAGAGGTGGAAACTAGCATGGACTCGGTTGTTAACCGAGTTAAGAGTCTCTCTTGGAGTGGTGTATTTATAAATTGAAGAGCACCTCTTCCATGTCTATTTCTTTATGGGGCTATAACCCTCTTTTGTACTTCCAAGGGAGAGAAACAGTGGGTTGATATTCACATTGTAAGCAACCCACATCTGTTTTGAGGTACTCTTTTTCCCTGCCTGAGTCTTTTTCCCAATGGGTTTTGGCTCAGGGAGGTTTTAATGAGGCACTCCCCCTTCCCTTGCTGTAAATGGGTTGGCGCACTCCTAGTGCTCCCATGAATACAATTTTTGCTTATCTAAAAAAATGCTTTTGCTTTATGCTCCTACGCTTTGAACCTTATTTGAGATCTATATATTCTTAACTTTAGATTCATACCTTTTATTGGCAAAATTACACCAGAGAGTCTTTAAGTTATTTATTTGTAATAAGTTGGCTCTTTAAGTTTTGTTATAACAAATAGGCCCTTTAAGTTATCTAACATTGATACATTTGGCCCTTTTAGTAAAATGTCATATCGTTGATTACATCAAAATACACCAATGCTTGGTTGCATGAAAATACATAAGCTAGAGTAATCACAATATATAAAGTAGGAATGGCAAAATGGGTCGGCCCGGCCCGACCCGCCTTGCCTTCGGCCCGCTAAAAACGGGGAGGGGAGCTGGCCCGCCAAGCACTGCGAGTACAAAAAAGACCGCCCGCCCCGCCAAGTTGATGATGAACTGTACTACATGCTTTGCTTTTTTTTTTTTAATATTTTTGAACAAAAAACTCACATGTATTTAACATTTCAATTTTAATAAGATTTTTCACCTGCTTTTTAGAACAATTTTTTTTTTTGACAAATTTTAGAACAATTTTTTATAAAGTTTTTTTAACAAATTTTTACTTTAAAAACTATTGATATATTCAAAATAAAAGTATAAAACAATAATAGCATTGGATTACTAGGATTAACTATATAGCAACTAAAACCATCAAGAAATGTCAGCTAGAACCATCAACCAAAAGGTCCAAAACCATAATTCAAGTATTGATCTTAAAGCAACCAAAATAAGTATTTTGATTACTTGATAACTAGGGATTAACCCTCAAGCAACCAAAATAATGACAATACAATAATAATATAAATTTTTTAAAATGAAACCAGTGTGACAAGTATAAATCAGAATCAGAATACTATAAAAAAAGTATAAATCAGAATCAGAATACTATAAGTTCACTAACTCATTAAATCAGAATACTATAGTTACTATAAGTTCACTAACTCATTAGAAACATAATATTATAAATCAGAGTACTATAAATCAATATAGTTACCGTAATGAAACCAAAAAATTCTATAAATCATTATAGTTACTATAATGAAACAGAATACTATAAATCAAAGTACTGTAAAACATTTTGACAATACAATAAAACCAAAACTTAGAGACAGAATACTATAAATCATATAGCCCGCCGTTTTTTCCTTTTGGCGGGGCGGTCTCAGTGGGTCAGCGGTCCCAATACCCCAACCCAACCCGCTTTTTTTGGCAGGTTAGCGGGCCGACCCAGCAGACCAAACTCGTTGTACCATCCCTAATATAAAGTAGCATTATATCAAAATATATAAGCTAGAGTAGTCACTAAAATGACCTATTTGTTACAAAAAAAACTTAAAAAGTCAACTTATTACAAATAAATAACTTAAAGATCTCCGATATAATTTTGTCTTTTTTATTTCACAATATTTCACAATGGTGATCAGTATTGTAACTAACCATGATTAAATTATTTATACACTTCCACAAACTTTGCTGAAAGAAATTTATACGAGAAAGAGAATGTAGTGACATCATCACTTTCAACTTGACAATCGTGCATTTCTCTTTCAACTTTCCTTCTTTTTTTTTCATTCACTCGGTTTTGTCCATTTATCAACAAGCATCACTGTCTCCAATAAATGACCAAACTAATAATGCACCATCTTATTATCTTTGTCCCCAATAAATAACCAAGCTAATAATGGACCCAGTTTTAATCAAGGTGCCCAACTAAAGCCAAGTTGTTAAGTTAGTTGTCACTGCAATTCATCTGAGTGTGCTTTCTTCTTTTCACCAAGGAATGGTTTGAACATCATTAGTATTCCAATTACTTCAACTAAATTCAGGAATAAAAATACCAAATGGGTGCCTGCAATTAAATGTGCAAGAGTAAGGTCCGAGTAATAAAGCTAGCAAATAGAACCACAACTAATGGTGGACCTACATTGCATTTGTAAGATGTTAGTAGGTTACCTTTAGTAATCTTAGAGTTTGTAAATAGAAATTTAGTCCATTGGGCCGTTGGATTAGCTGGTGTGTTAGGCCCAACACCAATATGTGATTAACAGATGATTAGAAGATTGACTCTGTAATAAATATGTTTACTCCACAGTTATGAATTAGTTAACACAGTTATTTTTCTGTTGTAACCAATAATTGGCATCAGAGTTCTATCATCAAGGGCCTGAGCAAGAAAGAACCACAGTTATTTGCGAAGAAGACGACAAGACGAAAGCTTGCGCTAATTACAGATCGCGAGAAGGAGAACAATAGCTATGTCTAACCTACATTTCCGAAGATTGATGGTCACTATTACCATTGGACAATGTTGATGGAAAACTTTCTCAAATTGAAGGATTACTGGGAAGTGGTTGACAAGGGAATTCCTACACTTGCGAGCAACGCAACTCAAGAACAGAAGAAGACACACAATGAAGCGAAGGTGAAGGACCTCAAGGCGAAGAACTATTTGTTCTAGGCCATCGAGCGAAGCATTCTTGAGACGATCTTGAATGTTGATACAGCCAGGGACATCTGGGATTCATTGAAGCCAAAGTATCACAAGTCTACGAAGGTTAAGAGGGCTCAATTGCAAACCCTACGAAGGTTAAAAATACTCTCTATTGAACAAGATGAAATCTCATGGTGAGAAGGTCAGTGAAACCACCATTAGAGTCTGAGGAAGAGGACGTGGTGCTGGTAAAGGAAGGGAAAGACAAGCATCAAAGGAGCATATAGAATGCTACAAATGTCACAAGCTTGGGCATTACCAATATGAATGCCCAAATCTTGAAGAAAATATAGCAAACCATACTGGATTTGATGGAGAAGAGGAGATGCTTCTCAAGGGCCCTTGGAGATGATCAAGAAACAGTAAAGGAAATTATTTGGTTCTTGGATTCTGGGTGCAGTACTAATATGTGTGGCTGCAAGAAATGGTTTACAGAACTTGATGCTTCAGAGAGAGTGTGAAGCTTGGTGATGGGAGGAAGCTGAATGTAGTAGGCAAAGGGAATGTCAAATTGAGGATCAAAGGAAGAGTATAAGTTATCACAAGTGTGTACTTTATTCCCAATCTAATGAATAACCTGTTAAGCATAGGCCAACTACAACAAAAGAACTTTAAGGTAGTGTTTGATGATGACAAGTGCAAGGCTTATCATAAAGAGAAAGGTTTAATCCTGACATCACAATCAAAGCAACATCTATAATCACTGGTAACAGTTGTCTGTAGGCACTTAGTGAAGAAACAACTAAATTGTGACACAAAAGATATGGTCACCTCAGTTATAAAGGTCCAAGTTCTTTGAATCAAAAGTGTATGGTGAAGGGGCTTACCAAAACTAAAGGAAGTGACAAAGGTCCATTACAATGTATGATAAGGAAGCAACACAGAGATATTATGTCCAAACAAAGCATTTGGAGAGCTTCAGGGAAGCTCGAGCAAATCCACTCTGACATATGTGGTCCTATTACACAGCCTCCAACAAAGAATAATGTATTTTTTGTCCTTCATTGATGATTATAGTAGGAGAACTTGGGTTTATTTTCTCTGTGAGAAGTCTGAAACATTTGAAATCTTTAAGAAGTTTTGATTAATGGTGGAAAAGGAAAGTCAATGTGTAATTAGCTGCCTTAGAACTGACAGGGGAGGGGAGATTAATTCAAATGAATTTGCTGAGTATTGTAGTAAGAATGGTATAAGGAGACAATTGATCACGCTGCTTTCACACACCTCAACAAAAAACCGTGTGGGTGAGAGAAAAATAGAACCATTATGAATATGAGGAGCTTGTTGAGTGAGGCCAAGATGCATAAATCTTTCTGGCCAGAAGCTGTAAGATGGTTTGTTTAGCTACTAAATAGATTCCCTACAGTCTCAGTGAAGGATTTAACCCCAGAAGAGGGATGGAGTGAAGTCAAAGCCTCTGTTAGACATCTAAGAGTGTTTGGATGTGTTGCATATATGCACATTACAGATGCAACTAGAAAGAAGTTGGAAGATAAGAGTATCAAGTGTGTATTCCTTGGGGTGAGTGAAGAATCTAAGGCATATAGATTGTATGATTCCAGAAGCTGTAAGATGGTTTGTTTACCTACTAAATGATCTAACTAATGAAGACACTGCCCAGAATGAAGAGAATCTAGATGCTCCTCAGAATGAGGACACCAATGATAGAGGTCAATTTGGAACTGATGATCAAGAATCTAGTGATATAAAGATACAAACATAAAGGGATAAGAGAGACAGAGAGCACTTGTTTGAACAAAAGACTATGTGATGGCTGGAGAATTGACTCATGATTATGATTTAATGCACAGTGCACAAATTCATAGCTTGATAGCCTGTGAAGAAAGTGATCCCACAACATATGAAGAAGCGTCCAAGCACAAGAAATGGAGACTGGCCATGGATAAAGAAATTGCATCCATAGAGAAAAATTGCACTTGGGAATTGGTTGAGATGACACAAGGAGGGAAGAAGATAGGAGTTAAATTGGTGTATAAAACCAAGTACAATGAAGAGTGAAAGGTGGAAAAGAACAAGACAAGGTTAGTTACAAATGGCAATGCTCAAGAATATGGTTTTGACTACTCTGAAGTCTTTGCACCAGTAGCAAGATGGGATACCATCAGAGCTGTGCTAGCAGTAGCGGCAAACAGAGGGTGCAGTGTGTATCAGCTAGATGTTAAAAGCGATTTCCTTCATGGGGAGCTAAAAGAAATTAATTGTACATGTTGAACAACCAAGAGGTTATGTAAAGAAGGGACAAGAAGAAATGGTATACAGGTTAAAGAATGCCCAGTATGGGTTCAAATAGGCTCCCCGAGCCTGGTACAACAGAATTGATGGATATTTCAGCAGAGAAAACTTTAAGAAATTCTCCCATGAGCATACTCTTTTCACAAAGAATGATGAGAAAACTTTATGGATGTTTGATGTACATAAATGCAACTAGGCTCGATATAATGTTCTCTGTCAGTATGGTTAGTAGATTTATGGAAAAACCCACTGAAAATCACTTTATGGCAGCAAAGAGAATCTTGAGGTATCTAAGAGGAACAATAGACATGGGAATTCTGTACTCAAGTGAAGGAAGGAAAGAACTTCAAGCCTATTGTGAAAGTGACTATGCAGGAGATCATGATGATAGAAAGAGTGCCTCTGGATATGCTTTTCTGCTCAGTTTAGGAGCTATTTCGTGGGCCTCAAAGAAGCAACCTATACTCACTCTCTCTACTACATAAGTTTAATGTGTTGTTGCAGCTTATTGTGTCTGCCAAGGCATTTGGATTAAGGGAATCCTTGAAGAGTTGGAAATAAAGCAGCAGAGGTGTTTACCATTATTGTGTGATAACAGCTCAACTATCAAGCTCTCTAAAAATATTGTATTACACGACAAAAGCAAACATATAGATATTAGATTTCATTTCTTGAGAAATCTATGTAAAGAAGGAATCATTGAATAAAAGTACTGCAATACAGAAGATCAGTTTGCTGACATATTAACAAAGGCCTTGAAGAATAATAGCTTTGCAAAGCTGAGAAGTTGCCTGGGAATCAAGGCCTTAAGTCAGATAATCACAAGCTCTACAGGGTGACTCTGTCATGGTTGTGTGCAAAATGTATCTGTTTGTCTCTCTGGTTGCTGTAAATTTCTTGTATAAACTGATCATTTTGTAAGAATGTTCAGTTTAAGGGAAGAATTTTAAGATGTTAGTAGGTTACCTTTAGTAATCTTAGAATTTGTAAATAGAAATTTAGTCTGTTGGGCCTTGTTTTATTAGCTGGTGTGTTAGGCCTAACACCAATTTGTATTTAACAAATGATTAGAAGATTGACTCTGTAATAAATACGTTTACTCCAAAGTTAATGAATTAGTTAACACAATTATTGTTCTGTTGTAACAAATAGAATTAAGGGTGTACAAGTGCAACCCTCAATTTTTTGTCAAAAATAAAATAAAATTAGGTTTAATTATTTCGTATATTTGTCAATGAAAGTTGACTCAGTTGGTAAGGAGTTAGCTCATTTCCCGCAAGGGCGTGGGTTTAACTCCTGCTTCCATTGTGAAGACCTCTTTGGTGGTTGATCTGTAAGTACATTTGTTAGCACTCAAAGAGCCTTGATGCCTCCCTAATCCAGGTGAGCCTACGGATCCCACCTCAGCTAAACTTTTTGTAACCAATTTTTTTTTGTACATCTCTGAATTATTTAAAAAAATGTAAATAGTACACTAATATAGTTTTTTGGGTTTCTGAATCCTGTAATCAGATTTCTGAACTAATATAGTTTTTTCAATTAAATCAAAGTAATACAGGTAGCAAATAGAACCACAACTAATGGCGGACCTACATTGCATTAAGGGTGTGCAAATGTCCTCCACCCAGCAGAAGAGGTTGGAATACGTGTCCCCCATCCATCTCATTCATTTCAAAATTGTTTTTTTCTTCATCCAATAAGAGTGTTAGGTTTAATTTAAAGAAATAAAAGCAAAATCTAAAGTTAGGGCCTATAGAAAAAGACTTCATACTTTTGAAAGTTCGTGTATTTTTACTAATACTAGACACCTAAGTGAAATGAAATACTATCTATATTTAAAGTTTGGTACTGTTGACAATTCATAACAGAAACAAATTAGCTGAGCTTGAGCATCATACCAGGGAGAAAAGAAGTATCTATACGCTTTTGTGACCAAGTTAGTCTGCAATGACAAAAATCATAAGAAGAAGCAAGTTAAAGAAGAGTGACCAACCGCCGCAAAATTAAAACGGGCAGCTGTGTTTTTCGGCGACGGTAGTCTGAATAGCAGCAAGAGACTCGCCGACGAATAAAACCACGACATATCGACTACAATGTGTACTTACCGGCGGTTATAATTGTCGCCGATGTGTCCCAAAACCGCCACAAAAATGAAATCTTAATGTAGTTATGATTAACTACATTAAAATAGAAAATATTTTCATATAGTAAACCGCCCACAACTATCTACGTTCACATCTTTGAATTGTAATAGGAAAGTCAAATAAAAGTTGGAGAGTTCACAGAAACACTCACATGGTACCACCTGTAGCAGGGCCAATAGTTTTGAATAGAGACATAACTGTCATGGAAAGGCCATTAGCAGCACCCCTTTGATGTTGTTCCTGTTTTCGTAACGAACATGTCAAATATGCCACAATTCTATCAAAAAAATATCAAGAATAGTAAGGTAATCAAGACAATGAAACTATCCAATGGCTTACCACTTTGCTTCTATTTTGTAAAAGGAATAAACCGGTTGTAATGGTCACCTAAGTCCAAGAAAAAGAATATAATCAGTTCTTTTTAACCACAAAATATTATATTATATATATATATATATATATATATATATATATATATATATATATATATATATATATATATATATATATATATATATATATATATATATATATATATATATCAAGGAACACAAAAACTTATATACAATAGGATCCAGTTTCCCAGGAGAGGCCTGACAAGGACAGAAGAAACATGATAATACATGATAAGCGAAGTAAGCCACAAAAACTTTAACCTGTACACTAACTCATTACTTCTGGGGAAAGTAATTTTACAAAACAAATTGCTCCTAAGAACTGGAAACGCATTCCAATGGGTCCACACACTACTCATAGAATAGACTATTGTTCCACTTAGTCTTTGTCAAGAATCAATTCCATGAATAAAACTTTATCAAAAATAAGCTTTTCTCAAGGACAAAAGTTTTGGTAGAAAATTCACCTTGTTTCTACTTTCCCAAATCACCTAGAGAATCGAGTGCCAAATCTTCAGCAGACACCGTCTACCCTTTCTAAGACTAACCCAGAGTAGAAAACAGAGTGGCGAGATCAGGCGGAAGCACAACCATCCAACCTAGCCATTTAAATACTAGATACCAAACCTCTTTGAAAATTCACACGACAAGAACACGTATGGCTCAGACTCCAATAACACCCACAATGGACACACCTAGTGGCACCCAATTCTGAAATAACGTGTCTTCGAAATAGGTTAGCCGAAGTTGAGAGCCTATTCATGAGGACACACCAAGCAAAAGCAACAACTTTGGGAGGCGCCAGACTCTCTCGATCACTCCTTTTTTAGTGCAGAAATCTCTAGAGGGTACTTAGAGGCCAGAGGAGGGAAACTGTGGAGATGAGGATCATACGCCGATTTAACATAATAAACCCCATCCTCCACGACCTCTCAGATCCAACTATCCTCAACTGAGGGGAGAACAATTGGGGATACTAAAGTCATAAGATCCACCAGAAGCTTTTATTCCCAAGCAAAAGACCTTTTCCTGCAAGAGAGCCTCCAACGCAACCCACGCTCCCACAAACCCCTAGCCTCTTGTACACTACAGTCTTTTTCCTCAGAGATGGCGTAGAGCCTTGGGAAAACAACCTTGATGGATGTTTCCCCAACCCCTACATCGTGGAAAAAATGGATTGACAACCCATTCCCTAGGTTCCTAATTAACAACCTCATCCGAGAACCATTTCGAACTCAAATATAGACCCACCCCCACCCTACATATATCATTCCACCACATAGACGTGTAGTAGGGAGAACTTAGGGAATTTAGCTCAAGATTATGTATAATCTCACTTCCATACTTATCTTTGAGGACAAAATTCGAGAGGAAATTTCCCCCCACCAAAAGCTCCACTTTCCTTTTTCAGTATACAAACCTCAACTTCATAAGAAGTTCCGCTGGATCCTCACTACCATCTTCCATGCTTTAATGTGCATCTTCAGGAACTGCATATAGAAGACTGGGATACTATTAAGAACATAGTTAACCAGAACAAGACAACCCTAAAACTCATGAACTTATTACCCCACTCGCTGAGCCTCCGCCTCAGGTAATCAATCAAAGGCTTCCAAATGGAAAAACGTATGAAGCTCGCACCCACTGGTATCCCAACAGATTTAAAAGGTAGGGCACCAATTCTACAATAGAGGAACCCTGATTCCAGCTCTAAGAAAAGGGCGGGGACATTGACACCCATAAGACATCTCTTCCAGAAGTTTATTTTAAGACCAGAGAACAATTCAGAACTCCTCAATAGACTTCAAAGCCCATAGGTTAGCTATTGTAGCATCCTCAATTAGGAGGGTATCATTTGCATACTAGAGATGTGAAATCTCCACTAGAGGGGAACCTAACTTGAAGCCAATAAACATATTCCCTTCTACTCCGATCGGACTGGACTCCCAAGTCCTCAACTACCGTAAGAAAAAGAATGGGAAAGCGGGTCACCTTGTTTAGGGCCCCGAAGATATTGATTTCCTCTGTAGGTGAGCCATTGAGCCGAATTGAGAGACTACTCGTAAAGACACAAACACGAATCCAATCTTTCCACTTTAGGCAAAAACAAAACCTCCCCATCATATAGTCCAAAAAAACCCATTCCACTGAGTTATACGCTTTCTCAAAATCCTCTTTGAAAACCAAACACTCTCTCCCAACTTTCTTTGCATAGTCTAGCACCTCATTCACCACCACCACCACCCCATCTGCAAGGTTTTTCCCTGGGATGAAAGCTGTTTGGTTTATATCTACCTTGCTATCCACGACCTTTCCTAGTCGTGCCGTCAGCACCTTGGCGACTAGTTTATTTAGTAGCAATGAAATCGGCCTAAAATTCCCAAAAGACATTAGGTAGTCAACCCTTTGTGTCTAGAGTAAGAAAGTATAAAGTGAAACCCTTCAGGGCCCTAGAATGTAAACAAAACTCTTCGAAGAAAGTGCATGTTTATGAAGGAGAAATTAAATCTATCGAGATCTGATCTCTTATTCCCCTCACATGAGCGGACAACATCCTCAATCACCACATCTGAGAATGGGGCAGTCAAATCAACATCCTGGGATGGGGAAACTTGCGGAAAACCCACACCATTCTGAAGAGGACGATCCCAAACATCCTCGAGTAATGGTCTTAAAAGTATCGAACAACCTAAACCCTAACACCTTCAACCCATTCTATCGAGCCGTCCTCCACACAGAGTGCGGAGAGAAGATTCCTCTAGCCACGTGCCTTTATGGGTGCATGGAAATAAGCCGAATTAGCATCCCCTTCTTTTAACCGACGCAATCTGGAGCACTGAAAACCTAAACTTTCTTTACTTTTGAGGAGTTCTACATTTGATCAAAATTCTTCCTTTAAAGGGAGTGTTCTTCCACATAGAGCCCCCCGTCACCCTTTTGAGATCCGCAACATTAATTTCCTCGACCAACAATTCTGAACCTTTTCTCAATTAATTATACTACACTATGAGATTGATGAATCTACTTTACTTTATTTGAAACCCTTATTATTACCAAAAATAGTTAAAAAAAACAACAAATAGGTGTACTTACAGCTACAACATTCTTCAGAATGGAAGCAATACATATCACTATATATAGAGTGATGCCTGTTAACATTGCTATGAAGGGATAACTTTGTAGAAGTGGTATGGAAAAAATCTGCATCCAGGACATGTATCAGATAAAAAGTCATGAAATACAAAATTGCAAGAATTGCAAAAATTAGAAGAAAACTAACCCCTAAGATTCGGGCAAAATTTATAGGTCCAAAAGCTTTTTCCATATATGGGTATCCGGCAAGTTGGTAGATCAAAAGTGCAAGACCTGATAATTTTCATAAGTTAGTAATTATCTAAAATATTTATCATAAATATCTTTCAATCAACAAGAATAGAAAGACCAAAACTGAATATATAAAAAAAATAAAATATAGGTTTCAAAAATGCACCTGAAATTGCAAGAACATTACCAACATCATCAGTTGCAAAGTTTAGACCTCCTAGCTTTGGAGGACTGACAGCCCATAATGAAAAAACCTATAGAAACATCATATATTAAATGACATGTGCATATCTTATATTTAATTTCATTAATTAGATAGAAATGTTACCTCTTGATAAGCAATATCATGAAGTGAGAAAACAGAATAAGCAATGATAGATGACATTAGACACCAATTCATGAAGATGCTTTCATTCTTTTTAATTTCTTTGTCAATCCTCTTGTTGCCATTTTCTAAAGCTTCAACATTATCTATACGCTCAATGTTACCTTTGTGATTGTGAAGTGTTTCCTGCACTCATTTTAAACAATTGTTTTGATGACAGAGACAAAAAATCAAACATATGTATTTAATGAAGATGAAGAAGATATATGCTATAATGTAAGATACATACAGGAATCCAAATACAGACAATAGCTGCTACAACTGAAAGTCCTGATATTATAAAGCATGGCAAGGAATATGGAAACCTGTAGAATGATTGGAGAAACTGATAGAATTAGAAACTCAAGTTGGGAGCCAAATTTGAATCTATAGGTGTTGTGTTATATAATCAACAAGAGGGAAAAGTCCACTAACTTATCCCAAAATGAGCCCTTTGAAAATATATGTGGGTATTTCTCTGCTGGCTGCAATAAGAAATCCCCAAAAGTATTAGTAGAAACAAGAGATGAATGAGCACATGAATGAATTTGATACCTACACAAACACTCAAAAGGTGCAAAACACGAATTTGAACGTAATTAACCAAAATATCCATGTGTTCAGTTCCTGGCCAAGAGGTGTGCATGGTGTCTTGTGTGTGTGACAGGCCTCGGCCCAAATTTTTTTTTAGGGGCCCCAATATTTTTGGTGGACCCATACTCTATTACTACAACGGCCTAATCCCTTTTGTTAAAAAAAACCTAACATAGTGATGAAAGTTTGTATTTTTATTTAGCTTTGGGGTGGCTCTCTTATATTTTACTGTCTGTTAGGCTTGTTATTTGCCCCTTTTTTTTTGCGTTATATTTAACTTGGTGTATTTGGTTCTTTTAGCAGCAACACATGATTGGGCATCCTCTCAAACCCTTCATAGAAGATGGGGGAGCGCGTGTCAATGATGCTAAGCTAAATGATGATTAATATTATTACGCTTAATTATCAAAAAAAATGTTATTTACAATTTAAATACTGAAGTTTGAGTTTTGTATTGAAGTTTGAGTTTTATTTGGTAAAAATATAATTAGGGCCCAATTTTTATTATTTGCACAGTGCCTCCGTTTTGTTTGGGCCGGCCCTGCATGTGTTCAAATCTATATGTAATTAAGCACTTGAATATGATACTTAACAACGTTCAAATTTGTGGTTAATTACATCCAGTTAATGAGTTTCACCACCTGTTATTATTAGCAAATAGGAATTATAAATTTTGTTAGTTTCTAACTTAGTTAGTTTAGTTTAGAAGTTAGTTAGTATCTAACTAATTTAGCTAGATTAGTTTAGAAGTAGTTACATGTGTAGTTAATTTTCCAATGCAGTTAACTAAAGTTAAGTATAGTTAAACATTTGTATATATAATACTATTGTACCATCAATCAAAGATATAGAGTTTATTTTTCCAATTTTATCTCTTTCAATTGAAACTCATTCTTGCAACTCTATCATCTCTTTCATGGCCTCAATGGCTTAATAGTTATATCCATTAACCATCCATCTTTTAAACAAAATTAACAACGTATTGGAACTCTATTAACCAAACATTTTATTGTGAATTTTGGATGTTAATTTTTGTGTTAAATATAACTATTTCGGTTCGGGAAATCGATTTCGAAAGTTTTTCCTTTATAATACTCAGTGGAATACAGAATTTCAAGAACCAGCTTTCATTATATACCTAAAGTCCTTCAGAAACAAGTCAAATAATGTCCTTCACAAGGAAAAATAAATCAAAAATAATACCTGAGCCAAATAGCCTCCTAATGCTGGGCCAATGATTAAACCCATGCCCCAAGATGCACTAACCTAAAATCATGTCACATTTTGAATTATTATAATGTAACTGCAATATTAAGAATCAGTAGTAGACACGTAAAATTTGGTAAGACATACCGTAGAAAGACCTAAAGCTTGGTGCTCCTCTCTAAAAAGTTCAGTAGCATAGGCCTAGTAAAAACATGAGTTTGTCAAATACACATAGCTTGTGTAGCATCGACACACCAGTTGAAGTCGTGTCCAAGGGTCCTACTCCAACTCGCGTGTCGAAATATAAACTGAATTTTGAATGAGATTGAACACGTATCCAATGTATTCACACTCAAAAGCCCTAGTGTTGTAGATGAAACAATAAACTTGTACTAATTCTTGAGTGTTATAAAATGGTACCTTTAATGGTCCGAAAGCACCATTTAAACTTCCCAGAAGAAATCTAGTGATAACAGCCATCCAAAAATTTGTACTAAGGCCAAACAATGTGTTGAAAATGATACTGGAGTCAAGTAAGTATATATTATAAATTAGATACATCAGTTATTAAACGAATTTTAAATTGCAAATTTTTCTTATAATAGAGAGTTGAGGGGGAATACTTACATTATGATAATCCCGAAAACCATAACAGGTTTTCGACCATAGCGATCAGAAATCATTCCCCATAATATAGATGTAAGAGCTCTACCAAGCATGAATGAAGATCCTAGAACATTTTTTATCATAATCAACGAAGAGCATATAACAAATTAACAATGATAGAAAACTTCAAAGAATGAAAACATTAAAAACATCTTACCCACATAACCAGCATAATAACTAATATCAGCCTCTGTTTTTGCAATATTGAAATCCCTTACCTAAAAATAAAAGTATTTTATTGAGATCATATTATTATCTGCTTCAGTATAAAGTTGAAAACTAACAAAATATTTGATAACAACTCACCATGAAATAAAGGAATGGAAAGAGAGATGATATAGGCAGTGCTGAACATGAATAAAAAAGAAGAGACATTAGAGAAGGACAGAGTAGTAGTTGATGAAACAAAACATAGAAAACATTACTATGATCTTAGAAACAGTAGTTTAGTGGTTACCTAAACATAACACTACCATCCATATAACAAAAAGATTTGGAATGGAAACACCATGGTTAAGCTCTTTGGCTTGTTCCACCTTACAACCAGGGCAACCCTCATAGTACTTCTTCTCCAACAATGGCTCTCTCATATCTTCTTCCCTCATCTTTCTAACACAACTCATTTTTCTCCCACTTTTCTATATAAACTTATATTTATTTATATATGCAAAAGAGAAAAAAATATTAATCAGAAAGAGTTGCATCAAATAGCCACTCTTTGTTTTTGAAGTAAAAACTAGAAGTTGAGGAAAACATACATCTCCTTGAGAAACTCGTGGAGCTCAATGAAATGAAAACTGAACAACTCAAGGCCAAGTCTCACACTTTATGTATGTCATGATTAGTCAAAATTTCTCACTTTTTGTATGTCATGATGGTTTGGTGGGTTTTAAAATATCGCATTTTACATGTTACATTTCTTATCTCACAAATAATATATATATATATATATATATAAATAAAGAGAACAATAGGTACCATAAGTGTCTTGTCAAAAAAAAAAAACTACCTGTATTTAAAGCAGTCAATTTTAGCCCAGTCCAAAGCCCAATATTTTGAGTTGGGATGGACTCGTTATATAGAGACCCATGAACAAATAGGGCCATTTTGGCCCACAGCCCATTTGACCCATGGGTCAAGCTGAGCCTACCTTTTTATGTTGTTCTAAACAATTTTATGATTTCATTGTTAAAATTAGATTGGGTTGTAGGCCAACCCATTGGGTCAGTGTTTTAGGCTGGACTGAGCTACACAAAATACAATCAAGTTGACAATTGAGCTGGCCGAGCCCAACCCATCTTTACGTTTGGCTTAGTGGGGCGGGCTGAGCTGCCCATTTTGACACAGCTCTCACTAGTTCAAAAATGACTTTAGACAGCGCCATTTAGCATCGGTTGTTTAAACAGCCAATGCTAAATGTAGACGCGGTGGCAATTTTGAAATTAAATTGAAGTTTTCAATTTTCACGCTTACATTTAGTATCGGTTGTTTAAACAACCGATACTAAATGTGTGTCTCTAACACATTTAGTATCGGGTTTTTAGTCAACCGATACTAAATGTGTGTCTCAAACACATTTAGTATCGGTTGTTATTACACCCGATACTAAAGGTTCCTTTTGAGTAGTAGCACATGCCTGTTTGTTATGTTCATATCAATATAGACTTAACTAGGGGTGAACATTGTTGCAGAATTTTGCATCACCTTTAAATCAGGTGCAAAGCAGAATTTGGTTGATGCATTGGAGTCTGTTCATCTTTTTCAACCATGACAATGGAAGAACACAAATAATTGATCTGTTTAATCAGGACAAGTAAGTATGCATTGTTAACTCACCTGTTCTTTCCCCAGAAGCCTTTATATGTATATTGATATTTCACATTTTTATTTTTGGTGTTAATCCGCATAAAACTGGGTAGTTGCATTGCATTCTTTCTCTGGGGTAACTTTTTCTCATACCTTTGGGGCTTCGTGTTTATAATGTTGCTTTATCTAAGATGTTATATCATTTCCAGGTATCTTAATGCAATCCAGAGTTTTGCGATACTTAGCCACAACATTTATTGTCAGCAAGCGCAGGAGGCCTCAGTTCAAAGAGTTTATTAAAGTTATTCAACAAGAGCAGCATTCATACAAGGACCCCATCACCGAGTTCCTAAAACACTATCCACCAGGCATGTGCTATTGATAGAGAGAAGAGTGTGTTGAGGTTCTATCAGTTTAGACAGCAGAACCTTCCAGCATGTAAACATGTCCTTACACCTGCAGCAGTTAGTTCTTTGACAATACTTGAATATTTTATGGTTCCTTCCTTGTTCAAAGAAATCCACATGCTAAATCTCAATCATGTTCTTTGCAGGTCATTTCTACATTTCTATTGATGGGTTTCATTTTCATTCCCACGAAGAACTCTATATGGAGTAGCTTGGGGCCTTATAAGGTCAAAGGGAAAGAGAAGTTTGTGTGGCATACTCTCATAGCGGGAGTTATAGTATTGGTAACAAGAGTGATGAATTTTCAACAAAGCGAGACCCATCATTTTGGGAACATGTTGATAACCATTTTGATTCACAACAAGACAGCACCTCCGCTGCTGCTCAGTCACGCAAACGGCCTACTCCACCGGTGTCAAATTCATCAACTCCACGACAGAGTACAAGTTCCACCCCAAGTACCTTTCCGGTACCTAAAGGTGGAGCTCCTATGAGTTATACTTACCAAATGTTGTCTAAAATGAATAAAAGGGATTGGTTTATCGTTGATTGCTTAGGCAGCAGAAGTGTCAACCCTTCTCTCATGTAAATTTCAATACTATTTGTATGATGTTTCATATTACATGCACCATTTGTAGAATTTATATACTAAGTATTTCGGTTTATAACATTTGTATTGTAAGATATTAAATTTCAATAGAAGTTGAAATATTTTTATGAATTCATTATGAGTCGCTTTGTGGAGATAATTTTGTGTATGTGGAATTTATAAATTGGTCAATTGATATCTATTAATTGATATCTATATATGCAGTGTGTGTGGTAAGATGTGAACTGAGAATTTTTTTTAAAAAAAAGTAGACTTTTAGCATCGGTTGTTTATACACAACCGATGCTAAATGTCCTAAAAATTGACTTTTAGCATCGGGTGTTTAAACAATCGATGCTAAAAGTCACTAAGAATAGACCTTTAGCAACGGTTGTTTAGATGACCGATGCTAAATGTCACAAAAAATGGACTTTTAGCATCAGTTATTTAATTAACCGATACTAATAGTATGTTTTCAAGACATAAAAAACACCCAAAAAAAACGTCATTTAGCATCGGATTTTTTAAAATCCGATGCTAAAAGTCACATTTAGTATCGGTTATTTAACCGATACTAAATGTCAGACATTTAGTATCGGTGGAATTAGCATCAACAGATAACCGATGTTAAACGTGCAAAATATCCGATGCTAAATGTCTTTTCTGCAGTACCTGTATGTGTACTAATTAGACTAAATAAATATACTTTTGGAAAAAACTAGAAAATATGAATTACAGCTTGTGAAGTGAAACGATGCGGATGCATGCAACATCATGTCATGTTTTAGAAAATAATAAATAGGAATTAAATAAATAAAAAAGTATTAGAATAAGATGTGTCCAAAAAAAGAAAAAAAATGAGAATACGATGCAAAAGGATTATAAGCGTAACCACGAGGGACACGCGAGCTTGTCAGCTTGCAATCAGGAGCACAACCAGTCAACCACCCACAAAGCCTCACATACTTTTTTAATCTCAAAATTACTATTGACATAATTGACAAATTCTTAACTTTTTGAGATTCTCTCTGTTGGGACCAGATTATCTGGAATCGTATATACCTCAATGGAAGGTATGTACGATTGGAATTAAATACTCAATTTGATCTGTTACAAATTGAAGTCGTATATATCTCATAGGATGTTGTTCCCAGCAGTTAGCTGTATCTATCTCTCCTTTCAATTTTTAAATTTTTTTAAAAAGAAAATAATTCAAGGGCCATGATGCTAAGTTGAGTGCATCTAATAGCTTATATGTAGTTGACTACCGTGACTGCAGTCAATTTTGACAGCAGCCAATCGTGGTCCTATCTCATGTGAGAGATATATACGATTGAACCATATTTAATGGCACTTAGTGCTTCGTATCTACCTATCGTATATAGGTATATACGATTGGAATCGTATATACCTGGTGTAACGTATATACGACTCGTTATTTTGTGGGATCGTATATACGTTGTGTGTGGGGTATATACGATCCTATGGTAGTGTAGATTGTATATACCTCCTGTGGGGGTACATACGATTGGTTATTTAAATTTTCTATTTTTTTTCTAATTTATCTTTCTATTTTTGAAACAAATACTCACCCGCCTGTTGCAGATGCAGACTTTCAGTTGGTTCGTTTCAATATCGATGCTACAAGGGTGTTACCACGGATAGGGTATATTTTTCAATCTAATATTTTTTAATCAAGTTTGATAAATATTTAATTACTTACTTAAGTACGTAAATTTTTCTATTTTGTAGGTATTTTCTACATGCGAGGATGTAGAAGAGTGGGCGAAAGCAGTTGGTAGAAGCATTGGAGTAGTGGTTATCAAAGTGAGATCTGACAAAGATGGTAAGAGGGGAAGTCGAGATTAGATTGATTTTGCTTGTGAGAAGCAAGAGCAGTTTACTAATGATTCTAGAGTATTCGGTTCTAAAAGAAGAAGCTGTCAGTTTAGATTGAAAGCTATTTGCACTCTTTGTCATGGGGGTTGGGGTATCAAGGTTATGTGTGATAGACACACAAATGAGTTGCTTAAAACCCCCATCGGGACGAATGCTTTTGGTCGTTTGTCAAAGGCACAAAAGGATATGGTTAATGAGCATGTTGATCTTGATGTTGGTCCGAAAGATACTCTTAATGCTTTGAAGAAGCAAGATCCAGAGAATGTCACTACTCTTCCTCAAATATATAAGCAGCGTCACAAACATTGGTTTACAAAGAGGGGTCCTAGAACAGACATTCAGGAGGTATTGAGATTAATTGAGTCACATAATTATTTATGTTGGAGCAGAAAGGTTCAGGGGTCTGATGTGGTCGGTGATATCATGTGGGTGTTTCCGAAGGTTCTTATTCTTGGCTCAACCTACAAGACCAACAAATACAACTTACCTGTTTTACAGATTGTGGGAGTCACTAACAGAGAGTTAACTTTCCACGTTGCTTTTGCCTATATTGAACACAAGCTTTCTATTCATTTTTCTTAGGTATTGCAGCAGCTGAAAGAAATATGTGACTTGCATGCGATTCAACCTCAAGTTTTCTTGACTGACAGAGATCTTGGTTGTATGTCAGGTATTCTTGATGTCTTTCCTTTTGCTACCAATTTGTTGGGTCATTGGCATGTGACAAAGAATGTGAAAGCGAAGATTAAAGAGTTGGTGCACAAGGATAGGCGCGAGGATGTCCTCTCTCTTTGGCACTCTGTTGTTGATTCTCTTGACGAGTTAGAGTACTTAGCTAATTTGAAGATGTTTGAAGATTCATGCGATGATAAACCTTCTCTTATTAAATATGTGCAAGACACACCGCACAATGAGCGATTTATCTTGGCATGGACTAACCATATCACACACTTGGGGAATCAGACCACCAACAGGTATTTTGGCATTTAGTATTTTTATCGTAGTTTAAAATTTTTTTGACACCTGTTTAGTATTTTTATCGTAGTTTAAATTTTTTTGACACATGTTTAGTATTTGTATCATAGTTTAAATTTTTTTGACACGTGTTTAGTATTTCTATCGTAGTTTAAATTTTTTTGACACGTGTTTAGTATTTTTATCATAGTTTAAATTTTTTTGACACGTGTTTAGTATTTTTATCGTAGTTTAAATTTTTTTGACACATGTTTAGTATTTTCATCGTATTTTACATTTTTTTGACAAGTGGCGAGATTTAATAAACTGACTGAGGATGAGAAATTTGTTTTGAAGAAGAAACTTAATGAGCTGACATTCCCTTCTACTTCTTCAATGGTGTGAACACTTAATTTTTAACGGTATTTTTGACGTTTTCTCGAAAAATTACGAAAATACGCACTTTTTGCATGTTTTACGTGTTTAGTCGTCGAATACGTCATTTTACTCGTTTTTGTCACTTTCACATTATTTTTACTCTTTTAGATTAAACAAAACAAAAAATATATAATTGAAAAATTACAAAAAAAATAGTAGATTTAAATGGTTTGTTTATTACAATGTTTTTTTTACATTCATCCAAATAAAATAATTAAAAAATCCGAAAATGAAATTTAAATAGCAAAAAGGTCAGAAATGAAATTAGGGTTTCAAGTAGCACTCCTAACTGCTGCTGGGCCTGATTTGCACACTTCAGATCTGAAAAAAAAAATTCAAGGCCCGGTCAAACGATAATTAATGCCTAAAACCTAATTTTTGAGTATAAAATACAATCAAACAGCAGACAAAGAGGGGAGAGGAGAGGCACAATTTTCGAGAAAATGATCCAAAAAATATTAGGGTTTCGCAGTGAAACCCTAATCACCCAAACGACACAGATCTAAAAAAAATAGAGGGAGAGACGGATCCGAAAAAAATGAAGTGAAGAGGGAACCACCACAACTCACAGCCACCTCCAACCTTCATAAACCACCTCGAACGGCCACCAAACACCCCAAACCAGACCACATCGTCGCTGACCTTCGTTGGCCTCCAAACCGAGCCGCAAACTGTCTCAAAATCTCACCGTAAACCTCTCAAACCAACCTGCCACCACAATCGCGAACACCAGCCCCTACACAGCGCGCTCACCTCTCTCTTTCCTCTCCCTCGGTTTTTTTTTTCTCTCATGCAAAGCACTCTCCCCATGGAAGGGAAGTTCTCTCTCGCATGGAAATGAAGTGAGATGAAGCTCTCTCTCTCTCATGGAGAAAATGACGCTGAAGTGGGTTTCTCCACTTGAGATAGTCTTTCTTATTCTTTTCTGGTTTCTTTTAAGTTCATTTTAGGCAAAATTACACTGGAAGTCCTTTAAGTTATTTAATTGTAACTAGTTGGTCCTTTAAGTTTTTTTCGTATCACTTAAGTCCTTTAAGTTACATAATGTGTACACCGTTAGTCCTTTTTTCATTTTTATTACAAAAAAACTCAATTCGCGCTAACTGAGTTGACGTGGCCGTGACGGAGGCTACCTCTCATCTATCTTGTAAGAATTTGGTCCTTTAAGACTACGATCATGTAAAAATTTGGAACTTTCAACTTAATTTTTTTTAAAAAAATATGGTTCATCTTCTTTTTTATTTAAGTTGAAAGGACCAATTGTTACATGACGGTAGTCTTAAATGACAAAATTGTTACAAGACAGATGAAAAGTAGGCTCCACCACGTACCACGTCATTTCTGTTAGTCTTGAAATAAGTTTTTGTAAAAAAAAATGAAAAAGGACAAATAATGTATACATTTTAGAACAAAGAACCAACTGTTATAATTAAATAACTTAAAGAGACTTAAGTGTCTGAAAAAAAACTTAAAAGACTAAACATTCTGATTAAATAACTTAAAGGACCTTTAATATAATTTTGCCTTCATTTTATTATCACAATATAATATTATTTTTATTTTTATTTTTATTTTTATTTTTTCATTAGACGACAGAATGAATGGAGAGCCGTTGGCTTCCACTTTCTCTCAAGTCACAATCAAATTTGTCCCCATCACCATTATTTTATTTTTGTATATTCATTTTTCTTTTATTTAGTACTCCACTTATTGGTCAAACAATGTTTCTCTGGATAAAAGCAAGTTCACTTCTGTTCACTTTGGAAACCCACGCCCCTCACCCCTATCTCATGATGTCTCGCTCACATCACCCTTATGTTAATAATTTATTTTTGTTGTTTGATGATTTATTTATTAAATTGTGGACACTCTTATATCTGTTAAGAATGGTTAGGGTTTGATTTAGATGTACATCTTATCAAGCCCACAACTTTGATGTAAGGATCCTTAGTTTTACAACTTTGACCTTAAATCCCTCTAAAATAAAAATCATAAAATTACAAATTAAATACTTAGCACCTATTTTCATAGAAAATACAAAAATAAATAGATTCGATTTGGATGTACATCTTGTCAATCTGGTTTAAGAGTCTTTAGTTGTACAACTTGGACCTTAGATCCCTTCAAAAATAAAACCAACCAACCAACCAACAAATTTTCAGGCAGAACTACGTGACTTTTAGTCTCTCATTGTATCGGAGAGTACGTAGGAGCGGGCTTCCCCGTCAAGTCAAAACCTAAATTTTCTTGTAAATATTCTTCTTTCTACCAAATTCTCTTAAATATTATTTTCGGGTAAACAAATGATTAAACGAACTATTATTTGCACAAATCAAATTTAGGGTAACTGTCTCAGGACAGATGTGTTAGGGGTGCAGTGGAATTAGGTTTTCACCCATTCCCTACGTATAACCGACTCTCGAATCCGACCTAGTTACGCAGACCACTAACTCCTTAGGTTAGGTTTTCTCAATTTTTCCTATCTTTAATAAATTGGGTGGTGACTCCATAAAAACATATATTTTGAGCCGTCCGCGTCGAGACCACGGTCACGACAAATGGTTCCACCTAAATCTAAAGTCAAAACAAAAGGTGCTCCAAAGAAGAAAAAACAGAAATTATATGATGTGAAGCGTGATCTTTCTGGGTGGGAGCATGTAGATGAGAAGGTGAAATTAACTGAAGAATCTGGGACTTCTAATATAAAATAATCACAATGGTCTTCTTCTAAAAATACTTCACAGCGGACTTCTAAATTATCTCAGGGTGCTTCTAGAAATTTAACATAGACAATCAAGACTAAAATGCAGTTACCGTTGTTATACCCCAATTTTGTCCGTCTTCTTTTAGTCACTTGTTTTAAGTAATTCGTATTTCGAAGTCACGCAATTATAAGTTTTTAGAATAGTGTCTCTTTTTCTAATTCAAGCCAATTTCAATTATCCGTTCAATTAAACTCGAATACCGTTACTTAAGCTAGGCATACGTGCGAATGATCGATTTTTTCACGCATCCTTCAGTTTAATCTCAGTATTTGGGTCTAGTTGAATCTAATTGGGCTTACATGAGTCGTTTGTCTCGCAATTGGGCCTATCATTATGGTTTAGGCCTACGAATGTGATTCAAATTTAATTTTTAGTATCTTTCGCTTAACGGGTCTATTTTTTCCATTTGGGCCTCGTTCTAGCGTGTTTGTTTAGTCGGGTCCGATTTGCTTTTGTATTTGGCCCGACATCTTTTTTAATTGATTTGTTTATTTAATTTATTTAAACAATATTTAGTCCAAAAATGTGAAAAAAAATGTAATTTAGTTTTATTACAATGTATAAATGTCTGAAAGTCCAAAAAAAGGTCCAAAATGCAAAAAAAGTGATGCTGAAAATACCCAAAAAGCCAAATCCGAAAATAAATAAATAAATACAAAATAAAACACTTTTAGCCCAAGTAACAGTTGGGCTTGGATCTTCAAGTTCTCCTAAAAGCCTAATCTTCCTCTCCAAGTATCTGAAAACAAATCAAATCAGGGTAAATCAATCCATTAATGGTCAAGACTTAATTTTCTAGTATAAATATGTGATCAACCCTCAGTCAAAAGGAGACAACAACACTGCAAAAAATCACCTAAACAAGGATTAGGGTTCAAAGTCAGAATCCTAATCCACTAAACACATAGTTTCGGATTTCTGGTTTGGAAGCAGCAGAAACAATAGCAGTCCAGGCAGCAGATCAAAGGCACTTAACAGTAGCAGAGCAATACAAAGAGACCAATCTGAAGCTGGAGCACCGGGTCAGTTTCCTAATCTCTTTATTCCATTAGATGTGCAGATACTAATCATATTGTTTAGGCTAATAATCTGATTACTTTTAAGGAAAATAATGATAAGCTAATTTGTATTAAACTGTTGTACATTAGATTTTTTTTAGATGCTAATATACTAATATACTAAATAGTGTACAGATATGAAAGTGGCTAATATTTTATCACCATGTTAGTGCATATCTTTTGTAAAAATCAGATCATCACCATGTTAGACATGGAACCGTCAGTTCTTTTAAAAGTAAATAGGCATCAAGAATGTGCTAGTTTGTTTCTTTGAAAACTCGGTTCATCCAAGAGTGAAATAAGCTAGTTTGTTTTTTTTCTTAAAAATCGGGTTATTGATTTATTAACCACAGACCAGTATATTTTTCTTGAACGGTATTTGGATTAAGATTAGAAGTTCAGGTTTATTCTTAAGAAAACCAGATCGGAAATCAACAAACCAGAGACAGTCGAAACACATATAGATTTAGTTTCTTAGAAATCAAAAATAACAAGCCTTGAGAGATAGAACCAAAGATCAAAAATAGAATAGAAAAGGGGAGGAAGTGAAGGAATTAGTCTTCTGAGGTTATTGGTCTCCTTTAATACCTCCTTTTTTTATTCCTTTTTTTTTTCTTTTCTTTAACTTAGTATATATTTAGTTGTTTAAAATAAATCAACGTGATATTGCAATCAGCTTGCAACATACGCGCCCCTTCCCCTATTTTGTTATTAGTTTTAAATTCTTTTACCTAACCTAACTTATAATAACACCCTATGTCTAAACCATACACCTCCTTTTTAACACCAGCCCATAACTCAGAAACAAATTGGGCTTCTATTTCCACACCTCATTATTAATAATACAACTCTGTTACTAACTGTACCCTATTATTACTGTTTTGCAACTCATTTCTCTCTATTATCTTATCACTCGTCAAAATCAGCTTCTTATCAAAAATGTTAAATTAAAAAATACCAAACACACAAATATTTTTTTATCAAGAACTACATGTAATTTGATCCCCCACCAAGGGGTATGTAGGAGCAGAGGGCGACCGACCTCTGTTAATTGCGCTAATAAAAACCATTTTTAAGTTTATTTAACTATTTCTTTCTTACTTTTCAAAAAACAACAAACAAATATTTTCCCAATCCAAAAATCAAATAAAAGACTAAGTCGGTTGTACAACCGGGTTAGTCATCAATTAAGGACCAATGAGCTGTACAGTTCAGTAATCCTAAAAAACTTATAAAAATGTAAATAAATTATTTTTCCTAAAATAGGGGACTAAGTCGGTTGTACAACAACCAAGTTAGTCGGCGTTCTTGGACGAGTGGGTCATGCAGGTTCAAGAGTCCTAGAATACCTATTCTAAAACCAACCCACCCCACATCAAACCAATTTCTCTCAAAAACTCAAGAAAAATCATTTCAAAAAGTAGGGTGCATGTGTGGTTGTACAACCGGGTTAGTCGTCCTAGGATCGAGAGTCACATGCAGTTCAAGGAATCCTAGGACCCCTACACTAAAAAAACACCAACCAACAAACCTTTTTCGGGAAGAACTACGTAGCTTTGATTCCTCCATTGCATCCGGAGGTACATAGAGCAAGAGTTCACTCTTGTCAAGCACTAAAAACTAATAATTTTAATTAAGTCTTCTTTCCTTCACATTCAAATAAAAGGGTAAAATGATAATAAACTACAATTAATTAGACCAAAGGATGTCGTGGGGTGCTAATACCTTCCCCACGCATAATGACTCCCCAAACCTTAAACTCCCTTGTCCAAACTTAAAGGGATTTCCCGAATTTTCCCTTAAACTAGAATTTCGGTGGCGGCTTCCTATGAACCTTCGAAGAATCCTTTCCCGGATTTTTCGGTCGCTACAGCTGGCGACTTCACTGGGGACTTAACTTTTTAGAAAGTCAATACCTAGTCTAATTAGTTTTATTAATTTA
Organism: Oxytropis ochrocephala; assembly: GCA_020916435.1. NCBI lineage: Eukaryota > Viridiplantae > Streptophyta > Magnoliopsida > Fabales > Fabaceae > Oxytropis > Oxytropis ochrocephala. The sequence goes on along the minus strand of CM037088.1, from coordinate 98,573,887 downwards.
ATTTTTACCCTTCCTTTGTTTATTTATTTTTGCATGTTATATTATTTATTTGATATATAAACCCTAGGATAGAAGACGATATTTTGTATGTATGTTTGTTTTGTTTGCAGCTTTGGGTTTGTCTTTAATTGCTCCTACACACACTACACCTATACGCATCACACACATGTGAGAAAAGTCCTCTACCCGGACTTGAGTGCAAACCTAAGTTAGAACGAGATTGTGTAGTGATGGCCTGCGGGACGTACGTCTCGTTGGGTGGTCATGAAAATCTCACCTAGAGTTTGATTCCTTTTAAGGATGCTATCCCTTCTAATAGCTTGCCTATTGTTGGGGTCAATATTCTTGACTGGGGTCCTTGGCTCTAGGGACCATGTGTAGGATTCTTTAGAACCATCCTTGTGAGGTTCACTATAAAAGAAACCTTAGACCCACTCCGTAAGTTACCTTTCTAGGGCCACAAAGGAGCTTCATACCCTTGCATTCAAACAAATATTTGTGCTTACCGTCTTTTATCCAAAAATCAAAAAAATCAAAAAGTCAAAAACCCAAATCATTATTTACCGCAAGTTTCTTAGAAACCATACCTCATGCATTTTTTCTTTGCATTACAAAAAAACAAAAATAAACATCTTATGTTACGACTGCCTGAGAATTAAAAGCTTTATTTTGGAGAGAAGCCATGCATGCTAAAGTCAAAGTCAAACTTTGTACTTTACTCTCCAAACGTAAAACTTATAATTCCCCGACGCGATAAATAAAATCATATATTATCATTTCATTCACATATGTTATCATTACATTCGCATTTCACATACATTCATTCGCATTTCATGCACACTCATTCATTTGCATACTTACATCATGCATTACAAAAAAAATGAGCATAATTCTAGAAAAAAAAAGTGGTGAGAAGTGAGACATTCTTGTGAAATAAATCATTCTTTTGGAAAAAGTTTAGCCATACTTCGCTGCAAGCTCAAAGGTGTTTCAAGGCACTCAATTTTTCAAATTAGCAGCTCGTTCACATTTTTTTCAACAAAGCGTTGCATCTCATCCACCCCATGATGAATGACCAAAATAGTCCATCAAAATTTCATTCATGTTAAAACTGTTGTTAACTCTTTATGGAGCATTCGTGTAGTAATTTGTGTATGACATGTGACTTCATTCTTGTTTGAGTCAGTTGATATCCCTACCTTGTCATCACCCCCCGTCCGAGTCTAATCCCGCCCCGACCACCCTAAAGTACATACTCCCCTACCTAGTTGACTTTTTTGGGTTTGTTCTCACTATTGAAATAACACTTGAGGCCCTCATTACTTGGGGCAAATTTGTGATCTCTAAGATACATTGTCAACATTATATTCCCTTGGTGCAAGTCCTTTACAAAAAGAAATCAAAAAGGCCCGTTAGGTTGAAAACTCGTAAGAGCGGCCTAAGCAAAAATTAGGGCACACACAAAAAAAAGAAGGAAAAAAAAGAGCAAATATTTTGTAAATAAGTAAATTATTGTCCTTAAGTTAATTTTTGAGAAAACGAGCAATCATGATGTGAAATGAAGTTGAACCATCTTTCCATACCCTCAAAAATCCTTTGCCACCCACCTTAAGCCAAAAATCCAAAGACCTTTCAATCACCCTAGACAATGATCAATTATACATCAAAGATAGTGTATCACTTTTATCTGCTCACTCAGCTCAAAAGAAAGAGAAACAAAAATCACAAAAGAGTGAAGTCAAAAAAAGAGGATTAAAAAATCCCAAAAAAAAAACAAATTAGAAAAAACAAAGACAAAAGTAGTACAAGTCGTGAGCTGTTGCTTCACACCATTAAAGCATAAGAGATCTTTGTCTAAAACAAACCTCAAACACTTCCTTTAACCTCAATATCCTCCATAAACTCTTAGCCACGTTACAATCCTAAACAAGTTCATCCTACCATGAGACACATCAATTACTGTCTCAATAAAACCTCAAACATTCCTTTGAGCCTAACAACCATATCCTTCATAAATCATCACCCATTAACCAAGTTACATCACCAAATCATTTGTCCCATCAAACCTCAAACACTCCTTTGAGCCTAACAACCATTTCCTTCATAAATCATCACCCATTAGCCAAGTTACATCACCAAATCATGTCCCATCAATCATCAAACACTTCATTGAGCCTAATAACCCCTTCTTTCACAAACCACAAACCATTAACCATTAGGCAAATCATACCGCTCAATAAAAAAAATCATCCATCCCATCAATCCCCACACACTACTTTGAGCCCAATTATCATTTCCCTCATAAATCACAAAACCATCGGCCACGTTACAACCCTCTAGAGTTTGTTCCGATCAATGACTGATTGCTTTTGTTTTCTCAAAATTTTAAATTTAGGACAAATAAGTTTATTTATTTACAATATGTTTGCTAGAAAAAAAATACATATCTCAAAAAAAAAGGGCTTGCACCCCAAAGATTCATTCAAGTTCCGCTGATATAAACACAAAGCTTAGCGATCACCAAATGTAGTTTTCATCATGGCAAAAGACTATCATAGTCTAAGAGTCATTCTAAAAATAACCAAAAAGTTCATGCTAGGATCGTTACCTAGATCCTAAAGTGGGGCATCCCTTTCACCATCTATTCCATTTGAACTTGGGGGAAATTTGTCCAGTATCCATCCCATGCCACTCCCAATCTATACAGCCGCATTTGACCATCTCCAAAAACCCATAACCCTAACTCCGTCACCTTTCCCAATCTCACTAAAGCCTACCATTCGAAATACCATCCAAGGGGGGCAATCCTGTCGCTCTTCACTCCACCTTCAAATGGGAAAATTCACTCTACACCCATCTCATCCCCTCGCCGTATTCACAGCCAAAAAACCATACCGGGGCAATTTCTCAATTCACTATCCTAAATGTTTCTACTCTAGTCGGGGCAATCTTGTCCTTACCATAATTAGGGAAATGTCAAACTCTATGGGTTGAGACAACATCTCCTACTTGCCACCTTTCATTCCAAAACCAATGCATTCCCAATTCATCACCTTCTACACCCCTAGCTTGTCACCACTAGACAGGGGCAGACACTCACCGTCATCAAATCTAAATTGGGGGCAGTCCTGCATTTCTTGGCTTGGAAAAACGTGCCTTTGATGACCTTGACAAAGACCGACATACCAATCCCCTTCATGTGCCACAAATATCCTCACCCTAGGCCTTTAGAACCCCAAGTTAACTGACTCATTCACACTTGCACTAACATATGTCTTTACTAAACAAAGCTTCAGAGAGAGAGAGAACACAAGTTGATCATGTGATGCTAAAAATCCACTTAGGTAACTTTGTGGACATATACTTCGATCATCAAGGGGCATAAACGAGCTTGCAAATACGATCAAGTACTTTTTCATATCAGTGTCTGTAGATAATGACCTTGGGAATGCCGAAGTTTGAATCAAAACTAATTTTTCCCAAAGAATGATCAATATTCACCCATGCTTCTCGCATCCAAAGTCTCGCATCTTATCATTACAAAAAAAAAAGCCATCCCACATCTCATTCATCATCCCACCACATATCAATCATTACATGTGCATAACTCACATACAAGCAAATACCTTTCATTGCATTGTTAAATACACCAAGCGTAGGTTGTTTCTTCATTTAAAAAAAAAAACACGACAAGTGTCAATCCCTATATTTTGTTCCTCTAATAGCAGCGCTTTAAGCGTTGATCGCATATCATATCACAGATCACCAGGTTGATCTCTATAGACCCCAAGTGGTCCTTCAGAGCAGTGCCCTAAGTGGCCCAGGTCGCAACGTCGGAGTCGAGCCCGACGGACCTTCGCAGACCCCGAGTGGTCCTTCAGACTAGTTGTGTCAGCCTAAGACACAGCGGACGTCCTTCATGGTCAACATATCAGTTCTAGACCTGATCTTGACCCATCATGGCCGCCGAATATAAAGGCCCCCTCGCATCCGTTAAACTAGTACCGTAGCTAGTTGCGCTCCTTCGAACTACGATGGTCCTTCAATTAAGGCCTAGGCAGCCTTCCAGACCCTGAGTGGTCCTTCAGAGCCTTAGTGCTCCTTCAGGTCCTTGTTGACCCTTCATTCAACTCTCAGTTAATGCGCCAAGTATTAAACACTCCCTCTTATCTCTCAAACCTTCCACTTCCCCCTTAAACGGACAAAATTAGCGTCTATCTTATCTTTATTCCTATTTCTACTATGAAAGTTCGAGAACTCATCACTTTCTAGTAAAATACTAATAAAGAGGGGCAGCTGTTATACCCCAATTTTGTCCGTCTTCTTTTAGTCACTTGTTTTAAGTAATTCGTATTTCGAAGTCACACAATTATAAGTTTTTAGAATAGTGTCTCTTTTTCTAATTCAAGCCAATTTCAATTATCCGTTCAATTAAACTCGAATACCGTTACTTAAGCTAGGCATACGTGCGAATGATCGATCTTTTCACGCATCCTTCAGTTTAATCTCAATATTTGGGTCTAGTTGAATCTAATTGGGCTTACATGAGTCGTTTGTCTCGCAATTGGGCCTATCATTATGGTTTAGGCCTACGAATGTGATTCAAATTTAATTTTTAGTATCTTTCGCTTAACGGGTCTATTTTTTCCATTTGGGCCTCGTTCTAGCGTGTTTGTTTAGTCGGGTCCGATTTGCTTTTGTATTTGGCCCGACATCTTTTTTAATTGATTTGTTTATTTAATTTATTTAAACAATATTTAGTCCAAAAATGTGAAAAAAAATGTAATTTAGTTTTATTACAATGTATAAATGTCTGAAAGTCCAAAAAAGGGTCCAAAATGCAAAAAAAGTGATGCTGAAAATACACAAAAAGCCAAATCCGAAAATAAATAAAAAAATACAAAATAAAACACTTTTAGCCCAAGTAACAGTTGGGCTTGGATCTTCAAGTTCTCCTAAAACCCTAATCTTCCTCTCCAAGTATCTGAAAACAAATCAAATCAGGGTAAATCAATCCATTAATGGTCAAGACCTAATTTTCTAGTATAAATATGTGATCAACCCTCACCAAAAGGAGACAACAACACCGCAAAAATCACCTAAACAAGGATTAGGGTTCAAAGTCGAAATCCTAATCCACTAAACACATAGTTTCGGATTTACGGTTTGGCAAGCAGCGAAACAATAGCAGATCGAGCAGCAGATCAAAGGCACTCAACAAGCGATGGCGAGCAATACAAAGAGACCAATCTGCCGGAGCACCGGTCGATTTCTAATCTCTTTATTCCATTAGATGTGCGATACTAATCATATTGTTTAGGCTAATAATCTGATTACTTTTAAGGAAAATAATGATAAGCTAATTTGTATTAAATCATTTGTACATTAGATTTTTTTAGATGCTAATATACTAATATACTAAATAGTGTCTGAGATATGAAAGTGGCTAATATTTTATCACCATGTTAGTGCATATCTTTTGTAAAAATCGAGATCATCACCATGTTAGACATGGAACCGCTGGTTCTTTTAAAAGTAAATAGGCATCAAGAATGTGCTAGTTTGTTTCTTTGAAAACTCGGTTCATCCAAGAGTGAAATAAGCTAGTTTGTTTTTTTTAAAAATCGGGTTATTGATTTATTAACCACGCACCAAAGATATTTTTCTTGAGCGGTATTTGGATTAAGATTAGAAGTTCGAGTTTATTCTTAAGAAAACCAGATCGAAATCAACAAACTGAGAGACAAATAAACACATATAGATTTAGTTTCTTAGAAATCAAAAATAACAAGCCTTGAGAGATAGAACCAAAGATCAAAAATAGAATAGAAAAGGGGAGGAAGTGAAGGAATTAGTCTTCTGAGGTTATTGGTCTCCTTTAATACCTCCTTATTTTTATTCCTTTTTTTTCTTTTCTTTAACTTAGTATATATTTAGTTGTTTAAAATAAATCAACCTGATATTGCAATCAGCTTGCAACATACGCGCCCCTTCCCCTATTTTGTTATTAGTTTTAAATTCTTTTACCTAACCTAACTTATAATAACACCCTATGTCTAAACCATACACCTCCTTTTTAACACCAGCCCATAACTCAGAAACAAATTGGGCTTCTATTTCCACACCTCATTATTAATAATACAACTCACATTACTAATCAGACCCTATTATTATTATTTGTTTTGCAACTCATTTCTCTCTATTATCTTATCACTCGTCAAAATCAGCTTCTTATCAAAAATGTTAAATTAAAAAATACCAAACACACAAATATTTTTTTATCAAGAACTACATGTAATTTGATCCCCCACCAAGGGGTATGTAGGAGCAGAGGGCGACCGACCTCTGTTAATTGCGCTAATAAAAACCATTTTTAAGTTTATTTAACTATTTCTTTCTTACTTTTCAAAAAACAACAAACAAATATTTTCCCAATCCAAAAATCAAATAAAAGACTAAGTCGGTTGTACAACCGGGTTAGTCATCAATTAAGGACCAATGAGCTGTACAGTTCAGTAATCCTAAAAAACTTATAAAAATGTAAATAAATTATTTTTCCTAAAATAGGGGACTAAGTCGGTTGTACAACCGGGTTAGTCAGCGTTCTTGGACGAGTGGGCTGTACAGTTCAAGAGTCCTAGAATACCTATTCTAAAACCAACCCACCCCACATCAAACCAATTTCTCTCAAAAACTCAAGAAAAATCATTTCAAAAAGTAGGGTCCAGTAGCCGGTTGTACACAACAAGTTAGTCAGTCCTAGGATCGATGAGCATGCAGTTCAAGGAATCCTAGGACCCCTACACTAAAAAACACCAACCAACAAACCTTTTTCAGGAAGAACTACGTAGCTTTGATTCCTCCATTGCATCTGGAGGTACATAGGAGCAAGAGTTCACTCTTGTCAAGCACTAAAAACTAATAATTTTAATTAAGTCTTCTTTCCTTCACATTCAAATAAAAGGGTAAAATGATAATAAACTACAATTAATTAGACCAAAGGATGTCGTGGGGTGCTAATACCTTCCCCACACATAATGACTCCCGAACCTTAAACTCGCCTTGTCCAAACTTAAAGGGATTTCCCGAATTTTCCCTTAAACTAGAATTTCGGTGGCGGCTTCCTATGAACCTTCGAAGAATCCTTTCCCGGATTTTTCGGTCGCTACAACCGTTTTTGTTCCTAATCACGTGCACTCTTATGTTAAAAAAAATTATTGATGTTAGGGCTGATGGTAATTGTGGTTTCAGAGCAATTGGGGTTGGTCTCGATATGGGTGAGGATAGTTGGCCTCTCATTAGGCGAGATTTAATTCAGGAAACAAATGAAAGGGAGCCACTGTATACTAGTATGTTTGGGATGAACAGACTTTTAGAGCTTCGAAAAGCCTTAACTATTGAGTCCTACGGTTTTCAAGAGGAGGCTAAATGGTTGGATTTTCCAGAGATGGGGTACTTTGTTGCAACCAAGTATAATGTCTCCCTAGTTCAATTATCTTTGAATATGAATTATACTTATCTGCCTTTGAGAGGTGTGTATGCTTCGTCTAAGTATAAGCTCATAGTTATTCTGAACAAGAACAATCAACATTGGTTGTATATTTCCATCTCGTCTACCTGTTTGTTGCCTCCTGTTGCTACGCAGTAGTTTTATCACTGATCATCAGAGTCTGCTTCATGGTTGGATCCCTATACCTATCGTTTTGCCCTCTGGAGCCCCGTCCCCCTCCCATTGATGCGCCCAAATGTGTTGACTTAGCCGATGATTCTGACGATTTATAGATTCACACGTCTTTCGTATTTTTATTTCACTTGTATTTATTATTGTACCACGTTTTTGTAATTATTTCGATTAGTTATCCATATCTACATCGTTGATCAAATCATAACCGTTAAAATTAAAAACAAATATCTTTAAAAAAATTGCATAAATTGATACGAATCGTATATACCTTTGGAGGAGGTATATACGACTTTGATTATTATAGAATTGTATATACCCCCACCAAAGGTATATACGATGCCTATCTAAAAATGTCATTGTATTTAGGTCCAAACACAGTATATACGATTACTTATTTTTGTGAGTCGTATATAAGTTAAATAACATATATATGGTTGATGTTTTTAAAAAAAAATACGTTTTTTTGAGAGTATTTGGGGTTTTCAGTTTTTGTGTGGGTAGGAGGGATATTTGTGGGGGTAAAAAAAAAACCCAAGCCACAATCATGTTGTTAACAACGGCCCTGGGGTTGGTTTGAATTGCGAAACAGGTAAAAATAGGATTTTAATTTTGCTCACTCTCCCTCTTGCACACCAACATTCTCTAATTTTTTTAAAAATATCACAACTTTCATCTCTCTTCACCTTGAGACTCCCCCTCACTCCCTCACTTCTCTCTCGGCAGGGCCGTCCCAAGAAATTAAGGGGCCTTGTGCAAATCTTAAAATTGGGCCTCTGCTTTTATCAAATTAAATCCTTGAGCGACCGAGTTTAACGTAATTTATTGTGGAGGATCAAAATCATCAATGAATATATTTTTTAAGAAAACAAATGTAAATATAAATAATTTTGGTTTTTTGGTAAAAAAAATAATAATTTTGGTTTTAAATTGCTAGACTTATTTTTTGAAAATTTTCAAATGTTTTTTTAAAAAATACATTTGCTAAAAGCCATATATTTTTTTGTTGAACACATTCCAAAAATAATATAATATAATATATTTAACTATTTTGTCAAATCATTGTAAAAAAAACAAAACAAAATGCAACTGTAAAAGCATGAGATACATTTCCAAGTAAAAAAAGATGCAGCTAGCCCAAAAAAAAAGAAACAATATGGTCAAAAAATGGGAAAAAAGGAGAGTCTGGGAGTTGAACTCGCACCCCCCACGTTCCCAACGCATAGACCTCTCTTTCTTACCATTACAACAGACTGAAACAATAGCATAATTTGGAAACAGTACTATATAACGTGTTTCCTATTTTGGGGCCCTAAAAACTATTATTGGGCCTGGGCCCTGTGCAGTAGCACAGTCTGCACAGGCCCAAGGCCGGCCCTGTCTCTCGGGACCTCCTTCTCTCATTCCCTCTCTCTTTCTCTCTCTCACGGCCTCCTTCTCCTCCTCATCCTTCATCCTCCTTCCTCTTTCCTATCACGGTGAGTCCTCCCTCAACTGCATTTTTCCCCTAGTTTTAAGTTTGGTTCGGTATTAAGGTACTGAACCCATTCAAAATATGAAAAAACAAGTGTGCTACTAAGGTACTGAAACGGTACTGAACCTTAGTACTATACCTTTGTTTTAAAACAGGTGCGATACCAATATTGTACCTTAGTATCACACCTATTTTCTATTATGTGTCTATATTGCTGCTATTTTGTTTTGTTTTTTTGGATTTTAACAATTGTTTTGCTGCTTTAGGTATGGCAAAGACTAGGGGTGATGGTTCTTATTAGCCATAACCATGTGAGGAGCAGCCTACAGCTTCAATCCCTCATAAGTGGACGGTTGGTCAGACCGACATGATTATCGAGGAACCACCACTTGTTATTGATGAGGTTGCTCCTCCTATTGCTCTCGTTCTTGATGTTGCTAGGACGTCATCATCCAGCACGTACCCATACCCAGGAGGACGAGTCGGTTCTGACTTGCTACTGAGAGCATGTAGCAAAAGAACTATGGGTTGGAGTGGTGAGTCATTCAATGCTCATATTTATTTTAATTTTAAAGTTTCTTGAGTGGTTGACTAATGGAGACTACCACGACAATGCAGGACCGCGGTGAGCTACGCGTCATTTCCCATAGTCATGGGACGAAGAAGATTTAGACAGTTCCATAGATTGAGGCCTTTGTGTGGAGTTCAAGGCTTCTTCCCTTATCGACCTATGGTTGAAGCAGGTCAATAAGGGCCTAATATGTACATTTGTAGGGCACAGGTACCCCGACATGTCCAACTTTCACCTTCCCACAGGTGAGATGACCATCATGCTGGATGACATCTCTCAGCTGCTGCTCATTTTGATTGTTGGGAAAATTTTTGACCTTTCTGCCTATTCCAAGATTGAAGTAGCAGAGACCTTAGACCAATATCTGGGAGTTTATCATGAGGATGCTGCTGAGTAGATGGAGGCTAAAGGTATTTATGGACAACTAAAGTGGGTATGGAAGGAGGTCTACAAGCCAGTCTTTGCCACTGAGCGATGGAAGAACAAAACTAGGGTGTATATGCTACACCTGCTGGGCACCACCATCTTCACCAACAATTTGGGGTCAAAGGTTAAGGTGGCCTATCTTGAGATGATGGCTGACCTTAATATCATTGACAAGTACACCTGGGGTGGGATAGCCCTTGCGTTATTTTTTGACCAGCTTAGGGATTCTAGCAAAGCTTGTTGAGGCAAAATGCCCTTCTAGTTTTGATGGGTAACAAACTTTATGATGAGAAGCTTAAGTTCTCTAATTTCATATGCTAATAATGTTTCTTCTTGAGTGAAATTAAAGAATATGAGTGAAAAATAATTTTAGTTTTAAATTGCTGGACTTATTTTTTGAAAATTTTCAAATGTTTTTTTAAAAAATACAATTGCTAAAAGCCATATAATTTTTTGTTGAACACATTCCAAAAATAATATAATATAATATATTTAACTATTTTGTCAAATCATTGTAAAAAAAACAAAACAAAATGCAACTGTAAAAAGCATGAGATACATTTCCAAGTAAAAAAAGATGCAGCTAGACCAAAAAAAAGAAACAATATGGTCAAAAAAATGGGAAAAAGGGAGAGTCTGGGAGTTGAACTCGCACCCCGCACATTCCCAACGCATAGACCTCTGTTTCTGACCACTACAACAGACTGAAACAATAACATAATTTGGAAACAATACTATATAACGTGTTTCCTATTTTGGGGCCCTTAAAATTATTATTGGGCCTGGGCCTTGTGCAGTAGCACAGCCTGCACAGGCCCAAGGTCGGCCCTGTCTATCGGGACCTCCTTCTCTCATTCCCTCTCTCTCTCTCTCTCTCATGGCCTCCTTCTCCTCCTCATCCTTCATCCTCCTTCCTCCTTCCTATCACGGTGAGTCCTCCCTCAACTGCATTTTTTTCCCTAGTTTTAAGTTTGGTTTGGTATTAAGGTACTGAGCCCATTAAAAATATGAAAAAACAAGTGTGGTTCTAAGGTACTGAACCGATACTGAACCTTAGTACTATACCTTTGTTTTAAAACAGGTGTGGTACCAATATTGTACCTTAGTATCATACCTATTTTCTATTATGTGTCTATATTGCTGCTATTTTGATTTTTTTTTTTGGATTTTAACAATTTTTTTGCTGCTTTAGGTATGACAAAGACTTGGGGTGATGGTTCTTATTAGCCACAACCGCGTGAGGAGCAGCCTACAGCTTCAATCCCTTATAAGTGGACGCGTGGTCAATCGACATGATTATCGAGGACCCACCACTTGTTGTTGATGAGGTTGCTGCTCCTATTGCTCCCGTTCTTGATGTTGCTAGGACGTCATCATCCAGCACGTACCCATACCCAGGAGGACGAGTCGGTTCTGACCTGCTACTTAGAGCATGTAGCAAAAGAACTATAGGTTGGAGTGGTGAGTCATTCAATGCTCATATTTATTTTAATTTTAAAGTTTCTTGAGTGTTTGACTAACGGAGACTACCACGACAATGCAGGACCGCGGCGAGCTACCCGTCATTTCCCATGGTCATGGGACGAAGAAGACTTAGACAGTTCCATAGATTGAGGCCTTTGTGTGGAGTTCAGAGCTTCTTCCCTTATCGACCTAAGGTTGAAGCAGGTCAACAAGGGCCTAATATGTACATTTGTAGAGCACAGGTACCCCGACATGTCCAGCTTTCACCTTCCCACAGGTGAGATGACCATCATGCTGGATGACATCTCTCAGCTGCTGCACATTCTGATTGTTGGGAAAATTTTCGACCTTTCTGCATATCCCAAGATTGAAGTAGCAGAGGCCTTAGACCAATATCTGGGAGTTTGTCATGAGGATGCTGCTGAGCAGATGGAGGCTAAAGGTATTTATGGACAACTAAAGTGGGTATGGAAGGAGGTCTACAAGCCAGTCTTTTCCACTGAGCGATGGAAGAACGAAACTAGGGTGTATATGCTACACCTGCTGGGCACCACCATCTTTACCAACAATTCGGGGTCAAAGGTTAAGGTGGCCTATCTTGAGATGATGGCTGACCTTAACATCATTGACAGGTACACCGGGGGTGGGATAGCCCTTGCGTAATTCTATGACCAGCTTAGGGATGCTAGGAAAGCTTGTTGAGGCAAAATGCCCTTCTAGTTTTGATGGTTAACAAACTTTGTGATGAGAAGCTTACGTTCTCTAATTTCATATGCTACTAATGTTTCTTCTTGAGTGAAATTAAAGAATATGATTTGTTAGTAATTCTCAAAAAGGTAATATGCTTAGAAGAAGCATCAATAATGAGAAGACTTGAAGCAATGACAAGACTAGTAATGTTGACTAAAACATCAAAAAAAAAACAACCATTGATATGATGAGAAGAATCAAGACCATAAGGGTTAACATTAGAAGGGTTAACATGAGAAGACTCATCATGAGAAGAGTCATCCTGAGAAGAATCATCATGAGATGAGTCATCATGATAAGAGTCATGAGAAGAGTCATCGTGAGAAGAGTCACAGTCAAGTTGAGAAGCCTCATGATAAGAAGGGTTAAGATCAGAAGGGTCATGATGAGAAGAGTCAAGTTGAGAAGCATGGACATGAGAAACATCAACTTGAGAAGCGTCAACCTCAAAAGCATCAACTTGAAAAGACTCAAAGTTGAGAATATTCAAAGAAGAGAAGAGCCATGACAGCTCTAATGTGTTGTCTTCTCATAACAGCTGTTGTGTGATGTCTTTTGCAAAAAGTGTTGCTGAAAGTGCAGAGCAAGTTGTCTTTTGCAGAAAGTGCTGCAGAAAAAGTTGTTGTACTTTCAGTCCACCCTCGTCAATGGCTATATTTACTTGGGAAAATCCCTTTAATGACTCTAATTGATTAACCAATGGTTAATACACATATACTTCAGCTCAATGAATAAATACCATGAAGGATCATTGCTGATGTTTCTTGTGAGAGATAAATTTAATTCTTCCCATCCTTCTCAAGTAGAAACTCTTCTCTCACCCATACTCAAGTCATACTTTAATCTAGGGATTCTATTTTTTGAGTATGTATTTTAGCTTGTTATTTAGGATTCGTTTGAAAATCAATCTAGTTTAAACCAAGCTCTTGCAATCCCACAAAAAAAAACCCAAACTGTATATTGTAAAACCTGAAGAAGTCTTCTCAATTAGCATGTGTTGCTATGGTTAAAGATAAGCTTGTTAGAAACCTTCTCAAGAAGCATGTGTTGGTGTAAGGCTTGAGAAGTGAGTTGCTTCAGTGTTAGAAGTTGCCTAGTAGATCAGAAGGATTGTATTAGGTGTGAGAAAAGTAGGTAGAGCTGTGTGAAGAAAACTACCACAAGAACTTTAAGCCTACGTTGGTTGTAAAGTTGTAAACTATTTGAGAAATAGTGGAAATACTCACTGGGTGTGAGGAGTGGATGTAGCCCCAGGTTTTGGGTGAACTACTATACATCATTGTGTTATTTATTGCTTTCCTAAGTTGTTGTTACACTGCACTTAAGACTCTGTTTAGAGAAGGTTTTAGAAAACAGAGAAGACAACTCAGCTAACTCTTCTCAAATACACACAGTTTTCTTAAAACATTGTTTTACAACCATTCTCAAATGTTTTTAAAGTGGTAAATCTAAAGCGCTATTCTTAAGTACTTCACACTTAAGATAATATTTTCAAACACTATCTCTTGCCTTGGAAAAACTATTTTGAAGATCATCCAGCTCTTTTTACTGATAGTTGTTTTGAGAATAACGAATTAACTGACCCTTCTTAACTGAGTAACATAGTTGAGAATACAATTTTGTCTAACCCTTCTCTACTCTCTATCACCGTAGAGAAGACTGTTTCATCTCACCCTTTTCAACTCAAGACTCTAAGTTGAGAAGAATTTTTTAACTCAGCCTTCTCAACACAGCATTTATTCCAACAATGTCTAACGCTACTTGTGAAGTTATTTACATTGTTTTAGGTTAATTTTAAAAGGGTCATAATTACAACCCCCTTCCTTCTGACACTCATAGACTTCAAAGCTACCTATAAGAAGATGGTTAGTTACGCCACACTCATCCAGGTTTGTTTTATAATTTCTTTAATTTTTAGTTTATCGTGTTTATGTATATATGTGTACTAACCCCAGTTCGCATGTTGGTTAAAGGAATGTATCTTTCAGCACTTTAAGGGGAGTGCTTTTGGGATTAAGGAGAATTGCAGTAAGTATAGATAAGAGAAGCCATATGCTCTACGCTGGCGAATGTTAGAGACCCGGGGCAGTCTCGCCCATTTCGGGACACATTAGATCACCTGACTCTAGACTAGGTCACATGGGATCGTTACACGGAGAACAAACGTGTCATCCGGACCTTACATATGTTCCTACTATTGGGGATTCACACGTCATGCTATGTGCATGATGCCATATCCGCCACACTAGGTCATCAGAAAGTTTGGCTTCATTCAGGGAATTTCAGTTGACCCACACCATATTAGGCGGACATTTTTCACTCCACAACAGGCTAACGAGATGTGGGCTGAGTTTGATGAGCAAAATACGGAGCGAGGGGATCATATCAAAAAGGCTCAATCAGACACTATTGATGGCTACATGGACTGGTACAAGAGGGTCTCGCACTTACACATTTGTCCAGCAAATTACTCTACACCAGATGAGTCAAAGGCAACACATGTATGTGAATTTTTATGGTGTTTTTTTGTTAAAACATGTATGTGAATTTTTATGATTTTTTCTGCCACACACAGGGTAAGGTCGAAATAATGGGGATATCTGCTGGACTGGAACAACACTTGAAAAATTATATTTCATGAGGCACACAGGATTGGAGCTTACTCTGACGGCTAAAAGGGTGCTTGTATTAGCAAAGAGGCGGGCGAGGAGGGTGTGGGACACGACAGACCCAATAGTGGCTTTAGGACAGGTGTTTTTTTTGTTTGGATTATGTACATTACTTGATTATGGTTAACTTTTATATATGTTTATTTTAAGTTAAAATTTTAGTCATACAAAGAGGAACCGGACATCACAAAATAAACATGACAATACAAATGACAAACACCCGAATGCAAGGAAAATTATTTTGAGGATGATGTTGTCGGTGGAATCCAAACCGTTAAAAATTAGAAAATATCTATCAAAAATCATTCTCGCACTTTTATACAGTACAATGTTAAGGTATCGAACTGGTATGTTACCAAGGTACCATGTCTATTCATTTTAAGTATTATCTGACACAGTACCTTAAAATTTAAAAAAATTCCAGCGCATTACTTTAAAAAAATCCGTAGAAATATTCCCAAATTGGCCAAAAAAAAAGAAAGGCTTTAAGGAAGGACAAAAAGATTGGGGACCAAGTTGGGGTGGCGGGTGGGGAAAAAAACCCAAAAGACTAAAAATAAAAGGCTAAATTATTATTTTGGTCCCGCTATTTTCAAAAACTCAGATATTTGGTCCCTCTATTTTAAAAGTCGGACATTTAGTCCCCCTATTTTTTAAAAATCATACATATAGTCCAAAGGGAGGTTTCTTATTATTAAGGTGATGTGGAGCTTATTAGTTAACGTGAAACCTAATGTAGGCACCACATGTGGCTGCTACGTTAGTTAATGAGCCATATGTCTATACCGCGTATTATTTAATTAGTAAAATAATAAAAATAAATTACAAAATTAAAATGAAAATGAAAGAATGAAACCCAAGAACCTAGAAAATTACCAATTCCCTTTGAACCCTAAGAACACTCCCTCTCACAATCTACTTCTTCTTCCATGACCCAAGAAATCAAAATCCAAAATCCATTAGCCACAATAACTCAACGAATATACGAGAACCTTGTTTCTTCTCTGTTGCGAAGCTTATCAATGGCGAAGGTAGATGCTGCGAATGAGTTTGCGACACCACGTGTTGGAGGAGCTACGAAAGAAGATGCCAAGTTTTGGCAGAAGAAATGTATGACTACCCACACGTATTGTTAGGGTTTCTAAAATATGTTTAACTAGGGTTTAGTTAGTATTGAAACTTGAATGTGCTTTTTGGGATGTGAGGGTTTCTATTTCTTCTACTTTTAATGTGTACTCTATTTTGTTGCTTTATTTATGGGTAGTGTAAATGTATGACTGATAAAAGAGTATTGAAACTTACATTGCTTTATTTTGTTATTTTTGTCGTATACTCATGTGTTAATTTTGGTTCTGTTCTGTACCGTATCTGAGGATATGTAAGATCCGAGATAGTTGGTAGGTGATAAGGTTTTGATCAATATAAGTAACGTCCGAGTTTGATATTCCGAGCTGAGGTTGAGTGTACCTGCACAGTCACTCCGATGCTAAAGTCAGTAGCTGAAGAGTTAATGCAAGTATTGTAATATTTAATGCGTACCTCCTTCTCCTAATAAATGCTGTATTTATAGGCTTAAGAGGCACTTAAGTGTGATGATCTGGTCCGTTCGTTGTGGAGGCACATTATGGACCCTTTGATGAGTGATTATGGGCCTTGGCTGTTTGAAGGCCCAATCAGTTTGTTTTTGAGTAAAGGGGGTGCGAATAGAATATGCAGAATTTCTCCATAACAGTTGCCCCCCAAGTCGGTTTGATGTGTTGGGTTAAACCAGACTTGAAATATGTGCTAGAAAAATTATTTTACCGAGATTGAAGGTAGTCGAGGTTGAACTCTTTTACCTAGATTGAAGGTAGTCGAGGTTGAACTCTTTTACCGAGATTGAAGGTAGTCGAGATTGAGTTGTGCCGAGAACATTTTGTTGTAGTTGATCTATTAGAACAAAAAGTGGTGACGCTTCGCTTTTTAGACAGAACATTAAATGCTTGCCTCGATTTATGTGACCGTTGCAGGAATCGAGGCGTCTTTTCAATGATGACTCTTCGTTTTGCATGCTGATTTGATTGATTGAGTGCGTCGTTTCAAGTGTGAACAGTGGCCTTCTCATTATCACTATAAATAAAGGCGAGGGTTGGTCATTTACACTTTTTAGTTCCTCGACTACTCTGAGTTACCGATCTACTGTTTTTGAGCTTTCCGAACTCGCTCTTCAGCATTTCTCTTTACTACTTGTATCAAAGCTTCATCTGAGGTTAGTACTTTACCTTTTAGATTTTACTCTTTTGCTGCGTTCTGTATTTTATTTATCCGGGCTGAGATCTAGCCCTCAGCCTGCAATATTCTTTGTCAGGGTGGGGGTTGTCTGGTCGGGTTCCGATCTTCTTCGAGAACCCATCACCTTTGATTTATCCTGATAGCTTGCCCCCATTCCCTTAGGTAAAAACTGGCGAAAACTAAGCAAACAACTCGCGCTGAAACGCTCCGACTTATTGATCAAGCCGAGCAAGCTCGCAAATCCCGAGGTCTCGATATTGGAAAACTAATGGCATCGAGATCAAGAACTGATTCTAACTCTACTGACAGGGAAGGAGTGGCTGCCCCCGAGATTCATGAAGAAATGCCTTCTGGGCCGAGGGGAAGCGACAGCAAAAGGGTTTCTGATGAAGAGTCATCAACTCCCCCTTCTACGCACAATAACCCGGTTCATGAAGCTCGGGTAGATGTAGATTCGGATCCAAGCTCCTCGGATGATTCTGACTCCGAGACAGAATCGGATGGAAGGAAAGGCGATGATCGGTCCGGCGATCCAGAAGATAATTCTAATGAGGAAATTGGCGCGGAAAATATTGATGGGGAAAGAGAAGAAGAAGAAGCAGAGGATACAGGTAGTTTTGAGTTGCTGTACGGGTATGAAGACTCCGGCAGTAACAATGTCGATCTTCCTGTAGATCCTCCTTTAGGCACTGCTCGAGATTATTCGTGGGTGTCCGAGACACTCTGAGGTATAAGCTCGATAATGACTTCGGAGTCCGACATTAGCAATTTTTCAAAGAGGCTCTATGGGAAAGATCCTGAGCGCTGGCGTACCTTTGGAATGGAAGAGGGCGAGCATGTGGCCACTTACCCTACTTCTCTCAAGTTCATAATCTACTGAACGACCTTGGCCCATATGCGAATCCGACCTCCATTCACGGCTTTTCAGCAGTCTGTATTGGCGAGATTGGAAGTAGCCCCTTCACAACTCCATCCAAATGCTTGGGCTTTTGTACGTGCTTTCGAGCTCGTATGCCTTCATTTAGGTCGGCCCCTCTCTTTACAGCTTTTCTTGCACATGTTCGAGTTAAATAAACGAACGGAGAAGAACAGTGGTAAACCGGCCCGCTTGGAGCATTTCACCCTCCGATCTAGGAAAGGTGTAAGGGTATTTCGGCCGTACTCAGAGAGCCTAAAATATGAATGGAAGAACAAGTTCTTTTGGGTTGAGCCGGTGTTGCCCGCTGTAGTAAATCGGGTCGGCGCTTTTAATGCCGAGAATGATATTGTTCTAACCACCAAATTTCCCCTTGGTTGGACTCGCCGCGATGACAATATCAAACATTCTGTTGATGAGAATCATTTGAGTGCGGAGGATAAGAAAACTTTGAGGATGCTGATGTTTATTGCAGATCGGGTCGTCACCAATAATGAAAACCGACCCAATCAATGGGGTTTTGACACTAAGTTATTGGTAGAGACTGTTAAATTTGAGCAGGTGATAACTCTATTTTATATAGAGTATTTCATATGTTTAAACTTAGTAATTACTCTCTTTCAAGTAATAATAAAGAGTTTTTATAGTATTTTATGTGATATATGATAACTTGAGTGATTTGAATGGTTATAGTTATTATTAGGCCATTTTGGATATATTGTGGTATGTTTGATGTTTTGTTCGTTCGCGCCTCAATGCTAATCGCATCCAATGCTCCTCAGACCGATCCTCGCATCAAATCGCACTACTTGGTGAATGAGCAGTCTGTTTCATATGCATCCACCTTGCAATTGATGACCTCCTGCTTGGTTCTCTGATGCCATCCCACCTTGTATAGTAGGCGCCTACCATTCACACATAGCTATAGGCATAGCTTTGAAGAGTCACCAACATAGGGACACATGTTCTATCATCATGGAACCGCCTATACACTTGTCAAAGATCTTATCCATGCAAACAATCTGCTGAAAGCAACTACAGCTATAATCCACTCAAGATTACTTCAACATGAAGGAAGGAAGCACCTCTCTTGAAGGCTATAAAAGGACCTCACATCTTCATTTGGAAATATATCCCAATCCATAAGTTAGATCAAAATTTCAATATACATAGTTAGTTTTTATATTTTTAGAGGAAGAGGAAGGAAGTTATAAATCCTCCTTAACTCGTTTTCATAGTGTTTTATAGTGCTAAGGAGTAATGCTAGTGCATTGCTAGAATATTTCATACAAAGGTTTTCAACATTTGTAACTTTACTCTTGTTGTTTCTCTTTTGTGATTTCTATATATATATATATATAAACATGGTCTATTCAGTTTATATATATCTTGCAATGTCTCTTGTTAGCTAAACCTCTTTTAGTTGGAATGTTCTAATCATTTAATGAGCTTTTAAGTAAGTATGTTGCATGTATGTATGTTTGTACTTTAGTTCTTGCTTGATAATCTTTCCAAACTTATTTTAAACTTGATCACTTAGAATAAGTAAGATTTGTAAATGACCAGAAATGGCTTACAATTAAGAACTCAAGAACTAATATGGGTGAGTGTTTTACATAAAGAAAACTTTGTGAAAACCATGCTAAGTCCTAGAGATAGGATAGTATAGTCCATAGGATAATTGTGGGTACTTAAAATACAAGAGTGAATTTATTTAGCAACTTGGATAATTGACAAGGAGGCGAGAAAGGCATTAACACCCCTTTCTTTACTGCAAAGAAGCAAGGATCATAAGAGCTTGTAATGATACTCTGAAGAAAGTGACCGAAGACACATAGCTAATGCAACAGCATTCAGTGCAGCTGCATCATATACTGCATCAAACACTTATAAGTAAATTACTTGATAAAGACATTCCAACTAGCTTTTCTCTTTTACACTATCAACATTCTTTCTTTGTTTTCTAACTTAGTTGTGATCATCAAACAAAAATCCAAAATTATTTTGTTACTTAGTTACTTTACACTTTATTACTTTATATTGATTTTAAAAGTGAGTTTTTCAATCTCTGTGGGTTCGATATTTTTACTACTTGTTTTTGGACAGTGTAACTTGCACACAAGTGTATGTGATTTCCATGCACCAAGTTTTTGGCGCCGTTGCCGGGGATTGAAGTAAATTCTTTTTAAAATTCTGATATATAGTAATTTAGTGTTAGTATATAAATTCTGTATTTGAAGTTTCACAACAAAAGTACATGGTACTTTGTATATGTACGAGAACTGAAAATGAACACGAATATAGTTTAGATCCGAAATAGAAAGAAGATTCGAGAGATTGCTAAGACTCCGAAAATGTAATCAACAAGATTGCAACATGTCATTCGTGAAGAACAAATCTCAAGGCCACACTCAAGTGAGAGGAGGCCCTGGTTCACAACATGCTATCAAGAAGAAGTTCATAGAGAAAATCTCATCCACATGGATCACATAGGTATGATTAATGATAGAGATAGACCTATGAGGATTATGCTCGGTTTGATCATCAAAACATGCAAACTAGTATAAATAGACCTCATATTGATGCCATGCATTTTGAATTTAAACCTATGATGTTTCAAATGCTTCAAACTATTGGTCAATTCGGAGGATCTCCTCATGAAGATCCTCATTTGCATTTAAGGCAATTTCTAGAAGTATGTAGTAATTTTATTTTACCTGGTGTTAGTGAAAATGCATTTAGATTAAGGTTATTTCCATATTCTTTGAGAGATAGAGCCAAGGCTTGGCTAAATTCTTTAGAGTCTAACTCTATTCATTCATGGAATGAAATGGCTGAAAAGTTTTTAGGAAAATATTTCCCACCTATTGTCATACCCCAATTTTGTCCGGCTTAGGTCAAAACCCTAATTTTCCCCAAAAATAAATAAGTAGAAGAACAAAGAGCATCATGCATTGCATTTAGGTTTTTAAAAGTCATTTCCAAAATCATTTTTGGAGTTGGAATACACTTTTTGAGCAAATTAGAGTTTTTAGGGTAAAGGGCATTTTGGTCATTTTTCACGACAGGATGATTTTCGTCAAAAAATATGCATACACAAAAGGTACATTTTTATTCTACCCAAAGAAATTTTTGTACAATTTTTAGAGAAAATATCCTAGTCTAAAATAATTAAAATGCATTTTCCTATTTTTATTGCATAAAAAATGCTAAAAGACCATTAAAATTTCTCCAATTATTAAGTGACAATTTTTGGTTGTCTAGAATAATTGGGGAGGTTATTCTATGGTGCCCAAAAACATATAACATATTTTCAATAGGTGCATTTTTATTTGCATGACCAAAATTCAAATTTCAAAAATACAACAAAAGGAGAAAGTGTCTTCAATAAGACAAAAGACCAAAAACAAGTTTTTTCTAATTTCCCTCTCCATGTTCAGCCTATGCACGAAAATATCTCTTCCTCTCTCATAAAAATCTTCTACACACTTCTCATTTCTTATTCCCTAAGATAAGATTTGATCTTATTTTCCTTTTGCCCATTTTGGTAAATTATCTCACCCACTTACACTAACCCCTTCACCAAAAATACAAACTTCCCTCTTTAGTAACATTCCCTCACCAAATTACCCCTAACCCTACCTTACAAGAGTCACCATTCCAAAATTAGATTTTTGTTCACAAATCTTCTCCTCATTTTTTGTTCATTCATGCGCCACCCTCACTCCCACTCTCACACACTTGTGTTTTCTAAATACCCCTAATCCATGTGACTAATAATCCTAGCCATCCATTCAAAATTAAAACTCAATCCTAGAGCCCCATCAAGATAAAAAGACTAAAATACCCTAAAGCCTCAAAAACTCCTATAAATACCTCTCCCATTCACTCTTTCCTAATCTTTGGCTATTCCTCTCACACTCTCATTTTGCAAACCTAGAGCAAAAATCCCTCCTCCTCTCTCTTCCTATTCTGGCCGAAACCTTTACCCTACTCCCTCTCCTCCATTCTTTCAACTTCACCCATTAAAACACCCTTAACCTTCCTCCCTTCCATTCTTCTTTCACATACTACATCCATCTTTCACTAAAAACCAAAAAAATCATCATCATCCCCCTATTTCTTCTTCTTTGCGTGGAGTGTTCTTGGGGTTTCATTGAAGATTTGCTAATTTGTTTTAGTTGCTCTCTTCAATCTTCTTCTTAGCTTAGAGATAAGGTGAAATCTCTAACCCCTTTGCATCATCTTCAAACATTTTGCATAAGAACTTATTTTCTTTTCTTCCCTCATATTCTCTTCATTATTTAGCATACTCATCATTTTCATCTTTATAATGTAGCTTGTTGTTGTTGGTGGGTGAGATTTGGCATCTCACCCTTAAATAAATGGGTTCATGTTAATTTTGGTGTCACTTCATTAAATAAAATGTGGATTCATGCTCTCTTAAGATTCGCATGATCATGCTAAAAATATGTTCAAATTGATTTGCATCTTGTTGTTAGTTAGTCATTGATGATCTAGCCATATGATTCCCACTAGTGCTTAGTGCACTTTTATTTAAGTGGTGAAGATGGCTTGAAGGATTCAATTCATGTTATTTGTTCATATGTTCTAGTGATTTTAATTATGCTTACAATTAATTGTTGAGGATTTGGCTCTATGATTCCTACTAGTGCTAAGTGCACTTTGATCTTAGTAGTGAAGAGAGTTAAAAATGACTCTTATTTAATATATTAGTTTATGTACTCATGAGTTCTTGTGTTTTAATTTACCTATTGTCTAGTTGTTGATGATCTTGCAAGGTGATTCCCACTAAGTACCTAGTGCTTTTGATTTAAAGTGGTGAGGATTGCAAGAAAGGATTCAATCTATTTCATAGTTTATATGTTTATGTGTTCTTGTGGTCTAGCCATATTGTTGTCTAGTTGTTGATGATCTTGCAAGGTGATTCCCACTAAGTACCTAGTGCTTTTGATTTAAAGTGGTGAGGATTGCAAGAAAGGATTCAATCTCCTTCATATAGTTTACATGTTTATGTGTTTTTGTGGTTTAGCTATGTTGTTATCTAGTTGTTGATGATCTTGCAAAGTGATTCTCACTAAATGCCTAGTGCATTTTTATTCAAGTGATGAAGATTGCAAGAAGGGATTCAACCTTGCATAAATTGTTATTCCATTCTTTATCTCCTAAAAGTTTTTGTGAAGTAATCATAGTTTTTGCTTGATGTTTAAAGTTATCTTTGCATCATTGGTTTAGGCCATGGGTCCATCTCATTGAATAAAATTCTATAATGTGTAGATTTTGGTTTTGGGTTTGGTTCCTCATGTGTGATTTTGAGATTAGGGTTTTAGGCTTTGAGGTTTAAGTTGCTAATTTATTTTCTTGAACTTTTAGTTTGAATAAAATCATGCCTTGTTTGATACTCATCTTGCAATTTTATATGTTAGCTTAGCTTTATGTCCCATAATGCTTTTGTGTGTTGATCTACAAGATTTTGTTATGAAACTTGGCTTGCCTTTCTTTTGCCATCTTAATTCTCTTTAATAAAAGTACAAAACATTTTCCATTTTTATCATCTTATAAACTCTTTACTTTTTACTTATCCACTAAATAGTTTATCTCATTCCACATGATTCCTCATACTTTGCATTCCATCATTCATGCCAACATGTTCATGCATTCCTATATGTTTATATCTCTTGCATTTTCCTACTCTCTTAAATACTCATGCATATATTAATACCATGTCTTGCACTTCATAATTGTATACTCATGCATCCAACAATGCTATGTTTTGTAATCATGCATTCATACGCTTGCCTAATCATGTACCCAAATAATGCTATGCCTTATACAATCATGTGTTCAATTGCTCATAGCAACTTGTGAATATTCTTATGATTGCTTTAATTGTGTTCCATTGGTTATCTTGGTTTTGGACTTGAAAATTGATTGAAGGTTCTACTTTCTTTTCTTTGTGGCCAATGCCACCTCAAATTCTTTTCTTATCCTTTCTAATAAATCTTTTCAAAAGGCTTTCATAAAGTAACCTCTTGAGGTCAATAAATAACCTTTTTTTTTTTTTTTTTTTTTTTTTTTTAAACTCATAAGGAGGCAAGTCGGACGTCGGCGCCGATGTTGTCTATCGTCCGAGGCCGAGTCAGACAAACTCAAACGTCTTAGGATACTTATGAAAAACAAAGTAAATAATTAATAACTTCAAACCCCTTTTCCTAAAAAAACCAAAAAGATCATTTTTCAAAAAAGTAGTGGGGCACGTCGTCTGTACAGGCGGGGATGTCTTTGTTCTAGGTCTATTGGACTGTACAGTCTAGGACCGAAAACCCCTACAATAAAAAACACCAACGCGCTTCTTTTCAAGAAAATCAAAAAGCCGTCTTCGGACGCAAAACACACCACTTTTTCACTAAAGCCGTCTTCGGACGCAAAAAACACGCATTTTCAAAAATCACGAAAGCCGTCTTCGGACGCACAAACGAGAACTACGTAGCTTTGATCCCTCATCTCAGTGAGGGTACGTAGGAGCGGGTTCCTGTCCCGTCAAGCACGCTTTTAAAAAAATCCTTGTTTTGTTCCGCTTTTCAAGGATATCAAAAAAATATTCTTTTCTCGTTTCCAATAAAATATTTTCTCAATCAAAAGAAAAGAAAAGAAGTAGAACGATTGTTTCAAATCAAATCTTTCAAAACCACACATCAAATTAAAGGTTCCCTTTCGGTAGAAAGGAGGTGCGGGGTGCTTATACCTTCCCGCACTACCTAACCGAATTCCCGAACCTACATCTCTTGTTTTCAAAAGACCACCCGCCTTGTATAAAAAGACGTTTTTTCAATGTTTTCGTCTCAAAACTAAAATATTGGTGGCGGCTTCATAAACCTTCCCACGTTGTACATCGAGAAATCCAAACCGGATTTTTCGGGGTGCAACAGCTGGCGACTCCACTGGGGACCTTTTTTTTAAAAAATAACGAGGGTCAAGCCTAATTAATTTGATGCGTGGTTTAAATTGTTTGATTTGAAAAATTTGTTCTATCTCTTCTTTTTCCTTTTTTTTTTTTCTTTTTCTGTGATGCTCGATGATTTCTCTTGCATTATTATTGTGTTGCATTCATGTGCATTTGTTTATTTCTACACTTGCATCGTGCTTCTTCTCTTATCCCTTTCTTTCTTTACTTATGCTTATGCATCATATTCCCCTTATCTTTTCCCCTCTCCTTCGCTCCCTTTCTTTGGTAAGTTCATGCATTTTTCCCCTTCCATTATGTCCCCTCTTCTTAGCTCCTTTTTCTTAAGGTAAGTAGAGTTTTAGATGATTGTTAATACCTTAGGTTGATTTCTTGCTTAGACTTGAATGATATGTGCAAAACCCTAGGATAGACGACTCTCTTTTTCCTCGGATCAAGCTTCGGATTTTCTTTGCAGTGGGGGTATATGCATCATTATGCTCCTACACACACTTTCACTTGTTTTTACCCTTGTGTGATTTTTGGTGAGACAGCCCTACACCCGGCTAGAGTATATCTTAGGCTAGAACGAAGTCATTAGTGGCTGCACACCGGACGTCACGCCTCTTTTAGTGTGGTTGCGAAGACTTCACCTAGAGTTTGGCTTTGTTCGAAGGGCTCATCACTTGGGCGTCGTCCTCGCCGATCGGTGCGCTTCGGATGAGGTCGTTGGCTCTAGGAACCTTATTTAGGCCCTCTTGTTAGTGCTTACCTTGAAGTACCCCTTAGAAAAGCCTTAGATCCTGTCTCTAAGAAACCTCAGAGGACACAAAGGAGCCGTGATACCCTGCATCCAAACCTTTTTTTGAAAAACGATTATTTTTCCGAATTCCAAGCGTTGAAAATCCTATGTTGTAAATAACTTTCTTTCAATCATCCTCATCATGCATTCATTCATGCATGTCAAGTCGCATTATCGCCGTCATCTTCATATAAAGACATCATTTGCATTGCATAAAACAAAAACTTGATAAAATTCATACATGCATTTTTTCTCTATCTCATTAAGGTTTGTTAGGAGTGCATTCTCCGCACGTGTGCATTTCCATTCACTAAGGCTTTTTTCCCCTAATTTTTCGAAAGATCCAAAAAAAATTGTGTCTTATTAGGGGCGCATCTCATGCATCATTGTTTTCCTTTTTCACACATCATGAAAAAATAATACATTAACCTCTCATTTTGCATGCAATTCCATTCAATAAAAAAAAATCATGTCTTTCCATGCATTTTTTTTTTTTTTTATCATTGTGAGTATCATGCATTTCATTGCACAAAAAAATGAAAACAAGAAAGCATTTCATTCATAATCATGAACAAAAATCATCATCAAATTTATTCAAAATATAGCATTCATGCATCATTTCATTAACCTCATCACTTTAGTTCAAATACATCATTCCTCCATACATGCATCTTTCAAAAAGGAAGGGGCATTGGCATTTCATACTTTGCCTTGCCTTTAAAAAATCATCATTTAGGAAAAAGCATCATTCCCGCATCTTTCATCATGTAAAAAAAAAAAAGGGCATCAAAGATTTCATATTTTGTCTTGCCTCTATAAAAATCATTTTGAAAAAGAAGTATCTTGCATCCTACATCATTGCATCATTTGCAGAAATAAAGTTCCAATTTTGAATCATTCGTCTTGCATTCCATTTCATTACATAAAAATGAAAACAATTATCATCTTCATAGCATAAGCATTTCATTTATAATCAAAGAGGAAAAAGCTCCTCGCCAAGTTCATCCAAAACATGGCATTCATGCATAAACATTATTTCAAAAAGGACACAGTGAGAACTACGTGCGCTTTGATTCCTCATCACGGGGAGGATACGTGGGAGCGGTCCGCCCATCAACATAACAAATAAAAATTTCATTTTTGAAAAAGTATCTTTCTCGCATCATTCAAAAATGCATTTCATTTTGCATCAAAATCATAAAAACCTTTTAGAATAATTACACTTTTCAAGTGATCATTTTTTCCACTTGCATATCATAGTGTTTTCACATACAATAAAGAGTTTTGATGAGAGACGAGATGGTCTTGCAAAATAATCATTCTTTCAAAATTTCAAGGTGTTCCAAGGTGCTCGGTTTCTCAAAAGTCAAGAGCTCATAAAATCAAAAATATTGCATCTCATCCATTCCATGATAAAAGACTGAAATAGTTCATCAAAAAGTTTTTATATCATGTTTTAACTAATGTTAATCTTCCGTGAAGCGTTCTTCTAGTAAGCATGCATGCCACGTGCATTTTCTCTTGTTTGAGTCACCAATTTCCTTCAATCATCATCATCCCTCATCCAAGTCTAATCCCGCCCGTCCACCCATAAAGTGCATGTTCTCTCCCATCGGTGCGTACTTGACTTTTTGGTTCATTCTCGCTAACACTTTAAGTCCTCCATGTCAAGGGCAGTGCAGTGATCACTAATTTTCCTTTGTTAAATATCATATTCCTTCATTGCAAGTCTTTCAAAAAATAATAATAAATAAGAAAATAAGCTCGCTAGGTTGAAAACCCGCAGCGGCGGCCTAGACACACAAAAAGCGCCTGGTGGATTGAAAACTCATGAAGAAAGCGGTCCAGCAAAAGTTAGGGCATAAAAAAAAAGGGAGAGAAAAAATGTAAAGAAAGGAGCAAGCACATATAGATAGATGAACAGTTTTCATGATTTACAAAAAAAAATAAATAAGCAATCAGGATTTGAAATGAAGTTTGGCCATCTCCTCAAAAATCCCAGAAAGTCCCTTTCCTACCCACCTTAAGCCAAGAAAGACCAAAATCCAAAAATCACCCTAGACAAGGATCACCTCAAATATAAAAAAAAAAACAGTGCATCACTTCTTATCAGCTCACCCGAGTCAAAGAAAGAATCAAAAAAAAAAAGGAAAAAAAGAAAGAAGAAAGGGGATTCAAAAATGAAAATCCCAAAGCAAAGGAAAATACAAAAGAAATGTCAGCGGTGAGCTGATACATGTTACCACAAAACACAAGAGATCCTTGTCTCAATAAACCTTCCAATACCTTGCTGTGTATAACTACCCCTCCTTCCATAAATCACAAACACTTCCCTTTGACCTCGGCACCTTGCCCTCCACAAACCCTTAGCCAGGAATAAAACTTCCAAACACCTCATCAAGCCAAATAACCATCATAACACATCGATCGTCAGCCAACGCTGAATAAAAATCATCCTACCATTACCCCCAAATACTTCATTAAGCCCAATCATCCTTCGCCCACAAAACACCACAATCCCGAAAAGTCCATTCCGATCAATGACTGATTGCTGTTGTTTTCTCAAATTTTAAATCTTAGGACAACTAAGTTTATCTGTCTACGATGTGTTTGCTCAAAAGAAAAAAAACAAATGATCAGAAAAAAAGAAAGCTGATCAAGAAAAAAAACAAACCCTCGGAAAAAAAATGAGGAACAAAAACAAACAATCGAAAAAAAGAAAGTCGACAAAATAAAAAGAGGACTTGCACTCAAAACCCATTCAAGCCGCATTAAAACAAGGTTTAGTGATCACCAAGTGAGGCTTCTTTCGCGCTTAAAAGTCAAGACATTTGCACCGAGAACACTACTCGGATCCAAAAGATGGGGCACTCTCTTCACCTCCCGCCCACCCCGGTCTTGGGAATGTCTATTCAATTCCTCCCATGTCACTCCAGCTTGTCAATACTTCCAAGCAGGGCAAGGCGTTCCCCATTCCTTCACCTCATTCAACCTCACCGGGCAATCTCTCAACTCACTACCCTAAACAAGGCCTTTTCATTCTAATTGGGGCAACATCAAACTTTATGGGTTGAGGCAAAATCTCTTCTGCCCCACCTTTCATTTCAAAAGCCGAAGCATTCCCAATTCATCATCTTTTACACCCCTAGTTGTTGTCACCACTAGACAGGGCAAACTATTCACTCATCCAAGACCTGAATTGGGGCAATCTTGTATCTCTTGATCCTCTTGAGCTTCGGTAATAACCATGTCCTGTCATTCCTTCACTTGCCATAAATGTCCATGCCCTAAGCCAATTCCAAGCTGACTGACTCATTCATTCACCTTTGCACTCCTATGCATGCTTACTAGACAATGCTTCAAAGAGAGAAAACACAAGTTAGTCATGCGATATCTAAAATTCAGTCATCATGGAAAGAAAGAGAAAACGAGTGAGGTTGTTTGTAAATAAAAACCTTGAGAACACCAGAGTTTGAGTCAAATTCAATTTTTCAACAGAATGGTCAATAATCATCTCAATTCCTTGCATCCAAAGTCTTGCATCTCATCATCACAAAAATGTTTACCTCATGCATCTAGGCAGTTCAATCTATTCATTATGGCATATGCATCAAAGCATTACGTTTGCATCCTCACATTTTGTGCATTCATCACATAGAAAAAATGTTCCACATCAGAGCATTGCATCATATTAATGTTTGC
Source organism: Oxytropis ochrocephala (assembly GCA_020916435.1). Lineage (NCBI taxonomy): Eukaryota > Viridiplantae > Streptophyta > Magnoliopsida > Fabales > Fabaceae > Oxytropis > Oxytropis ochrocephala. The sequence goes on along the minus strand of CM037088.1, from coordinate 98,544,197 downwards.
ATTTCACAGAAGAAGCAAAAAAAAAAAAAAGAGAAACAATGTGGTTAGAGCATTAGCATTGCATTCATCAAAGCATCAATCACCGCATACACTTGCATTCAAACATCAAGGCAATACAGTTGCATCACATCAATACTTGCAAAGAAAGCCAAAACATCCCATGTCATTCATCATTTCATTTCGCATAATAGCAATATTCACATTTCATAGAAAAAAGGCAAAGAAGGAAAAGTTTTCCATTGCATTTGCATCTGCCATTTCATCAAAACACAAGAGCATTACATGTCATCAAACATCCAAATTTTGCATTAGCATGCCCGCATTTCATGAAAAGAGAAAGAAATGAGCAGAAAATAAAACAAGAGCATTCCATTCATCAAAACATGAATCATCACATTGATCGCACACTTGCATTACAAGTATCAATCTTTGCATCAAACATCAAAGCGCTACATTTGCATATTCGCATTTCATAAAGAGCAAAAGAAAACAAACAAAGAAAAACAGATGACCAGCAAAAGAAAGTCGATCAAGAAAAATCAAATCAAAAGGAAAACCTCAAGACTGTTCCACCACACGCATCATCACACTAAAACCATCGCACCACATGCATTCGCATGACATGCCCTTGCATAACATGCCTTTGCATAACATGCATCCATATCTCATACACCATTCTTTGCATCAGCTGACGTATGCAGGTACCTCAATCTAGTGCGGCAGCATTGATCATTTCAGTCAACCAACCAACAGGATTCGTGAATCCCTTCAGACTAAGTGTCCCTTCGGGACTAAGCGTCCCTTCAGAGCCCAAAGTGCTCGCTTCAGACCAAGTGTCCTTCGCCGACTTCACCTCGTATTCGAGTGCGCGAGTAAGTCCTTCGCACCCCATTGGGTCCAAATGAAAAGGATAGCCGTGTCGGGCCTAAGACGTAGCGCATCTCCTAGAGAAGTATCGAGATCTAGACTTGGTATTGTCTCCCGGTCGCTCTTGAAGACCACCTCGCCTGTTGGCAAACTCGGATCGTCGCGGTTCGTTAAAAGGCTTTAAGCAAACCTCGGTGTCGGTTTCATCGAGGACCAATACCTTCTTTCTTGCTTTCTTTATCGCTTTCTTTATTGCCTTATTTCCCGCTCTGGCTGCTTACCGAGGTTGGCACCAATTCATTTCTTGCTTTTGTCTACCATCGAGGGTTGACAATTCATTTCTGCTTTTCTGGCAGCTTACTTCGAGGTTGGCACCAATTCATTTCTTGCTTTTGTCGCCATCGAGAGTTGACAATTCATTTCTGCTTTGGCTTACTTCGAGAGGTTGGCACCAATTCATTTCTCGCTTCTGGGCTTACTGAGGGTTGTTGATTCATTCATTAAAAAAGAGAAAGGGGAAAATTCGGGTTTCTCCAAATGGACAAAATTGGTATAATTTTTGAATTCTTTATTTCTATTTTACCTTCGAAATATGTCTCGCGCAATTCATATTTCTTGGTAAAATCCAAATAAAGAGGGGCAGCTGTCATACCCCAATTTTGTCCGGCTTAGGTCAAAACCCTAATTTTCCCCAAAAATAAATAAGTAGAAGAACAAAGAGCATCATGCATTGCATTTAGGTTTTTAAAAGTCATTTCCAAAATCATTTTTGGAGTTGGAATACACTTTTTGAGCAAATTAGAGTTTTTTAGGGTAAAGGGCATTTTGGTCATTTTTCACGACAGGATGATTTTCTCGTCAAAAATATGCATACACAAAAGGTACATTTTTATTCTACCCAAAGAAATTTTTGTACAATTTTTAGAGAAAATATCCTAGTCTAAAATAATTAAAATGCATTTTCCTATTTTTATTGCATAAAAAAATGCTAAAAGACCATTAAAATTTCTCCAATTATTAAGTGACAATTTTTGGTTGTCTAGAATAATTGGGGAGGTTATTCTATGGTGCCCAAAAACATATAACATATTTTCAATAGGTGCATTTTTATTTGCATGACCAAAATTCAAATTTCAAAAATACAACAAAAGGAGAAAGTGTCTTCAATAAGACAAAAGACCAAAAACAAGTTTTTTCTAATTTCCCTCTCCATGTTCAGCCTATGCACGAAAATATCTCTTCCTCTCTCATAAAAATCTTCTACACACTTCTCATTTCTTATTCCCTAAGATAAGATTTGATCTTATTTTCCTTTTGCCCATTTTGGTAAATTATCTCACCCACTTACACTAACCCCTTCACCAAAAATACAAACTTCCCTCTTTAGTAACATTCCCTCACCAAATTACCCCTAACCCTACCTTACAAGAGTCACCATTCCAAAATTAGATTTTTGTTCACAAATCTTCTCCTCATTTTTGTTCATTCATGCGCCACCCTCACTCCCACTCTCACACACTTGTGTTTTCTAAATACCCCTAATCCATGTGACTAATAATCCTAGCCATCCATTCAAAATTAAAACTCAATCCTAGAGCCCCATCAAGATAAAAAGACTAAAATACCCTAAAGCCTCAAAAACTCCTATAAATACCTCTCCCATTCACTCTTTCCTAATCTTTGGCTATTCCTCTCACACTCTCATTTTGCAAACCTAGAGCAAAAATCCTCCTCCTCTCTCTTCCCTATTCTGGCCAAACCTTTACCCTACTCCTCTCCTCCATTCTTTCAACTTCACCCATTAAAACACCCTTAACCTTCCTCCCTTCCATTCTTCTTTCACATACTACATCCATCTTTCACTAAAAACCAAAAAAATCATCATCATCCCCTATTTCTTCTTCTTTTGCGTGGAGTGTTCTTGGGGTTTCATTGAAGATTTGCTAATTTGTTTTAGTTGCTCTCTTCAATCTTCTTCTTAGCTTAGAGATAAGGTGAAATCTCTAACCCCTTTGCATCATCTTCAAACATTTTGCATAAGAACTTATTTTCTTTTCTTCCCCTCATATTCTCTTCATTATTTAGCATACTCATCATTTTCATCTTTATAATGTAGCTTGTTGTTGTTGGTGGGTGAGATTTGGCATCTCACCCTTAAATAAATGGGTTCATGTTAATTTTGGTGTCACTTCATTAAATAAAATGTGGATTCATGCTCTCTTAAGATTCGCATGATCATGCTAAAAATATGTTCAAATTGATTTGCATCTTGTTGTTAGTTAGTCATTGATGATCTAGCCATATGATTCCCACTAGTGCTTAGTGCACTTTTATTTAAGTGGTGAAGATGGCTTGAAGGGATTCAATTCATGTTATTTGTTCATATGTTCTAGTGATTTTAATTATGCTTACAATTAATTGTTGAGGATTTGGCTCTATGATTCCTACTAGTGCTAAGTGCACTTTGATCTTAGTAGTGAAGAGAGTTAAAAATGACTCTTATTTAATATATTAGTTTATGTACTCATGAGTTCTTGTGTTTTAATTTACCTATTGTCTAGTTGTTGATGATCTTGCAAGGTGATTCCCACTAAGTACCTAGTGCTTTTGATTTAAAGTGGTGAGGATTGCAAGAAAGGATTCAATCTATTTCATAGTTTATATGTTTATGTGTTCTTGTGGTCTAGCCATATTGTTGTCTAGTTGTTGATGATCTTGCAAGGTGATTCCCACTAAGTACCTAGTGCTTTTGATTTAAAGTGGTGAGGATTGCAAGAAAGGATTCAATCTCCTTCATATAGTTTACATGTTTATGTGTTTTTGTGGTTTAGCTATGTTGTTATCTAGTTGTTGATGATCTTGCAAAGTGATTCTCACTAAATGCCTAGTGCATTTTTATTCAAGTGATGAAGATTGCAAGAAGGGATTCAACCTTGCATAAATTGTTATTCCATTCTTTATCTCCTAAAAGTTTTTGTGAAGTAATCATAGTTTTTGCTTGATGTTTAAAGTTATCTTTGCATCATTGGTTTAGGCCATGGGTCCATCTCATTGAATAAAATTCTATAATGTGTAGATTTTGGTTTTTGGGTTTGGTTCCCTCATGTGTGATTTTGAGATTAGGGTTTTAGGCTTTGAGGTTTAAGTTGCTAATTTATTTTCTTGAACTTTTAGTTTGAATAAAATCATGCCTTGTTTGATACTCATCTTGCAATTTTATATGTTAGCTTAGCTTTATGTCCCATAATGCTTTTGTGTGTTGATCTACAAGATTTTGTTATGAAACTTGGCTTGCCTTTCTTTTGCCATCTTAATTCTCTTTAATAAAAGTACAAAACATTTTCCATTTTTATCATCTTATAAACTCTTTACTTTTTACTTATCCACTAAATAGTTTATCTCATTCCACATGATTCCTCATACTTTGCATTCCATCTTTCATGCCAACATGTTCATGCATTCCTATATGTTTATATCTCTTGCATTTTCCTACTCTCTTAAATACTCATGCATATATTAATACCATGTCTTGCACTTCATAATTGTATACTCATGCATCCAACAATGCTATGTTTTGTAATCATGCATTCATACGCTTGCCTAATCATGTACCCAAATAATGCTATGCCTTATACAATCATGTGTTCAATTGCTCATAGCAACTTGTGAATATTCTTATGATTGCTTTAATTGTGTTCCATTGGTTATCTTGGTTTTGGACTTGAAAATTGATTGAAGGTTCTACTTTCTTTTCTTTGTGGCCAATGCCACCCTCAAATTCTTTTCTTATCCTTTCTAATAAATCTTTTTCAAAAGGCTTTCATAAAGTAACCTCTTGAGGTCAATAAATAACCTTTTTTTTTTTTTTAAAACTCATAAGGAGGCAAGTCGGACGTACGGCCGATGTTGTCTATCGTCCCGAGGCCGGAGCTGTACAGCTCAAACGTCTTAGGATACTTATGAAAAACAAAGTAAATAATTAATAACTTCAAACCCCTTTTCCTAAAAAAACCAAAAAGATCATTTTTCAAAAAAGTAGTGGGCACGCTGTCAGATGCAGTGGGGATGTCTTTGTTCTAGGTCTATTGGACTGCATACTAGGACCGAAAACCCCTACAATAAAAAACACCAACGCGCTTCTTTTCAAGAAAATCAAAAAGCCGTCTTCGGACGCAAAACACACCACTTTTTCACTAAAGCCGTCTTCGGACGCAAAAAACACGCTTTTTCAAAAATCACGAAAGCCGTCTTCGGACGCACAAACGAGAACTACGTAGCTTTGATCCCTCATCTCAGTGAGGGTACGTAGGAGCGGGTTCCTGTCCCGTCAAGCACGCTTTTAAAAAAATCCTTGTTTTGTTCCGCTTTTCAAGGATATCAAAAAAATATTCTTTTCTCGTTTCCAATAAAATATTTTCTCAATCAAAAGAAAAGAAAAGAAGTAGAACGATTGTTTCAAATCAAATCTTTCAAAACCACACATCAAATTAAAGGTTCCCTTTCGGTAGAAAGGAGGTGCGGGGTGCTTATACCTTCCCCGTACCTAACCGACCCCCGAACCTACATCTCTTGTTTTCGAAAAGACCACCCGCCTTGTATAAAAAGACGTTTTTTCAATGTTTTCGTCTCAAAACTAAAATATTGGTGGCGGCTTCATAAACCTTCCCACATTGTACATCGAGAAATCCAAACCGGATTTTTCGGGGTGCAACACCTATCAAAAATGCCAGGTTAAGAAATGATATTACATCTTTTAGACAAAAAGAGTTTGAGTCTTTATTTGAAGCATGGGAAAGATGGAAGGAACTTTTAAGAAAATGTCCTCATCATGGTTTACTGTTATTATTCAAATGGAAACATTTTATAATGGTTTAGAACCTCAAACCGAATAATGCTTGATGCATCATCCGGTGGAGTGTTATTAAATCATCATACAATGAAGCATGTGAATTAATTGATAGAATAGCAACTAATAGCTCTAGTTGGCCATCGAGAGGGTAAGTTCCCAAAAGAAACCATCGGGGTACATGAAATTAATGATATATCTCGCCTCTATCTGCTCAAGTAGCCACTCAAGCTAATTTAATGAAAAACTTCACTTCGCAATGCTATCAAGCATCTAATGCAACAGCATCACCAGACAAAGATCATCACAAAGAAGAGAACAAGTACCTCCGTGCACACCTAGTTGTGTGTACTGTGGAGGAGGTCACTTGTATGAGGAGTGTTCTAGCAACCCTATCTCTCAGAATTATGTAGGTTATAATAGGAATAACAACCCTTATTCCAACACTTATAATCCTGGTTGGAAAGATCACCCAAATTTTAGATGGAGCAACAATAGTGCACTGCACCTAGAACTGCTCCAACTACACCAACCAACCCACCAGATTCCCACTCGGAATAACCAAAGAAACTCTCAACCTACCACCGATAATTCTCTAGAATCCATGCTTAAAGCATTTATAGGTGAATCTAGAACTGCTAGATAAACTCAAGATGCTTCCATTAAGAACTTAGAGAATCAAGTTGGTCAATTAGCCACAACTCTGTATCAAAGGCCACAAGGTGCCTTACCTTCAAATCAGAAGCTTACTCCTTCCCAAACCAAAGGAAAGGAGCGAGGTTAAGGCTATTTCATTGAGAAGTGGTAAGGATCCGTAGAGTTAACTCGAGAAGGAAAGTGTAGAAAAGGGAGAAAAACCAAAAATCAAAAGAAACCAATGCGAAGCATCTAGTGCTCCTGCATCACAAGAAGTTCAAAGTCCACTACCTAAGTTAGTACCTGAATACCCTCCTCCTCCTTATCCTCAAAGACTGAAAAAAGCACATGAGGAGAAATAGTTTGGTAAATTCTTAGAGGTACTAAAACAATTACACATCAATGTTCCCTTAGTAGAAGCCCTTCAACAAATGTCAAATTATGCAAAATTCATGAAGGATGTGCTTACTAAGATAAGAAGATTAGGAGAATTTGAAACAGTTGCCATGACAGAAGATTGTAGTTTGCTTATGCAAAATAAGATTTCTAGGAAATTGAAGGATCCAGGTAGTTTTACAATTCCATTTTCTATAGGAAAATCCTATACTGGTAAAGCTTTATGTGATTTAGGTGCAAGCATCAACTTGATGCCTAAATCTATTTTTGACCAGTTAGAAATAGGAAATGCAAAACCAACCACTGTGACACTTCAATTAGCAGATAGATCAATAGCCTATCCTGAAGGTATCATAGAAGACATCCTAGTCAAGGTAGATAAATTTGTATTTCCTGTAGATTTTGTTATCCTTGACTTTGATGCAGATAAGGAAGTGCCTATTATCCTAGGTAGACCATTTTTAGCAACTGGTAAAACCATAATTGATGTGCAGAAAGGTGAACTCACTATGAGAGTGAATGATCAGGAGATAAAATTCAATGTAATGAATGCTATGAAGTACCCTTCAGAGGATACAGAAGAGTGTTCATCCTTATTCTCTCTAGATCAATTGGTAGAAAAACAATTTTACAAACAGTATGATCACTTAGCCAATGCAGATGCATTAGATGCAAACAGACCGCTAGATGATGAAATACTAGAAAAAGAAAATCTGCCAATAGAAAACTCTTGTAAGGAAGTATGGGCTAGAACTTATGAACCACTCAATCTTGAGGATCCAATTCTCAAGAAGAACTTACCCTCAATAGAACAACCTCCTAAATTAGAATTGAAGATACTGCCTGAACACCTTAAGTATGCATTCTTAGGAACAAATGAGACTTTACCTGTTATCATTGCTTTTGATTTAACATCAAAACAGGAGAGTGATCTCATTAGTACTCTCAAGAAGCATACCAAAGCTATAGGTTGGCAAATGGCAGATATCAAAGGAATTAGTCCTTCTATATGCATGCATAGAGTCATTTTGGAAGAAAATTCCAAAAATAGCATAGAGAGTCAAAGAAGACTAAATCCTATTATGAAAGAGGTTGTGAAAAAGGAAATCATCAAGTGGCTAGATGCTGGAATCATATACCCCATATCAGACAGTGCTTGGGTAAGCCCTGTCCAATGTGTACCAAAGAAAGGGGGTGTGACAGTAATAACCAATGAGAAGAATGAGTTGATACCAACTAGAACTGTCACAGGGTGGAGAATCTGTATGGATTACAGAAAACTCAACAAAGCTACCAAAAAGGATCACTTTCCTTTACCATTCATAGACCAAATGTTAGATAGACTAGCAGGGAAAGAATTTTATTGTTTCCTAGATGGCTATTCAGGCTATAATCAAATAGCCATTGAGCCTAAGGATCAACACAAAACCACCTTTACATGCCCTTATGGAACCTTTGCTTTTAGAAGGATGCCATTTGGTTTATGTAATGCACCTGCTACATTCCAAAGATGCATGATGTCTATATTCTCAGATTTCATTGAGCAATCAATGGAAGTATTCATGGATGATTTCTCTATCTTTGGAGAAACATTTCAAGTTTGCTTAACAAACTTGGAACAAATTCTCAAGAGATGTGAAGAAACAAATTTAGTCTTAAACTGGGAAAAGTGCCATTTCATGGTACAAGAAGGCATTGTGCTAGGACATAGAATTTCAAAGAAAGGTCTAGAGGTAGACAAAGCTAAAGTTGATGTCATTGAAAATCTACCACCACCAAATACAATTAAAGGTATCAGGAGCTTCTTAGGCCATGCTGGTTTCTATAGAAGGTTTATCAAAGATTTTTCAAAAATCTCAAAACCATTATGTATGCTTTTGCAACATGATGTAGAATTTAACTTTGATGAATCTTGTATAGAAGCTTTTGACAAACTTAGAAAGGCATTGGTGACAGCACCAATTATAGTAACTCCAGATTGGAGCAGGCCATTTGAATTAATGTGTGATGCTAGTGACTTTGCAGTAGGAGCAGTCCTAGGGCAAAGGTATGACAAGGTTTTTCATTCCACTTATTATGCTAGCAAGACATTAATTGAAGCTCAAGTGAACTACACAGTTACTGAAAAGGAATTATTAGTTGTGGTCTTTGCATTTGAAAAATTCAGATCATACTTAGTTGGCACTAAAATAATTGTTTACACTGATCACTCTGCCATTAAGTATCTAATTTCAAAGAAGGATGCAAAACCAAGGCTGATAAGATGGATTTTACTCCTACAAGAATTTGATTTGGAAATAAGAGACAAGAAAGGAGTAGAAAACCAAGTAGCAGACCATTTATCAAGGATTGAAGGAGAATCACTTGGTACACAAGGAGAAGAAATCAAGGAGAGTTTTCCAGATGAAAAACTATTGGCAATCACAGTCAATGCAAAACATGAAACTGCATTTGCTATAAGCAATGCAGGAGCATCAAATGCATCTGCACCATGGTTTGTTGATATTGTAAATATCCTTGCAAGCAAAGTAGTACCAGTGAGTATGACATATCAACAAAGGAGAAAGTTCTTCCACATAGTCAAGCAATACTATTGGGATGATCCATTCCTTTACAAGATGTGCCCTGATCAATTAATGAGGAAATGCATACCTGAAGAGGAGCAACAAGCGAGGCTTCATTGCCATTCTGCACCTTATGGAGGACACTTTGGAAGCACTAGAACAGCAGCTAAGGTATTACAGTATGGTTATTTTTGGCCTACTTTATTTAAAGATGCCTATTTTATGGTCAAATACTGTGATAAATGTCAAAGAGCAGGAAATATCTCTGATAAACATGAAATGCCTAGAACTAATATTTTAGAAATTGAATTATTTGATGTTTGGGGCATGGATTTCATGGGACCTTTTCCACCTTCTTTTGGCAATTTATATATCTTAGTAGCTGTTGATTATGTGTCCAAATGGGTAGAGGCAGTAGCATTACCTAATAATGATGCTAAATCAGTGAGTAAGTTTCTTCAAAGAAATATATTTACTAGATTTGGAACTCCTAGAGCTATCATTAATGATGAAGGTTCACACTTTTGCAATAAGATCATAGAAAACCTTCTAGCTAAGTATGGAGTTAAGCATAAGATAGCTACAGCCTACCATCCTCAAACTAGTGGACAAGCAGAATTATCCAATAGGGAAATTAAGAGAATGCTAGAAAAAATGGTAAGTCCAAATAGGAAAGATTGGTCTTTACATTTGGATGATGCTTTATGGGCATATAGAATAGCATTCAAAACACCCTTAGGAATGCCCCCTTACAAATTAGTCTATGGAAAAGCATGCCATTTACCTGTGGAATTGGAAAACAAATCCTATTGGGCTATCAAGAAGCTCAATTTCAATCTGAATAAGGCAGGTAAAAAGAGAATGATAGAGCTTGATGAGCTAGAAGAAATTAGGCAAACCTCTTATGAGAATGCTGAAATCTATAAAGCTAAGACTAAGAAATGGCATGACAAGAAAATTCACAAAAGAGAATTGAAAGAAGGAGGACTAGTTCTGCTATACAACTCTAGGTTGAAGCTATTTCCTGGAAAACTTAGATCTAGGTGGTCAGGACCATATAAGTTGATAAAGGTTTATCCACATGGAGCAGTAGACTTATTTGATAAAACCTCAAATATTGTCTTCAAAGTGAATGGTCAAAGAGTTAAGATGTACTATGGTGAACATGTGGTGAGAGACAAAACCACCATCCATTTACAAAATCTCTAAGTGAAAAGAGGTAGTCAGGCTGACAAGACTCTTAAAACAAGCGCTTGATGGGAGGCAACCCATTGTTTTTAATTATTTTTGTGCAATTTTATGTTTTTAGTTGTTTTGCAGAAATGCAGGAAACTAATGCAGCTGCATCAATTGCACCTGCATTGAAGGAAAACGTGCTCTGCATCAGAAATTTAAAAACTTGAAGAAAATTGGTTAAGTGTGAATCATAAGGCTTCAGGAAGATCAAAGGGAGGTTAAGCAAGATTAATGAAGCATTGGTAGCCAAAGATGACACATGGCATGATGCATGCGCAGCACGCATTGCTAACGGCTACCTAATAACTCCACTAACTTCCTTCTTCCTGAAACATAAAGCCTTAAGTTTGTGACCGTTACCCCTTCATTCGCAATTCTCAAAAATTTCTCTCATCTGAAACACAAACCACCCTTCACATTCTCATCTCCAAATTTTCTCAATCACACAAACAATCAAAAACCTAGAAATTCAAAGCAATCAAAATGGTGAAGAAGCAATCAGCACAGAAAACATCAGGCAAGCAGGCCAAAAATCTCCAGAAAGAAAAGAAGGTCATGCATGCAGGATCATCATCAAAGAAAGGCAAAGCCAAGGAATCAACAACAAGAACAGATGACAATGTTCATTTCTGGAACATGCATCTATTGCCCGAGAGAGGGTATAATTTGAAGAAGGCTAGCCCATCATTCATGTCAACAGTGGCCAATCTCAATTGGGACCACTTTGTTCTTTCAAGAGGAGGCTACATTGAAGACATAGTGAGAGAGTTCTATGCTGGAATCACACCACAAGAAGGAACAGAACATTCCTACACTTCCATGGTGAGAGGTAAACTTGTACACTTCCATGCCAAGAAATTGAATGAACATTATATGCTGAAGTATAATGGAAATGATTTTGAAAACAAAGTGGCCAAGTCCTTTAAGAAAGAAATGGAAGAACTGAGAAGTAGGATTGCTATACCAGGATCTGTTTGGGAAAAATTTACACCTAATGAGATCAAACTTAGAAGTAATTACTTGATAGATGCATTAGGTAATTGGCATTTGTTCATAGCCACTTCAATTCTGCCTACATCACACACATATGCAATGACCAAAGAGAGATTGATCTTGCTAGATACAATTCTCTCTGAGGGAAATGTAGACATAGGCAGATTGATAGCTAGAGAAATTCTTGCATGCTCAACAAAATCAAAGGGATTTCTGTTTTTCCCTTGTCTTATTACTGAACTATGCATGAAAGAGGGTGTCCCAATAGCTGCTAATGAACAAAGAAAATTTCCCCCTGGTAACTTGAGTGCTGAATTGAAGGAGAAATTGAGAAATGTAAGAGGCTCTGCACCTGCAATGCAAGAGCATTACATGCAGAAGCAGAGGGCAATCTGGAAATTTATGAATGATCAACATGATTGGCTTCAATTGGTGTTTGACAAGATATTTGATCTTGTGGGCCAAGTGAATGCCCCTGAATTTCCAAGTTGGGTATTGAGAACTGAAGGAGAGGAAGAAGAGAAAGAGGTTGAAGAAGAAGAGAAAGGTAAAGAGAAGGTAGAGGAAAAACCTAGTACCAAGAAGAAGGTGACTAGGAAGCAATCCAAAGGAAAGAAAAAGGTTGTGGTAGAACCTGTGGTTGAAGACTTATATGATTCTGACTCTGAGGATGAGGAATTAGAAAAAGAAATGGATGAGGAAATAGAAGAAGTTGAAGAAGAAGAGAGTGATGAGGAAATTGATGAACAAGAGGAGGAACATGCTAGAGGTGTGATCCTAGAAGAAATTGCTAGACAGAAATATGCAAAACAAACACCACAAGCCCAGAAAGAAACCCCTCATACTTCACCAATTACCAAAACACCTATCATCTCACCAAACCAAGAATCATCCTCCATTCCAAAATCACCATTACCCTCCCTCAATGATCCCCCAGTCCTATCACCACCACAAACAACCCCTCCACCACCCTCTCCAAGAAATGAACCAGAGAAAACAACTCACACAGAAGAACCAATCTCTGAACCAACCCCTGTTATGCCAACAGAACAAGCAGTACCTTCTGACCCAAGCAACATTACTTCTAATGTTATTTCTGCTTGTAGCTCAATAAAGGAGAAGAATCATCTGCAAAGGAGCTTGTAGCTCAATCTGTTGAGATGCAGAGTGATGCTCCTGCATCACTTGCTGCTGCATCACAACAGACAACAACTATGCATGATGAGGCAACAATCAAATTGGTTCTGGAACAAATGGCTAAACAGAAGAGAGAGGCATTGCACAACACTCAGAAATTCTTCAAGCAACCTGCAGGAAGGCAGGCAAAATTAACACCAAAGAGGAAGAAACCTGATGCAGTTAGCACTGATGCACCTGCATCAGTTCAAGAAAAAGTTCCTGCAACAACACCAGAAGTAGGAGGTGCATCTGCACCTACAGAAGAAACTCCAAGCAAGCCGCCCAAGGAAAATAAGCAGAAGGTGAAACACACTCCTCCATCCAGGCAAAGCACCAGAATTAGGAGTGGAGCAAAGAAATGAGTATCAATTTACAAGTTTTCACATAAACTGCTATAGCTTGTTTTGTTTTCTATCTGAACTATTTCCCTGGTTGTACTAATCCCTCTCCCCTATTTTTGAACAAATGATTAGTGTTTTCTGAACAAACTTGCAGTGAGGACACTGCAACCCCTTAAGTTTGGGGGGGGATTTGCATGTTATGTTTAATTATGTTTGTTTTTATCTAATATGTTGTGTGTTTAATTAATATGTTTTATATAGTAAATATATATATGTTTTAAGTAATTTTTAGTTTGTTTAAATATTAGATGTACTTAACAAAGTAATATCTAAGTATTTTAGTAGAAAAGATCAGTTTTTCAAAAATATGGTGAAAACCCTATGGATGGAATTTTTATGATGAAAAAGAGAAAAAGAAGCCTTATTTCTCAGAAAAACCAAAATTATTTTTTCTTCAACACTTCAAAACTGAGTTTGTAAAAAGAACCTTGCTATTTAAAAGATCAATCTGATGCAAGGGGAATTTTTGGTAAGCTTAGGTCAAAACAAAGCTTTACTAAAAAGAAAGAAGAGCTTAAAGAATTAAGTTTGGGAGTGTTTTATGAAAACAAAGGCTGAATTTCAAAAGTATAAAGAGTAAACAATGCACAAAAAAGAATACAAAAGTGGACAAAGCCATATCCTGAATCTTTTGAAACTATACCTGTGCCTAAGTACATGAATGCATCTGGAGGTCAAAGACCTGTGCCATGCAGAATAAATGTATCTCGAGGTTAGTTCAAAAAGAACTCGTGCAAAGTGCAAAGAAAAAATATATGCATCTGGAGGTCAAAGACCTGTGCCAAAGTGCATTTGCATCTGGAGGTCAGTGAGGAAGGTAATATGAGCTAGAAAAAGAAAAAACATCATCAGTGCAGAAGCATCAATGCAAACTGCACTGAAGAAAAAAACAAAATGCAGAAAAAATCAATGCACAAATCACTTCAAAGAAGTATTGCATCTGCTCAAAAGATCCACACAAAAAAATAGAAAAATGCATTGGCTCAAAAACTTTGAAAGATTCAAACAAGCCCTTTGATTTTAGAACTCCCCAACACTTGAGAAAATTTTGTGAGTCTAATCTCTCTTTTGAAAAATATTTTGGTGTGACCAAAGATGAACCAATCCTTTCAAAGGCTAGGAGGAAATTTTTCACTTAGTCTTGGAACCAATCTCAACTCAGTGGGTTCACACACACACAAAAGAGTTTGAATAGCTTTGGTAGTTTTGAAGAAATAAAAGGCACAAGAAAGATTGTTGAGAAATGAAGTTCATAGGGAACTCCTCATGAAAATCCAAAAATCAAACTGATCTATCTTCTAGAATTATAGTTTTTAATAGTTTGTCTTTGTCATTACTTGCGGACAAGCAATGGTTTAAGTTTGGGGGTGTGATAACTCTATTTTATATAGAGTATTTCATATGTTTAAACTTAGTAATTGCTCTCTTTCAAGTAATAATAAAGAGTTTTTATAGTATTTTATGTGATATATGATAACTTGAGTGATTTGAATGGTTATAGTTATTATTAGGCCATTTTGGATATATTGTGGTATGTTTGATGTTTTTGTTCAGTGCAGTCTCAATGCTAACTGCATCCAATGCTCCTGCACTGATCCTGCATCAAATCTGCACTACTTGGTGAATGAGCAGTCTGTTTCATATGCATCCACCTTGCAATTGATGACCTCCTGCTTGGTTCTCTGATGCCATCCCACCTTGTATAGTAGGCGCCTACCATTCACACATAGCTATAGGCATAGCTTTGAAGAGTCACCAACATAGGGACACATGTTCTATCATCATGGAACCGCCCTATACACTTGTCAAAGATCTTATCCATGCAAACAACTGCTGGAAAGCAACTACAGCTATAATCCACTCAAGATTACTTCAACATGAAGGAAGGAAGCACCTCTCTTGAAGGCTATAAAAGGACCTCACATCTTCATTTGGAAATATATCACAATCCATAAGTTAGATCAAAATTTCAATATACATAGTTAGTTTTTATATTTTTAGAGGAAGAGGAAGGAAGTTATAAATCCTCCTTAACTCGTTTTCATAGTGTTTGTATAGTGCTAAGGAGTAATGCTAGTGCATTGCTAGAAGATTTCATACAAAGGTTTTCAACATTTGTAACTTTACTCTTGTTGTTTCTCTTTTGTGATTTCTATATATATAAACATGGTCTATTCAGTTTATATATATCTTGCAATGTCTCTTGTTAGCTAAACCTCTTTTAGTTGGAATGTTCTAATCATTTAATGAGCTTTTAAGTAAGTATGTTGCATGTATGTATGTTTGTACTTTAGTTCTTGCTTGATAATCTTTCCAAACTTATTTTAAACTTGATCACTTAGAATAAGTAAGATTTGTAAATGACCAGAAATGGCTTACAATTAAGAACTCAAGAACTAATATGGGTGAGTGTTTTACATAAAGAAAACTTTGTGAAAACCATGCTAAGTCCTAGAGATAGGATAGTATAGTCCATAGGATAATTGTGGGTACTTAAAATACAAGAGTGAATTTATTTAGCAACTTGGATAATTGACAAGGAGGCGAGAAAGGCATTAACACCCCTTTCTTTACTGCAAAGAAGCAAGGATCATAAGAGCTTGTAATGATGATCTAAAGAAAGTGACCGAAAGGCACATAGCTAATGCAACAACATTCAGTGCAGCTGCATCACATACTGCATCAAACACTTATAAGTAAATTACTTGATAAAGACATTCCAACTAGCTTTTCTCTTTTACACTATCAACATTCTTTCTTTGTTTTCTAACTTAGTTGTGATCATCAAACAAAAATCCAAAATTATTTTGTTACTTAGTTACTTTACACTTTATTACTTTATATTGATTTTAAAAGTGAGTTTTTCAATCTCTGTGGGTTCGATCTTTTTACTACTTGTTTTTGGACAGTGTATACTTGCACACAAGTGTATGTGATTTCCATGCACTAGCAGGCCGAGAAGGTTTTAGGTCGGTTTTCTCAAATATTTAGCTCGAATTTTAATCTTGATGTTTTGCCGATGTTGTTTTCTGTAATTTTTACTAACCGAACTTTCCTTTTGCAGACGGGATGGCCCCAAGGAACAAGATGGCGACTTTGAAAGCCCTTGCAGCCCTTGATGTTGACCAGGCGGCACAGAATGCCGGGACTGCTAGTGGGGTCGCAGCTGAAGGGATTCCTGCAGTGCCTGTTACTCATGCCCAACCTATCACCGTGGTTCACTCTGAAGTGGCTGGTGAAGAAGAACAGCCTTTCACAAGAAAAAGAAAAGCCACGACAGGTCATCTTCCTCCCAGGTCGAGTCCTCAGGATCGAGGTAAAGGCGTGATTGAGCTTAGTGATCGCTCCGACTTGCCTTCAAATAAGAGTAAGAAACATAAGTCCGCCCCTTTCGATCCGAAAGCATTCATGACTCTCAAAACTGAGGAGTTCCAAGCCGACCCTTTCGGCGTTTCTATCTCGGTGCTGTCGAGGATGGCCGATCTGGTGAAAGATCAGAAAAAAGATGCTGCTCTGAAAATCCAAGGTATGACTTATGGTTTTTAAGTTCGTCAATTCGATCTCTGCTTTTTCTGCGGTTTTTAACTTGCTTTATGTTCATATTTTCCTGTAGATCTTGAGGCTAAGTATGAGGCAGCTCGGAAAGCAGTAAGTCCACTTCGTGCCGATCTCGAGAAATCCCAGAAAGATTTGGGTCTCCTCAACAAAGAAAAAGAGGATTTAGAAGCAAAACGCCTTAAGCTTGAGGACGATTTGAAGTTGGCAAATGAAAAAATTGAAAAAGATGCTGCTGCGCTAAAGGAAAAAGACGAGAAACTAGCTGAGTTTGAAGCTTTAATGTCGTCCCAAAACAATGCCGAGCTCCAGGATCAAATAAAGAGACTTGTTGAGCAAAAAGCTAAAGCTTTGGAGGATCGGATGCAGGCAATCGAACTGGGGCAAGAAGGCATAGTAGAAGCTTTCAATAATGCACTTGATCAAGTTGCTGTGGTCATCCCCGACTTTGTTGCCGATCATGAGATTTTTAAACCGGAATTCTCAGTTCATGATGGGCACATTGTTGAGTTCGACCCAGTAACCGATGAAGTGTCTAGGATCGTCTATCCTCCAAAAAAGACTTAACTGTTTATTTCCATTTGTTTCGTACTTGAGGACCCGGCCGTAACCGGTATTTTTTGTAATGATATCATCACATTATCACTTGTTTCTTTTCATAATTTCGTTTTTGTTTGTGGATGCACCTCGGGTATATCTTATCCCCCTATTTAATCTTAGGTTGGTAGAGCTTAAGTCGGAATAACGAGAAAGATTAAATCATAATGAAGTAACATCGGATTTGTAACTTTTACCAAAGTCGGAATAGAATGACTTAAAAAAGCGAAGTCTATATTAATAAGATCGTAATAGAATGCCTTCAAAAAGCGAAGTCTATATTAATAAGATCGGAATAGAATGCCTTAAAAAAGTACAGGAGAAAAGGTTAGACGATGCTAAAGGAAACTGGGTTGAAGAGCTCCCTTATGTTTTATGGGCATACAGAACGACTCCCCAAAGCTCCACGGGAGAAACGCCTTTCCGGTTATCTTATGGGAGTGAAGCAGTCATCCCGGTCGAAACAGGGGGATAAGATATACCCGAGGTGCATCCACAAACAAAAACGAAATTATGAAAAGAAACAAGTGATAATGTGATGATATCATTACAAAAAATACCGGTTACGGCCGGGTCCTCAAGTACGAAACAAATGGAAATAAACAGTTAAGTCTTTTTTGGAGGATAGACGATCGTAGACACTTCATCGGTTACTGGGTCGAACTCAACAATGTGCCCATCATGAACTGAGAATTCCGGTTTAAAAATCTCATGATCGGCAACAAAGTCGGGGATGACCACAGCAACTTGATCAAGTGCATTATTGAAAGCTTCTACTATGCCTTCTTGCCCCAGTTCGATTGCCTGCATCCGATCCTCCAAAGCTTTATCATTACATTATCACTTGTTTCTTTTCATAATTTCGTTTTTGTTTGTGGATGCACCTCGGGTATATCTTATCCCCCTGTTTAATCTTAGGTTGGTAGAGCTTAAGTCGGAATTACGAGAAAGATTAAATCATAATGAAGTAACATCGGATTTTTAACTTTTACCAAAGTCGGAATAGAATGCCTTAAAAAAGCGAAGTCTATATTAATAAGATCAGAATAGAATGCCTTCAAAAAGCGAAGTCTATATTAATAAGATCGGAATAGAATGCCTTAAAAAAGCGAAGTCTATATTAATAAGATCGGAATAGAATGCCTTCAAAAAGCGAAGTCTATATTATTAAGATCAGAATAGAATGCCTTAAAAAAGCGAAGTCTATATTATTAAGATCGGAATAGAATGCGTTAAAAAAGTGAAGTCTATATTAATAAGATCGGAATAGAATGCCTTCAAAAAGCGAAGTCTATTCCTATAATCTATATTAAAGTCTGTTTCTATACTTGGATTCTAGCTGTAATATTTCTTGAGTTTGGTGGCGTTCCAAGTTCTTGGGATCGCCTTGCTTTCTACTGTTTCGAGCTCGAAGGCTCCATTTCCAGTTCTCTAAGTAACCCGATATGGACCTTCCCAGTTTGGTGCTAGCTTGCCCTGTGATGCATTCTTTAGCCCAACATCGGCTCTTCTCAAAACGAGATCACCGATATTAAAATCTCTTGGGACGACTTTCTGATTATAACGAGTAGCTACCCTCTGTTTGGCGATGGCCTCTTTAAGGGACGCATGATCTCGGACTTCATCCACTAGATCTAGTTCCTCTCTTAAAGCTTGTCCATTATCCTCCAGTGATTTCGGATTCAAAGTCCTCCATGTTAATTCCCCGATTTCGACTGGGATGACTGCTTCACTCCCATAAGATAACCGGAAAGGCGTTTCTCCCGTGGAGCTTTGGGGAGTCGTTCTGTATGCCCATAAAACATAAGGGAGCTCTTCAACCCAGTTTCCTTTAGCATCGTCTAACCTTTTCTTCAAACCGTTGAGAAGTACCTTGTTTGCCGACTCCGCTTGACCATTTGTTTGGGGATGTTCTACTGAAGTGAATCGATGTTTGATTCTTAGATCGGACATCAACTTCCTGAAACCTTTACAGCAAATTGAGTTCCATTGTCCGTGATTACCACCTCGGGCACCCCGAACCTGGTAATTATCTCCTTCCGGAAAAAAGAGATACAGTTCTTTGCCTTGATAATGGATAATGGTTTGGCCTCAATCCATTTAGTAAAATAGTCAACAGCCACAATTAAGAATTTGATCTTCCCTGGGGCTTTTGGAAAAGGTCCGAGAATGTCTATCCCCCACCACGCAAAAGGCCATGGAGAAGAGAGAGTTGTGAGACCGGTAGGAGGTGTGATATGTACGTTTGCGTGGATCTGGCAACTCGGACATTTCTTCACATAGTTCCTTGCATCGGCTTCTATGGTTGGCCAAAAATATCCCGCCCTCAACACTTTCCTGGCTAAGGATCTACCACCTAAGTGTTGGCCACATATTCCTTCATGAATTTCCATCAACACATAGTCGGCCTCCTCCCGTTCTATACATTTCAACAAAGGTGAAGAGAGTGCTTTTTTATAAAGTTGTTCATTGAACACTGCAAAAGAATTCTTCGGACGATCTTGGCTTCCTCAGGATCGGAAGGTTCTAAACCTGATGTTATGTAATAAAAAATAGGAGCAATCCACGTTTTGCTTTCACCTAATACGTACACTGATGAAATCGAGTGTAAGTCGTCTCCGATACTAGGTTTGCTGAGGATTTCTTGTATTACAGATCGGTGATTTCCCACAGTTTTGGTGCTTGCTAGCTTGGAAAGAACATCGGCCGAAACATTGTTCGTCCTTGGAACGTGTTTTATTTCGGCAAAATTAAATTGGGTGAGCAGTTTTTTGACATGATTCAAATATTTTTGGAGGATCGGTTCTTTGGCTTCGTACTGTCCTCCGATCTGGGAGACGACAAGAAGTGAGTCGGTATTGAGATTTAACCGAGTGATTCGGAGGTCTAAAGCCAAACGGAGACCCGCGATGCATGCTTCATATTCAGCTTGATTATTGGATGTTGTAAATTTGAAAGTGAGTGATAGTTCTATAACAACCCCTGAAGGACTCTCAAGAATAATTCCCGCTCCACTTCCTTTGGGATTGGAAGACCCATCTACATGGATCGTCCAGATCTCATCCTCTTCTTCTGCCGAAGTCATTTATGCTACAAAATCGGCTAACACTTGAGCTTTCATTGCCGGTCTTGATTCGTATTTGATGCCAAATTCGGACAGCTCTACTGCCCATTTTATTATCCTTCCTGAAAGATCTGGGCGATGCAAAATTTGTCGAATTGGGTGGTTTGTTCGAACCACCACTTGGTGAGATACAAAGTAATGTCGGAGATGCCGAGTTGCTATTATTAAGGCCAAGGCAATTTTCTCTATTTTTTGATATCGAAGTTCTGGCCCTTGTAGAGCTTTGCTCACAAAGTAAACCGGACTTTGCCCCTCTTTTGTTTCTCTGACCAGTACTGCTCCTAATGCTTCCTCAGATATTGAGAGATATAAATATAATACTTCTCCAGGTTCAGGTCGGGTTAGTATTGGAGGTTCCGACAATACCTTTTTCAACTGGGAGAGCGCCTATCCCGTTCTTCTGTCCAAATAAATTCGGATTCCTTTTTCAAGAGTTTAAAAAGGGGTAGTGATTTGAATGCGGCATTTGAGATAAACCGAGATAGAGCTGCAATCATGCCATTTAATTTACGAATTTCCTTCTTGGTGTTTGGAGTTTTTATCTCGGTTACTGATTTGCATTTGTCCGGGTTTGCCTCAATTCCTCTTTCAGTGAGGTAAAATCCCAAGAATTTTCCGGCTTTGACTCCGAATGTGCATTTTTCCGGATTTAGTCTCATCCTATTTTTCCTTATCTCGGCAAAGATCTCTCTAAGATCGGTGACATGACAATCTGCTAGTTTACTTTTTGCGATCATATCGTCCAAGTAAACTTCCACATTTCGTCCGATCTGGTTTTTGAAGACTTTGTTCATCATTCTCTGATATGTTGCTCCTGCATTTTTTAAACCGAAAGGCATAACTCGGTAACAAAAATTTCCGCGTTCGGTCATAAAGGCGGTCTTCTCTTGATCGCGAGGGAACATCGGGATTTGGTTGTAACCTGAATATGCATCCATGAATGACAATAGGCAAAATCCTGATGCATGATCAACTAAACGATCAATATTTGGGACCGTAAAAGCATCTTTAGGACATGACCTATTAAGATCGGTATAATCAATGCACATGCGCCATTTTCCATTTGATTTCTTAACAAGAACAGGATTTGAGAGCCAAGTAGTGTACTTGAGCTCATTTACAAATTTAGCTTTAACTAAATCGTCTACTGCTTTGGCCGTTGCTTCAGTCTTTTCTATATTTTGAACCCTTTTGCGCTGGGCAACCCTGTAACGCCCCAAAGATTATTGGATATTTATTTAATAAATTATTGGGGATTAGATTGTGGAAAAATATTAGAAATAAAAATATGGTATTTTTATATGCTATTGGTAATATATGATTAATAATATTATATATTTATTTTATTTCTATTAAATGCTAGTGTTGGAGACAATATTTATCTAGAAAATTATTTTGGGCTATTGAGGTGTTAAAATAATAGTTCTGTGATATTGGGATTTAAAAGTGTTTAGAATGGGTTTTGGTTATTTTTACTTGCATGCACCCCTTCTTTTCTAAAGCGCACCCCCACTATCTCACTTAAGCCCAAACGCTTGCAGCCCATGACTGCGACCCGACCCGCGCGCTTCTTCTTCTCTTCGCGTGAGTTCTTTGCGCAGCGAAAACGGCAACCTCACGCCGCTCCATCTCTCTTCGTCGCGTTCTCCACCTTCTCTCCATTGTTGATCCTCAAACTTCACCTCCCACTCGAAATTGGCCATTGATTCGATTATGACCTTAGTTTAAACGATTGTGGCTTTATTTTGTTAAGGAAATCGCACTGCAAAATCGGTTTCATCCTCCTCTCCGTCGCGATTGTCTCTTCACAGGCCACCAAGCGCGATCTTGATGCGATTCTCGAGAAGAATAGCCATGTCACAATTTCCCTTTCCTCGCTCGGTGGTCACGATTCGGTTTCACCTTGTGAGTTCCAATACGTGGTGAAGTCGCTTTCAAGAATCGAGGATTTCAACGTGTTGTCATCGTCCTCTGAAATTCGACTAGGTAATTCGTTTGGAAAACCCGATTTGTTAGTTAAAGGAAAGTGTTTTTATTATTATTTTTAGATAGCTAATCGAACATTTTGTTGCCTGATTATATGAGTTCGAGTCAATGGACCGTCAGATTTAGATCACGCTTGAGAGCTAAGTGTTCGTCCTTGCACTGAGTCAAAGGAAGGGAGAGCTGTTGCTGTGGTTTTGTTGGTGACTCTGTAGAGAGAGTTTCGTCTCGGTTTATACAAGGTAAGGGGAGTCTCACTCTATAATAGAGGGTATAATAGGTTGTATGTAGGTCATAGAGTCTTTATTTTGTTGATATTGATTTGTTGTATGCTTGATTTGATGGATTGAATTTGAATGGAGCTTGAGATCGACTTCTACGATAGAGTTAGGGTTCATAATATGTTGATCTTGGGTTTGTGATGTATTTGATGATTTGAACGTGCAATTGGTTGTTAAAATATGAGATTGGAAGTGTTAGAATGTTTAGATAATGAATTAAGGCCGTGTGTGTGTCTTTGTGTTGTGGGTCCAATGCGTGGTTGTTCTTTGTCTGGCGCCATATGGCTAGGGAAATGGCGCCTGGGTTACTGTTTGGGTGTCTGTGTGCAGGTGTGTCAGTGACTGGGCGCCAGAATGTGGGTGTTTTGGTGCCTGGGGAGTGAAACTTAGAGTTCTAGGCATAATTCACCGTGCCATATTTTGTAATCACCTGCCCAAAAACATTTTTGAACACTTTGGCTCGAGTAGTTTCCTGTTTTCGTGTTCCATTTGAGAGATGTGCTAGTAGGCATTGCTGTGGCGCCATGAGTGTGCGCCTAGGGGGTGTCTTGAGTGGAACTTAGAGTTCTAGGCATATTTCACCGTGCCATATTCTGTATTTACCTGCCCAAAAACATTTTTAAACATTTTGGCTCGAGTGGTTTTCTGTTTGCAGGTGTTGTGTGTGCTGGGTCAAAGTGGGCGCCAACTCAGAGCCCAGGCGCCTAGCAGCGCGCTTGATGTCCGATCGTGTCTCGCTTTGTGTCTCGAAGTTCGTGTCTAGGGATCGCCGCCTTGCCCGCGCCAGTTACTAGGAAAGTGGCGCTAGTGGCCGAGTTGCCCTGAGGGCGCCAGATCTTTGAGAAGCTGGCGCTAGTCTTTGTGTTGCACCGAGCGCGCCAGATCGTGGGGAAATTGGCGCCTAGTGCTGCCAAATGTCTAAGTGTGTGCTGTTTTGGTTCCTAGGGGACAGTTGGTTCCTAAGTGACTGTTTTGGTCCCTGAGCGTAGAGTTGGTCCTAAGAGGGGTTTTAGGTCCTTGAATGAGGTTGAGTCCTCTAGATGAGATTAGTCCTTGGGACTTAATGGCGTTGAGTAGTGACTGAGATGATTGAGGATGCCATGGGGGCATGAGCCAGGGGGCTATGAATGAGATTAAATATGAGGTGAGAATTAATATATATGACATGATATTGTAATTATGCTTGTGTGGTGTTCATGGAGTCCCATGCATACATTCGGTTGCGGTCGCGAGGTTATGAATTGATTGTGAGGCCGGAGGGCCAGGCCTGGAGGGGCCAGAGTCATGAGGACTCAATTTGAGAATGAGATTGCCGGAGGGCAAATGGTACCACATTGTTGCGCCCGAAAAAGTCCCCGAGGGGTTTTTCTTCGTTTACAACTTTTTTGAACAATGAAGTCGCCACCAATATTTTTTATAAGGAAAATATTGAAGAAAAACCTTTTTGGAATGCGGATGGTCTTTTGGAAAACCTAAGATTTGGGTTCGGGGTCGGTTAGGCATGGGAAGGTATTAGCACCCCACACCTCCTTTCTACCGAAAGGGAACCTTTGATTAAACGTGTGGTTTTAAGTGTCGATTTGGAAAATACTTTAATTTGCCTCTCGATTAAATAGACTTAATGAATTTTTATTTGCGCGCTTGACGAGAGTTAGCCGCTTTGGTTTTCTTTGAAAGGAAAAATGTTTTTAGTTTATTGTGCTTGACGGAGGATCCGCTCCTACGTATCTCCAGGTGCGATGGAGAAATCAAAGCTACGTAGTTCTAGGTTTTTGGTTTTTTGTTTTTTATCTTGTTAATTGTGAAAACTGAGCTTTCATGATGATCAATCGAGCGAAGGCTCCAAGTGACCACCATTAGCACTCCATTGTTAATAATCGTGCAAGCAAAGGCTTCGCAGGACCAATAACAAAGTTTTTGATTTAATGAAAAGTTTTTTAGGAAAATTAGGCGTTCATGATGATCAATTGAGCAAAGGCTCCAAGTGATCACCACTAGTTCCCCATTGTTAATGATTATGCAAGCAGAGGCTTCGCAAAACCATTAACAAAGTTTTTTTTGATTTAATGAAAAGTTTTTTTAGGAAAATTAGGCATTCATGATGTTCAATTGAGCAAAGGCTCCAAGTGATCACCACTAGTTCCTCATTGTTAATGATTATGCAAGCAGAGGCTTCGCAAAACCATTAACAAAGTTTTTTTTTAGTTTATTGAAATTTATTGAAAGTCCTTGAATAAATTAGGCGTTCATGATGATCAATTGAGCAAAGGCTCCAAGTGATCATCACTAGGTCCTCATTGTTAATGGTCATGCAAGCAAAGGCTTCACATGACCGTTAACAAAGTTTTATTTATTGAAAAGTGTTTGAGTTAGAAAGAGAATTAAAAAAAAACGAGAAAAGTGTGAAAAATTGCAAAATGGGGTGTCATTAGTTACGGGAGTGGTATAACTAAACGAGGTGTAAGCAATGAGCCTGGGCCAGCATATGGGAGCCCAACCTGCGAAACTGGGCTTAAGTGAGGGAGGGGTGCGCGCAGAAATCAAAGGAATGTGACTAGCAATCTGAATACTAAAAATCAAAAAATAAAAACTGAAAAAAGAAAAAAAAAGGGAAGACAGTATATGAACTCAACCCTAAGAAAACGAAAACCCTAAAACGATCCCCTCTTCACCCTTGTTCAGCGGCGCCGCGGTTTAGAGAGGGAGAGAATCCTTGGCGAAATCTTCGCCCTATTTCACGGTGAAGGAGAGGTTAGGGGGTGGTTGCGACGGTGAAGGAGGGAGAGGGAGGTTGCGACGGTGAAGGAGGGAGATGGAGGTTGCGACGGTGAAGGAGGGAGAGGGAGGCGTGGTTTCGGTGAGAGAGAGAGAGGGAGGCGTGGATCGGGAGAGTTGGAGAGGGCGACGGTGAGGGGCTCGGTTTCGTGGTGGTCACTGGTTCGGTTCTTGGTGGAGCTTCGCCGGAGCTTCGCCGGAGAAGACGAAGTCTCCGGCGGCGTTTTAAAGGTCAGCCTTTTTTTTATTTTTTTGCTTCGGTTCACTGTTGTTCAAGAATCCCTTCTCCTCTTCTCTCCTTGTTTCTCTTCTCTCTCGTTCTTCTCATCTCTCTTTCACTGCTAACAGTTTCTAATTTGGTCTCTTTCGTTTTTATTTTCGTTTCTGTGTGATTTACTGGTTTTAATACACATCAACATCTGATCTATTCAAAACTAAAACACAAAACAGATCGGAATTTATACTTATTTTACATTACAGATCTGTTAAAAGAGACTACACAGCACGTTTGTTTAGAGATTAAAACATTCACCAACCTGACTTTTGAATTACGATCTGAAAGAACACGATCTGTGTTGTTGTGGACTGCTATTTGATGATTCTATTGTTTCGTGTTTTGTGTGCTCAAAATCTTGATCAAGCTCGATCTCAAAGTCTGTTTAGGTGATTAGGGTTTCAGATGTAAAACCCTAATCCTTTTTCTGATGATTTTTACCTTGAAATTGTGTACCCTTTGGATCATTAATTGACCGCCTATTTATAGTTAAAAATTAGGTTAGGCATTTAATTACATTTGACTGGTTTTGACTATTTTCGTGTGCGGATCCAAGCCAGACTTGGAGGAGAGCTTGGCACCACCTCTGATTCTTCACTTCACTCATGTTATTTTTATTTTTGTATTTTCGAATTTATTTGTTTTTGTATATTTGTATTATTATTTTTTGTATTTTTGGACATTTGGACATTTGGGACTCTTCTAAGTTGTAATAAAAATTAAATAGTATTTTTTGACATTTTTGGACTCTTAAACACTTTTAAATTATAAATAAACTAGATAGAATTTTTTTTGACCTTTTGGACTATATATATATGCTCAAAATAAATTAACTGTACAAAAAGAAAAGAATAATAATAATAAAAAGAGTCTGGTCAAACACAAAGACGAGAACGGGCGAGACTAGACGAATACGCTAAAACGAGACTCAAAATAGAAGAAATGAGCTCATTACCTAAAAACATTACTTATGTATGCGACTAAAGCGAAGAACGCACGATTTAAACAAATATGCTGCTTAACTTAAATGGTGGGTACTTTGATTTAGTTGAGTTCCAATTCTTGAAATTGGCTTGAGTTAAGGGACGGACAAAATTAGGGTATTACAATTTGCTCTTTATTTCACATTTCGCCAAAAATATGAATTGGCCTTTTCAAATTTGTTGGTGAAATGGAAATAGAAATAATACTAATTTTGTTCGTTTGAAAAGCTCAAATCTTTTTGTTATTTTCTTTTTGAGAGGGGGTTAACACTTGTCGCGTTAACGGAAAGCAATAAACCGGGAAAAGCGGTAAATTGGGGAATTCGGAGGTTGCCTAAAACCTTTTAACGGACTCTTGTCGAGTCCGAGCTCTCGGGTGGCCTTTTTCGAGCGCGCCGATCAATATCAAGTCCGAATCGATTTGATCAATGGATTTACGCCGTGCCTTAGGTGACACAACTAATCCGAAGGACTTAACGGTCGATGGATCCATCGCGTGCTCGTGCGATGTTGTGATTCGTGGAAGGAGTTCACTAACTCGAAGGAGTTCACTAACTCGGGTTGATGGAGTTTACGAACTCGGATTGATGGAGTTTACGAACTCGCAGGGTGGCCTTTTTCGAGCGCCGATCAACATCGGTCCGAATCGATTTGATCAATGGATTTACGCCGCCTTAGGCCGGCACAACTAATCCGGCGACTTAACGGTCGATGGATCCATCGCGTGCTCGCATACGATGTTGTGATGCGTGGAAGGAGTTCACTAACTCTGAAGGAGTTCACTAACTCGGGTTGATGGAGTTTACGAACTCGTGTCTTTGATGGAGTTTACGAACTCGTGGCTTTGATGGAGTTTACGAACTCTGTCTTTGATGGAGTTTACGAACTCTGTCTTGAGCTTACGAATCGCGGCGATGGAGTTTACGAACTCGTCTCTTGATGGAGTTTACGAACTCGTGTCTTTGATGGAGTTTACGAACTCTGTCTTTGATGGAGTTTACGAACTCTATCGCTGATGGTGATTTTCTAAAAATGGGATTTTGGGACTCTCGGTCCGGTAACTTTTCTCTTGGATGGTGCATGAAATGCATGCACTTGGGTATTTGGGTGCACATGGATGCAATGATTGATTTTGGTGGGATGTTTCTCTTGTTTGATTATTCTTTCGCTCTTCTGAGATGCGAATTTGAAAGTGTAATGCACTACTGTTTGATGCCATGGAGTGATGAATGGTATGGATGACATGAGAATGATGAATGATATGAAGATGTTGTGTTCTTTTGTGTTCCGTCCTCTGTGATTTTCTTCTCTTTTTCTTTTTTTTTTTTTTTTTTTTTTTTGCTTATTCTGTTTTTCTTTAAGCAGCTTTTTTTTTCTCGCTTATTTGTTGTTTTTTTTTGGTCGGTTAAATCCATCTCACGGACGGAGTTGCCCAGACGATGATCACGCGAGGATTGCGCCCTGGTTCGTTACGACTTTTTTTTTTTTGCAATTTTATTCACTTGAGAAATCATTTCTTTCTGTATTTTTCAAAGATTTCGCAATGATCCTGTAATGCTCTGAACGTACACATGTTTTGCAAATCAATTTCATCAATCATAAAAGTTATTATTTTGAAAGAAACTGAATAGGTGAAAGCAGAGACACGAAAAGCACATATATGAAAGAGAAGTTGGACTTTTATTGATATAGAAATTGGGCGTGCGAAAGTCACGCCAATTGAAAGTACATTGCAATCTTTCTTTTAAACCGAGAAAATACAAGAGAAAGGAAATGATCTTGTGATTTCATCTCTCGAAATGTGCGCCGCCGTCCCATACTCATAACTCGATCGCCTCTTATCCAAACCTTTGGGAATGCTTGATTGCCTTTCCTTTTCTCGAGCCCAAGTTTTCTCGACCTAATTTTTGCCTCAATCGCTTCTTTGCGAGTTTTCAATCCACCGGTCGCTCTGATTTTGCCTAGCCCGCTTTGCGCGGGTTTTCACCTAGCGAGCTAACTTTTCCTTGGCTTATCTTTCTCTTTTTGTTTATTTTTCTAGGCATAATACTTCTTGATCACATCCGAGTTCACTGGATTTGGAATCTCATCTCCGTCCATGTTTGCCGTGATTAGAGCTCCTCCCGAGAATGCCTTCTTCACCACATAAGGTCCTTCATATTTGGGAGCCCATTTGCCCTCGGGTCCGTCTCAGTATGGCAAGATCTGCTTGAGTACAAGGTCTCCTTCTTGAAATTCACGAGATGCACTCTTTTGTCAAAAGCCCTTATCATCCTCTGTTGGTACAACTGCCCATGACACATTGCGGCCACCCGTTTCGTCCAATGAGGTTCAACCGGTCAAGACGAGATCGAACTCATTCTCGCTTCATCAAGTTATGTCTCCATTAACACGTGCGAGAGATGGTATTTCAACTTCAATGGGAGAGGATCGCCTCCGACCAGTAAACCGCTGGTAGGGGTTGCCCGGTCGATGTGCGCGCACCGAGGTACGATAGCCATGCAAAGTGAAAGGAAGCATTTCGTGCGAGTCTTTGTAGGTTACCACCATTTTCTGCACTATTCTCTTGATATTCTTGTTGGCCGCTTCAACTGCCCCATTCATCTTGGGACGGTATGGGGATGAATTGTGATGCTGAATCTTGAACTCAGCACATAGGTCCTTCATCATTCTGCTGGCCAAGTTGTTGCCATTATCAACGATGATTTTGTTGGGAAGACCGTAACGGCAGATCAGATCTTTCTTGACAAACTTGGCAACCACCGAATCAGTTATACTTGAATATGAGGCGCTTTCAACCCACTTGGTGATCTCTAGAACTTTGCCCGATGTAACTTGATCAAATCTTGGCGTGCAACCTTTTGATTTTTCTTTCTCCTTTTTTCTGATTTTTTTTTTTTTTTTTTTTTTGACAAACATATTTAAGTAAATAAACTTATTTGTCCTAAAGCTAAAACTCTGAGAAAACAAAAGCAATTGATCATTGATCGGAATGGGTTTTTGGAGATTGTGTATTTTTGTGGAGGAAGGATGATTGGGTTTAATGAAGTGCTTGAAGCTAATGGTAGGATGATTTTTATTCGGCGTTGGCTGACGTTTGATGATGGTTATTTGGTTTGATGAGGTGTTTGGAAGTTTTATTCCTGGCTAAGGGTTGGTGGAGGGCGGGATGCCAAGGTCAAAGGGAAGTATTTGCAGTTTATTGAGACAAGGATCCCTTGTGTTTTGTGGTAACGTGTATCAGCTCACCACTTACATTTCTTTTGTATTTTTGGGATTTTCATTTTTAAATCCTTTTTTTTCTTTTCTTTGATTTTTTTTCTTTGATTTTTTTCTTTTTTGATTTTTTTTTTTTTTTTTTTTTTTTTTTTTTTTTTTGACTCGGGTGAGCTTGATAAAAAGTGATGCATCTTTTTTGGTATTTGAGGTGATCCTTGTCTAGGGTGATTTTTGGATTTTTTGGCTTACAGTGGGTAGCACAGTTTTTTTTCGAGAACATGGGAAGGTGGTCGAACTTTATTTCAAATCACGATTGCTCGTTTTCTCAAAAAAATTAACTCAAGGACAATAATTTATTTACTCCTATATATTTACCCTCTTTCTTTTTTTTTTTTTTTTTTTTGTTTTTTTTTTTTTTTTTTTTGAAGGAGAAAATCATCTTTGGGACTAGCACGATTCAGATCTTTGTAGTCGACGCACATTCTGACCTTCCCATCCTTCTTGGGAACTGGGACAATATTGGCAACCCACTGTGGGTACTTGGCCACTGCTAGGAATCCTGCATCAAACTGCTTCTTTACCTCATCTCGGCTTTTCAGTGACATCTCTGGCTTCATTCTTCTTAATTTCCGCTTGACTGGTGGGCACACTGGCTTGACCGACAACTTGTGTTCAACAATGCTCGGATCTAACCCCGCATATCTTTATACGCGACCATGCAAAGACGTCGGCATAATCATGCAAGAGCTTGGATTAACTTTTTGCGTTCACCATTTTCCATGGCGGTACCAACCTTAACTTCTCTTTCATCTTCTTCTGTACCCAAGTTGACGATCTCAATCGACTCCCCATGAGGTTGAATGATCTTTTCTTCTTGCTCTATTAATCTCATTAATTCCGAGGAGTTTCCCGCTTTTCATCAACATCCCCTTCATTTGGTTAATTGGATGATCAAAGCCGTAATAGGGATTGTTGGCAATCGTTATTTTCGAGAGACAATTGCTTTGTGGTTCCGCCTTTTGCCGGGCGAAAAAGCGTAATAAAAGCGAAACAAACAAGCAAACAATAATAAAACAGAAAAGAGGACACGTGAAATATGGAGAAATGATTTTTATTGATGAAGATTCAAAAACAACGTATTTATTGATGATAGTGATTCTGAAAATAAAAACATGCGTGCCCCTAACAACTGGTCCTTATGGCCTTGGGCAGAGCCACAGGGTTGCATTACAACTAATTAAAAGTCACAGGAGAATCAGCAGCCTCCCAATTCTTTAATTCTTCACCGACGAACCAGACTCGCCCCACCCTCTTCAGACTCAGAACTATCCATGATGGCAGCAACTTGGTTGTGTTGCTCATCTTCCTCATCCCATCCTGTAGGCTGGATGTCCTTCATTCGGATTTGAGCACTCGCAGGAGCATCATATCTGACTAAGTAATCAAACCTTCCCCTGGGCTCCCCTAGGGTATCCCAACATCCCTCTTTTATAGGCACTACTGTTACGTCTTCATTGATTTCTTCCTCTAGCATCTGATACTGACTCCTGGTTTCAGTAGGGTAATTCTGAGGGAAACCATTCACGCTGTAATGAGGATTATTCATCGTCACTACGGTGGGTTCACGATGTGGGTCACGTGAGTGAATTGTATTCCCGTGATTGGTCCTCGAACTTGGGGATGAACCGTCATTGGCGCTTGAAACCCGCGGAGTTCCCGGAGCGATGGCGAGGATTGGGATTTGGATCTGGGCTTGAGGCGCCCCTGCTCCAACTTCATTCGCAACTCACGTCGGTGAGCCGGCCCGCGGTTCTTGGTGGATCTCTCCGTGATTTGTGTCGCAGCAGGAGGCGTGTAGCCTAGTGGGAGACCAAAGGGAGGCCATTGCACCGCTTTGAAGGGCTTGAGGATCCCCGACCCGGAGGGGGAGGGTATTGTCTACCCCAAAGCAGAAAGCTTTCACTGCACCAACATTTCTTAAGGCACTCAAAGACTCTTATGACCTCTGCCATTTGAGCTTTCATGATTTCCATCTCACCAAGGACTTGATTCCCTTGACTCGACCTTGCTGCCCACGACCATTAGGATTTGGATCTCCGGAATTCCGCATTCGATGTGGCGGTGGATTGCCCGATCGGCGCCGCCTTGATTGTTGTCCATGTTCCTTGCTTGCGAGACGCGTCAAATAGCGATGTCTAACCAACTTACTGATTTTTCGCGATGACTAACACGCTTATGAACACATGAATGAGTAATGAATGCAATGCAATGCTTTAATGCATGAAGAATGCAAATGACGAAAGTTTTTTTTCAAGATTTTGTTAGATGCAAATGCAATGGTGCAGAATGATGCGAAATGAGGTGGATGCGAAATGATGTGTTATGGAAAAATGGTAAGAAAATGAGGTTATTGGTGGTACTTTGAACATTTTCGAAGATACACGCTGCATGCCACCTCATGTAGGTGTTTATGCAACTTTCGAGATAAAGTTTGGGAAAAAGGAATGCTTAAGCTAAATGCAACAAACAAAGGCGTGCCCCGTGTCCTACTGAATGGTGGGAATCCGGGGTCTAAAGTCAACGAAAAGGGTAATCCTCTCATGTAAGTTCTAATCACTTCCTCAATGGCAACCAAGAGCTAAAGTCTTCCTCATGATAACACCCACAATCGTGAGAAAGCTACCGAGTGTGAGGCATCATGACAAAGCGTACTCTTGGGCGGAACTTTCATGAGAGCCATACGCACAAAGGTCTCACGAATGGCGATCCACTAGTCGTTCCCACTCTCCTAGGTTTTTGTTCGGACTCTTGGGTTTTAGGCCCCACTCAAAGACTCACAAGTATAGGGTGTGAAATGTGTGTTGAGGGCACAATACTTAGCAATAACTACCCTTCCCCACTGCAAAAATGAAAACCTGCAGCAGTCCGGATAAAAGCAAACAATAACATGTTGTCTACCCTAGGGTTTAATATCAAATAAGCCATCTTAGAGTTTCAACAACGACTAAGTGAATTACTTACCTCAAGAAAGGGAGCCAAGAAGAGGGAACATGATAGAATTGGGGAATATGCATGAAGAACTAAGCATACAAGCAAATAAGATAAACGGGGAAGCAATCATAGAAGAGGAAGAAGCGAATGCATATGGATGCAACAATGCTTGTATGAGAAAGAAGAAGAATAGAGGCAAAATAAAATATTCAAATCAAACACACAAATCACATATTTAATTAATTAGGCTCGACCCTCTTTTTGAAAATTTTTAGTCCCCAAAGAAGTCGCAACCGCTGCGCCTAAAAAAGTCCCCGAGGGGTTTTCTTCTTCGTTACAACTTTTTGAACAATGAAGTCGCCACCAATATTTTTTATAAGGAAAATATTGAAGAAAAACCTTTTGGAATGCGGATGGTCTTTTGGAAAACCTAAGATTTGGGTTCTGGGGCCTGCAGTTAGGCATGGGAAGGTATTAGCACCCCACACCTCCTTTCTACTGAAAGGGAACCTTTGATTAAACGTGTGGTTTTAAGTGTCGATTTGGAAAATACTTTAATTTGCCTCTCGATTAAATAGACTTAATGAATTTTTTATTTGCGGCGCTTGACGAGAGTTAGCCGCTTTGGTTTTCTTTGAAAGGAAAAATGTTTTTAGTTTATTGTGCTTGACGGAGGGGATCCGCTCCTACGTATCTCCAGGTGCGATGGAGAAATCAAAGCTACGTAGTTCTAGGTTTTTGGTTTTTTGTTTTTTATCTTGTTAATTGTGAAAACTGAGCTTTCATGATGATCAATCGAGCGAAGGCTCCAAGTGACCACCATTAGCACTCCATTGTTAATAATCGTGCAAGCAAAGGCTTCGCAGGACCAATAACAAAGTTTTTGATTTAATGAAAAGTTTTTTAGGAAAATTAGGCGTTCATGATGATCAATTGAGCAAAGGCTCCAAGTGATCACCACTAGTTCCCCATTGTTAATGATTATGCAAGCAGAGGCTTCGCAAAACCATTAACAAAGTTTTTTTTTGATTTAATGAAAAGTTTTTTTAGGAAAATTAGGCATTCATGATGTTCAATTGAGCAAAGGCTCCAAGTGATCACCACTAGTTCCTCATTGTTAATGATTATGCAAGCAGAGGCTTCGCAAAACCATTAACAAAGTTTTTTTTAGTTTATTGAAATTTATTGAAAGTCCTTGAATAAATTAGGCGTTCATGATGATCAATTGAGCAAAGGCTCCAAGTGATCATCACTAGGTCCTCATTGTTAATGGTCATGCAAGCAAAGGCTTCACATGACCGTTAACAAAGTTTTATTTATTGAAAAGTGTTTGAGTTAGAAAGAGAATTAAAAAAAAACGAGAAAAGTGTGAAAAATTGCAAAATGGGGGTGTCATTAGTTACGGGGAGTGGTATAACTAAACAGGGGGTGTAAACAGCAAGCCCAGTTCGCATATGGGAGCCCAACCTGCGAAACTGGGCTTAAGTGAGGGAGGGGTGCGCGCAGAAATCAAAGGAATGTGACTAGCAATCTGAATACTAAAAATCAAAAAATAAAAACTGAAAAAAGAAAAAAAAAGGGAAGACAGTATATGAACTCAACCCTAAGAAAACGAAAACCCTAAAACGATCCCCTCTTCACCCTTGTTCAAATGCGCACGCGGTTTTAGAGGGAGAGAATCCTCATACGAAATCTTCGCCTATTTCACTGAAAGGAGAGGTTAGGGGTGGTGGTCGCGACGGTGAAGGAGGAGAGGAGGTTGCGACGGTGAAGGAGGGAGATGGAGGTTGCGACGGTGAAGGAGGGAGAGGAGGCGTGGTTTCGGTGAGAGAGAGGAGGCGTGGATCGGGAGAGTTGGAGAGGCGACGGTGAGGGCTCTGGTTTCGTGGTGGTCACCGGTTCGGTTCTTGGTGGAGCTTCGCGAGAGCTTCACGGAGAAGACGAAGTCTCCTACGTGGCGTTTTAAAGGTCAGCCTTTTTTATTTTTTTGCTTGGTTCACTTGTTGTTCAAGAATCCCTTCTCCTCTTCTCTCCTTGTTTCTCTTCTCTCTCGTTCTTCTCATCTCTCTTTCACTTTGCTAACGCTTTCTAATTTGGTCTCTTTCGTTTTATTTTCGTTTTCGTGTGATTTATCGGTTTTAATACACATCAAGATCTGATCTATTCAAAACTAAAACACAAAACAGATCGGAATTTATACTTATTTTACATTACAGATCTGTTAAAAGAGACTACACAGCACGTTTGTTTAGAGATTAAAACATTCACCAACCTGACTTTTGAATTACGATCTGAAAGAACACGATCTGTGTTGTTGTGGACTGCTATTTGATGATTCTATTGTTTCTGTGTTGCTGCGTGCTCAAATCTTGACTCGCTTTCTCGATCTCAAAGTTCATTTAGGTGATTAGGGTTTCAGTGTAAAACCCTAATCCTTTTTCGGTGATTTTTTTACCTTGAAATTCGTGTCCTTTGACTGTTAATTGACTGCCTATTTATAGTTAAAAATTAGGTTAGGCATTTAATTACATTTGACTGGGTTTTGACTATTTTCAGGTCTGGATCCAAGCCAGACTTGGAGAGCAATGCTTGCACCCACAGATCTCTGCTTTCTTCACACTCATTATTTTTTTATTTTTGTATTTTCGAATTTATTTGTTTTTGTATATTTGTATTATTATTTTTTTGTATTTTTTGGACATTTGGACATTTGGGACTCTTCTAAGTTGTAATAAAAATTAAATAGTATTTTTTGACATTTTTGGACTCTTAAACACTTTTAAATTATAAATAAACTAGATAGAATTTTTTTTGACCTTTTGGACTATATATATATGCTCAAAATAAATTAACTGTACAAAAAGAAAAGAATAATAATAATAAAAAGAGTCTGGTCAAACACAAAGACGCGAGAACGGCTGGACTAGACGAATACGCTAAAACGAGACTCAAAATAGAAGAAATGAGCTCATTACCTAAAAACATTACTTATGTACGACTAAAACGAAGAACGCACGATTTAAACAAATATGGCTCGCTTAACTTAAACAAAGGGTACTTTGATTTAGTTGAGTTCCAATTCTTGAAATTGGCTTGAGTTAAGGGACGGACAAAATTAGGGTATTACACACATGCATAACTACATTGCATACATTCACACGAGCATATAAATGTTATTGAGTGATGATTGGTATGATTGATTGTGCGGTGAACTATGATGTATATATTGCCTATTATCACTTTTATTATATAGTTCGAGACTCACCCTTTCTGTTGTTGTTTACCACAGGTAGTCATGAGTGAAGGCTTGTCACCTTCACTATTCCCCGAGTCGGTCTGCTCTGATACGTAGCACCTAGGGGATGGGTTATAGACGTTATTTGTTTTGTTTTGCTCAGTGTTGAGCCTATTATGTATTATGTGCTATTTGAGACTGCTGAGTACCATTTCTGAGATATGATTTTATATTCCGCTGCATGATATGAGCTTATCCCAAGTTTTTGGTTATGGTGTTATGTTTTGATACCTCTTTATGAGCTGAACCGATTGTTTGAGTGTTTTTAGAGAGAAGTGTAACATTCCATTAAATGAGAAATGATTTTTACTTACTCTGATTTTTCGAATTAAATTACCGGGTAGAATTGGGGTGTTACAAACCCACTTCGCACTAGGGTATATCGATAAGTGATGACAAGCGACTTCAGGTGGAATACCGGGCATATCTTCGGCCGACCATGCAAATAGATCGGCGTGCTCCCTCAAACATTGGGTTAATTCTGCTTTGATCTCGTCTGGGAGTTCTGCGCCAATTTTGACAGTTTTCTCTAGGTCGTCTCCCAAAATTACTTTGATGAATTCACCATCTGGTTTTGGTCGTTCTGGCCTCTTCGTCCGAGCTGTCAGGGTCATATCGTGCGTCTAGATCTGTCACATTGACTTCGGAGAACTTCATTTTATCTTCCTTTGTAGATGCTTCTTTTGATGTAAGTTCGGCCTCCTCTCTTGCAGCGACTTCGGCTTTGAGAAGTAGGTAATAACATCTTTCAGAGGATTCTAGATCGGCATTGACAGTTATGATTTTATTACATTGTGAGTGAAACTTCATTTTCAAATGTACCGTAGAGGTTACAGCTCCGAGTTTGCCTAATGTCGGCCTTCCGATGATGCAATTGTAAATTGATGAACAAGGCAATACCATGAATTTAATCAAAACAGTTCGAGACAAGGGTTCTTCTCCGAAAGTAACTCTCAAGTCAACATAACCCATTGGTCTAGTTCGGGATCCATTAAAATCGGAAAGGTCCGTTCCGCGATAAGGGAATAGTTCCTTTGGTGCAATTCCGATCTTTTCTAACACATCGAAAAACATAATGTCACAAGAGCTGCCTTGGTCAATTAAAATTCTTCTTATTTCTTTCTCACCATTACTTTACCGAGATCAACAAATGAATATCTTCATTTACCTTCCCATTCGAAGAGGTAGGAGGACGAGTTGCTACGGTTTGGTGACGAGGTTGATGCTACACACCGAATTTCCTTCCATTTCCTTTTAATTGTCCTTGCCGTTGCTCCTTCAATTTCACCACCCGAGATTACCATCACAACCGGTCGCCCCCTGCTCTTCCGGGTATCTGGCTCTTCCTTGTATTCTTCCAACATGTTTTTGCCTTTCACCTCGTCAACTTCTTTCTCCCGCTTAACGTTTTATCTTGTTGAAATGGCTTTCGACATCTTGTCCGAGCTTTCCCTTTTGATAAGGTCTTCAATATCATCCTTTAGTGCTTTGCAACGATTTGTGTCATGACCGGCGCTTTGATGATAACGACAATATTTGTTGTTTCTCACTCCCGGTCTTGGGGCAATAGGATCAGGATATCTTACCTGTTTGAATTCATTGTTTTGACATTCTTGCAGTATTTTCTCTCTGCCGCATATCAGAGAGAAGTGTTTTTAGAGAGAAGTGTAACATTCCATTAAATGAGAAATGATTTTTACTTACTCTGATTTTTCGAATTAAATTACCGGGTAGAATTGGGGTGTTACATTAGTGGTATCAGAGCAAAAGTTCGGTCTGTCCGGCCAAGTTGTCCAGTATCGAGTCTAGTTATCTCTCGAGTCTTGGTACTCGTTCTAACCATTGTCTGTGTAGTAAGTGATATTTCTGCAGGTGTAGGACAAACCGAGTACTGCTGATGGTAAGTGAATAAGTGGGGGAGATACCCCCGCGATGATGTGTGTCGTGTCGATCTTTGTGTTTCCAAGTGTGAACTTAGTGTCTTTTGCGGATCGGTCCTAACCGGACTGTTTGTATGGTTTGTTATGCTTTCCGATGTGTGAACTCTGAGAGGAGTTGCATGCCTTGTTTGTTGTGAATTTAAGATGAATGGGTGTTTTTGGTATTGTTGTGATTTGATGAATAGGTGTAAAATTGATGGGGAATTGAATACATTGTGATGAGTGTTGATGTTGATGTTGTCACGTGTAATTTCGTGCCTTGAGGTTTGATGATGGTTGAGATTGAATTAAGATGGGGAGTATAATGTGTTATAATTTTTAATAGTTAATTTGTATGTTTTGATGGTGTGAGTGATACAATGAGTTGAGACGTTTTGGAAAGAAAATTAAATGTTTTGAAAGTATGTATTCTATACATCCCCACGGGTGTATAGGCGCCAAATTCTAATTAGGTGTTCTTTGTCCAAATTGCTTTGTTAGAGACTTGAACTGCTTGTTTCCTTAACAATAAACGTGTTGTTGTTGTTCTACAAAAAGAGGTGTTGTTTTCATGTTGTAAATGTGCTTTCCTTTCACTCGAGTTTGCTGTTGTTTTTGGATTGCTCCTATTGCTGTTTGTGCAATTTAATGTTGTTGTTCTTAAACTGAATCTTCTGCTATTTTTATAACTAAAAGGGTGTGGTTTATCGCGGTTTTTATAAGTAAAAAGGAGTACTGTATTCCCGAATTAAATGCGCTGTGTACTCAATTTGAGGCGTACAGTTTACTCAAACCTCACGAGAATGTTTACTAAAATTCGACGTGCTTTTTCCCCAAAATTAAAGAGTTGATTATATTGTTTAAAGTTGCTGTTTTGTTTTGAAAATAATAGTGTGCTGTTTTTATATTGTTTAAAGATGCCGTTTTGTTTTGAGATTAATAGTGTACCGTTTCCATGTTGTTAATGTTGCCGCTTTTCTTCTTTGTCCTTATCTGCTGCCGCGCACATTAAAGTGTCTTTGTTTTTCTGCAATCTAAAGTGTTGTTTTCTTACAATTGAAAGATTTGTTTCCCTAAATTAAATAGTGATGTATACCCATATTTAACGAGCTGTTTTCTCCCATTTAAATGGTGCTGTCTACTTATATCTAGAGTGCTGTTTTCTTCAACTTAAATGTGCTGTTCACTCAAATATAACGTGTTGTTTTCTTAATAAGTAGATAATTTATAATTGTAGTTGTCTTATTTTGAGTAGAATCTAGTATTGTAAAAGTGGTTTATATTTAAAATTATAGATTATGGATTTGCCAAAGGAGTAGAATAATTTTTGTTCTGCAAGAAAACCGCCCCAATATAGTGATGAGATTGGGAAATAATCCAAAGCAATCTATGGTTAACAAGAAAGACTAAAGGGAAGATAGTACCATGTTTGTCCCAATTTTGTAAATCGATGTAAAGGTTGTAGGAGTATACTAATCCTAGTTGGATATGCTAGTATAGTAACATATAATAACAGGTGTAGTAACTGTGAGTATAATGATTCTGTCAATATTTGATCGATACCTAAATGGAGTAGGGTGTAGGGATTGAGGTTGAATAATAGGAAGATTGCCACAAAGCTATGTTTATTTATTATGATGTCCCAAATTAATCTAAGGTTGTACGGGGTGTTGGCCTTTATAGAGATATACTAGTTAGTAACAAAAGGATATGTGCAGTAACATTAGTAACAATTAGGTGGCAGAAAAGAAGAGGAGGTCTTATGAATGGTTGCAACATAGGAGAAAATTATATTTTTGTGATAATTACTAGTTGATTGGGCTGGCATACAAATCTTGATAGTGTTTGGTTATTTTAGACAAAAGTAAAATTGATTGTGGTTAGCTAATGTGAATGAGTTGAGCTAAGGTATTAAGGAGTGAGGAGTTGTAACAATTGGTTTTAAAAGTATGAGGTTCAATTAAATAAAAACTATAGTGAGGTGAAACTATAAATAAGACGATGTAAATAACTAATTGTTATGAATAATATAACTAGTGGATGTCCACCCTTAGGCTTCCACATTCCACTAAGTCCCTTTATGTGAGTGGATGGTTAGTGGCTTTTTTACTATTGACTATTCAATTGCCAATTTGTACCCTATAAATAGGACTTAGTTCTTTGTGCAATGTAACACTAGTGTGAAGAGAATAATACAAAGGCTTTCATCTTATCTCATTCTCTCACTCTCTTGTTCTTCCTTTCTCTATTTGGTTTATTTTCATAACACGTTATCAGCACGATTGTTCTACAGATCTACTAATCTAAGGTAGTATTGGTTCTTGCTTGTTTCAATATACTACGTAAGTGTTGTTTATTTTTATTACATAGTATTTTAAATTTTGATCATATCTGTTTCAACTTTGGTTCTTTGTTTTCTTTGTTTTTTTTTATTACATAGTATTCTTGTTTGAATAGTGTTGTTTTCTGATAATTTCGATTGGATCTAATTTTAATTAGATATCTTTTATAGTGGGGACTAAGTTTTATCCATGACTACGTGCTATTAGTCTATTCGTTTTCTCTTCAATTTGTACCAGACTCTTCCATTTTTTTTTGTAATATATGATTCACTTGTAGAATGTTTAAGCTTTAAGGGACTACTTAGATTTATTTTGTTTATACACTTACAAATTAATATTTGAATAACTCTCGATTATTACCGATTAGCTTTTGATTATCATGAGACTGTTTGGAAGTCCATTTTTGTTTATGGTTTAGAGTTTAGACTTGAGAGATGAATCAATTGTAAATGACAATTCCTAAAATATGTTGGAGTCATTCTTACAATTGCTCAAATTTTCCATTGGTGCCTACTCTGTTAACTTTTAGTTTCAATATCATTGTTTCTATGGTAAATGAGAATTGCACAAATAATTGTTTCTATGTATCATTGTTTATGATATAATTCCTAAATAACTTTGAAACTTAATATCGAAACATACCTGAATGATTGGTCATAGTATAGTTTTTCCTTGATAATCATTGAAGAAGTATTGTGTTATAGTTCCTGAATAACTAATGATTTGGTAATCTAGTATCCTTGTAGGATTGCATAAAGATTTGTTTCTTTATCATTGTTTACGAAGATTTGTGATAGTTCTTGAAGAACTTAAAGAAATAATAACTTAATATTAAAGCATCCCTGCAGGATTGCCCTAAGTATGATTCTTTTTCGTCAATGTTTAAAATTTGAGGTATAGTTCTTAAAGAACAATTGATTAGAAAGTATATTTTCCTTTGATCATCAAATATGAAAGATTTGTCATCGAGTTCCTGAAGAACTCGACTTTTACACGATGATTGTTATCTATAAGGTCTATTTGACCTTAGTATGTTTTGAAGAAAAGGAAATCAATAGAATTGACATATAATTTATGTCTCAAATATTCTCATGAATTAGAAAAATGAGAAAATATTTCAGAAAAATATTATGAATCAAGATTGTGTGATATGGTGATTGCAAAGAATACTCGCAAACCACTCAATGAATTGAAGTTCATTCCCAGAAGTGAATGACCCACATTATAATTTTGATACAAGAAAATTTGTGGTGTGATAACCATTGATGTGGTAAATGTTATCATTATCCTATTTAAGTGTCATTTGTATCTTTTGTGATTGTAACCTTTGTTATCCCTAATAGTGGTGTAGTATCTTTTAGAAAAATGTAATTTTTCTTCTTTCTTTTGCTTGGAATTCTAAATAAAAATATTGCACGAAAAAAAAAGGGAAATGAGAAGAATTGATTGTATGACTAGATCCTGTATAAAGAACTAGACACTTTTAAGTTCAAAAGAATTTATATATTTGCTTAGCAAATATAGTTCTCTACTGAGAGAGACTTTATATGTTCTTTATTTTCCTTATTTTGAGTAGCAAATATAGTTTTCTACTGATATTTTTTCTTCGAGAAATTGTATTTTATGTAGCTCCTAAAGTTTGATCTTTGTGGGCATATATTGTAGAGACTTAATTTTCTCATGCCCATATTTTATCATATTTATTTTATTTTAGGATAGAATGAGTATTTGACACTAGCATCAATAATGGAGAAATGTGTTTCGTTGATAGTGGAACTACCCATATAATTTTAAAGGATAAAAATAAATATTTCTCCTATTTAGTGAAGCGAGAAACCAAAGTTAGTACTATATTTGACTCTTCAAAAATAATTGAAGGCTCCAGAAGAGCTAATGTACTGTTATCCGGGGGGAACAAATTTACACATTGAGAATGCATTATATTTCCCTAAGTCTCGTAGAAATTTATTAAGTTTCAAAGATATTCATATAAATAGAAATCATATTGAAATGAGAGGTATTAAATATTTTTATATAACGAGACATACTTTGATAAAAATAAGTGTAGTGGAAAAATTGTATACTTTTTCTATGATTTGTACTACACTTATATATGTGCAATTGAAGCACATGTTGTTCTAAACTAGAAGTTTACATATCATTATAATTTAGTTGTTGGCAAGATCGGTTGGGCCATCCCGAGTATATTATAATGCGAATAATGGTTAAAATCTTTATGTGAACTTATATTGAAGAGCCAGAAGTTTCTTCAATCTACTAAATTTTGTGTTCACTAATTCCCAAAGGAAATTGGTAATTTGAGAGAATAAGTCTCTCATAATTCTAGAAATTATATAAGTTGATATTTGTAAACGAGTACACTAATCACGTGGACCATTTAGATATTTGTGGTCTTAATTGATGCATCAAATATATGGCCACATATATATCGTCAACTCACAACTGGAAGCTTGTGAGATTGTTTGCTCAACTAATTTGAGTAAGAGGTCATTATGTGAATCACCTTGAAAACATATGATAAGTATTGTATGACTATTAAAATTGATATTGGATATCAAATGTCATACGTTCATTGATAAAATGGTCTTGAAGAACCATTCTTTAGACGTCTAAAGTTAATTACATGACCAATACTTATGAGATAAGAAGTTCTAATTTCTACTTGGGAACATGCAATTTTACATGCTGTAATATTGATTCGCATCAAGCCAACAAGTTATCACAACTCTTCCCCTTTAGATTTGGTTTTTGGTCACGAACTTAATATTTCCCATCTTAATATTTTTGGATGTGCAATGCAATATGATGGGTTCTAAAAGAATTTTGGAAATATATATATATTAGATATAAATCTCCATGTATAATATAGTATCTTGAGCCAACAATTGGAGACTTGTTTATAGTCCAGTCTGATAATTATCATTTGAAGAATTAGATTTCCCAACATTAGGGGGAGAGAATAAGCAGCTGAAAAAAAAATGAGATCAGTTGGAATGAATTATCATTATCTCATATTGATCCTCAAACTAAACAAAGTGAACTAGAAGTTCAAAAGATAATCCATTTGCAAAGCTTAGCGAGTTATCTACAAAATGCATTCACTGATCCAAAAGGTGTGACCAAATCATATACATCAGCTGTTAATGCTCCAATAGAATGGATATCCCTGTTGGACAATCTAATATTGCAAATGAGTCTCAACCGCGCCTGAAGCGTGGTAGACCAATAGGTTCCAAAGATAAAAATCCTCAAACAACAAAAGGAGCTAAAAAAAAAATGGTCCAAGTGAGGATATAGAAACTCTAAAAGAGTATTCAGACATAATTGACATTACAGTTCCAGAAGAACTTATCAGGTACCTGAAAAGTTATGAAATTAATGAGATCTCAATGAATTATGTCAAGAATGAAATACAATGGAACCAAAACGAAGTCAACGCTGACGATGTTTTTACTAAATATAGCGCTAAATGTGATAAATAATAGTGAGGATCATGAACCAAAGTCTACTAAAGATTGTAGACAATGTGAATTGGCCAAAATTGAAAGATAAGCAAAATGAGAATGGTGAAATTGTGAGATACAAAGCTCAACATGTTGCTCAAGGGAGGATGTGAGTACTTTTCAGTACTTAATTAGCCTTGTAGCACATGAATAGCTCAATTTTTACATGTTGAATATTGCTACAACTTATTTGTTGATAGTCACAATTAT
The DNA here is from genome assembly GCA_020916435.1 of Oxytropis ochrocephala. Taxonomy (NCBI): domain Eukaryota; kingdom Viridiplantae; phylum Streptophyta; class Magnoliopsida; order Fabales; family Fabaceae; genus Oxytropis; species Oxytropis ochrocephala. The sequence goes on along the minus strand of CM037088.1, from coordinate 98,500,007 downwards.
TTAAATATCCCCCGAAGGATTTAATATTCTAGTGCACATTTTTTGGATTCTCGAGATGATTACACAAATTGAATCAGTACCACCATGAGATGATATAATTTGAACACATGTGATATAATTGTCTCAGTTTATATTCTAAACGAGAGATATAAAAATGACACCACTGGTCCATAGAGTTCTATGCAAAGATCAATACATCAATTTGCTATAGTTTGCTATTATTGGAACTCCAGAAGAGCTTTCCAAAATTATAGCTTACTGAAAGAAAGAGTTCTATATGAATGACCTCAAATTATATCTGATGAATTTTGAGGTTGAATCTATAGTTAACCTCTACATGGAAATCCCAAAAGGATTTAAGATATAAAGAAATATATCATCAAATAAAATCTTTTCAAAGACAAAGTCTCGTCTTGATTTGGAGACCGAACAATTAGCTAGTTAAATTAGTTAGCAAGAACTAATTCTTCATTGACTCATTATATATTTTTTATTGAGTACTTGAGTTGTGTGGCAAGCATATAACAAATATCTTAGTCCTGAAGACTAGAAAAGCATGCATGCATATCACAAACCAAAATGCATCAGAAAAGGGGTAAGATGGATATTTTTGGCTACTGTAATGAATAAGTAATTTTTATGTATGTTACACAAATTAACCATGCAGATATATAGTATTTTTCTGATCCGGATCAAGTCAGATTACAACTCAGCTATTATCTACATGCGGTGACATTGAAATTTCTTTATGATCTATACAACAATCTATGGTTCTTGCTTTTCATTTCATGCCCAAATGTCAACAATTCAAGGAAGATGTTTTGAAGATAATACTGATAGCAAAGTTCCATTAAAAGAGGATATAATCACAAGTGACAGTGGAATAGATTGTTCCATATGCACTCAGGGAGAGACTCCAAATGTTGGAATTCATATTCTTAAGTGAAGCTTTAAACAGGGGGAGAAAAACTGCACTCTTTTTTCCTTTACCATGGTTTTGTCCCACTGGGTTTTCCTGGAAAGGTTTTTAACGAGGCAGTTCCCACTGAAAGGATATTGTACTCTTTTTCCTTCACTAGATTTTTATCCCATTGGGTTTTTTCTAGTAAGGTTTTAATGAGACATATCCTGGATGGACATCCAAGGGGGAGTGTTATGAATAATATAACTAGTGGATGTCCACCCTTAGGCTTCCACATTCCACTAAGTCCCTTTATGTGAGTGGATGGTTAGTGGCTTTTTTACTATTGACTATTCAATTGCCAATTTGTACCCTATAAATAGGACTTAGTTCTTTGTGCAATGTAACACTAGTGTGAAGAGAATAATACAAAGGCTTTCATCTTATCTCATTCTCTCACTCTCTTGTTCTTCCTTTCTCTATTTGGTTTATTTTCATAACACTAATGACTTTATAAATAATAGGTAGTGATATTTCTTCAATTGGGGGAAGCAAAGTGAGTGACATTAATCTTAGTTGGAGTGTTTCAGCCTAAGACTTTGATTTGTAATGATTAAGTCCATTGGGTATTTTGTATTTTATATGGCTGAAACTGGACTGTTAGTTATATGAACACAACCATTTAAATTGGTTTCAACATAATTATTGATGATGTATGTTTTTGTGATTGTAACTGAGTATATGACGGAGATAGGAAATGTAGATTAATTATAGTTGTAAGTTTAGTTGAGGTTAATTGGAAAGGCTATGTGTTATTGAATTTTTAATTATATAGAGAGAGCAAAGTTAAGTTAGTAAAAATAGAGCGAGGTGAATTTTATATATGCGAGAAGGAAAATTAAATTGAAGTAGGACAAGACGAATTTTATAAACAAGAGAATGCAAATATCACATGAGTTGATAAAATTATATGTTTTAGTTCTTTTCAGAAAAGCTTAGTGAAATAACATTGTAATTATTTGGAAGTACACGCTAGTTTAATGAAAGTGACCATGATGCCTACATGTTAACTTTTCTAAGACATTAACTTTTGTGACCGATATTTTTGCTTGTTTTGTGAGTTTTGCTGGATTAGTTTGTAGTTGGAGGCTCGCATGAATTTGTCATGTGGTTAATTCAACACTATTACTTTGACTTTATGAGTTAGTGAAAGCGTAGTATAAAGTATAATACTGAATTATTACAAAGAGCATGTTCTTGATTACGCATTAACGCCGTATGTTGAGTGCCGTGTAGACCAACCTCGCTACTGGTGTTAAAATGTTTCATTGTCTTGACTATTAAGAGTGATCCCTCGTTGGGGTACCCAGTGACCCCGATTTGTGTTACGTGTTATGTGGTTGTGAATGATTAGTTGAGCTTGTGAACTTTGATGTGAATGTTGTTGTTTACACTGTTGAGTCCGATGAGGATGGCTTAGTCGCTCTCTTGAGTTGGGTTTGTATGATCGAGTCCGTTTATTATTTCTTGAGTTACCCGGCTGAAGAAGTAGGAGGAGACGGCCGCCTAATCACTCACCGCCGGTAATCAATGAAATGATAATCAGCTGGATAGATAGCACTAGTTGTCTAGATGGCTGTAGTTTGTTAGTGGGAGGTGGTTTAGTTTAGTCGATGAGTTTCGAGGACGAAACATTCTAAGTGGGGGAGAGTTGTAACGCCCCAAAGATTATTGGATATTTATTTAATAAATTATTGGGGATTAGATTGTGGAAAAATATTAGAAATAAAAATATGGTATTTTTATATGCTATTGGTAATATATGATTAATAATATTATATATTTATTTTATTTCTATTAAATGCTAGTGTTGGAGACAATATTTATCTAGAAAATTATTTTGGGCTATTGAGGTGTTAAAATAATAGTTACAGTGATATTGGGATTTAAAAGTGTTTAGAATGGGTTTTTGGTTATTTTTACTTGCATGCACCCCTTCTTTTCCTAAGCGCACCCCCCAGCTATCTCACTTAAGCCCAAACGCTTGCTATCCATGACTGCGACCCGACCATGCGCGCTTTCTTCTTCTTCTTCGTGAGAGTTCTTTGCAAAAACGGCAACCCTCACGCCGTTCCATCTCTCTCCGTCGCGTTCTCCACCTTCTCTCCATTGTTGATCCTCAAACTTCACCCTCCCACTCGAAATTGGCCATTGATTCTGATTATGACCTTAGTTTAAACGATTGTGGCTTTATTTTGTTAAGGAAATCGCACCAGAAAATCGGTTTCATCCTCCTCTCCGTCGCGATTGTCTCTTCACAGGCCAGCTGCGGCGATCTTGATGCGATTCTGAGAAGAATAGCCATGTACGAATTTCCCCTTTCCTCGTTCAGGTGGTCACAGATTCGGTTTCACCTTGTGAGTTCCAATACGTGGCTGAGTCGCTTCAAGAATCAGGATTTCAACGTGTTGTCATCGTCCTCTGAAATTCGACTAGGTAATTCGTTTGGAAAACCCGATTTGTTAGTTAAAGGAAAGTGTTTTTATTATTATTTTTAGATAGCTAATCGAACGTTTTGTTGCCTGATTATATGAGTTCGAGTCAATGGACCGTCAGATTTAGATCACGCTTGAGAGCTAAGTGTTCGTCCTTGCACTGAGTCAAAGGAAGGGAGAGCTGTTGCTGTGGTTTTGTTGGTGACTCTGTAGAGAGAGTTTCGTCTCGGTTTATACAAGGTAAGGGGAGTCTCACTCTATAATAGAGGGTATAATAGGTTGTATGTAGGTCATAGAGTCTTTATTTTGTTGATATTGATTTGTTGTATGCTTGATTTGATGGATTGAATTTGAATGGAGCTTGAGATCGACTTCTACGATAGAGTTAGGGTTCATAATATGTTGATCTTGGGTTTGTGATGTATTTGATGATTTGAACGTGCAATTGGTTGTTAAAATATGAGATTGGAAGTGTTAGAATGTTTAGATAATGAATTAAGGTCGTGTGTGTGTCTTTGTGTTGTGGGTCCGTGCGGGGTTGTTCTTTGTCTGGCGCCATATGGCTAGGAAATGGCGCTGGGGTTCTTGTTTGGGTGTCTGTGTGCAGGTGTGTCAGTGACTGGGTGCCAGAATGTGGGTGTTTTGGTGCCTGGGCCCTGGGGAGTGAAACTTAGAGTTCTAGGCATAATTCACCGTGCCATATTTTGTAATCACCTGCCCAAAAACATTTTTGAACACTTTGGCTCGAGTAGTTTCCTGTTTTCGTGTTCCATTTGAGAGATGTGCTAGTAGGCATTGCTGTGGCGCCATGAGTGTGCGCCTAGGGGGTGTCTTGAGTGGAACTTAGAGTTCTAGGCATATTTCACCGTGCATATTCTCAGATTTACCGCCAAAAACATTTTTAAACATTTTGGCTCGAGTGGTTTTCTGTTTGCAGGTGTTGTGTGTGCTGGGTCAGGTGTGGGGCGCCAACTCAGTCTTTGCCAGGCGCCTAGCGGCGCCAATGTCCGAGGCGTGTCTCGCCAGTGTCTGAGTTCGTGTCTAGGATCGTGTCGCCTGTGGGGCGCCAGACAGCTAGGAAAGTGGCGCTAGTGGCCGAAGTTGCCCTGGGCGCCAGATCTTGAAGCCGCGCCTAGTCTTTATGTTGCACCGAGGGCGCGAATGTGGGGAAATTGGCGCCTAGTGCTGCCAAATGTCTAAGTGTGTGCTGTTTTGGTTCCTAGGTGACAGTTTGGTCCCTAAGTGACTGTTTTGGTCCCTGAGCGTAGAGTTGGTCCTAAGAGGGGTTTTAGGTCCTTGAATGAGGTTGAGTCCTCTAGATGAGATTAGTCCTTGGGACTTAATGGCGTTGAGTAGTGACTGAGATGATTGAGGATGCCATGGGGGCATGAGCCAGGGGGCTATGAATGAGATTAAATATGAGGTGAGAATTAATATATATGACATGATATTGTAATTATGCTTGTGTGGTGTTCATGGAGTCCCATGCATACATTCGGCTGCGGTCGCGAGGTTATGAATTGATTGTGAGGCCGGAGGGCCAGGCCTGGAGGGGCCAGAGTCATGAGGACTCAATTTGAGAATGAGATTGCCGGAGGGCAAATGGTACCACATGCATAACTACATTGCATACATTCACACGAGCATATAAATGTTATTGAGTGATGATTGGTATGATTGATTGTGCGGTGAACTATGATGTATATATTGCCTATTATCACTTTTATTATATAGTTCGAGACTCACCCTTTCTGTTGTTGTTTACCACAGGTAGTCATGAGTGAAGGCTTGTCACCTTCACTATTCCCCGAGTCGATGCCTCTCTCGATCGTAGCACCTGGGGATGGGTTATAGACGTTATTTGTTTTGTTTTGCTCGGTGTTGAGCCTATTATGTATTATGTGCTATTTGAGACTGCTGAGTACCATTTCTGAGATATGATTTTATATTCCGCTGCATGATATGAGCTTATCCCACGTTTTTGGTTATGGTGTTATGTTTTGATACCTCTTTATGAGCTGAACCGATTGTTTGAGTGTTTTTAGAGAGAAGTGTAACATTCCATTAAATGAGAAATGATTTTTACTTACTCTGATTTTTCGAATTAAATTACCGGGTAGAATTGGGGTGTTACAAACCCACTTCGCACTAGGGTATATCGATAAGTGATGACAAGCGACTTCGTGTGGAATAATGGGCATATCTTCGCCGACCATGCAAATAGATCGGCGTGCTCCTCAAACATTGGGTTAATTCGCTTTGATCTCGCCCTCGGGAGTTCTGCGCCAATTTTGACAGATTTTCTCGGGTCGTCTCCCAAAATTAATTTGATGAATTCACCATCTGGTTTTGGTCGTTCTGGCCTCTTCGTCCGAGCTGTCAGGGTCATATCGTGCGTCTAGATCCGTCACATTGACTTCGGAGAACTTCATTTTATCTTCCTTTGTAGATGCTTCTTTTGATGTAAGTTCGGCCTCCTCTCTGCAAATGACTTCGGCTTTGAGAAGTAGGTAATAACATCTTTCAGAGGATTCTAGATCGGCATTGACAGTTATGATTTTATTACATTGTGAGTGAAACTTCATTTTCAAATGTACCATAGAGGTTACAGCTCCGAGTTTGCCTAATGTCGGCCTTCCGATGATGCAATTGTAAATTGATGAACAAGGCAATACCATGAATTTAATCAAAACAGTTCGAGACAAGGGTTCTTCTCCGAAAGTAACTCTCAAGTCAACATAACCCATTGGTCTAGTTCGGGATCCATTAAAATCGGAAAGGTCCGTTCCGCGATAAGGGAATAGTTCCTTTGGTGCAATTCCGATCTTTTCTAACACATCGAAAAACATAATGTCACAAGAGCTGCCTTGGTCAATTAAAATTCTTCTTATTTCTTTCTCAGCCATTACTGCCGAGATCAACAGCGGAATATCTTCATTTACCTTCCCATTCAGTAGGTAGGAGGACGAGTTGCTACGGTTTGGGCTGACGAGGTTGATGCTACACACTGAATTTCCTTCCATTTCCTTTTAATTGTCCTTGCCGTTGCTCCTTCAATTTCACCACCCGAGATTACCATCACAACCGGTCGCCCCCTGCTCTTCCGGGTATCTGGCTCTTCCTTGTATTCTTCCAACATGTTTTTGCCTTTCACCTCGTCAACTTCTTTCTCCTGTTTAACGTTTTTATCTTGTTGAAATGGCTTTCTGACATACTGTCCGAGCTTTCCCTTTTTGATAAGGTCTTCAATATCATCCTTTAGTGCTTTGCAACGATTTGTGTCATGACCGGCGCTTTGATGATAACGACAATATTTGTTGTTTCTCACTCCCGGTCTTGGGGCAATAGGATCAGGATATCTTACCTGTTTGAATTCATTGTTTTGACATTCTTGCAGTATTTTCTCTCTGCCGCATATCAGTTCGGCGTAGTCCCGATGTCTACCTAGCCGAGGTTTGAAATCCCTAGATGAGCCACCGGGCTGGAATCTCCGAGAATTTCTGTGTTTGGATTTCCCTTTTCGGTCCGAGGCCTACTCTCTCTGGGTTGGTTGGCTCCGTTTTTCACAAAGAATTTGCTAGCTTCATCACCTTCCTCGTGATCTATGTATTTTTCTGAAAGTCGGAGGAACTCCCCTAAGGTTGAGGGTTGGTTTATGCTTACATCAATTTGGAATAAAGTGCCTTTGCGCAAACCCTGGGATAGGAAGTATAGACGAAAATCTTCATTCAGGCCGTGTACCTTCCCAGCCTCAGCGTTGAATCTTGCGATATAAGATCGGATAGATTCATCATCGGTTTGGTGGACTGCATGCAAAACCATCCATGACTTCAGCCTTACTTTTGAATGTGCAAAACTCGTCGAAAATAACTTGGAGAGTTGCTCCCAAGACGAGATTGAATTTGCCGGGATATCTCTAAACCATAAACCTGTAGATTTATCAAGGGTGAGAGAAAAAAGTCTACACATGATCTCACCTGGGGCATTCCGATATTGCATCATGGTTTCATAGTATTCTAAATGAACGTCGGGATCTCCGAGTCCGTCATAGATTTTCAAATGCTCAGGAGGTTTCTCCAAGCCTCGTGGGACGGGGAAATAATCTATCTCGGAAGTAAAAGGCCCTCTTCTTGGGGGTGGAACTTCTTGTACTTTAGCTTGGTTCCGAACTTGACGAGGTTGATGCCTAGAACGGTGTTGTTTATCTTCCGGGGTTCTTCTATTACGGTGACGATGATGCTCCCGTCTCGGAGGTGTATCTCTGCTTCTAGATCGTCGCTTCCGTGGTGAGGATGAAGCGAAAGATGAGTATTCCTCCCCAGAGTCGCCCATATTTCTAGGAGGTGTCCTAGGTTCTTGTCTTCCTTGTCTTCTCGGGGGGGATCGATGAAAATGACGTCGCCTTGGAGGAGAACGATGTCGCCTTCGAGGTTCAGCTAATCTGCCGAGCTGCTCAAGCTCCTCTGCCGGGTTAATCCACGGAGCATAACGCTGTGGAGAATTCCTATCTGCAATGTCTCGAGCTTGGTACCCTGCAACCTCGGCTTCCAGCTCTGAGATTCGGAGACTCCTTGCCTGGGATGCCTCATTATGTTGATTCAGAATCTGGACTAGCTGTTGTAAAGTGTCTACTGAAACGGGGATAACCGTAGGAGGCGAAGGATGTCGGGCTGGAGCCGATCCTCTGTGATTGGCATTTTGATCTGAAACAGATTGAGTTACCGCTACTCCTTCGGGGGTTCCCTCCTCCTGGGATTGAATGATACTTGCTATTCGTGGACCGGATCTTAACTCGGGGGCCATGATTGATCAAAGAAAAAGGGTGAAGATTTTTGAATTCGGGAAACTCCCACTGTGGTCGCCAATGTTCTGTACCGTATCTGAGGATATGTAAGATCCGAGATAGTTGGTAGGTGATAAGGTTTTGATCAATATAAGTAACGTCCGAGTTTGATATTCCGAGCTGAGGTTGAGTGTACCTGCACAGTCACTCCGATACTAAAGTCAGTAGTTGAAGAGTTAATGCAAGTATTGTAATATTTAATGCGTACCTCCTTCTCCTAATAAATGTTGTATTTATAGGCTTAAGAGGCACTTAAGTGTGATGATCTGGTCCGTTCGTTGTGGAGGCGCATTATGGGCCCTTTGATGAGTGATTATGGGTCTTGGCTGTTTGAAGGCCCAATCAGTTTGTTTTTGAGTAAAGGGGGTGCGAATAGAATATGCAGAATTTCTCCATAACAGGTTCCCTAGTACTACTACCCCAAATTTGTGATTTAGTGGCAGTTGAATAGTGGCGGTCGAATTGAAGGTATGAAATTTTGTTTTCATTTTTTCTATCATAGATATTTGTTTTTGTACGGGTTCCATTATTCATATGTTTCTTTATTTGGTTAAGGTAACCTTAAGTTGTTTAAAAGTAAGTTACTTGTAAATTCAGGTGTTCTCTTTCTATCAAGATGCAAGATTTCGAACAACATGCATTTAAATTAAGGTGTTCCCTTTCTATCAAAATTTTAAGGTTGATTAAATTTTGACAAGAACCATGGCTAAAGTATGCAGCTGCTCCTGCTTCATGTCTTGGGATATTCATTTTTTGGGATACAAAAAGAATGGTCGAGCTTTGGATGATTATTGTACTTGACTAAATATTGAAATGATTATTTTTGATTTGGATATATAGCCTTGGCTATCTTATGTAATTTACAATTTATCAATATATCTTGTTTTATACTTGTTGACAAGGATGTCTAACAAAGCATATTAAAGATTGTTTACGCCTTCCTTAAAGATGGTACTATATTGATCCAATGTTTTTTTTTTTGACTCAATATTGATCCAATGTTAGTTAGTTAAATTTGTTGGTCGAGCATTTAGACTATTTGTGTGTCGAATAAATAATTATGTTAAATAGTTAATTAATATGAAATAGCAACTGTATTTATAATTTAATAAATAATCAAAAATTAAAATATTTTATGATTAAGAAATGGGCTTAGTTTTTGTGGTGGTTACTGACTGCCACTAAGCTAAGTGAAGATTATTTTTACCCTTATATATTGTGGCAGTTACAACTTCCACTAAGAAAATAATAAAATATTATTGATTAGTGGCGGTTGGAACTAACGCAAAGTAAAAAATAAATCGAAATTTAAAAAATGGATAGTGGTGGTCCTGACTGCCACTATGTAAAGTCCATACTGGAAGTTAGCTGCCAACGCTAAACTATTGGCAGTTGTTTCGTCGATCCCCTTGAACGCCTCTATAAAAACTTGTGGCGCCAAATTTTACGGCGAGAGGGAAACCGCCACAAGATTACTTAGTGGTAGTTCAAACTGCGACTATATGGCAGTTTCGACTGCCGGCCACTAAGTACAAGATTTGTTGTACTGAGTGTCTGTTGCATTTATTATTTGTCTAATTGTGATCCCTATTGGTCCCTACTGTATTTTAATATAGCAAAGTGCGACCTTGAGTTTTTTTTTTGATAAGTAAAAAATAATATTAAAGAGGAGTGCAAACGGGCACCCCAACCGGTACAAATACAAGGGGCCTCATTAAAACCTCCCTGGGCCAAAACCCCATGGGAAAAAAACCCAAGGAGGAAAGAGTACCCTAGGAACAATGAGACTACAAGTCAATTACACCGAGTTCATACAATTGAAAGGATTACCCCACCATTCAGAAATCTTAAAATTGGAATTGCGACCTTCAGTGCTAATGAACCAAGCCCATGATATAGACTTTACATGATTAACAACCACCTGCACACTAAAAACTTGACCTCTGAAAAGAATATATTACGATGTAACCATATACACCAAGTGACAGCCATCCAAATCAAATACTTCATCCTTCTCGCCTTCTTCGATACCAATTTCAGACCATGAGCCCGAAAATGCTCCACACCAACTAGAGAATTTGATATCACCATGCCTGACCAATTCTGAATAGCAACCCAAACTAGCCCGGAACACCTACCACAATAGTGCGACCTTGAGTTATTATTGATTCTTTTCTTTTTGTTGTTGTATGTTATAGGCCTCTAGAGGTTGAATTTGTTAGATTAAAAATACACCATGGGGGCAATTTTGTAAATTACCCTTGCGAGGTATATGTTGGGGGAGAGGTACATGAGACAAGATGGGGTTGGGATGTTGATGAAATGTCTTTGTTGACTAATTAATATTGTAGATGGTTGTTAGTTGTTAGTGGTTAGTTGTTAGTGGTTGGGTGTATTTATTAGATTAGTTGGTGGTTGTAGTCATTAGATTTCTATTGTATATATATATAGATGTAAACCCCATTCAACATCATCAATCAAATATTCAGATTCAATTTGGTATCCAGAGCTAATAATCCCTTCCCTTTAGTTTTTGGGTTTCAGCTGCACCTTTTTGCTACCGACTCCATTCATTGTTTGAAGAACCAAACCTCACCATCACTTCCATCACCAAACCTCACAAACTGAGACACGCACCCCACCATTGGAAACGGAAGGTGCCGATCTGTCCACTGGTGTCTCAGTTTTCAACGCGGTTTGTCTCGTTTGGATCGCCTGAGCCTCCTCTCTTCGTTTTGGTCACTCCAGTTCTTTGGGTCTTAGGTTTCGAGTGCTTTCAAGTGTTTTTTGGTGGTTGGCATGTGAAGTTTGGTTGTTTTTCACTCTGTTTCAGATCTGTTCCTTTGAAGTTTGGTTGTTTTTACTTTGTTTCAGATCTGTTCCTTTGAAGTTTGGTTGTTTTTACTCTGTTTCAGATCTGTTCCACTGTTTTTCCCCAACAAAACAGTGTTTTAAGCCTTCTCTTCCTAAGGAGGCGTTATTTGACCAATTGCTCTGAGTCCCTTCTCTAGAAGCATCGGGTAGCACTAGTACTCCATCGCCAATAGACTCTTCAATATTGATATCTAATGTTGCTAACCGTGGAGGTCGAGGTCGTAGAGGTGCTGGTCGTGGCAGAGGTGGTAGAGGAAATCTCAATTGCTCTTATTGTAAGAGGGATGGACACACTCAAGATCGGTGTTATTCTCTTCATGGATTTCCGGACAAAATAGCTAATGTGGCCCAATCTTCAGGCTCTGAGGGAGACAGTATTTTCTCTGCCGATGAATATAAAGAGTTCCTCCAATTTAAGGCAGCACAGCAAGCATTGTCCTCTTCAGCTGCTATTGCTTCTGCAACTGTAACTCACACGGGTAATTCTACGGCCTGTCTTTCCCATTCTGAGTCCCTTGGACCATGGATTTTAGATTCTGGTGCATCGATTCTGGTGCATCTGATCACATATCTGGTAATCTTTCACTCCTTTCTAAATTATCTCCTCCTAAAACACCTCACACCATTACTTATGCTAATGGGTCTAAGTCACATGCAACTGGTATTGGTCAGGCTTCACCTCTTCCAACGTTACCATTAAACTCAGTATTATTTGTACCTGGTTGTCCATTTGATTTAGTCTCTGTTGGCAAACTCATTTATGATAATTTGAATTGTGAAGTAACCTTTAATTCTGATGGTGTTCATATACTGGACCGAAGTACGAAGCAGACGATTGGAACTGGATCTAGGTCACGAGGTCTCTTCTATCTCCATTCAGCCCCATCCACTATATGTGCTGCTTTGGTGTCTTCAGAAACTCTTCATCGTCGTCTTGGTCATCCAAGTTTGGATAAGTTCAAGCGCATATTGGTCCCTCATCTTTCACACCTACAGTCTCTGGATTGCGAGTCATGCCAACTTGGTAAACATGCTAGAGTTTCTTTTCCTAATAGTGTCAACAGTCGAGCTACTTCTCCTTTTGATATTGTTCATTCTGACTATAGGGGTTCCAGTCGTGTTCCTACTATATTAGGTTATAAGTACTATGTTACTTTCATTGATAACTTTTCAAAGTGCACTTGGTTGTTTTTATTAAAAGATCGTTCTGAGTTATTTAATGCCTTTCAAACGTTTCATTCAGAAATTCAAAATCAATTTGGAAAGACAATTCGAGTTTTACGCAGCGATAATGCAAAAGAATATTTTTCTGCGTCATTTAACTCTTTTTTGACTTCTCATGGTATTATACACCAATCTAGTTGTCCTCACACACCACAACAAAATGGTGTGGTTGAACGTAAACATCGTCTTATTATCGAAACTGCTCGAACACTGTTGATCAATGTCAATGCACCATTGAAATTTTGGGGTGACGCTGTTCTTACAGCATGTTATTTGATTAATCGTATGTCGTCTTCTGTTCTAAGTAATCAAATTCCTCAGTCACTTTTATTCCCACAAGACCCACTTTATGTTGTCCCCCACGTGTGTTTGGTTCCACTTGCTTTGTCCAAGACCTCACTCCCGGTCGTGATAAATTATCTGCACTAGCTGTCAAATGTGTCTTTGTTGGGTACTCTCGTGTTCAAAAGGGATATAGATGTTACTGTCCTAGTACACATCGTTTTTATGTGTCTGCCGATGTTATTTTCTTTGAGGACACAATGTTCTTTGCGTCACCAGTCACTTCCAATTCAGTACCACCTCCAGTGTTACCTGTACCTCTTCTTGATGTTCCTCAAGTTACAGAACAAGTCACTCCCACACAGGCTGATCACAGGTTTGGTATCACTTATGAGCGTCGTGAGAGATTCCTAGAGCCTGCTCTTCCACCTGACTCTCGTGACTCAGATCCTACTTCAATCACTTCTTCTGCTGCGGTCCCTCCTGACACTTCCGCTGACGACCTGCCCATCGCAGTTCGTAAAGGTAAATGGTCCACTACTAATCACCATCCTATTTATAATTTTGTGAGCTACCACAGACTATCTCCTTGCCACTCTGCCTTTGTTGCTGCTTTGTCCTCTATTACTATTCCTAAGAATGTTCAGGAAGCTCTGTCTCATCCAGGATGGAGACAAGCAATGATTGATGTAACACCCCGAAATAATTTAATTAATTATTTAATTAAGTTATTTGAGGTTTACAATAATTATGTAAATAAATTAACTAACTAGGAGTTATTTAATTTCAGGAGGTGATTTGAATTAAAAGGAGGGGTGTGAATAGGGCCCAAGCCCATTAGTTGGCCCAATTCCCATTCACAACCTAATGGATCCCTAAGTGTGTATTACCCCATCAAAACAAAGAAAGAAAACCGTGAGACAGAGAGAAAGGAAGCGCGCGGCAGGGAGAAAGGAAGAAGGGGAAGAAGAGATTTCTCTCAAATTTAGTAAGTAATTCGTTTAACCCATTCTTCTCCATTCTTCTCCTTTTGTGATCTTCAACCCCTTTCCTTATTTTCGGCTGTTCTCCTTGTGTTTGAAACGAAGGATTCAGCGTGAGTTGAAAGGAGGAAACGGCTTGGGTGGTGGTGATTTTGGTGGGTTCTCAAGTGTGGAATTCTCCTTCAATTTTCAGGTAAGGGGAGTTTCCTTTTATAGCCAATAGTCTCTAAAACATGGGACCATAGGATTGAGTATTGGGATATAGAGGGATGGAATTGGGCGTTTTCTGAATATACATAGGGTCATTCTTTGTATTATAAATTGTATATGTTGTTGTTGCATTGCTTTAAACCTACATATGTGTTGTTCTTGTGTTAGAAAATATATATAGAAATTTGTTTGTGTAACACCCCATTTCTACCCTAAGCAATTTAAATCAAAAATCGAGTATACAAAAATCTTTTACGGTCATCTTTTAGTTTAGTGTGTTATAAAATAGTGCACTTTGGTGACTATGGGATTACTCGTGTAATCGATACTACTTGCAACAGCATTGGCCACCTTTGCAAGGCTCTCGGTGATGCCCTTGTAAATACACCAAATGAAAGAAAATCTAGCCTTAGTGGCGAACCACGCTTTAGCCATAGTCATTCAAAGACACTAATAGTATAACATAATTTAATAATCAACGAAATGGAGCGTCACAACTCTTTATCATAAACCAAAATCCGAATACGTAACACCGTAGATCAACTCATAGAAATATAGTTTCACATATTGCAATGAAAGTAATCATTATCTCAACAAAGATAATCCAAAGAATATCAAACAAATACATAAGGCTCAACAAGGAGCAAAACAAGCAACAACAGCCTAAACCCCGACCCTGGTGCTACGTGATCGAAGCGCATCGACTCGGGAGTAGTGAAGGTAGAAAGCCCTCACTCCTGACTACCTGTGGTAAATAACAACAGAAAGGGTGAGTCTCGAACTATATAATAAAAGTGATAATAAGCAATATATAAGCATAGTTTACAGCACACTCAAACACGCCAAACATCAGTCAACAACATTCATGCACTAATGGGAATGTATGCAATGTTGGTATGCATGTGGTACCATTGGCCCACCGGCCGCCCTCAGGCTTCACAATCACTTTATAAGGCCCCCCGGCCGCCCTCAGGCTTCACAATCATTTATAAGGCCCCCCGGCCGCCCTCAGGCTTCACACATCATATTATAAACTCTACGACCGCAGCCAATGTATGCATGAGACTCCATGTACATCACAAACATCATTTCAAACAATTCAATACACCCATTACTCTTACCTCAGTGTCAATCTCATTTTATAGCCCTCCTGGCTTGGCCCACTGCCCATGCCCCATGGCATGCTCAATCACCTCATTATAAACCCTCAACACCATTATGTCCCACCGGACTATTCTCCTCTAGGGCACTCAACCTTACTCAGGGACCTAAACCACCACTTAGGACCAAAACAATCATCTAGGGACCAAACTGTCACCTAGGGACCAAAACAGCACCCTCTTAGGCACTTGGCAGCACCAGGCGCCATTTTTCCCACATTCTGGCGCCCCCTGGTGCAACACAAAGACTAGCGCCGAAACTTCAAAGATTTTGGCGCCCCGTGGCAACACAAACCATCTGGGCGCCACTTTCCTAGCAACTGGCGCCCCACAGGCAACACGCACCTAGACACAAACTTCGCACACGCGATTTGGACACAAAAAAAAGACACAGCGAAAACGATTGGCGCCCCACATTGACCAGCTCACCCAACACTTTCAAACCAAAACCACCCGAGCCAAAATGTTTAAAAATGAATTTGGGCAGGTAAACACAAAATTTGGCACAGGAAATATGCCTAGAAAAGTAAGTTTCACTCCCTGCTCCAAAACACACATGAAACGAGCCTTACGGGACATTTTCAAAAATACACTTGCAATCGAAAAACCATTCGAGCCAAAACACTTAAAATTGAAAGTTGGCAGGTGAATACAAAAGTTGGCACGAGAAAATATGTTTAGAAATACAAGTTTCACTCACCGGGCTCCAAAACACACCCAAAACGAGGCCCTACCGGGACATTTTCAAAAATATACTTGCAATCAGAAAACCATTCGAGCCAAAACACTTAAAATTGAAAGTTGGCAGGTGAATACAAAAGTTGGCACGAGAAAATATGTTTAGAAATACAAGTTTCACTCACCGGGCTCCAAAACACACCTAAAACGAGCCTACACGGACATTTTCAAAAATACACTTGCAATCGAAAACCATTCGAGCCAAAACACTTAAAATTGAAAGTTGGCAGGTGAATACAAAATTTGTACGAGAAAATGTGCCCAGAAATGCAAGTTTCACTCCCCGGGCTCCAAAATGCCCACATTCTGGCGCCCAGGCAGCAACTCACTTACCCAGTCAATGCTACAGTGACACAGGCGCCATTTCTCTAGGAAATTGGCGCCCTGCACTTCAACATTCCCGAAAACCTCCTGCTACAGAACCTGGGGCGCACCATTCCTAGCCATATGGCGCCCCAACATCAAAAATCCCCAAATTCTACAAATTCTCTCAAACCAATCCACATTATAATCATTCTAACACCTCCAATTTCACCAATTAACAAACAATTGCACACCCAAATCATCAATTGCATCAAAATCACGAAATCACACATTGTAAAACCCTAACTCACGCTCTAAATCAATTTTACCAACAAATTCATCAAATTCAAGAAAACAAATCATCATATAATCACCAATTAACATAAAATGTATTTCTATAACATACATATAACCCATTATCTCCTCTATTATAGAGTGAGACTCCTCTTACCTTAGGTTTTTCACGAAAATGGAAGATTTCCACAAGTCACCTACAAAACCCCAACAATCCACGCAATTCAACACTTCTCCTCCCCTTCTCACGATCACACCTAGGGCTTGGTTCACGGTTCTCTCTCTCCTTCCTCTTCTCCCTAGCGTCGATTTCCCTTCTCCTTTCTCCCTTCTTTCGCTTTTCTTTCTTTCTTTTCTCAATTGGTGCGAATGCACCAACCCTAGAGCCTAAGTCATTGGGCTTGGGCTCTTGGGTCGATACTTACCACCCCTAATTATTGATACTTCTCCTTTTCTCGCTTAATTAAAACACCATCCTATTGTTTTATTATAACTACTCCATGAAACACCTAAGTAATTTAATTTAATAACTACTTAATTATTTTGGGGCGTTACAACTCTCCCCCACTTAGAACATTTTCGCCCTCGAAAATCT
Organism: Oxytropis ochrocephala; assembly: GCA_020916435.1. Lineage (NCBI taxonomy): Eukaryota > Viridiplantae > Streptophyta > Magnoliopsida > Fabales > Fabaceae > Oxytropis > Oxytropis ochrocephala. The sequence continues at coordinate 98,483,105 of CM037088.1, read as the reverse complement.
AGTCAAACCCCCGAAACACTACCAAATCTCTTCTTCATCTCTAACCGTCCTCCTCCAAAATCTATCGCATACTTGGCGTGAGACTAAACACCTCCCACTCACGAACTACAACCACCTAGACAACTAGCACTATCCACATTGTCGATCATTATTTCCTCGACACGGCGGTAAGTGATTGGGCGGCCGTCCCTCCTACTTATTCAGCCAGGTAACTCCAGAAATAATAACCAGACTCGTCACCTCCAAAACCCACCGACTTACTACGACAATTAATCATGGACATGGTTATGCTCTAACCGGCATACCCGAGATTACATCTAACCTATTCAACGGCAGCAAGTAAGATTCACCACTGTGTCCCGTCCAAGATCGACAAGGGACACCGAGAACACAACACACACAACCACATATCCCAACCACAATCATAGTGCGGTCAAAACATCAAATGCGCACCATTCTCACTTGTCACAAAGCTAGGTAGCTCATCACAATGATACCAAAGCATAGTCATACATCACATATTATAAAGAAGATAGTGACAAGGACACACACATGGTTTACTCCAAGACATTTAGTTATTCGAATCCAAATAATTCTTTATACTCTTAAATTCGTCAATAGTAATTATTTCTTATTCAAATAGTAAAGCATCAAAATATTAACATAAGGTTAATTACTAACTCTAATCCCATTGCATTCCCTTTTAATGTGGCATACAATATTTCTCGCACACAAAATGTTACCCTACTTGTTGGCTCTTTTACCCATTCCTCAAGGCAACGGCATTATTTTATATTCATAATTCAAGTTTGAGACACGACAAACACACCAAAACAATTCAATTTAAACGATCTCTACAAAAATAATAATATTTAATCACACATGAAGATCATACCAAAGATGTCACATAGGGTACTCAATTAACGCATTAACTTGGGAGTTCCATAAAAGCAAATGTGTAAGAACAATATCTACAATGATACCAACATGCATTCTATCCTTAACATGCATTCCATATTTAGCTCATTAAACCACACAACACAATTGCACAATCATGCGAAATAATCTAATAGGAATTCGCTTATTAAAAATAAGTTTGATACCAATATTGTATCCAATCGTAAAATTTGTTTATTAGGGGTTCACAAACAATCTCATAACTCAGTTCATTTTCAACTTACAAAACCACGTAACACAATTAGGGAAGTAACAACCAAAATCGGACAAATAAAATCAGTTGTAGACAATTAGAGTTCACAATTAGTTTAAGCATGCATTTATTCTAGTCACCTCTACAGTCATATTTCCTAAATTTCAATGAAACATAATTCCACCAATCAAACACTAAACATTTACATTTATTTAAACATGTGAAAAGAGGAGTAACTAGACTCGAATAGATTACAAAGGCAAAGAGAAACGGACTCCAAACACTTAACACCAAGCGGTCATACTCGAGAAGGAAATCAAAGTGTTCAAGTGTGCAACATCAAGAGTGTGGAACAATTCTTTACTATCGTCTAATTGAAAACTAGAAGGATACACTCACATAGGACCTATACACTTCACAACTTCAATAGAATTAGAAATACCACCCAAAAATGAGAGCCAACGGAAAAATTCTTTCATAAAACCAATTTTCAAATGTAACGAACTCACCAATCAATCCAACATGGTCAAATGATGATACCTATAGGTTTTGGTTCCATGGAATAACAAGCTAATAAGAGCCTATCCATTTTATGACGCATAGCTCAAAGCAGCTCAAAAATCTTTTTCTTTGGGTTAATAAAGAAGTAAGTGAGACGCATTCTACCTAGCTTCGTAGAATGGAAGATAAAATACTTAACACTACAACTTTGATCAATTACCCATTGTCAAATAAAATTAAAACACGAGTACAAACATCGTTTTAATTTCAAGAACTCGCACTTCAAGTTATTCGAAAACAAAGACGTTAGATTGTAGAAAAACAACACATTCTTATTTTGAAGCGAAACGACCCACTTTACGCACAATTAGAATTTGGCGCCTATACACCCGTGGGGATGCATAGGTTACATGCTTTCAAAACATTAATTTCCTTTCAAAACGTCTCAACCCATTGCGTTATCACTTAGCCTTAGAACCTCACATTTATTTTGGAAGGCATCACGTTTAGTTTAGAGAAACATCTCGTTTTCAGGCTTAGAAAACATCACCTTTAAAGAGTGGAAAACAGCACCTCTTTCAGCATAAAAATAGCGCTTCATTTTTGTAAAACGGTAGTATAAGTATTTTTTTAAAAAATTGCAAAGTGACTCATACCTCAATTAAAACGGCAGACAAAGACCCTAACTTATAAAAACAAAGACTTCATCTTCACAAAACCGCACTACACTTATTTCATAAAACAACAACTCATTCTATAAAAATAAACCGTAATACAAAGAACTCATTTGGTTGGCAAACAATGACATTTTAAATTGACAAAACAAATGCATTTTTATTCTTTTCAAAACAAAGAATAAAGATACAATTTTTAGTCACTACACATAGCATCCTCTCAATTTATTTTCAATTTCGTTTATCATCTAAACACACAATTCAATCCCCACATACAACTCAACATTCAATTAAGGCTAGAACATCCCACGCATCGTATCTCAATTCAATTTCAAGGTTCATACGACAAGAAGATTTTGAACAAAACAACAGAGACATGGTTCACGCATCGTGAAAACAAGATAAAGACACATTACCAAAGCAGGTATCTCCCCACTAGTTCTCTTACCATAAGCGGTCTCCACTACTTTTTACTGCGGGAACATCACTACCACACAACCATTGGTTAGAACTAGACGACAAAGACATTCGCCGATCGACACGACGACTTCGACAACTTGGTCTCAAGGACCGACCATTGCTCGATACCACTAATGTAACACCCCATTTCTACCCGCAATTTAAATCAAAAATCGAGTATACAAAAATCTTTTCTCGGTCATCTTTTAGTTTAGTGTGTTATAAAATAGTGCACCGGTGACTATGGGATTACTCGGTAATCGATACTACTTGCAATGAGCATTGGCCACCTTTGCAAGGCTCTCGATGATGCCCTTGTAAATACACCAAATAAAGAAAATCTAGCCTTAGTGGCGAACCACGCTTTAGCCATAGTCATTCAAAGACACTAATAGTATAACATAATTTAATAATCAACGAAATGGAGCGTCACAACTCTTTATCATAAACCAAAATCCGAATACGTAACACCAAGTAGATCAACTCATAGAAATATAGTTTCACATATTGCAAATGAAAGTAATCATTATCTCAACAAAGATAATCCAAAGAATATCAAACAAATACATAAGGCTCAACAAGGAGCAAAACAAGCAACAACGATCTAAAACCCCACCCCTAGGTGCTACGTGTCGAGCAGCACCGACTCGGGAGTAGTGAAGGTAGAAAGCCCTCACTCCCGACTACCGTGTGGTAAATAACAACGAAAGGGTGAGTCTCGAACTATATAATAAAAGTGATAATAAGCAATATATAAGCATAGTTTACAAAGACACTCAAACACGCCAAACATCGATCAACAACATTCATGCACTAATGGGAATGTATGCAATGTTGGTATGCATGTGGTACCATTGGCCCACCGCCGCCTCGAGCTTCACAATCACTTTATAAGGCCCCCGCCGCCTCAAAGCTTCACAATCATTTATAAGGCCCCGGCCGCCTCAAAGCTTCACATCATATTATAAACTCTACGATCATGACCAATGTATGCATGAGACTCCATGTACATCACAAACATCATTTCAAACAATTCAATACACCCATTACTCTTACCTCGTTGTCAATCTCATTTTATAGCCCTCCCGGCTTGGCCCACCGCCCATGCCCCATGGCATGCTCAATCACCTCATTATAAACCCTCAACACCATTATGTCCCACCTGACTATTCTCCTCTAGGGCACTCAACCTTACTCGGGGACCTAAACCACCACTTAGGACCAAAACAATCATCTAGGGACCAATCTGTCACCTAGGGACCAAAACAAAGACCCTCTTAGGCACTTGGCGGCACCAGCGCCATTTTTCCCACATTCGGCGCCCCAGGCAACACAAAGACTAGCGCGTAAAACTCAAAGATTTTGGCGCCCCGTGGCAACACAGCCACCGGGCGCCACTTTCCTAGCAACTGGCGCCCCGGGCAACACGGACCTAGACACAAACTCGCATACGCTTTGGACACAAAACAAGACACAGCAAGCGGACACGATTGGCGCCCCGCATTGACCAGCTCACCCAACACTTTCAAACCAAAAACCACCCGAGCCAAAATGTTTAAAAATGAATTTGGGCAGGTAAACACAAAATTTGGCACAGGGAAATATGCCTAGAAAAGTAAGTTTCACTCCCCGGGCTCCAAAACACACATGAAACGAGCCTTACCGGGACATTTTCAAAAATACACTTGCAATCAGAAAACCATTCGAGCCAAAACACTTAAAATTGAAAGTTGGCAGGTGAATACAAAAGTTGGCACGAGAAAATATGTTTAGAAATACAAGTTTCACTCACCGGGCTCCAAAACACACCCAAAACGAGCCCTACCGGGACATTTTCAAAAATATACTTGCAATCAGAAAACCATTCGAGCCAAAACACTTAAAATTGAAAGTTGGCAGGTGAATACAAAAGTTGGCACGAGAAAATATGTTTAGAAATACAAGTTTCACTCACCGGGCTCCAAAACACACCCAAAACGAGAGCCCTACCGGACATTTTCAAAAATACACTTGCAATCGAAAACCATTCGAGCCAAAACACTTAAAATTGAAAGTTGGCAGGTGAATACAAAATTTGGCACGAGAAAATGTGCCCAGAAATGCAAGTTTCACTCCCCGGGCTCCAAAATGCCCACATTCTCGCCCAGCAAAGAACTCACTTACCAGTCCATCACTCTACGGTGACACAGCGCCATTTCTCTAGGAAATTGGCGCCCGCACTTCAACATTCCCGAAACCTCCTCACATATGCACTGGGCGCACCATTCCTAGCCATATGGCGCCCCAACATCAAAAATCCCCAAATTCTACAAATTCTCTCAAACCAATCCACATTATAATCATTCTAACACCTCCAATTTCACCAATTAACAAACAATTGCACACCCAAATCATCAATTGCATCAAAATCACGAAATCACACATTGTAAAACCCTAACTCACGCTCTAAATCAATTTTACCAACAAATTCATCAAATTCAAGAAAACAAATCATCATATAATCACCAATTAACATAAAACAGCCCCTATAACATACATATAACCCATTATCTCCTCTATTATAGAGTGAGACTCCCCTACCTTAGGTTTTTCACGAAAATGGAAGATTTCCACAAGTCACCTACAAAACCCCAACAATCCACGCAATTCAACACTTCTCCTCCCTTCTCACGATCACACCTAGGGCTTGGTTCACTGTTCTCTCTCTCCTTCCTCTTCTCCCTAGCGCTGATTTCCCTTCTCCTTTCTCCCTTCTTTCGTTTTCTTTCTTTCTTTTCTCAATTGGTGCGAATGCACCAACCCTAGAGCCTAAGTCATTGGGCTTGGGCTCTTGGGTCGATACTTACCACCGGAATTATTGATACTTCTCCTTTTCTGCTTAATTAAAACACCATCCTATTGTTTTATTATAACTACTCCATGAAACACCTAAGTAATTTAATTTAATAACTACTTAATTATTTTGGGGCGTTATAGTTTGGGGCGCCTCATGAGCCATGTGATTGCCGCTTTGTGTTCCATAAAACCCATGTATTGTTTGTTTCTTTGCTTTACCAACCATACATGCTGCTGTCCCTGTTTCATGAAACGTATAAGTTGCTGTCAAGTTTTATAAAATATATATGGGTGCTGTCTTTGCGTTTTACCACTATGTATGTTCTTTGTCGTCGAGTTTAAAAGTACCTATATGTCATTGGTTGGTGTCTTAAAAATGTATGTACGTTGTTGTCGGTGTTTAAAACAGAGAACATATAGACAGACGAGAGAGGCGCCAATTTCCTGAAATGGCGCCTCGCGTGTGTGCATTAGGTGTGTGTCCGTAGTTGGCGGTGTAGATCGAGGGGGAGGGGCGCCAAAATCCCCTGAAATGGCGCCCTGTGTGTGCATTGTGTGTGTTTGTGCGTGTTTTGCAGGCAGACTGAGGGGGCGCCAATTTCCCCTGAAATGGCGCCTGGTGAGTGAGTTGGAGCGTGTCAGTGTGTGTTTGTGCAGGTGGGCAGAGAGGGGCGCCAAATTCCACTGAAAATGGCGCCTGAGTGCTGCTTTGGTGTGATATTGTGTGTGCTGGTGTAGCAGACAGGAGGGGGCGCCAAATTCCCCTGAAAATGGCGCCAGACGTGAATTCTGTGTGTCTTTGTGTGCGTGTAGTGCGAGGGGGCGCCATTCCCGGAAATGGCGCCTGGGTATGTGACATTCTGCGTGTTGCTGGCTGTGCAGGTGAATAGTGTATGGGGCGCCAATTGGCTGCCCCGTGTGCTTGTTTTGGCGCCTAGGAGTGCAAGGGTGCCTAGGTGGGTGTTAAATTAATCCCTAGGTGCTAAAATAAATATCATGGTGTTAAATTAATCCCTAGGTGCTAAAATAAATACTATGGTGTTAAATTAGTCCCTAGGTGCCAAAAATAATTATTATGATGTTGAATTGGTCCTTTTTGGTGTGGCATTTAGCTATGGTGGTTGTTTCTAATGGTGATGGGATTAACGGTGAGGTTATTTGGGTGATTAAGGGTTTATGACCCCTATTGGTGACGGGGTGCAAATAAAAATTATTGGTGAATATTCGGTGTGCTATTATCGTTGTTGTTTTGGTGTGGTGTTGCATAGTCATGCGTCGCATAGGCATGTGCATTATTTTCGGTGAATAGGCCTCGGCCTCATAAAATATTTTTGGTGAATGCCTTCGGGCTTTTTGGTGATTGGTGAATGCCTTCGGGCCTTTTTGGTGATGGATCCACATGCATATGCCCTCAAGTTGGGTGCATTCTCATGCACTTGCATATGTACTGGTGTTTGTTTGGGTGTGTATGACCATTGATGAAATTGCTTGAATCTTTACGGTGTTTGTGTGCTAATGCTTATCTGATTGTGTTGCTTGTTTTATTTACTATTTCTATGAAATGAAACTCACCCTTTCTGCTTGGAATGTTGCTCCTATGTGGCAACGCTGCAGGTGACAGTGACTGAAGGTGACGCGAGCACCTTCCGCTAGTATTTGTCGAGTCGGCTCTGATACGTAGCACCGGGGAGGGATAGATAGATTTTGTCATTTATGTTATATTATGCTTAAATTTCCTTGGATAACTGTATTACCGTATTTTGGTTGTTATTTCACGCTACGATTTCTATCCTCAGACGGATTTTATGGTGCTATGTATCACCTTTTGGAGTTATTTTAATTATTATTTGGAGTTTTATGTGGTTGTTTGAATGTGGCACCCTCTAGTGGTCGCACTAAAGGTTTTTCGTAGACTCTGATTGTTCGAATTATTTAAAATAATAGATTAAATAGAAGGGGGTGTTACAATTGGTATCGAGAGCGATTCGGTCTGTCCGTACGTAGTTGAGTCGCAAGTTATGTAGCACTTAAGTTTTATTCATCGATTCTCAATTTCGCTTTTGCATGCGATACTAGAATGGCGGGACGAACGACGCCGCACTTGCCGCCGCAGCACCGCAGCGCTATGGCCGGGTTGTGGGTGATCTGCGTGGTGTTGTGGACCCTGGAACGCGCAGTTTGGCTACCTTCCAGCGGGAGAACCCTCCTACTTTCGAAGGCGGGTACAACCCTGATGGTGCCCTTGAGTGGCTGGGAGAGTTGGAGCGAATATTCCGCGTGATGGATCATCATCGATGCTCGTAAAGTTCGTTATGGCACGCATACGCCAAGAAAGAGGGGCGATGACCGTGGATGACCGTTAGGCGAGAGGTTGATGGTCGACAATGAAGAGATCACCTGGCCGTGTTCCGAGAGAGTTCCGAGGAAGTACTACCGGAGGATGTCCGTGGAAAGAAAGAAGTTGAGTTTCGAGGCTCGAGCAGGTAATATGTCCGTGGATCAATATGCCGCCAAATTTACCGAGTTGTCCAAGTTCTATCCGCACTATGATGGGCCGATCTTTGAGTTCTCTAAATGCATCAAGTTTGAGAACGGGTTACGTCTTTGACATAAAGAAATTCATAGGGTATCAACAGATTCGCGTGTTCTCCGTGTTGGTTAATAGGCAGGATTTTTGAGGAGGACAAAGAATGCTCACTCCGAGTTATGAAAGAAAAACACAAGAACTTCTCGCCTGAGTAAGCCGTATGAGGTACCCGCCGGGTAGGGGCAAGGGAAGTTTGTTGGTGGGCCTAAGCGAAGTGGGGAGATGCTCTCGCCAGATTACTTGCTACACGTGTGTGGAAACCAGTCATAAGAGTCCGGGATCGCCAAGCAAGGATGAGAAGAGGTGTTATCGGTGTGGGAAAGCGGGGCACATATCTTCCAACCGTGATAAGAAGGATGTCGTATGTTACAACCATGCGGGAGACAGGGCATATTAGTACTAAGTGTTCCAAGCCAAAGAAGGAGCGGGCGAGTGGGAAAGTGTTTGCTCTCGCAGTTCGTAGATCTAACGAGATTAGAGGTACGTGTTTCATTAAGGGTACTCAATTGCTTGCTATAGTTGATATCGTGCCACACATTCGTTTGTTTCTCTGCATGTCGCCGATAAGTTGAACCTAGAATTATCTCATCATGAAAAGGGAGATGGTCATCGACACTCCAAATGGGTGGTTCGGTGACTACCTCTCTCGTGTGTGTTAAGTGTCCTCTATTGGTTTTCGATAGAGAGTTTCTTGTGGATTTAATTTGCTTGCCACTAGGAGGGCTCGATATCATATTAGGTATGGACTGGTTAGTGAACAACCATGTCCACATCAACCGCTTTAATAAATCAGGATTTACGCCCTCCGGTCGAAGGAGAATGCGCTTTGTTGCTGCCGGCCGCTTGCATAAGATAATGAGGGACGGTTAAGTTGTTTTCCTTGATGGCGTCGCTTGTCTCTTGAGAGCAGGACTAAGATCGACGAGTTGCGTGAAAGTGCGGGACTTTTCTCAAGTATTTCTGATGAAATCCACGATGTGCCACCGAGAGGGAGGTGGAATTTGGTATTGACTTGGTGCCCGGCACTAGACCCGTGTCTATGGCACCGTATAGGATGTCTGCAGCAGAATTGTCGGAATTGAAGAAGCAGCTTGAAGATTTGCTAGAGAAGAAATTCATAAGACCGAGTGTATCTCCGTGGGGAGCCCTGTTCTTGGTAAAGGTAAAGAAGAAAGACGGAGTATGAGGCTTTGCATAGACTATCGACGCTTGAACAAGGTTACAATCAAGAATAAGTATCCGCTCCCAAGGATCGATGACTTAATGGACCAACTGGTGGGTGCTCGTGTATTCAGTAAGATAGATTTGAGGTCGGGATATCACCAGATAAAAGTTAAGGATGAAGATATTCCAAGAAGACGATTTAGGACTCGGTATGGGCACTACGAGTATTCGGTGATGCCATTTGGGGTTACAAATGCTCCGGGGGTATTCATGGAGTACATGAATCGCATTTTTCATGAGTATCTGGATCGTTTCGTAGTGGTCTTTATCGACGACATTCGATTTATTCCAAGTCCGAGGAAGAGCATGTCGAGCATTCGAGGTCGATATTGGAGATCCCGAGGATAGGAAGTTGTATGCTAAACTATCTAAATGTGATTTTTGGTTGAAGGAAGTAAGTTTCCTCGCATATCATTTCGAGGATGGTATAGCAAGAGATCCATCCAAAGTTGATGCGTGTAATGCAAAGGGAGGCTCTAAGTCGAGCATCGAGATTAGAAGCTTTCTGGGGCTAGCCGGTTACTATAGACGGTTCATTGAAGGGTTCTCGAAGTTGGCACTCCCGCTAACTCAGCTGACTTGTAAAGGGAAGGCATTCGTTTGGGATTCTCGCTGTGAGGAAAGTTTCAATGAATCAAGAGGAGGTTGACCACTTCGCTGTGTGTTGACGTTACCAAAATCGGGAGAGCCTTTCGTAGTGTATTGTGACGCTTCTAAGATGGGACTAGGAGGTGTCCTCATGCAAAATGGTAAGGTGGTGGCCTACGCATCTAGGCAATTGAGAGTCCATGAGAAGAATTACCCCACTCATGATTTGGAGCTAGCGGCAATTGTGTCCGCATTGAAGATTTGGCGACATTACCCGCATGCAGTTCGAGGTTTGAAGTGTTTAGCGATCATAAGGGGTTGCAATATCTATTTGATCAGAAGGAGTTGAACATGAGGCAAAGGAGATGGTTAGAGTTGTTGAAGGATTACGATTTCAGCTTAAATTATCATCCGGGTAAAGCTAATGTGGTGGCGGATGCCTTGAGCCCAAGGCCTTGCACGTGTCAAGAATGATGGTTAAGGAGCTCGAATTAGTGGAGCAGTTTAGGGATATGAGTCTGATTTGTGAGCTGACACCTAAGAGCGTCAGATTGGGTATGCTGAAGATCCATAATGAATTCTTGGATGTTATTAGAGAAGCTCAGAAGCAGGATATTGTCGTGGTGGAGATCGCAGTAGGGATTGATAATTCTGATGATAAAGACTATGAGATCGATGCGCAAGGTGTATTGAGGTACCGTGGGAGGATTTGTATACCTGATAATGAAGAGATTAAAAAGGCAATTCTCGAAGAGGGCCATAGGAGTAAGTTGAGTATTCACCCGGGAGCTACGAAGATGTATCAAGACTTAAAGAAGTTGTTTTGGTGGCCTGGTATGAAGCGTGAGGTGGCTCAGTTTGTATATGCTGCTTAACTTGTCGGAAGTCAAAAGTGGAGCATCGAAGCTCGCGGGTTGATGCAACGTTGGAGATCCCTAATGGAAGTGGGATGACATTTCCATGGATTTTGTGGACTGGGTTCGCCGAGCACCGCAAGAGGATTTGACGCTATTTGGGTAATCGTGGATAGACTGACGAAGTCTGCTCACTTCTTGCCTATTAATATTACCTATCCGGTTCCGAAGTTGGCAGAAATTTATGTGAAGACGATTGTGAAACTGCACGGTGTCCCCATGAGCATTGTGTCTGATAGAGATCCCAGATTCACTTCTGAATTTTGGAAGAGTTTACAAGAGGCCCCGGTTCTAAATTGAGGTTGAGTTCGCGTACCACCCGCAGCATGCATGGATGCAGAGAGAGAGAACTAATCGATCGCTCAAGATTTGGCTTTGGGCGTGTGTTCTCGAGCAAGGAGGTTCGTGGGATTCTCATCTACCTTTGGTCGAGTTTACTTACAACAACAACCATCATTCGAGTATTGGTATGGCACCGCTCAAGCATTGTATGGTAGGAGGTGCGGGACTCCTCTGTGTTGGTATGAGTCGTGGGAGAGTGTGGTACTTGGTCCCGAAATAGTCCGTGAAACTACGAGAGAAGGTTAAAATGATCCGTGAGAAGATGAAAGCCTCGCAGAGGTATGAAAGAGTTATCACGATAAGAGGAGGAAGGATTTGGAATTTCAAGTCGTGAGCACGTATTTACGAGAGTCACTCCCACGACCGTGTCGGGCGTGCTCAAGTCTAAGAAGTTGACTCCTCGTTTTATCGGTCCGTGACGATCTTTGGAGAGAGTAGGAAGGTTGCTACTGAGTAGCCTTGCCACCCAATCTTTCAAATTTACATGACGTGTTTCATGTATCTCAATCGAGGAAGTATGTCCCCACCCATCCCATGTGGTTCGGGATGGACGATGTGGAGGTGAGAGAGAATCTCACCGTGGAGACGATGCCGAAGAATTGAAGACCGTGAGGTGAAGGTCCCGAGGGGTAAGGAAATCAATGCTGTGAAGGTGGTTTGGTTAGGGGCCGTGGCGAGACGACTTTGGGAATTGGAGAGCAAGATGAAGGAGGCCTATCCGGAGTTATTTGACTCGAGTAAATTCGAGGACGAAATGTTCTAAGTGGGGAGGATTGTAACACCCTAAATAATTTAATTAATTATTTAATTAAGTTATTTGAGGTTTACAATAATTATGTAAATAAATTAACTAACTAGGAGTTATTTAATTTCGGAGGTGATTTGAATTAAAAGGAGGGGTGTGAATAGGGCCCAAGCCCATTAGTTGGCCCAATTCCCATTCACAACCTAATGGATCCCTAAGTGTGTATTACCCCATCAAAACAAAGAAAGAAAACCGTGAGACAGAGAGAGGAAGGAAGCGCGGGAGAGAAAGGAAGAAGGGGAAGAAGAGATTTCTCTCAAATTTAGTAAGTAATTCGTTTAACCCATTCTTCTCCATTCTTCTCCTTTTGTGATCTTCAACCCTTTCCTTATTTTCGGTCGTTCTCCTCCTGTGTTTGAACGAAGGATTCCAGCGTGAGTTGAAAGGAGGAACGAAGCTTGGACTGGTGGTGATTTTGGTGGGTTCTCAAGTGTGGAATTCTCCTTCAATTTTCAGGTAAGGGGAGTTTCCTTTTATAGCCAATAGTCTCTAAAACATGGGACCATAGGATTGAGTATTGGGATATAGAGGGATGGAATTGGGCGTTTTACAATATACATAAATTTGTTCTTTGTATTATAAATTGTATATGTTGCTGTTGCGCTGTTTCTGAACCTACATATGTGTTGTTGCTGTGTTAGAAAATATATATAGGGCTGTTTGGGCTGTCTCATGAGCCATGTGATTGCTGTTTGTGTTCCATAAAACCCATGTATTGCTGTTTTGCTGTTTTACCAACCATACATGCTGCTGTCCCTGTTTCATGAAACGTATAAGTTGCTGTCAAGTTTTATAAAATATATATGGGTGCTGTCTTTGCGTTTTACCACTATGTATGTTGCTGTCTGAGTTTAAAAAGTACCTATATGTCGCTGGTTGGTGTCTTAAAAATGTATGTACGTTGTTGTCGGTGTTTAAAACAGGAGAACATATAGACAGACTGAGAGGGGCGCCAATTTCCCCTGAAATGGCGCCCTGCGTGTGTGCATTAGGTGTGTGTCTGTGTAGTTGGCAGGTAGACTGAGGGAGGGGCGCCAAAATCCCCTGAAATGGCGCCCTGTGTGTGCATTGTGTGTGTTTGTGCGTGTTTTGCAGGCAGACTGAGGGGGGCGCCAATTTCCCCTGAAATGGCGCCCAGGTGAGTGAGTTGGAGCGTGTCGTGTGTGTTTGTGCAGTGGGAGAGAGGCGCCAAATTCCACCAAAATGGCGCTGAAAGTCTTTGTTTTGGTGTGATATTGTGTGTCTTGGTGTGTAGCAGATGAGGAGGGGCGCCAAATTCCCACGAAAATGGCGCCAGACGTGAATTGTGTGTGTCTTTGTGTGCGTGTAGTGCGCATGGGGCGCGATTCTCGAAATGGCGCCTGGGTATGTGACATTCTGCGTGTTGCTGGCTGTGCAGGTGAATAGTGTATGGGGCGCCAATTGGCTGCCCCGTGTGCTTGTTTTGGCGCCTAGGAGTGCAAGGGTGCCTAGGTGGGTGTTAAATTAATCCCTAGGTGCTAAAATAAATATCATGGTGTTAAATTAATCCCTAGGTGCTAAAATAAATACTATGGTGTTAAATTAGTCCCTAGGTGCCAAAAATAATTATTATGATGTTGAATTGGTCCTTTTTGGTGTGGCATTTAGCTATGGTGGTTGTTTCTAATGGTGATGGGATTAACGGTGAGGTTATTTGGGTGATTAAGGGTTTATGACCCCTATTGGTGACGGGGTGCAAATAAAAATTATTGGTGAATATTCGTGTGCTATTATCGTTGTTGTTTTGGTGTGGTGTTGCATAGTCATGCGTCGCATAGGCATGTGCATTATTTTTAGGTGAATAGGCCTCGGCCTCATAAAATATTTTTGGTGAATGCCTTCGGGCTTTTTGGTGATTGGTGAATGCCTTCGGGCCTTTTTGGTGATGGATCTACATGCATATGCCCTTGGCGTTGGGCTGCATTCTCATGCACTTGCATATGTACTGGTGTTTGTTTGGGTGTGTATGACCATTGATGAAATTGCTTGAATCTTTACGGTGTTTGTGTGCTAATGCTTATCCGATTGTGTTGCTTGTTTTATTTACTATTTCTATGAAAAGAAACTCACCCTTTCTCTTGGAATGTTGCTCCTATGTGGCAACGCTTGCAGTGTGATGGAAAGGATCAAGGTGACGCGAGCACCTTCCGCTAGTATTTGTCAGTCGGCTCGGCTCGATACGTAGCACCGGGAGGGATAGATAGATTTTGTCATTTATGTTATATTATGCTTAAATTTCCTTGGATAATCAGATATTCACAGTATTTTGGTTGTTATTTCACGCTACGATTTCTATCCTCAGACGGATTTATGGTGCTATGTATCACCTTTTGGAGTTATTTTAATTATTATTTGGAGTTTTATGTGGTTGTTTGAATGTGGCACCCTCTAGTGGTCGCACTAAAGGTTTTTCGTAGACTCTGATTGTTCGAATTATTTAAAATAATAGATTAAATAGAAGGGGGTGTTACAATTGATGAGATGACAGCTTTGGAATCTAATAGTACATGGACTCTTGTCCCTCATCCTACTGGAAAGTCTACAGTTGGTTGCCGATGGGTTTTTACAGTGAAAGTGGGACCTGATGGACAGGTGGATCGGCTGAAGGCTCGATTGGTAGCCAAAGGATATACTCAGATTTATGGTTTGGATTATGGTGATACTTTGTCTCCGGTTGCGAAAATGGCATCTGTTCGTTTGTTTTTGTCTATGGCCGCCATTCGTCATTGGCCTTTATACCAGCTTGATATTAAAAATGCATTCCTCCATGGTGATTTAGAGGAGGAGATTTATATGGAGCAACCACCTGGCTTTGTTGCTCAGGGGGAGTCAGATCTTGTTTGCAAGCTTAGAAAGTCATTGTATGGTTTGACACAATCACCTCGAGCCTGGTTTGGAAAGTTTAGCAAAGTCATCCAACAATTTGGCATGATACGCTGTGAAGCCGATCACTCAATTTTCTTTAAATGCTCACCCTTGAATAAAATGATCTATCTTGTGGTGTATGTATATGATATTGTCCTTACAGGTGATGATGAAGAGGGCATTAAACAACTTAAGCAACACTTGTTTAAGCACTTTCAAACCAAGGACCTTGGTCGTTTGCGATACTTTCTTGGAATAGAAGTTGTTCAATCCAAGCTTGGTATTGCTATTTCTCAGAGAAAATATGCTCTTGATATTCTGGAGGAGACTGGGATGCTTGACTGTAAGCCTGTTGATACTCCTATGGACCCAAATGTAAAGCTTATATCTAATCAGGGGGAGCCCTATTCAGACCCAAGTCGATATAGAAGATTGGTTGGAAAGTTAAATTATCTCACTATGACCAGGCCAGACATTGCCTTTCCGGTTAGTGTCATTAGTTAGTTTCTTAACTCACCATGTGAGAGTCACTGGAATGCAGTTGTTCGGATTCTAAGGTATATCAAAGGATCACCAGGGAAAAGGCTTATCTATACAGACAAAGGTCACACCAATGTTCTTGGATATTCAGATGCAGATTGGGCAGGAGATGCAGGTGATAGAAGATCGACTTTAGGCTATTGTATTCTCTTTGGCGGCAATTTAATCTCATGGAAAAGCAAGAAACAGACTGTTGTTGCAAGGTCAAGTGCTGAAGCTGAGTATCGTGCTATGGCTAATGCAACATGTGAGCTTGTATGGTTAAGGAATTTGCTTCAAGAGTTGAAGTTTTGCGAGATTGGTCCTATGGAACTTGCCTGTGACAACCAATCCGCTCTACATCTCTCATCAAATCCAATATTTCATAAGAGAACTAAACATATAGAGGTTGATTGTCATTTCATTAGAGAGAAGATTCACTCGGGTATTGTTAACTATTTGGCAAGTGTACCAAATCGTGCAAGTAATAAAACCGGTAAGAACCGGGATATCGTCCTCAAGGATCGAATTTAATTTGCCAACTACGATGCAACGATTAATTTGAACCAAGTTGAAAGGGGTTTTGTTTGGTAATGTTGAGCTATGAAGCTCAAGGGTAAAGCGGTAAATTGTTTTTGACTTTTTAACTATGAGAAAACTGAACACGTTGGAAGAAATACGTTGAGAAAACGCTAGGGATGGATGTCTTCCGATTTCATGCTATCGTTCTTGATTTATTTTCGTGAGTTATCTCTCTCTCTCATTTGCTATCAAATCCACAATTCTAACTAAGCCCTAATCCCTTAGGTGAATAGGTCTTTGTTAATTGATAAAAGCCCTAATTCCTTAGGTGCATCTACTAACAACAAGCATTAAACGCAAGGATTCGCCACATACATCAATTCGCAGATATTCCTAAACTTACGAATGGAAGGAATTGAAATTCAAACAATCCAATAATAAGAACTTCCGTTAAATTATTGAATAGAATATAGGTTCTATAATTTCCCAATTACGAAAGGTTAAACACGAATATCAATTCACAAACGAGAGAGACGATAAAAATCATCAAGATAAACCAAAGAACAATAAATCTAAATCGAAATTTATCCATCCCCAACATTGGGGTTTAGTTACACATGATCAAAGATAAGGAAAAGAGAGAATTACAAGATAATAACGATGATGATGATGACATTCAAGTCTCAATTCTTGTTCCCAAGGCTTGATTCTTCGATGGTCGCGACCGCAACCAACTCTCTCGGTGTGCTAGGGTTTCAATTGTCTAAAATGTCGAAGATCCTCAAAAACGCAGCCTTTGCGTGTTTTATCGTGTTTTCCAAAGAATCGGCGCCTCGTTGGCGCCTCAGCTGGCTACACTTAAGCGCCACTAATTGGAGGACGCTACGAATCGGCGCCTCATCGGGCGCCTCGTGCGGCGATGGGGCGCGAATGGACGAGGACTTTTTATTTCCTGCACTCCTTTGTCGCCTCACCGCGCCTCATGCGACGATTCAGCGCCACTTCGGCAAGCAAGCTCATTCCTTAGCACTTTTTCGTCCGATTGCTTGCATTTCTTCGTTCTTCCTTTCACCTAGTCCTGGGGCACAAAAACACCACAAAAACCAAGCGTAAACACTGCAAAGCAATACAATTTCAACTAGCACAATTTACTCTTTTAGTGTTGCCATTTTCCCTACATTCAATAAAATCTTCACATAAAATTCTCTTTTCCATACTAAGAACCATCATGTGATGGGGATTCATCAGGTATCATCAAAACTTCCTTCGTCAGCTCTAATGATCAACTTGCAGACATGCTAACTAAGTCCTTACGAGGTCCTAGAATAGCATACATATGTAACAAGCCGGATGCTTCTGACATATATGCTCCAGCTTGAGGGGAGTGTTGACTAATTAATATTGTAGATGGTTGTTAGTTGTTAGTGGTTGGTTGTATTTATTAGATTAGTTGGTGGTTGTAGTCATTAGATTTCTCTTGTATATATATAGATGTAAACCCCATTCAACATCATCAATCAAATATTCAGATTCAATTGTCTTATATAGACTTATCAAAACTAGTTAAGAGTCTAGGATTTGTCACATTCAAGTGTATGTGTTATAGACAGCCAAAACTAAGTCTTCAAATGGTTTGAGACCACTATAAAATGATGGTGATATAGTGAAGCTTGATGCAGAATCTAAGGGTATTGAGTTAGGAGAATATTTTGTGGAATATCTTGTGGATGTCCCCATTTTGGTTGATGAGGTGAGAGTGAAGTGCAAGAGAGTGATGGTCAGGAAAAGAGAAGGAGAAATGGTTGACAGTAGTGTGAAGGAAAAAGTAAGTGACAACAAAGTGTATGAAAAGGTGGCTAAGAGAAAATTGAAGGAAAAGGGGGTTGAGAGAAAATTAAAGGAAAAATCAAGTGAAATTAAAGGGATGGAAAAGGTGGTTGAGATTAAAGGAAAGGAGAAAGTTAATGAGAGTAAAGGGAATGATACTTTTGTGAAAGTGGAAGATGAGAGTGAAGGAGATGAGGACTACTCTGCAAATTCTGAGTCTGATGACAGTGACGTTGAGGATAGTGACTATGATGAAGAATGGGACTGGACCACTGTATTTCCTCCAGAAGCTGTAAAAGAAATCAATAAAATGGGTACAAAATCTGATGGGAGAAACCCAAATATAAATCTTGAAGCTGATTTTGAGGGAGAGGGACTAACAGATTCAGATCAGTTGGATACTCCACTAGGGAGTGATGGTGAGGAACCTGTAACACACTCATTTCCAAAGCTTAGGAAACTTGAATGTAGTGAGGCAATGAGGCTTGAGGTAAGGTTGGTATTCAACATCAAGTAGATCTTAAGAGATGTAGTGAAGGACTATTCACTGCAAACTAAGAAAAATTTAGTTTTTGATAAAAATGATAGCAGCAGAGTAGTGTGCAAATGCATTAAAAGGTGTCAAAGGGTAGGAACACATTATTTGAGAGGATTTATGTATGCCTTGAGGCATGTAAATATGCTTTTGTCTGTACATGGAGGCGTTTAATAGGGTTGGATGCATGTTTCTTAAAAGAGAAGTTTGGAGGTCAACTAATGGCAGCTTTTGGTAAGGATGGAAACAATCAGATGTTTCCGATTGCATATGTCGTGGTGGAGGCAGAAGCTAGAAACTCTTGGGCCTGGTTCATCAATCCACTGCTTGATGATGATTTGAACCAAATCAACCCCAAGCCATATGCATGCATATCTAACAAACAAAAGGTATATTGCTTTAAATTTGCATAGTTTCTCCACATTATTGCAGACTATTGCACAACATTTATTTTCTGCTTAGTTTCTACACAATATTACACAGCACTACACAATTTTTAATTAGCACGATTCTTGCACAATACTACTGAGTTATCTTGCACACCTTTTTTGACCAATGTTCTTGCACAAAAATTTAATTACCATAGTTCTTGCACAATAATACACACTTACTCGCACATTTTTAATTAGCACTATTATTGCACAATTTGATTAGTTTTTAATAACTTTTGTTTTATGTTAAATTGCTGTTTTAGGGACCTGTTCCTTCCATTGGAGCATATGGGAAAAAAATTGAGCATAGGCTTTATGCAAAGCACATGTATAGGAATTGGAAAAAAATATCTTAGAGTTGAGATGAAAGATGAATTCTGGATGGCAGAAAGGGCTACTCCTAAACCAGCACAACAGAGGCCAATGGAGTACCTAAAGGGGCTTGAACGAGCTTGCTTGGAAGATATGTTGGATCTAGCTAATGGTATGTGGACAAGGTCTCACTACAAAACATATTCACAATGTGATCTTTCTTAAACATAGCAAAAAACAATCTAACAGTGATAAAATTGACAGCATCATGACAGTAATAATAAAAGCAGAAATGATTTCAATTGAAAGAAGTATTCATTGATTGATGATCAAAACGATTACAAGGTACAACTATATATAGATAGTACTACACTACTGTACTACTAAGGGTAAAAAGGAGAAAACTATCTACCACAAAATACATTTGGTGTACCTTTCCTTGCTCCCCAGTCCTTGGTTCCCACTGTTGCCACATTGTACTTGTTGAGGCACATGGCGCCCACTAGTGTTGCCTTATAGTCCCTTGTGCTGCCGAGTGCCGTATAGATGCCGGTGCTCGTGATTTTGGCGCTTGGTATCGTGTCTGTGTTGCTTGATGCAACACAGGCGCTTGTGCTCGGTGTTTTGGCGCCCGATGGTGTGACTAAGGTGCCTGCTACAGCATAGGTTCCATTGTCTGCAGAATTGGCGCCCGATAGAGTAACATTTGCTTCTTCTAACTTCAATAGCCCCTCACAAGCTGGACCATGGTAAATATTTATCATGCCATGCTTGGAAATAAAGGAAGCAAATACACTTGGTGCTAAGGCCTTAGTAAAAAAAATCAGCAAGTTTCCCTTTGGATGATATAGGTAGTAGCTTCATCAAACCTCCTTGGAGTTTCTCTCTTACAAAGTGACAATCAATTTCAAGATGCTTAGTTCTCTCATGAAACACAGGATTAGCAGCAATGTGATTGCACTTTGATTGTCACAGTATAATATTGGTGATCTGTCACATGTGATTTTCAATTCTTCAAGAAGATAAAGTAACCATTGTAGTTCACAAGTGGTTGTAGATAGTGCTCTATATTCAGCTTCTGAAGATGATCTTGAGACTGTTTGTTGCTTTTTAGTTCTCCATGACACGAAAGATGATCCTAGAAAGAAACAATAGTCTGAGATAGACTTTCTAGTGTCAACACAATTGGCACAATCAGCATCAGAAAAACCAAAAACTTGTAGAACTGAATCTCTTAGATAGAACAAACTGCTACCAGCTGTTCCCTTCAAGTATTTCAAGACTCCACACACAGTATTGTAGTGAGTGACAGTAGGTAAGTTCACATGTTGAATAAGTTGTTGGACTGCAAAGGTAATATCTTGTCTAGTGTTTGTCAAATACAGTAATTTTCCAATCAACTTCCTATATAGAGCTGTGTCAGAAAAGGGTTCACCAGAATCTTGGCTAATTTTCATGTTTGAATCAAGGGGAGTAGAGCATGGTTTAGAAGCAAGTTGTCCTGTTTCATGAAGAAGATCAAGACAATACTTCCTTTGACTAATAGTGATCCCCCTTTTGGATTGAGCTACTTCATGGCCAAGAAAATATTTCAAAGCACCGGGTCTTTGATTTTAAAAGCATCATTCAATATCCCTTTAATTCTGTCAAATTCTTCCAAGGAATTTCCTGCTAGAATAACATCATCAACATAAAGTAATAACACAGTAAATTGCTCATTCTTTGCACAAGTGACGAGAGAATAGTCTGAACTAGACTGTTTATACCCTTGGCTGAGCAATAGTGTGGTTAGTTTCTCATACCACTCCTTACTAGCTTGTTTGACACCATATAAGGACTTTTGCAACTTGCATACTTGATTAGCTTGATTAGAGGTCACACCTTTAGGAATTTCCATGTAGACATCTTCCTTGAGATCACCATGTAGGAATGCATTGTTGACATCAAGTTGATGAAGATTCCAATTAAGCATAGAGGCCACTGCCAATAATAATCTAACTGAGGTAAGTTTAGCAACTGGACTAAAAGTGTCAAAGAAGTCCAAACCCTCAATTTGATTATATCCTTTAGCCATCAATCTAGCCTTGTGCCTTTCTATTGTTCCATCAGCTCTATGTTTCACTTTGTAAACCCATTTGCACCCAATTGATTTCACATTTGGTGGAAGATCAACAATTCTCCAAGTATCATTAGCCAAAGCTTCCAATTCAGTCTCCATAGCCTCATTCCAACACTTCTCCTTACAAGCTTCTTCATAAGATTGTGGTTCACTAACAGAATTTAAAGCTAAAGAAAAACTTTGTTGAGTACTAGACAAGTTGGTAAGAGAATGATAGCTAGAGATAGGATAGATAATACCTGGAGATATTGAGTTGTCATGACCTTGAGAGGAGCTACCACAAATGTATTCAGATAAATGAGCTGGCTGTTGCCTCTTGATGATTTTCTTACCATTGGAACAGGTGTTTCTGGTTCATTTGTGCTTTGGTAAGTGATAGGTTCTGTTTGAGGTTGTGATGAGGCATTTTGTTGGGAATTTGAGCTGTGTTAAGTGTTTGGGGAGTCAAGTGAAGGTTCAATATGTTGTGAGGGTGTGAGAGGAGGTGGGTGAGTGAGGGTTAGTAAGGTTAGTTTCAGGATTTGGGTTAGGTGCAGGATCAATTGCTGATATATCAGTAATGTCCGCTATATCAGTAGGGTTTTTGTTGGTTGAGGTAAAGAAGGTGAAAATTAATTCCATTTGGACAAAGGTTGAGAATTAGTGTATGGCAAAACATGTTCATGGAACACAAACATTTCTAGAAACAAATATCTCTTTATTGTTCAAATCAAGAAGCACAGTACCTTGACAGCAGGCTTGTACCATAAGAAAACACATTTTCTTGCCCTAGGGTCAAGCTTTGTCCTATGCACCTTTAATGTGGATGCATAGCATAGACAACCAAACACTTTTAAAGAGTCTATATCTGGTAATAATTTCTTTTGAAGGAAATAAGTGATTTGTTTTGAAGTATAGGACTAGGAATTCTATTGATAATGTAGGTAACATGAACAATAGCATATGACCAAAATTGTTTAGGTAATTTTGACTGAAAGAGGAGAGCTCTACCTACATTAAGAATGTGTTGATGTTTTCTTTCAACCCTCCCATTTTGCTCAGGAGTTTCTACACAGGTAGTTTGGTGAACTATCCCTTTCTTAGAATAAAAATCTTGCAACAAAAACTCAGGACCATTATCTGTCCTAACTGTCTTGACAGTGGTATCAAACTGTTTTTCAATAGTGTTTATGAAGTTTATGACATGATTGCTTACTTCCCCCTTTGATTTTAGCAGAATTATCCAAGTATATCTACTCTAATCATCTAATGCAGTTAAGAAATATTTGTGTCCATGAACAGAAACAGTAGATATAGGACCCCATATATCCAAATGAATTAATTCATAACACTTTGAAGCTCTACTAGAACTCAATTGAAAGGGTAATTTCTTTTGTTTGGCATAGTAACATATATCACATATAGAGCCCTCATCAACAAGAATTGAGGGAAAATCACTATGCATGGTTTTCATTCTTTGATTGGAAAGGAGTCCTAATCTAAAATGCCACAAGGCAGTTTTAGGTAAAGTGTCTAGGTTTTTCTCAATGGTAGAAACAGCAACAGCAACTTCATTTTCTGAAATATCCAAATATACCAACCCCTCAAAGATCATGCACGAACCAATCATCTCCTTGGTCATCTTGTCCTGTATGATACACTTAGGAATATCAAATAGAACACTAGCATGCAAATCTACCATTAGTCTAGGCACAGAGATTAAATTTAGATAAAACTCTAGTATATGAAGCACATCTATGATATAGCTTAGGAGAAAATTCAACAGTTCCTTTTATAGTAGCAAAGACATTTTGACCATTTGGAAGCTTAATACTAACTGGTTTTATAAAAAGATAGCTTTTAAAATATTTGAGACAGCAACATATATGTATACTAGCACCAGAATGAAGAATCCATAGTCCTAATTGGCTTGCAGTCAAGGAGCAAATTTGAGAGAGACTACTAGTGTTGCAATGTTTAAAAGAGGAAGAAGACCTCCCAACCATGTTGACAGACTTGGTATTAGAAGAATTTGAATTAGCAACCCCTTGTATCATGTTCACCAATTTCTCATACTGATCTTTGGTGATTCCAACAGTCCTAGCATCTTCATCTTCCATTTGTTCTTCAACTCCCTCACTAGCACCAGAGACATTTGAAGCACTCCTTGGCCAATTAGGTGGAAAACCATGTTTCTTGTAGCAAGTTTCAATAATGTGTCCTATTTTGTTACAGTAGGTGCACACCCTAGTTTTGTTCCCTTGGAAGCCTCCTTTCCCTCTACAAAACCTTTCTTAGTATCAACATTAGCAACAACAATTTTGCTCTCATCATTGTTGCAAAATTGTTGCAAAATTGTCTTTCATGTTGAATCACCATAGAGAAAATTTTGTTAAGTTTTGGCAAAGGTTCTGTGATGAGAATTTGTGATCTTATGACAGCAAAATTTTCATTTAGACCAGTGAGAAACCGAATAGTTTTACTCAAATGATGATGATGTTTTGACATGGCTATACCAGTATGACAAACACATTTTCTAGGGCAGCCACAAATAGGTTCAGGCAGATATGACTCCAATTCTTCCCACAAGCCTTTCAATTCAGAGAAATACTCAGTGACAGATAATGATTCTTGTTTCAAAGCATAAATTTCACACTGTAATTCAGAAATCCTAATGAGATCTCCTTGAGAGAACCTCTCCTTGAGTTCATTCCATACATCAATGGCATTCTCAAGGAAAACAATGTTTTGTCCAATAGACTCAGCAACAGAATTCATAATCCAATAATGAACAAGCATGTTGCATCTACACCATGCTTTATAGGTAGGATGAAAGAAATCAGGAACTTCTATAGTTCCATCAACAAAATCAAACTTATTCTTAGCACCTAGAGCCCTTCTCATAGATCTAGCCCAAGTGTGATAATTAGTTCCATTAACATTAAGTTGAGGAGAAATAGAAACCGAGGAAGGGTCATCACTGGGGTGTACACACTGGTTTGCTCTGCAGCTGGATCCTTGGGAGGATCATTGCTTGCAGGACCAGAACCACCAGCTCCCTTAGCTAGCCATGAAGAAGAAAAAATGAAGGAAAAGAAGATGAAGATGTAGGGTAATCAGAGTTTTTGCTCTGATACAATCTTAAACTTAGCAAAAAACAATGTAACAGTGATAAAATTGATGCACAACATCATGACAGTAAGAATAAAAGCAGAAATGATTTTAATTGAAAGAAGTATTCATTGATTGATGATCAAAACAATTATAAGGTACAACTATATATAGATAGTACTACACTACTGTACTACAAAGGGTAAAAAGGAGAAAACTAGCTAAGAAGAATGTAGAGAGAGAATAACAGAAAGATTTGACAGATAGCACTAAAAACAAAAGAAAGAAAATATCTACAATGCTGCAATGCGCCTATCCGAGCGAGCACATATTCTCCCCATGTGCACACCATGTGCAATGCATTAGTGACAAGGGTAGAATTGTCCTTGCAACCACAAAATACATTTGGTGTATCTTTCCTTGCTCCCCAGTCCTTGGTTCCCACTGTTGCCACATTGTGCTTGTTGAGGCACCTGGCACCCACTAGTGTTGCCTTGTAGTCCCTTGTGCTGACTAGTGCAGTATGGACACCGGTGTTCGTGATTTTGGTGTCTGGTATCGTGTCTGTGTTGCTTGATGCAACACAGGCACTTGTGCTCGGTGTTTTGGCGCTCGATGGTGTGACTAAGGTGCCTGCTACAGCATAGGCTCCATTGTTTGCAGAATTGGCGCCCAATAGAGTAACATTTGCTTCTTCTAACTTCAATAATCTTCAAGTTAATAATATGTGTGGGGCATTTAATAGAGCCATACTAGAATATAGGGATAAGCCTATTATTTCACTGCTTGAAGCATTGAAATATTACTTGATAAATAAAATTGTGCAACAAAGAAGCCTCGTGCAGAAATACAAGGGTGACTTATTCCCTAGGTTTCAAAAGGAATGGAAAAAAATAAAGAAGGATGTTGATGGATGGTCAACATTTTGGCATGGTGATGATGATCATCATACCATATTTTTTGTTGATAATGGGGCTGACACTTATGTGGCTAACCTGTTAAAAGTAACTTGTGCATGTAGGAAATAGGATTTGACTGGGATTCCATGTTTCCTTGTTGGGCTCTGATGCGGCATAAATGTTTGCCGGTTTTTTTTTAACCCCCACCCGATCCCCATATACCCCCACCCAAACTGAAAACCCCAAAATGCCCTTCTGAAAACGTAATTTTTTTATTTTTTTTTGGCCAATTGTATATACACCTGGGGGGTGTATATACGACACTTACATTTGACCATCGTATATACACCCCCAAGGCGTATATATACGATTGGCACACTTCACCATAATCGTATATACGCCTTGGGGGTGTATATACGATGGGCAAAAAATAGAATTATATATATATATATATATATATATATATATATATATATATATATATATATATATCCCCAGTGTATATACGATCCCTATGGTAATTTTTTAATTTTAAGTCAAATAAAAATTAATTAAGTCCTGAAAATAGGTTGTGTGTGTAGTTCGTTAAAACGTGACGATGTTATACGCCGAACGAATAATTTAGGCTAAAAAATCGGTTTTCGGCAACATACTCCGTCCGTAATGAAACCACAACCATTAAATCCGAAAAAAATCAAGAATCAAGACTCCTGTAGAAGAAACTTCTTATAGGATTACGGCCTAAAAATCCCAAATTCCATCGTTTCCTATTTTTCACGATTTGTTTTAGTTTTTCATAGTCTCCAAAAAATCTAAAAAAATTTGTATAGCCTTATTTTGGTTTTGTTAGATTTTTAGTGGTGTTTTTATAATTTTTTAGAGTAGTTTTGACTATTTAATGAATTTTTAGTAGGCTTTTAGTAATAAAAATTAAAACAAATTATTAAAAAAAATAAAAAACCCATCGTAGATACCCCTTTTGAGTACGTATATACGATTGGACATAAAATAGCCATTGTATATACGTACTCAAAGGGGTACATACGATTTATTTATTTTTTAAAAAAAAAAATTAATTTTCAAAGGGCATTTTGGGGATTTAAAATTGGAAGGGGGTATATGGGGATTGGGTGGGGGTATAGAAAACACGGCCCATGTTTGCCACCTGAAGACTTCTTTTCACTACAATAGAGAAAGGTGTTTACTTTTCCCACACCCTCTTCTACTCTTTCACACCCCTTAACAAATTTTATTCCAAAAATAACCTCGCGTGAAACGCTGTGAGGACGTGTTTAAAGATCGTTCAACGACCTTGTTGAACACGTTCAATGACCTCATTCGAACAGTGAAATTACGCACAAAAGGGTGTGAAGTCAATATTTAACACACTCGAGCGATGTCGTTCGAACGAGTCAACAAGCATGCGAACTCGCTTCGCATTTACGACATGTGAACAGTGAAAACGCCCAAAGAGAGTGTGAAGTCAAAATTTAACACACTCGAACAATGTCGTTCGAACCTGTTCGAAGGCCCGTGTTCGAACAGGTGAAATTTCGTGTAAAAAAAGAGGTTTTGGCTGACTTTTTGGTCTTTTCACACCCTTGTGGGGTGTGTTTTGAGTAGGAGGGGGTGTGGGAAAAGCACATATCTGAAGCTGATGCAATACATCCACCAAAACAGATAAGCACACCTAGTAGGCCTAAGAAACAAAGGAACAAGTCCAAAGATTGTTATCTACTGTGAAGTGCAAAAAGTTTGGGGAATTACTTTAGACCATAATATGAGGACTTGCAAAGGGAAAACACAAGCAGATAGAGAGATCCCAAGAGGGGGGAACAAGGTAATATACCATAAATTTTCTCTATAATTACTGAGTCCATTTTATGTCATTTAATCTAGCATAATGTTTGTACGACAGAGGCTTAAGAGGACAGAATTTGATCAACAAGAAGCTACAACAAGTAGAGGGAGAGGAATAGGAAGCAGAAGGGGAACTGTTAGAGGAAGAGGAAGAGGCACTACTAGAGGAAGAGGAAGAGGAACTGGTATAGGTTGTCAGCAACAGGAAGCTCAAACTGTGTGGACTCAAAACAATGATGCACCTCAACCAACTCAATGAATCACATGCCTTAGTGCTTTAGGTTTAGGCTTAGGATTTTGGTGTTGTGTGAAGTATGTTGGTCATGTAATGCACAATATGGCGTTAATATTTTGTGAAGTATTTAGTGATATAATGCACAATATGTAATTCCACTAATTTGTACATACATTGGAAGTTAAATACAATTAGTTTGGTGTTTTGGCAAAATCAATTCCATTATTGATACCTGAGACAGAAAATGCACTGTGGGGGAATAATTTTTCAAAGAAAACTACTAGTAAATCTTTCGCACAAGTTCTGACCAGATCACGAGATAAGATATGTGACATTCCAATTAGTCAGCTTCCTCGCAGGATTGCATGGGTGTCAGACACACCTAAACGACAAATGTTTACTATCTAAGGGAGATATTCTAATCAAGATCGATTCTTTCAGATTCAAACTTCAAGATATTTGGAAACCAACTGGTAAGTGGGGTTTGATCTCTCTAGGGAAGAGTTATTATGAATTCTCTCTTTCCTCTATTGATGATTTACGTAGAAAACAGTCGCATCCTTCTGGAAATTAATGTCACTTTCAACCGGCGTTGACAAATGCTTATCTAAAAAAAAAAAACCGGCGTTGACAAATGGCAACGCTATAATATAGCGTATTAGAATTTTTACAAATTGTTCTTGGTAATGATCTACAATATGCCAAGTAGTACTATCAAATAGCTGCTATAATGGTGCTACAACATAGTGGAATTTAAACAAACTGTTTTTTTTTCTGCAATACACGATCCACGTTACTGCTTTCAATTTGAGAATGATTCCCATAAGAGAAGAACAATAACATACTGCATTTTTCTTTCAACTTCCCTTCCCTTCCATTCTATCCTTTTTCTTTTTCTATTTCTTCTTTGTTGCTTTCTCATTTGCTTTTTCTTATTCATTTTCTAGTATCAATTTAGCTACCATGATGACGAAGCTAATAATGTACCTAGTTACGTTACCATCACTGTCTCTACCAAATAGCCTAGCTAATTAATAATGCACCATGTTGGCATCCCTGTCCCAATCTCAAACAGAGTTGTTGAGTTAGGTATCAGTGCAACTGATCTGAGTCTGCTTTCTTCTTTTCACCAAGAAATGGTTTGAACATCAATAGTATTCCAAGTCCTTCAACTAAGTTCAGGAATAAAAAGACCAAATGGGTGCCTGCAATTAAAAGTGCAACAATAAGATCTTAGTAACATATACTATGATGCACAAATACGACATGAGTATCGGATACGATATGAAAATATTCACAAAACAATAGAAAATACAATTAGTTAAGGAACATACCTGGGAGGAAAGAAGCATTTGTACGCTTTTGTGACCAAGTTAGTCTGCATTGACCATGATCATAAGAAGAAGAAAGTTAAAGATGAATTTAGTTATAACATCGTTGTAGTCACAAAGCAATTTAACTCTAGCACATGATTAGACTTCCTCTCAAACCCTTCCTAAAAAGTGGGGAGAGTGTGAGTCAATGATGCTGAGGTAAGTGACTAATTAATACAATATTCTATTTATCGAAAAAATGTAATAATCACAAAGCAATTTACAACATTACTCACATTGCACCACCTGCAGCAGGACCAATAGCTTTGAAAAAAGACATAGCTGTCATAGCAAGGCCATTAGCAGCCCCCCTTTGGTGTTGTTCCTGTTTTTCCAATTCCATCAAAAATCATTAATATCAAACATAATGAAGAAAATAAAAATAATGAAACTATCCAAAGGCTTACCACTGCTCTATTTTGTAAAAGGAACAAACCAGTTGTAATGGTCACCTAAGTCAAGAAAAAATAATACAATGAAATAAATATTTATTATTGAACCTTTTCTCAATTAATTATAATAATTAATATATGAGATTGATGAATCTAGTTAAAAAACTAATAGGTCCACTTACAGCTACAAGGTTCTTCAGGATGGAAGCAATACTTATCACTATGAATAGAGTTATGCCTGACAACATTGCTATGAAGGGGTAACTTTGTAAAAGTGGTATGGAAAATATCTGCATACAAAACATGTTTCAAATAACAAATTGTGAAATACAGAATCACAATAATTGCCAAAAAATAGATGAAAACTGACCCCTGAGATTTGGGCAATGGCTATAGGTCCAAAAGCTTTTTCCACATATGGGTATAGGACAAGTTGGTAGATGAAAAGTGCAAGACCTGATAACTTTAGAAGTTAGTAATTATCCAAAATAGCTATAATATATATCTTATGTATATATATGGAATTTAACATGAAAGTATACTCGAAATTATGGTCAACCCAAGTCAGTACTGAACTTATCCTAAAAACTATGCAGTAATTCACTTAGTAAGTGTTGGTATTCAAGTGTGACCAAGAGTCCTATATTGGATGGATAATTTTAATAAAATTTATACATTATTGTGATTAATTCACAATGCGACAACCGCAACTTGTAATGTAACAGCTGCAAATGCCGAAATCGCGAAAGCCTTAACGCGACTATGACCGTGATTGTCGCCGTTATTAATAAGAACCTTGGTTTTGGGTTAAGATAAAGTGTCGAGCTCACCTGTGTGGTTGCTCTCGGCACCCGGGCTCCCCTCATGATCCAACAAGTGCAAAAAGGAAAAATCCTTGGAGGAAGTTACCATACGGCCTCATGTTAATGCATAAAATTTAAGTGCAACTTTCATTGATGACAAGTTGTGAAGGAAAAACATATCCCTTAGCAAGTAGCAATTATAAACATTTGTTATATAGGTTCCAAAGATTAACCTGAAATTGCAAGAACATCACCAACATCATTGGTTGTAAAGTTCAGACCCCCTAGCCTTGGAGGACTAACAGCCCATAATGAGAAAACCTATAAAAAGCAGAATGAATGAGAAAACTTATAAAAAGCAGAATGCATTGATAGATTGATTCATTAATTAGAAATGTTACCTCTTGATAAGCAATATCATGAAGTGAGAAAATACAATATGCAATGATAGATGACATTAGAGGCCAATTCATGAAGAGGTTTTCACTCTTTTGGACTATGCTTTCTTTGTCAATCCCCTTGCTTCCATTTTCTAAAGCTTCAACATTATCTGTGGACTCATTGTTACCTTTGTGATTGTGAAGTGTTTCCTGCACATTTTTAAACAATTGTTTTGACCAGGGGGAGAGAAACATCATACATTTGTATTTAAGGAATAAATATGCAATAAACTAAGATACATACCGGAATCCAGATACAGGCAATAGCTGCTACAAATGAAAGTCCTGATATTATAAAGCATGGCAAAAAATATGGAAACCTGCAAAATGATTTGAATCCATGTATCATTAAGAATAAACAGATAATAGAAGCACAAGCTGGGAGCCAAAATAGGAGATGGAAGGTTAGCTAGAGACAGTGCATTTTTGGAAACAATAAAAACAATATGTTTGCCATTTTCAAAATTTGTGAAAATACTGAATTCATTATGTTTGATGTTTCTTAGTATTAGTGGAAATAAAAGCAGGAAATAAAGAAAATAGTAGGAAAAGCCCACTTACTTATCCCAAAAGGAGCCCTTTGAAAATATATGTGGGTATTTCTCTGCTGGCTGCAATAAAAAATCCCCCAAAGTATTAGAGAAACAAGGGGTTTTCAAAAACAAATTGTCATGTATAAAGTTGAAGGCTTTTTGCAAGATGTATCTTATACTCCATTAGACAGAATAAAAAATAGTACCTGAGCCAAATATCCTCCTAATGCTGGGCCAATGATTAAGCCCATGCCCCAAGATGCACTGATCTAAAAGCATATAACACTTTGAATTATTATGATGTAAATTCAATTTTAAGAATTGATAGTAGATAGGAGTCTGTGAAACTTACAGTAGAAAGTCCTAGAGCTTGGTGCTCTTCTCTAAAAAGTTCAACTGCATAGGCCTATTAAAAAGAGAATTTTATCAACGACACTCCAGGTTTAAAGCGTGTCTAAGTGTCCGAAACTGACATTGTGCACACATGTTTTAGATTCATTGAATAACTGATGTATCTGACCAATATTATAGGTCAGATATATCAGTTATTCAATGAACTTAAAAGTTTAAAATTTCCTTATAATAGAGAACAAAAAGAGTATGATATAAACAGAAATTTGAATGAGCTTGAACATGTATCCAGGAGTTGATCTACATGAAACTTCTAATAATTCTTGGTTGTTAAAAATATGGTACCTTTGCTGGTCCAATTGCACCATTTAAACTTCCTAGAAGAAATCTAGTGATAACAGCCATCCAAAAACTGGTACTAAGGCCAAATAGTGTGTTGAAAATAACACTGAAGTCAAGTAAGCATTAATTGTTATTAGAAACAAGTACAAAGTAACTTCAAAAAGGTATATAATTCATAGAGAGAAATACTTACACTATGATAATCCCAAAAACTACAACAGGTTTTCGACCATAGCGATCAGAAGCCATTCCCCAGAATATAGATGTCACTGTTCTTCCAAGCATGAATGAAGATCCTACAAAAACAATTCATCATCATCGACAAACATTCTTTTTCGATAATCGATAATGTTTAAGTACATAATCAAAGAACACATAATAATGGTAGAAGTCTTCAAAGATTTGAAACATTAAAAATATCTTACCCACAAAACCGGCATAATAACTAATATCAGCTTCTGTTGTTGCAATATTGAAATCTCTTACCTGAAAAAATAATAGGTAGCGCTATTAATATTGAGGATCATATTAATTATGTGCATCAGTATAAAATTGGACACTAGAAAAACTCACCATGAAATAAAGGAATGGAAAGAGAGATGATGCAGGCAGTGCTGAACATTATCAAAAAAAAAAAAACAGAGAGACATTAGAAACAGTAGCAGTAGCAAACTAGGCAGGCTCTCACAATGATATCCCAAAAGGATTCAATAAATGAGAAAAGAAAAATCTAGTGCTTACTTGAACATAACACTACCATCCATATAACCATAAGATTTGGAATGGATACCCCTCGATTAAGCTCTTTGGCTTGTTCTACCTTACAACCTGGGCAATCTTCATAGTACTTCTTTTCCAACAATGTCTCTCTAATATCTTCTTCCCCCATTTTTCTAACACAACGATCCACTTCTTCCTTGTTGGCTTGTTGCCACTCTATGTTTCTGAAGCAACAAACAAATGAGGTGATATATAAATGATCAAAACAATCCTCAGGATGGTATTTGTGGGTGTAAATATTTCAAACTTCACACGTTCATTTCTTATCTCACATATGTAATAGAAGAGTGAATTTTATCAAATTTAATTTGAATATACAAATTGTGGATACAAAATGGAATTTGAACACGGAAGTAAAACGACAACACACTAACATACAATAATTGATTGGACATCAATATATTCTACTTTCAAGTTAAGAATAACTTATTTATTTTAAGTAGTAAAATTAAACCGTAATGGCAGCTTATGCCACCCACCCTACAATGTTAGTTAAATAACTAGCTTTCTAGCAACACGGTCATCATTTTTATCGTTTTCAAATAGTCAATTATTAGTGTAAATGTTTAGGGTTAGTTGTGTTATTTTAAGAATGATTGCTGCTCTTAGTCTTAGATACTATTCTTTTAAGATGTGAAAGTTCAATTAGAGAAGACTACTCATATTGGTCAATTACAATTTTTAAAATAATGAAAATCGTCGCTTTCATGCACACAACACTGACGAAATTTGATTTGTTTGCTTAAAACAAGTTTCCTAGTAGCATCCTTTTTCTTTGACTTGAGTACCAAGCCCCAATTATTTAAATGTGTTGATTTGGCTTTTTTCAAAATACTATCGCTAATAACCAAATCTATCGCTAATAACCAAATCTATCGATAGTAAAAAGTTATGGACGACTTATCAGCCATCACATGGTCGTTGGCGTGAAACACATGTAAAAGTTATAGACCGTCAAAAAAAATTGCGAGATGAATTTACCAATGTAAAAAGAAAAAAGTCGTTAAAAAATAAAAACCAACAATTTGTTGGTGCAATTTACTAACGGACTTAGTTCTTGATACTATCAAGGTTTTTTTTTTGTACCCCCACCCAATCTCCATATACCCCCACCAAATTTGAAAACCCCAAAATGCCCTTTGTAATCTATTTTTTTTTAAAAAAAGCTCATCGTATATATTTCATTTGGAACTTAAATACGATACGTATTTTTACCACATCGTATATATGCCCTTAAGAGGTATATACAATTGCATCTTACACTACCAATCGTATATACCTCATAAGGGCATATATACGATGTGGTAGAAATTACGCTGATCGTGATATATATATCACATGACATATATATACGATGGGTTTGAAATTTGTATTATTTTTTTTTGCATTAAAAAAAATTTCAACGGTCATGATTTCACTTTCAAAGTTGATCAACGGTGTGGATTGCACGACAAAATTAACGATTGATAATCTTTTACCTCAACTATAAATACACACTCCCACCATCACTATTTTCACACCAAAAATTCAACTTCATCCTTTTCTCACACAACACAAGTCAAGATGATGCAGGCTTCGCTAATGTCATACTACGAGCCTTCTTCCCTCACTCTCGTTCATTCTAATATGGGGTTTGCTGATCATCAGGGCATCATCTTGCAAGATGATGGTATATGTTTTGATGGGAGAGATGTTTTATCGTGTAGGTTGAAACACTGCATATCATTTGCTGCTCTTAAGTAGAAACTACTACGGATGGTTCAACCAAAGAACGACTAGCATGAGATAATTCGTATCGTTTATCGGAAACCGGAATGGACTGATGGAGGTCTTTACTGGTCTGCCGTGGATGTCAACAACGAGGATGACCTCCGAGAGATGATGTCCAATCATATTACTTTTAAATGGAAGAGTTACATTCATCTGTACATCGAAACCAGAAGGACCGTCGCTGAGATCCTTCGTTGATTAACTCCACCAGCTCAGTAGTTTCTATTGTATTGTCTTTTTATATGTCTATTTTTATTCTAGTTGTTTATGTTTTATCGCTTGTGTAAGTTTGTTTTATCGAACCAAATGAAATAAAAAAAAAGGAAACTCGTAAAATATAACACCTGAAAAAAAGTAATAATAAAGTGTTAACATCAAAGTAACATGAGTACAAATACATCAAAAAAAGTGATAAAAAAATCCCTAACGCCCTCCTCGTCGCCCACATCCTCGTCCCCGTCGTCTAAGTTCCCCAGAAATGTCATCTGGTGCTGCCATCCCCACCAGCCTATGGAGTGTCCAATACGCCCGACTGCCACGTGTAATCTCGCCATCACGAATCCCCTCCCTACAAGCGGTCACAATCTCCCTCACCCACTTAGCATCGTCGTATCGTAGCTCTGGGGAGGGTGTCCAGGCCTCAGCTACTGGTGATGGTGGAGCCGGTAATAGTCTGGGGATAGATGCACGAACGTACCACTCTAAGTACCTACGTACAGTCTCATTCGCCCGCTGAGCAAACCGAGTAGTGCGCAGGATGTCATCCACAGATACCATGAAGTGGGTGATCTGAAAGACGCACTCAGTATGACTCGGACGACCTCTGAGAGGGTCACGTGGGATGATCTGAACGTACCCAAACTGTCGCAGGCACCTATCAGGCATGTAGGGAACTCTGAAGTCAGCCCAGCTGATGAAGCCTCTGTATATAGGAGATCTCGCTCAAAAAGTCTACCACTCTGTGCTCCTCAAATGGCCGCCACAGACATCCTCGGCCTCGGCTCATCAATCATCCTCCGTAGTGGCTCGGCCGTGTGGTCTGACTTCTTCTTCCTAAAGCGCCCAGCCAGTGGCTCCGCACCCTGTATATGACCGGGCAACCTCTTCGCCATCCGAGGGAAATACCACATAATCCAAGCCTGAAATGCAAAAATAAACAACATATTTAATTCAAAAAAATTTACCCAAAGTCAGTGTGATTTAACAAAAAAAATGAAGTTAAAATGTGTATTTGAAATAGGCTGGCATACCCTCCACACTGCGCTGTCTCCCTCAAAGACGCAGTGTTCAAAGACTCATACATGGCAGCTAGTGCACCTGCACCCCATGCATAGCCTCCAAGAACATCTGCACTCAGATCATGCAGGTAGATTAGCCACTTAGCCTCCGCCCTATCTCCAGTCTTCGTAGTGAAGATACTGTAGGTCGGCCCGGCCGCGGATAAGCCCTCACAAAGAATCGTAATGTCACCCCTCCTCCAAATTACGCTCATAAACCTGCTCCAGCCATTTGAAGCTGTAATACGGACCCCCACGGGTGTTGTTAGCATGCCTCAACCCGTGACACGCCCATATATGTCTCTACAAGCTGTGTGGCATACTCCGAGCTCACAGTGATGGTGGGAGGTGTGGCATAGTTCCCCTGGATGGGAAGGTGCAACAGACAAGATATGTCATCCAGAGTGATTGTCATTTCACCAAATGGCAAGTGAAATGACGAAGTATCTGAGTGTCATCTCTCAATAAAGGCCGACAGCAACTCATAGTCTACTGTGGCGTGGCCAGTCTAGAGAAGTGGGGCCAGTTTGGAGTCCCTGACCACTATGGTACGCTGAAGTAGGGCTGGGTAATGTAGATGCAGTCTGGTATGGACTTTGTTGCCATGAGCCCATACATTGACAACACGCAGATACTCCTGAATTAAAAATAAATAAATGATGTAAGCAAAAAGTGCAGACTATGTCCGTTAAATAAATTATTTAAGCAAAAAAAGCAAAACTTACCGGGTCAGCGAGTATAGAACTGCAGACATGATCTGCCATGTCTGTGAAGAGAGAGGCCTGAGGCTGAGGCTGAGGCTCCTCCTGATGCCCTTGATCCTGCTGAGATGCCCTTGATCCTGCTGAGGCTCAGACATAGACTGATCTGAGAAACGATGAATCAGTCTGATACCCTCATGCCCACGAGGTGAGGTGCTCTCCCGCCGATACTCGGCAGACAGGGGGTGGTAATGAAGAGGCTGTGGCTGGTACTGAGGAGCCTGGTGATAGTACTGAGGAGCCTGGTGATGGTACTCAGGAGCCTGGTGATGGTACTCAGGAGGCGGCCTCCCCCGATACCAATCCTCGTGCTGACTCTGCTGTAAGAAATCCCCGTGATAGAAATCTCCAAAGATCCCGATCATCGAGCCGGTGATGATGGTGCTCAGCTGGCTTCACATCATACCGGGGTGGCTGGGGCTGCTGATACTCAGCTGGGTCAGCCTATCTCCTATCCTGTCTCCTCGCCGAAGCATGGAGCTGATTATGCCTCCGAGTTCTGGTACTCGGAGCAGTAGATGACTCACCTCTCTCTCCGATAGGAGATACCTCTCATCTCCCTCTCTGACCACTGTCACTATGGCTACCGGACACTGCAAGCAAAGGAAAAATACAATTAGTAAAAAAAAAAATTGCTCATCGTATTTACATAAAAATGGGGGTATATACGATGCTTACTCTTTAACGCGTCGTATATATGGTCTGTTGGGTGTATATGCGAGTGGCTGGCTAATCGTATATACGCCTGGAAAGGGGTATATACGATGGGTAAAAAAATGTGGATCGTATATAGGCTGGTGGTGGGGTATATGCGAGTGGTGGAATTTCAGTGCAATCGTATATACGTTTCTGTGGCGTATATGCGAGTGGCTGGTGGTCAATCGTAGGTATGACCAATAATGTGAAGAAATTGTGATTTTGTAAAAACGCAGGGGTATTTTGGTCTTTTCACAGGGTGGGTGGGGGTATGAGGGAAAGGGTGGGGGTACAAAAAAAAACCCTACTATCAATGGTTAAGCCCACTGTATTTGAAAATTAAAACATAATCGCACGTTTGGTCTCAAATAATAATTAATAATTGGCCCATGCTTCGTACAACTCCCCCTCTACTCACTAGACACCCCATACCACCTTTATTCCCAAAATACCCCTGAATTTAAAACATTTTTTTTAAACATATGTGTGCGCCGAACCTTTTAAGTGTGGTTCGACCATGCGTCCGTCGAACCAGTTCGTACTTGGCAGGGTCGAACCTCCCTGATTGTTGATAGATGCTGAGTTGTTTAATTTTAACTGATTTTTAACGATTCGATTTATTCTTTACTAACACTTGTATGGCTAACACTATTTTTAACGATTCGACACGAATTGTTCTTTTAGACTTTTTAGGTTTGTATGACTTGTTGCACTTATCTATGATAAGTTTGATCGAACGTGAGCCGTTGATTTAAAACAATTGAAACCGTTAAAACTATAATCGTTGGGGAGAATTCAAAAATTTAGTCGTTGACTGGACGGTGGAGAGGGTTTGGCGCACGGCTGATCGATTTAGAACGACACACGCTTAGTCGAACCTAGTTAAAACATAATTTGGGGTGTCTGAGTAAATTTTGACTGGTTCGGCGCTGCGAGATTCGATCAGGTTCGATCAAGCGTGCGCCGAACCGTACTTAATGTTTTAAAAAAATAAAAACCAATTTTCAGTAAGGGCTTTTGGTCTTTTCACACCAAAAAGGGGGTTCTAGTGAGTAGAGGGGGGTTGTACGAAGCATGGGCCTAATAATTCATCCACCATTTTGGTTTCCCAAGTATTGGAATATTTTTTTTAGATAAGCAATTTTAATTTTATTAAGGGGCGCACAAGGGGTGCACCAACCCCTTACATCTAGGGGCCTCGTTAAAACCTCCGAGCAATGTTATTAAAACCGACCTGGTGATTAGCCCGCATGACCCGTAACACTACTAAAAATTGATTAAAATAGGTGTAATGTGTAGAAATTCGCACATTACAGAATTATGATTTTTTTTATACCTTAAAAATGCCTAAAAAAATGTTTTTAATCTTATTATTGATTTCATAGTCTTTTTTTA
Source organism: Oxytropis ochrocephala (assembly GCA_020916435.1). Classification (NCBI taxonomy): domain Eukaryota; kingdom Viridiplantae; phylum Streptophyta; class Magnoliopsida; order Fabales; family Fabaceae; genus Oxytropis; species Oxytropis ochrocephala. The sequence goes on along the minus strand of CM037088.1, from coordinate 98,444,878 downwards.
ATTTATTTCATAGTCTAAGATACACAATTAGACATTTTAATAACACATATTAAGAATTATAAATATATTTTTTAAAATTTTAGAAAACAATTTTGTTTAAAAATATATTTTTTAAGATTTTTGTGTAAACATTTATGTTACAATATCATTAACTCATTAAATATATGCTTTTTAACCAAAGAATAAATGCTATATACATTACAATTGCATTGGATTTCAACAATTTGGCAGTGGCTTAGTGGTAAACCTATTGGTTGTGCATGGTATATGTCCTGGGTTCGATTCCCACAGGCTTTCTTTTTAAATATATACGACATTTCTATGAGTTGCTGGTTTGGTGCACAACCCATTACGGGTCGGTTCATCTACCAGGTCACTGGGCCAACGTGTAAACCGACTGGGTCTGATGTATGTGCGATCCAATAAGCAACCCGAACCGAGTTTGAGACCGGGTCACGGTCTGACTGATCTGGGTCTGTCCGGGTTTAATAACACTGCCTCCGAGGGTCGAAACCCAGTGGAAAAAAGACCTAGGGAGGGAAAAAGAGTACCCCATCTAAAAAGAGTGTTACATAGATATTACAATAAGGAAAAGCATCCCACCGGACAATTATACCAATCCGACCATGCTATCCTACAATGTCTCCCCTTCCCTGCCTTGAACCAGCTCTAGGCGCAATGTTTAATGCCCAAGTATTGGAATTGATTGGGATTGTGCATCATGAAAAAATCTCTCATTGCTTAGTTTTGTGAAGGGAGAAGAAGACCAATGCTATATAGTTGGGTTTCTCCTTTATAAAATGCACCAGTCAAATATTTCTTATGTTTGTATTTGACTTTTTTGTTTCTCGTATACTATTGTTTTAGAGTATTGTGAGATGTAGTTAAATATTTTTCTTTGAGGGGGTGTGAGTGTACGGGGGTCATGTGAGAGGTATATGTGTTGTAAAATATTTCACATAGTATTATTCTCTGGTTGTCATTAGACAACGGTTTGTGGTTCTTATTCGGTTTTGGAGTTTTCCACGTTAAATTTTTGTATTCCGATTGTGCTCATTTTATTTCTCTATGTTGTTTTTCTCCAACACCAGGTTTTTTACAATGAGTTTGGTCTCTTTAATATTTGAATTTATAAAATGTTTAACCCTGCCAAAATTGGTCAACCTATTGACTAACGTAGTACTCACTTAAGTGACGTGGCACACCACATTTAACTGCTACATAATTTTTTATTCAAGAAATAATTTTTTTAATACAAAAATTTATTTTTTAATTAACTAATAATAACTTAAATAATAAAAACACTTTTTTAGAAAAAAAATTTAATATTAAAAAATGTATTTATTTATAAAATTTATGTGGCAGTCAAATGTGTCAAGTCACATCATTTAAGTGTCTACCATTTAAGACAATGGGTTGACCAATTTCGGCAGAGGCGAACATTTTATAAATTCCAAAAAATAGTAAACTAGTAAATATAGTCAAGGTTGGAGCCAGTAAATGAATATGAGGGGTGTCAGTATCAAATTGTTTTTTAAGTATAAATTGGGTATCCTCTGCGCGCAATTGCAGAGACTAATCCCTCGAGCCGGGTATGATCATAATGGACGGTAATTAAAGCTCTCCCTCAAGAGATTTAACACTGTTGGATGATGCCCAAGCCTGGATTTGAACTCAGGACCTTGGTTAAGCTGAAAGAGACACCAACAATTTCATCCAAGTGCTCTTGAGTTCAATATCAAATTGTTTGATTTAATAAATAAAAATCTACATTTATAAAATATAAATAAAAATTAATTTTAACTAATACTTTTCAAGTAAAAGAAATTTGTAACTATATTATTTTAGTTATAAAATTTATTATTAATACACATAACTACTGTTTGACAAATTAAATAGCAAAAGATTAGGGATATAAATTTTTTTATTCTTAAAAGCCTTATAGTCATCCTCAAATAAAATAGAATATATACATGGTAAATAAAAAAATATTGAACAAAATAGGTTCAAGACCAAAACATTAATCCCAACCCCGATGTCACAATATCAGAGCCTTACTTTCCAATTGAACTTAACAATAGTCCAACAACACTATAAATAAGTGAGAGAGTATAACTCCACTCCATCCTCATGGACAACATCCCAACACTAACCCTCAGTCTCTTCCTAAGGATAGCTTACACAAAAATCATACGGGAAAAAGACATAGAAAATAGGGGGTGAGTACATCATACATCATGTTAAAAGCATAACAACAATGGTGGATAGAAATAACACACAAACATATCATCAAAATAATCATATAATTTTACGACGCTAAATCGTCACGAAAAAATATATCAATGCATGTAATAGATCCTCCGACTCTACACCATAGGCACGTGGTACCATATCACTAACTCAGACTCAATGACGCTGGATCACATGAGTATCATTCACACCACTCAAAAGCTAGGTAACTCAAGCTGAAAGACAATGGGTCGCCTCTCACAAGCTAGGTAACTCAGACTCGAAAACAGGGTCGCCTCTCACAAGCTAAATATGATCGCTTGAGTGCCATTCTCACCTCTCAGAGGCTAGGTGACTCGTCTCAATAACGTTCATAAAAAAAAAAGATTACGGTCTCACAAAATTGTCAACACATAGTAACAAACACATAAGTATATCAGTAATATTAAGAGTTATCTTAAAACTAATTTAAATAATCAAAATTATTAAACTAACAAACACAAATTCAAAGATATCTAAAAAATCCAAATGATTGTCAACAGGGTGGTCACCAAGGTGGTTGTCAACAGGTTAAAGAAGTTCATGGATACTCTTATCTCTCCTTACCAAACGGGCTTCATCCCAGGTAGGTATATCCATGAAAATATTCTTGTTGCTCAAGAATTAGTTCATTCCATGAGGAAAATGAGGTGCATGCTAAGAAAGGTGGGTTAGCAATTAAAGTGGACCTTGCAAAAGCCTATGATAGATTGAAATGGTCCTTCAATCATCTAGTTCTGTTAGAAGCGAAGATTCCTGAGAAGTTAATTACTATCATTATGACTTGCATCACAAGTGTGCAAACAAATGTCAGGTGGAATGGAAATCGGAGTCCTTTTTTCTCTCCTCAACGTGGGATTCGGCAAGGTGACCCTCTCTCCCCATATATATTTGTTCTTTGCATGGGCAAGAGGTGGAGAGGGGTAGTTGGAAACCTCTCTGTGCTGGCCGTAACGGTCCAACTGTATCGCATCTCATGTTTGCTGATGATCTTTTGTTATTCGGAGAAGCTTCTCCTAAGCAAATGAATTGTATGATGAATACGTTAGACTCTTTAAGTGCAATGTCTGGGCAAGAGGTCAGTATTGAAAAAACTTGTATCCTCTTTTGTTGAGGTGTCTCTCGTCAATTGAGAAGAAGCTTAGTTCACCGCTCCGGGTTCAAGGAAGTTAATTGCCTTGGTAAGTATGTGGGTATTCCCCTCACAGGTCGTGCTCCAAGACGAGCTGATTATGTATACTTAATAGGAGTATGGTTTGCATCAAGGATATCTTTAGTGACAATCCCTAAAGGGTTATATACGTAAATTCCCTAAAGGGTTATATACGTAAATTACTAATTAATTAAAAATGAATATGTTACAATTAGCTTTTAATTCGGTTTCTATTAATTAGGCAAATTAATTGGAATTGATTAAAAAAGAGACACTCCAATAACTCTCCCACAAAAAAAGTAGAGCTGTAACCAAACAATCCCAGCAACCAAATCCGTAAACCCAGAAACAAGAAACGAGAACCCCAAAACGAGAAACGAGAACCCAGGTAACGTCTACTAACCAAACTTCTTCCAAAGTGTGGCTAGTTCTTCAATAACCAATCTAACATAGTCATGTAGTTAGTCAATTTACTAACCAAACTTCTTCCAAAGTGTGGCTAGTTCTTCCGTAATGAAGTTTGAAGGTCAATATGGCGTGAAAAATATTGAAGGAGATGTTGAGTGCACTAAAACGTGGAGAAATAAATTGATGGAGAAATATTGAAGGAAGCAAAGATGAGAAAAGGAAGAGAATATGAAGAAACGCAGAAACCATTGAAAAAAGACATTGAAGCATAGAAGAACGCAAAAACCAGTGAAAAAACACGATTGAAGAACGTAGAAACTAATGAAAAATCAACTGATGGAGAAATAATAGCAAAAAAAGGGAAGAGAAATAATGGGAATTAAAATGTGGCATTAAATGTGTCATAAAACAATGAATTGATATTATTATTAATTATTTCGAATAATTTAATTAACAGGCAGATTTTTGGATTGTACAAAAATACCCTCCTTAATTGCCAACCATAGGATACATTTTTATTAATAATTTGATCATCCAACGGATTAGATTAATTTAGTTATTGTCACTAAGGAAATGGTTTAGTGATGTAATCGCTAGCCACTTAATAGATATGGTGAGACATAAACTTGCAAACTGGAAAGCAAATCAACTCTCATTTGCAGGCCATGTTACTCTCTCAAAAGCAGTGATTGAGGCACTGCCACTTTATCCTATGATGACGTCGGTCATTCCAAAATCTTGTTTGACGGATATTCAATAGCTTCAATGGCGTTTCATATGGGTGGGGTGAGGAAGGTGATCAACGAAAATATCATAATGTGGCATGGAGTAAAGTGACTAGACCAAAGAGAATCAGGTGGGCTGGGTGTGAGGAATTTAATTGACATGAATACATCCTCTAAGTTGTGGTGTAAAGTGTTAAATGGCAAATATGGGAGAGAGTCAGGTGGTGATGTTGTATCTGTGGAGCCTACAGACTCTACGCTTTGGAAGCATATAGGTTCAAGTTCAACTTGGCAAAATTAGGATTAAATAGTCATTTCACTGCTAAAAGACAACTAACTATTTTTATAATCAATTCAAACTTTAAAATATAAAATGTAGTAACTACTAAAATTAATTAATTTAACCACTATCAATTGTAAAAAAGTACATACTTCTAACTAAAGTTTCAAATTATTATTTTTTAATAAATTAAATTATTAACTTAATATTATTCTCAATAATTAAATAACCTAAAATTATTTGTTCTCTAAGAGTAGTAAAAATAACATTAACTACTACCTAAAATGACAAAATATCCTTTTTATAATTAAATGAATATGAGTAAATTAATATTAAATCATTTAGAAAAAAAGGAGTAAATACATGGTAACGGAAACGATAACGAGAGACTGGATTGGTATCGACAACAGCAACGGGAGCGGCAATCAGAGTGCCAACGGGAGTGTCAACGATAGCACCAACGGGAGTGCATTTTTTACCTTAAATCTCATTTTCCTTTTTCTTCATTTTTACTCCATCTAAAATTTACTATTCACTATAATCTCTCTAATAAAAGTATTAAAATCAAAATCAATTTAATCACTAAGAATTGCATAAAAAACTTTAACCACTACCAACGGGGTACATATTTTACCTTAAATATGATTTTTTTTCTTCGTTTTTCTTTTATTATATTGCAACTTTCAACGTATTTATAATTTCATAGAAAATATTACAAATACCGTATCATCCGTGCGTATGCACGGGTAAAATACTAGTTATTCATTATATTCTTGGAGAAACTGTGGGACGTATTAAAGCTTTGATCCTTCCAAGTGAAGATAATGGTAATGACAACAAATTATGGCTTGGTAACAGCCATGGTGAATTTTCAGTGGCAAGCTCTTATACTTTGCTTGCAAATCTCAGTGACGATCCAGATTAGGACGTATGGAAGAATATTTAGAGACTCGAAGTACCTGAGCGAGTTCGTGCTTTAATTTGGATGGTGTTTCATGATCGTCTTCTCACTAATAAAAGGATGAACCGGATGGGCTTAGGTAATCCGTATTGTGATCACTATAATGAGGAGATTGAAACAGCGATTCATGTGCTAAGAGATTGTGCACTAGCTACCTCGCTCTGGATGTCCCTTGTTAGACCAGCGTTTCGTAGTGATTTGTTTGTAGGGGATTGCAAAAACTAGTGCTTCAGGTGACCTGAATTAGAGTAGTATTTGGGCAATTTCTTGCCATAGTTTATGGAATTGGAGGAATAAGGAGGCCCATGATCATTCTTTCATCAGGCCATTTAGACCTTGGAGGGTAGTTTTAAATTTAGTGAAAGATTATAAGCTTGCTTTTTCTTCTGGCTATTTGTTACTGCCTCACAGTAAGCAGTGTTGTGATGTTCGTTGGATCCCCCCTCCTCTTGGGTGGTATTGCCTTAACACTGATGGTGCTGTAAAGAATAATGGTTGTATAGCATGTTGTGGTGGTTTGGTTCGTGATCACTTGGGGAATTGGATAGGTGGTTTGGTACTTGCAACGCTTTTAGTTGCTTAGGTTTGGGGTATTTTGGACGGCCTTAAACTTTGTTGGGATAGGAACATAAATTGTTCAAGTAGATGCCAAAGTTGCTTGCCAAGTTATTCAGAACTCAGAAGATAACCATGTTTTTGGTGGAACCATCATTAGGAAGATTTGTAAGTTATTAAAGCTTCCTTGGGAGGTCCAATTTTCTCATGTCTTTAGAGAAGCTAACCGGTGTGCGGATGATCTAGCTGCGATAGCTTGTCGTCAAGTGGAGACGTTGATTATTTATGAGCATTGCCCTCCTAATGTTGGCCCAATTGTACTCTCTGATATCTTTGGTGTTTCTGTTCCCCGTCATGCAAGCTGTTGATTGTTTTTCCCTGGGGCTTTTGCCCCCGTTTAATACCAAAAAAAACGCCAAATGATTGCATTCCTCAATGTGATTAAAGCAAGAAAACACAAGATATTCATGAATCATAATATATAATGATTCACCAAATTAACCCCTAAGATGTCCAAGCTGCAAATTCTTTTCAGCCAATCTTATTATTGTAAATTCCAGCCCTCATCTATTTTCTACAAGTCGCATCAAATCCCACCCTTCCCATCATGTAAATCAAATACATCGAACTATAGAAATGTACGTCATTTCAAAGTCAACCTTAAGCAAGAATCATATCCTTTCTTATTTTCACGAGATCAATTATTTAATTTTTTTTTTGACCAAAGAGATCAATTATTTCATTAATGCCATGGTGAGGTAATATTATTTTCACCAAAACATTCTTAAGCTTCCAACTAATCGAATCAATATTATCATGAAGGAAGCTGTAAAGCCCTTTCTGTTTGTATTTATTTTCAAAAACTCAATGTAATCCAGAACAGGTACGCTGTATTTATTTTCTTTGAAAATTGCATCAAAATAGTTTCTCAGTTTTTATTTTATTTACATCCTCAATCCATTCATCCCTTCCTCAGCCACTACTTGGTTTCTTCTCCTACTATACTTTAAACAATTATGAAAATATCTAAATTTTGAATAACCATGAAGGATCCTTTGGGCTTACAATTAATTCTTACAATGCAAGTCTATGAAACCTCCATATGATAAAGTTTCGTCTAACTTATTAATTTCTTTAGCAATTATTAATATTGATCTAAAATTACAAATTGCATGATCATATCATTCACGACTGCCACTAGTGTCTCGAGAATCGGGCTGAATCAACTGCTTCAACCGATTAAATCAAGAATCAACAAGTTCAACAGTTGGTTCTATCCTTGTTGGACCACAATCTTGTTGAACAATCTAAAAATTTGTTAAACTAGATTGAACCGCGATCAAACCGCTAATTAAAGTGGGATGAACCATTCTAAACGACTTCTATTTTTTTATTCTTGTACTACACCAAAATTTAACACTTATTTATTTATTGAATTATTTCTTAGTCATCTGGTTCAACCATGGTTGACTCATTGAAACAGTTGAATCATGACCCATAGATCTTGCATGCTCAATCTCTGGTTTGGTTTTAAAAACATTGGTTGTTCTTAACTAGTTAACCTAATTACCAATTAACCTAGTTGATATTTAAGGCCATGTATATTTAAAAATCGTGAACTGTATTTGTTGAACTTTTTCTGAAAACATTAGTAGATTATTTCTGGAAAATTACACCATTTAATGCCGAGTCACTGATAGCACTTTCTTGTATAACACAGAAGTTTGTAGTTGCAAGTACACAAGGAGAAAGTAGGAAGGAGATCTTACGAGGTAAAAAAAAAACAGATAAATTCTTCTCACTAACTCAATTATTCAATGGAAAGCGATGCTACTGCAAAACGTAAATCTCCAGAATCATGAACAAACATTGAAGACAAACTACTGAAGAAAATGTAACGGAGGAATTCGATGGAAAACGAGCAATCACAATCATTAAATGAAGATTAAAGAAGAAAGATCATGGATAATGCTCTAGACAATATACTCAAAAATATGCCAACGTTAGTTGTTGTTTGCAATTGTGAGGGTATTGTGTATGGATTTATTCTAAGAAAGGGAAACCAATCAATGCGGTTTAAAAAAATCTTAAGCCATTGGTGGAAGGAAAAAGTCAACTTTTATCGTAGTGCTCGTTTTGCAATAATGAGGTACAAAGAAGGAACGTAACTGCCACAAATAAAGAAGAACTAGACTTAATTAATTGATAATCATTATGCATCTCTTAGAACTTTGCATGAACTTCGAGACACTACCTTGTAGATTCTTTTGACTTGTCTCATTTATCATTGTGACCCTCCTCAAAGTAGATTCCCTATTGAGGGTGGTCTCTCTCCACCATGGTGGCCTAAAGGAGATGAGGAATGGGGGCCTCTATTGGGTCTCAACGAGGATCAAGGTCCCCACGCTATATGAAACATCGGGATCTAAAAAGGTGAGAAGGTTGTTGTTATCGTAGGTATGCTTAATCATTTGTCCCTTGATATACAAAAGTTACGAAACATTCTGTGAAAATATAAGAAGTTGACAAAATGTTAGCTAAGTAGACTACTAACTTAGCGGAAATTTTTAATCACAAAAATTTTGAGGTTATCATGATAGATTATCGATTTCTTGCATGACACCAACAATTATGCGAGGCATTGGAGAAATAATATTGATATCGATATTAATAATATTGTGGAAGGACATTACAACCATTCTCAAAAGGGTAATTTGGTTCAACCTAGAGAAAATGTTCAAGTAAGTAAGAAGGTCCATAGGTTAGTAGCCATGAATGCAATGGTGAATGAAATTTATACATGTGATAGTCTTGAATGCCTTTATAATAATTAGCAAAATGGTTTTCTTGTCAAGGGTATAAGAGACTATCACCATGTGAACTGTCCATACAGAAATAAATTATTCCAAATTGCTCAAGATGAGAAAGTTCTCAAGAAAACTACATTTGATGGTGTAGATATTATTTAAATACAAAAATGTTATTCAGACAAAAATTCCAGCCAAACATAGACAATAACCAACTTACAACACCAATTAACCAAGTTTTTTAGACAATTAGCCAACCTGTTTTTTCACAGTTTTCGAGGCGTATTAAAAACTTGGTTAATTGATCACTTGGCTAAATGGTTTAAAAACTTGGTTAATTGGTGTTGTATGTTGGTGTTTGTCTACTTTTGTCTAAAATCTTTTGTCCATATAACATTGTTGATTTAAATAATATGCAACACTAACATTTTGCAAAACACCAATGTAGCTTCTTCATTCATGATTCCTCTCTTGGATTTGAACCAACAACCAAAAACCCTGGTGAAGATGAACCAAGGAAAACCCTAAATTTCACTTGGAAATAAATTTGTTTCGTAATCCCAACAAAAACTCATCTAGTCAATAAATCGAACATACAACTGTGCAAAATACAAAGCCATTTGTTTCTCAACTTGATGGTGTTGGACCCAATCAAGCAATATTATATGCATCTACCACTGACGAGTGACATCAAATAATCACGGTAAAAATAAGGAAAAACATGTTAGTGAAAAGAAAAGGGAAACATTTTCTTTAAAGTTGACATTGTTCTTTAGAGGTTACCATGATCTATTGATACCTTTCATTCAATATTTATTGTTATTTAATGATGTTGACCATTATTTACTCTATAGTAGACAATGATTTATTGAAATTCTTTCAAACCTTTCATTTAATTATTATTATTTCATTATAATAATAATAATAATAATAATAATAATAATAATAATGGCGGGTTCTTTTTCTTAATATAATGTTTGTTATGCTTACGATGTTATGTTTAAATTAAAACCAAAAGGAGTTTGAATGTTAAATGTTGTTTCTTGTTCTAGCTTAATATTTTCTTTTGAAATCGCAAATACTTTATATATTAGATAATTTGCATGTTAAAGGTAAACAAAATCTCTTTTATAATTATAAATAAAAAAGGGACACAAAACTTCTATACACAAATACACCCACTCAATTATGAATAAGTTCATGCATACAAACACCAAAAGCGCAAAAGCAACATTAAACTACAACTTCAGAAGTCGGGGTATGCCTATATTGGGTCCAACACCATCAAGTTGAGAAACAAATGGCTTTGTATTTTTCACAATTGCATGTTTGACTTATTGACTAGATGGATTTCTACAAAGATTACCAAAGATATTCAGCTCCAAGTCAAGTTGAGGGTTTTCCTGTTGTTGGTTCATGTTCACCAGGGTCTGTGGTGGATGGTTCAAGTCCACACCAGGAAACATGCATGAAGAAGGCATCGTGTTGTTTTCCAGGTTCGGGTTATCGAGAGGAATCATGCTTGTAGAAGCTACATTGGTGTTGCATATTGTAGTTTTCTTGAGAACTTTCTCAACTTGAGCCATTTGGAATGCTTTATTTACGTATGGACAATTCATATGGTGATAGTCTCTTATACCTTTGTCACGAAAGCCATTTTGGTAATTATTATAAGGGCATTGAAGACTATCACATGTATAAATTTCATTTCCCATTGGAATTGTTTTCTTCTTGCTATTGACTATTGACCCTCTTACTTACTTGAACATTTTCTCTAGGTTGAACCAAATTACCATTTTGGGAATGATTGTAATGTCCTTCCACCATATTATTAATACCGGTATCAACATGATTTCCTCTGATGCCAGCATAATCATTGGTATCATGCAAGATATCAGATAACCTATCATGATTAGCTAAGAATTCTTCGTGATTAAGAATTGCCGCTAAGCTAGCAGTCTCCTGAACTGATATTTTGTCATGCAACTTCATATATTCGGAAAGAATCTTTCGTATCTTTTGTATATCAGGGGACAAGTGCTTAATTATACCTACAATAACAACAACCTTCTCAGCCTTCTTTAGATTCTGATGTTTTATATAGGGTGGTGGACCTTGACCCTTGTTGAGACCCAATAGAGGCAACCATTTCTCATCTCCTTTAGGCCACCATGGTGGAGAGAGACCACTCTCAACAGGGAATCTACTTTGAGGTGGGTCACAATGGTGGATGAGGCATGTCAAAAGAATTCGCAAGGTAGTGTCTCGGAATTCATGCAAAGTTCTAAGAGGCGCGTAATGATTCCCATTTAAGTCCAGTTCTTCTTTATTTGCATAAACTACCTTCCCTGCTTTGTACCTCATTAATGCAAGACGAGCATTATGATTAAAATTGACCTTTTCCTTCAAACAATGGCAAAGGTTTTCAGAACATGCATTGATTCCTTTCCCTTTCTTAGGTATAAGGCCATACACAAACCCCTCAAAATCACAAACATCAACTAACGTTAGCATATTTTTTTGTATATTGTCAAGAGCAGTATCCATGATCTTTCTTCTTTCATCTTCTTTTAATGATTGTGATTGCTCGTCTTCCTTTTCGTTGCTCTCTTCCTTACGCCTCTTTGATGAATGCGACACGATTGAAAACATTTTCCTCAAATTTCTCCATTACTTTTTCATCACTAGCTTTGTCTTCAGTATTTGTTCCTAATTCTGGTAATTTATGTTTTGCAGTAGCCTCACTTTCCATTGAATAATCGAGTTTGTGGGGAAGAATTTCTCCTTTGTACTTCCTAAGATCTTTCTCCTTTCTGCTTGTGTGCTTGCAGCTACAAACTTTAGTATTATACAAAAACAATATGTTAACAAGACTTGTTCTTAAATGATGTCCCTTTCCTGAAATAATCGGAACACTTTTTTTGCAAAACTTCAACTAATGCAATTAAGGAGTTTTTTAATATATATTGCCTTAAATATCAACTAGGTTAACTAGTTAACAACCACTAATATTCTTAAAACCGAACCGGCCGGTGATCAAACCTGCAAGATCTCTTGGTCATGGTTCAATTGATTCGTTGAATCAATTATGATTGAAACAAATGATATATAATTGAATAAATAAGTATAATATTTTGGGGGAGAAGTTAATAAAAAAGAGAAATCATTTCGGATGGTTCATCCCACTTTAGTAGCGGTCCTAGCACGAATCTATCTAGTTTAACCAGATGTTGGGTTGTTCAACCAGAATGTGGTTATACTAGGGTGGAATCAACTACCAAACTAAATGGTTCTCAGTTCAATTGGTTGAACTAATCACTTCAATCGGATTCTCATGACACTGGTGGCAATCGTGAATGATACGATCATTCAATTTGTAATATTAGATCAATATTGAACATTGCTAAAGAAATTGATAAGTTAGATGATACTTTGGAAACAATTGAGAATCAAAGAAAGTTTGTTGCACCATAAATCAAGATTGAAATGGATCCTTGATTTTGTTTCAAAATCTATAAATTTTCACAATTGTTTAAAGTATAGCACGAAATTATAGGGGAAGGAATGATTGGATCGAGGATGTGGAAAAAATAAAAACTAATTAACGGGAGACAATTTTGATAAAAGGCGAGCCAAGCGGCTAATAATTGTATGTATCTTATGACATTAGTGTAAATAGTAATCACACACGATACATTTTGAGAGAAAGACGTTAACATGGATGAAGGCGAGTTGGTTGGGACTACTTGGCCAATTTTGTTGTAACCAGTTATGCCCAAACCTTTGGAAAATCTAATAATATTGTTTATTAAAATATGTTTCCCTTCCATAATTAGTGTTTTTTCTTGGAGAATAATTGAAAACCACTTGTGCAATGAAAAATCTAATAATATTGTTTTTTCTTCCATAATTAAATATGTTTCCCTTCCATAATTAGTGTTTTTTCTTTGAAAAATCTAATAATATTGTTAAATTTGATATTTTACACCAATTTTGGTCTTTGTATAAACATGTGGTAATGTTGGCCTTTTTACACTATAGTTTTAAAGCCAATGTATAAAGTTTTATTTTTGAGCGGTTATTAGTGCAAAAAGAACATTTTTTTAAAAAAATATTGACTGTCTTCCTTGTTACGGAAAAATGTCACACGATTTTTCCACCATATATGTGTGCCCAAAATTGCAAATATGTTTACAAATAAAAGGAAAATAATAAACAACAACAACATTTTAACATGAAACATTAAGAAAAGGCATCAAACAGTATCTAAATTTTAAAAAGCTACAAACTACCACGTACCTCAAAAATGGTAAAGAACAATGGACGTACGAAAGTCTGAACAAGTACTGCTGCTACCTATGACATTCAAGGGTTGCAATTGTTCACAACAACAAAAACAAAAAAGAAAGAAAAAAGAGGAGGAAGAAGGGGGTGGAGGAGTGGGAAGAGAGGATACAAACAACATAGAATAGGAAAGAGAAAGTGGCAAAGAAAAAGAAGAAGCAGCTTACCTGACGAAATGACGAACGAGGGCGACAAGTGGAGATAAGCAATGACCAGAAGGAAGCAGTCGGTGATAGTGAGACTGAGATGGATAGGGTTTCTGAAAAGTATAAAAATTTAAAGCAGATTTTTAAAGATGGTTTTCACCCAAAAAAAGGTGAAGAAAGTGAAAATGAATTGCGTTTGGAATTCCTTTTAAAAACGTTAAATAATTTTGACACATGTTTTATAGAAAAAATCGTGTAAAAATTAGGTGCACTAGTTAATCGTAAAATTGTCCCCGCATTAAATAATTTTAACACCGGTTTGGAAAAATTGAGGTACAAATTACTTCACATTGTTTTTACATAAAACCAAATTAGTAAAATGTCGTGCACACAATTGAAAATAAACAGTTTAATTGCAAGATTTTCACCGAATATATATTTTACACCATTTTTCACTAAACCTAGTTTAAAATCTTTAACTTATTTTTAGTTTATGTACTAATGACAAGTTACCAACAAGGGAATTAACCACTATCTTACTGAAGCATTTATTTTTCACTTGTCTATTTCTTAATATCTTTGGTCTTAAATATATGTGTAGCTCGGGTTCAATGTGTTTCTCATAGACATGGTGTGAGGCATTTTTACATCATGGGGAAGTTTTTCATTGGCGGAGAAATAAAAGATATCACTTAGTTTGCGATTACATGGTTGCGGGGATCTCAGCGGGAACTACCCCATTTAAGACTCCCTATTAATATTGTTACATGTTTGCTTAGGGGAGGCAATATCTATCTTTATGCGGGGATCTTAGCTGGGAACTACCCCATTTAGGGCCCCGCAGGCAGAGATTTCCCCCTGTGAAGATGAGGACAAGAGAGAAAGACCTTCTACGGTTAAATAAGGGATGGGGATAGAAACCTTGCCCTCTCGCCAAGTGGACCCTACCACAAATATATCATATAAATACCCTTATTACAAATATATTATAAATAGTTAGTTTTTTAGTCTTTTATATGTGTTTTTAATTAGAAACATTAATAAAATATTAAATAGTACTAATTTTTTGTTTTTTATTCTTTCTTTTATACTTTTTAAGAAATAAAATATAAAAGTAAGATTAACTTTTATGTTTTTTTGATTAAAATGTTAAACTTTGGTTTTTTGCTCTTACTTTTACATTTCCAACAAAAAAGAGTCTTACTTTACATTTTCTTTTTAATTTTTTTAAACTTTTGCTAAATTTTAATAATTTCTTAGGGGTCCCTAGCGACCGCGGGGATCCCTAGGAATAGAAAGGAAAACTCCCAATTTAGGAGATCAGAGATACAAATGGGGACAATTTGGAGGGAGGGTCGATGGGGAGTAGACAGTACTCCCCGCTAGGGGTGTCAAAGAGATGGATTGAATGAATTAGATTATAATTGATGAATAAAAGTAATCAATAATCTATTAATTATCCATTAGAAATGAACGAAAAAAAATCATTCCAGTATCATCCATCCAATAAAATCCAATTCAACTCACAGTTTAGAATTTCTAATGAATGGATATCCAATCCATTCATTAAATTAAATAATATAAATAGATTTAAAAGTAAAATATTTTAAACTTTTATGAAAAAATAATTAATTTTTTTTAAAAAAATAAACTGTTTATTGCAAAAAATTAAACTAATTTTATAGAACAATTTAAAAGAATTTTATAATATTCTTTAATATATATATATATATATATATATATATTTAAACCTCTAGCTTGCTCCTACAAACATAAGGCCACCGCCAGCCGTTGTTCTCCCCCGCTAACGGTCTAAGTGCCACTGTCCACCACCACAGTGGTCCCTGAGTGTCGTCGCACCACCGTGGTGGTCTTTGGAGCTCTGTCGTTCACTGTCGTGGTGGTCGTCAAAGCGCCGCCGCCCGCCGCTGTGGTGATCTTGGAGTTCCACTGTTTGCTGCCGTACATCGTTGACCATCACTTGGTAGCTATACCATTTAATTTATTTTATTTAAAATCATTTATTTAAAAATTAGCTTCAGGTTGAAATTTTTTTTATTTCAGAATTTAAAATTACTTTTTTGTCAAAAAAAAAAGTATATTTGGAAAGGTAGGAGATATCACAGATCATCCATTTAATTAAATGGATGGATTGGATCGAATCTATTGAAGTTTTACTTTGTAATGGATGAATTTATTAGTGGATGGTAATAGTTGATTTTGACACCCCTACTCCCTGCCTCACCCCATTCCCATCTATTCCAGTTGAGTGTATTACATGAAAAGGTGGAGTGGGTTAGGAGAAGCAAGCACCCAACAAATAAAACACGAGATTCTTTTATAATGTAAATTAAATCCTAAAAATTGATACAGTTCTGTTATTGAATTTAACAACATCAAGCAACAAATTCTCAAAGTTAATATATATAAACCTAAAGGAGTCAAGCAAAGAACATACCGAATATTATGTAGCATCAAAGAAGAAAAGGGTAAAGGAGCTTGGATTCAAAGAGATGGCAGTACAACCGAAGTAAAGTAAAAGGCTCTCAAAATAGTCTTGTTATACAATGTGGTGAAAGAATTGAAGAAAGTGAGAGATTATATAAAAGTCAATACTCTCAAAAAAGAATAAAGGAAAGTCAATGAAATTAATACAAATATGATAATTAATTTTGTCAAAAAAAGTAAATATGATAATAAATAAAAGAAAAAGTGAGCAATTAATTAATGATACAATTTGACTATGATACTTTTTTTACCAAGACTATCATATATACTTATAACTGCAAAGTACTCCATTTACTCCTTATTATAAGAAAAAACTACAGTTTTAGGTTTCTTAAAACTGATGTATCTAGTCTATATTATATGCCGGATAAACTAGTTATTCAATGAACCTAAAATTGTAAATTTTTTTTTTTTATAATAAGGACTAGAGTAGTGTGCTTTTAAATCAAAATAATTTTTTGACTGAATATTAAATAAAAGTTACAAATTACAATTAAATATATATTAAAACATTTAAAATTATGAGAGATATATATTAGCAAATAGAACATGGATACTTACAAATACAAGTAAAATATCTATATCAATGTAATGAAGTTTTTTTCCTATAGACAGAGTGGTAAGTACCACGAGTAAACTCTCACATGTATAGTGGAGAATCTCTTGGTTTGAATTTGAGTAATCACGGAAAATATTTAGCTTAACAATGAGTTGTGTTAGGCCTTACAGATCCAGTAAGGAAGCTTGTTTTTTTTTTGTTAGTATAAGTTGGGTATCCTTTGCACGCACATGTAGAGACAAATCCCTCGAACCGGGTAAGGAAGCTTGGGTTTTAGTTGTATATAGAATTGTCTTGTGTAAGGTAGAATTTAATATTCTAGATTCTGTATTAAATACACTTTTAATTCAATTTATGAGTTACACCTTTTCAATTAATCTTTTTTTATAAGCAAAAAATAATATTAAAGAGGAGTGCAAACTAGCACCCCAACCGGTACAAATACAATGGGTCTCATTAAAACCTCTCCCTGGGCCAAAATGGGAAAAAGACCCAAGGAGGAAAGAGTACCCGAGGAAGAATGAGACTACAAGTCAATTACACCAAGTACATACAATTGAAAGGATTACCCCACCAATTAATCTCATTAATCTCATTATGATATTTTTAAGATTTAGGGCCCATTTGTTACGGATAAAAAGAATAAGTTTTTATAGATTTTTAAGAAGTGAGAAGTTGTTTTGTGTTTGTCTAACATACTGAAAATCAATTGTTTTAAATAAAAAAACATTATTACAAAATGATTTTTATGAGAAGCTACTCAAAACAGATTCTCATTTGAAATAGTTTTTAGATTATTTTTAGATTCTCATTTTTTAATTGAGAAGATGTAACAAACAGATGGTAAATTTCTAAAATTTAATATATTTTTTAAAATGTGATTATTCTTCAAAATAAGTTGTAACGAACGAGCTCTTATAATTATATTACTAATTAATTTAATATACTATTTTTATTATTGACTGATGTGTAATATTATAAATTATTTTGGCTCAAAAATCAAGAGCGAGGTGGATTGCGGAGGGCGATTCAAACAAACCAAAGAGCATTGGGGATTTTCCTCCGTAGGTCCCAGAAGTACATAGACTACGAGGAAGACGACTTGGCCTACTGAGCAACAGCTAAGAATGGACTGGGAAGAGAAAAGAATCCAGGGAGTCTCGTCCCTAAAGGGACGCTGGGAGATCACAACGGGAACCCCAAATTCGTCGTTTCGATGAGCTCACCCCCTGAATGTCTCCCGGGCAAAGATCACAACATAATGTGCAAACACAAAATTAAAGAACATCAAAAGGCCAGAACCACTAGTGCTAAGGGAAGGCCAGAGACCTACTGGGCATTACTGCCGCTACCACCGGAGCCATGGTAATGACACGCACGACTGTCGTGCTTTGAAAAATGACATCGAAGAACTGATTCGAAAAGGAAAAGTCTCACGATATGTCAAGAAAGACGGAGACGAGCCACGAGGCTCTCGCAAAAGACCTTGGTCT
Source organism: Oxytropis ochrocephala (assembly GCA_020916435.1). Classification (NCBI taxonomy): domain Eukaryota; kingdom Viridiplantae; phylum Streptophyta; class Magnoliopsida; order Fabales; family Fabaceae; genus Oxytropis; species Oxytropis ochrocephala. The sequence continues at coordinate 98,426,671 of CM037088.1, read as the reverse complement.
CCACGAGGCAGACCCGGGTCGCCCCGTAGAGGTAAAGCGGTGGTGCACGACATTGATAACACCTCCAAAGGAGACGATAGAAGTAAGAAGGATCCTCGTGGATCAAGGACTTGCTGAAGGTTCACATGGTGAATTGGTGATAGTCTCTTATACCTTTGACAAGAAAGCAATTTTTGTAATTATTATAAAGGTATTGAAGACTATCACATTTATAAATTTCATTCCCCATTTGCATGGTTTGGTTCATGGTTACTGACCTATTGGCCCTCTTACTTACTTGAAAATTTTCTCTAGGTTGAACCAAACTACCTATTCGGTACTGGATTTCGGAATATACTTGATTTGGGGTACTTGTTGCTTCGCTTTGGCTTGCTTGAAGATGAACTTCGGATTCTTGAAGATGGAGCTCGTTTAGTCTGAGGTAGCTTGAGTTTCCACGTCGGGTGGGGTGTACCTACAGACACTCTGATGCTTAAGTCAGTATGTGAGTGTTGATAGGTGAGTATGGAATGAGGACATACATAGAACCGAATGGCGACACCTGTATTTATAGACAAAGGCGTCGTTCCTGGGGTGTTAGATCTGGGTGTTAGATCTTGGCCATTGAGTACAGGGGACTATGGTACTGGCACGTCATAGACTGTCGCTTAGAGTTGTTTTGGGCCTGGCCCAATTCTTGTTGGTTCTTGGCCCAGTCTGGAACAGTGGCCCCCCAAGTCGGGGTCAGACCGTAGTGGATGAGGTCGGCTTGAGTAGCCTCAGTCTCGTACCTTTAGACTTGGAAGTGATAGCCTTTAGGCTTTGGGGTTGCTGTAGATCTTGGATCTTGGTCGAGCCTTGGTGGGCAGATTTAGAGAGTGCTTCGCGCCATTGTTCCTAAAAAAAGCTTGACAGAGAATTTAAGCTGGGAATCAAGTAAATCTTCACTGAGCATTTAAGCTCGGAGTCAATTGAGTCTTGACAGAGCATTTAAGCTCAGAATTGTTGCGCCCGAAAAAGTCCCTGAGGGGTTTTTCTTCGTTTACAACCTTTTAAAACAATGAAGTCGCCACCAATATTTTTTTATAAGGAAAATATTGAAGAAAAACCTTTTTGGAAGGCGGATGACCTTTTGGAAAACCGGAAGATTTGGGTTCGGGGCCGGTTAGGCATGGGAAGGTATTAGCACCCACACACCTCCTTTCTACCGAAAGGGAACCTTTAATTAAACGTGTGGTTTTAAGTGTTGATTTGGAAAATACTTAAATTTGCTTCTTGATTGAAAAGACTTAATGAAAATTTTTATTTTGGCGCTTGACGAGAGTTAGCCGCTCGCTCCTACGTATCTCCCGATGCGGTGGAGAATTCAAAGCTACGTAGTTATTGGTTCTTGGTTTTGATAATGTTTTATTTTGGAAAAAGTGTTTGGTTTTTGAAAGGAAAAATGTTTTTGGTTTGTTGTGCTTGACGGAGGGGATCCGCTCCTACGTATCTCCCGGTGCGACGGAGAATTCAAAGATACGTAGTTCTGGGTTCTAGAAAGGTTTGTGTCTTTTTATCTTGTTTAATTGTGAAAACTGAGCTTTCATGATGGTCAATTGAGCAAAGGCTCCAAGTGGCCACCATTAGCACTCCATTGTTAATAATCATGCAAGCAAAGGCTTCGCAGGACCACTAACAAAGTTTTTTGATTTATTGAAAGTCTTTAGAAAAATTAGGCATTCATGATGATCAATTGAGCAAAGGCTCCAAGTGATCACCACTAGTTCCTCATTGTTAATAATCATGCAAGCAACGGCTTCGCAAGACCACTAACAGAGTTTTTGATTTATTGAAAGTCCTTAGGAAAATTAGGCATTCGTGATGATCAATTGAGCAAAGGCTCCAAGTGATCACCACTAGTTCCTCATTGTTAATAATCATGCAAGCAAAGGCTTCGCAAGACCACTAACAAAGTTTTTGATCTAATGAAAAGTATTTGAGTTAGAAAGAATAAAAAAATGAGAAAGTGGTGAAAATTGCAAAAAAAGGGGGTGTTATTAGTTGCTGGAGGTTGTATAACTAAGTAGGGGGTGTAAGAAGAAAACCCAGTTTGCATTGGAGGGCCCAGTATGCGAAATTGGGCTTAAGTGAGGGAGGGTGCGCGCATCAAACTGTGGGGTGCAGGTAGTATTCTGAACATTAAAAAAAATAATAAATAAATAAAGAGACCCTATATAAACCCAAACCTAAAACAGAAACCCTAAAAATCATTGCAACCCCTTCCCCTTTCTGTGCGGCGCCACGGCTAGAGAGAGAGAGATCTCCAGCGAAGATTCCACCGGTTTCCACGGCGAGATGGAGCTGGGAGGCGAAAATTTCGCCGGTTTCTGGGGAAGGAGAGAGAGAACGAAAATTCAGGCTGAAATTGTGGGAGAGAGAGAACGGTTGCGATGGAGAGAGGGTGTTTTGCGACCATGAAGGGTGTCTTGTGGTGAGTTTCGTGACAGTGGTCGGAATTCATGGTGGCTGGAATTCTCGCCGGTGAAGTGCACTCGGGTATACGTTTCAGTTTCCTCTCCTTTTCTGATTTTCTTTCAACTTCTATTCCTCTTCTTATCTTTTGAATTCTCTGGAGTACATCCATATTCTCTGGTTTACTGGTATTTATTACTAGTGTTTATTTTTCTGGTTTATTTTTGAATGCTATTGTTGATTTATGATTTCTTCTTCCACTCTAACTCTCTCCATGTAATTTTCTGATCTGTTTGTTCTATCATGTTTTCACCTCATATGAACCTGAGTCTTTCTCTAAAAACAAAAACTGATCTTAAGTTATTTTAAACATAATCTCTAATTCACCCTATTTCTATTAAGATAAATAGAAGCTTGTTCTGATTACTGAAAGGAATCTAATCTATATTAATTTTTGGATTTTTGATTATGTGCTCGGTTAGGATTTTTACGGACTCTGCTTGTGTTTATTGATATATTGAAAAAAAAAGGAACCTTAAATCTGTTATGGTGGAGATTCTAATCCAGTTGCAAATGAGCCACGTTTATGAACAGATACATGTTTACAAGTTCTAAGTGTAAGAACTTAATCATATTTGTAACTAAATCATGTTTGTGAACAGAATCATATTTACAAATCCTAAATCCTAATTTACCGACAACGTTGTTTACGGTAACAAATCAAAAAAATTAAACAACAAATTATGCTCATATATTCTACGTATATAGATTTGATAATACAAGACCAACCTAATTCCAATCTCTGTTATGTCTCCTTTTGATTGCTCTATGACTGCTACGGTTGCTGTGTGTACTGGTTGCTTCCCTTTCTTGACTGATTCGACTCTTTGGTTACGAAGTTTTGAATCAAATGCTTTTTGGATTAGGGTTCTGATTTTGAACCCTAATCCTTGTCTAGGTGATTTTTCTGCAGTCAAATGTCTCTGCCTTTTTCTTTTCTTTGACTCTGGGTGGACTGCTTATTTATATTAAAAAACTAGGGTTAGCATTTAATTGGTTTTGACTGGTTTGAATGGGCTTTTGCAGGTCTGATAATGTGGGCTTGCTGAGCAGTCTTGGAGAGCAAGAACAGGACCCAGAGATTGTTGATGCTGCTCCCCTTATTTAGTTTTCGTTTTTTATATTTTTGTATTTTTTTTATTATTATTTTTTTTTGTATTTTAGAGATTGGGACATTTTTCAAACATGTTAAAATTATTATTAATTAAATTCTGATTTTTTGTGATTATATCTTGTTTTACTGAATTAAGTAAACGAAGCAGAAACAGAAGTTCGGCTAAAACCAAAAGCAAAATCCGGCCCGATTAAACAACACACTAGGATAAGGCCCGGTTAAAAAGACAAATCCAATAAGCAACAAATGCCGAAATTAGGCCCAATCCACGCTCATAGGCCCAAATTGTTAGAATAAGCCCAATAGTGAGAGAAGCGACTTAAATAAGCCCACTTAGGTTCGATTAGGCCCAAATATCGAGATTAAACTGAAGAATGCGCGAAAAGATCGATCATTCACGCGCATGCCTAGCTCAAGTAACGATATTTCGGTTTAATTGAACGGATAATTGAAATTGGCTTAAATTGAAAGAGGACACTATTCTAACAACTTGTAATCACGCGATCTCGAAAAACAAGTTGAATAAAGCAAGTGACAAAAAGAAGACGGACAAAATTGGGGTATTACAAGAATCAAGAAGGGGCGAAGCCGCTAAGGACTTCTTCCTCGGTCCCGAATTTGAACATTGAAGGTCGCAGTACGGGAGAAGGCAGGTGCTCGAAGGAGTGGGGGTTGAAGTCGCTGTGGACTTCTCCCTCCGGTCTTTGTCTTGACATTTAAGGCAAGCCAAAGAAGAGGCTGGTTCGTGCCCTCCGTCATCTATCTCGACATTTAAGGCGAGCCAAAGGGGAGGCTGAGTTACGCGAAGCGATGATTTTGGGAGTCGCTGTGGACCCAGTGCGCACCCTGCGACTGAGAATTTAAGCTCGGTGTCGGATTCGGGTGAGAGGGGCGTTGTTCGTGGATTGGGATCCGACGTCGCCGTGTATCCTGAATGTCAAGAAATAAGATCGTTTTGAAAAAGAATTTTCATTTAACAATAATAAGAGGGAACGATCAAGGATGATATTGAAGACTTAATTCAAAGGGGCAAGCTGAGACAGAATTTGAAGACCGAAGAGAAAAAGAGGGAACGATCACCCCAAAAGTCCAAACCGGCGGTAAATGAAGTCACGAAACCTTCTTCCAACGACAGTGATTCCGAAGAAGATTCCCCGAAGGCACAGCGCCAGAGGCTTGTTGCCATGGTGGTCATGGGTGGCTATTCCCTGAAGGTTGGAGAAACACGCAACTCTATGAAAATGAGATGGAGTGACATCTTGGACATTGGAAATAATCCAAACCCGATAATAGTCAAGTCAAGCCGACCACCACTGACCTTTGATGACACCGAGTTGCTGGGCGGGAAAGCAAACAAATGGCTTCCATTAATTGTCTCGGCTGTAATTTCAGGAACCGACGTCAAGAGAATCTTGATTGACCAAGGAAGTTCTTCGGATCTGATGTTCAGGGAGTTATTACCTCCATATCTCCGAGTCCGACCTCCAAGCCTATGACGGAGGGGGCCTGATAGGTTTCAACGGATCGAGAACGATCCCACTCGGATACATCGAGCTGCAGGTCACATATGGCGAAGGCAAGCTCTCACGAACGGTCAAAACTCGCTTCTTGGTACTCCCCTGAACGTCTCCTTATAACTGTATTGTCGGGCGACCGACCTTGGGGAGACTCGGAGTCGTGACCTCGACGGTCCATCTGAAGATGAAATTCTTTTCCGAGGAAGGCGAGGTTGTTACCGTCTCGGCTGATGGGGACGCCATCAAACGCTGCCACTACCTCTGTATGAAGGAGGAGAGAAGAGCTGAAAAGGAAGAAGCCTGGTGCGTTGAGATAGAGGCCGGAAAGAAAGCAATATGAAAATAAAAAATAAGCGAGTGAAGAGGATGTAATAATTTTTCCAATTTCTTTAATGGAAAGAAAAGATTGCCGAATGCTCCTGTCATGCATATATTTTGCATATATTATTTCTTGTTTTGCTCGTATGCACGACTAACACGCAGGCCACGTCGGCGAACCTGACTCAACGCCCCTCTCCCCTGATTCCGACTCCGGGCTGGCCACCCGGCGGATTATAGGAATAGGTGAGGCCGTCAAAAGAAAGTCCTCCACGATCCCGAGCTCCTACGCTCCGTCGTGGGGCGCTGGCAAGGCCCACTGCGCTCAGTCATTGTGACCCTATCTTTCGCCTCGAGCGATTGTGCCTTCCACTCTGGTGTCCGAGATACTCATTTCCACCAGACGGTGAAGGAAGAAGTCCTTGTGGCTTCGCCCCCTCTTTCGCCCCGTGCGATTGTGCCTTCTCTTCCTGGTGTCTGAGGTACACATCTCCACGAAGGAGGGGAGAACCTTCCCCTAAGGTCCGAGGGTTCGTCCCACACCAAAGGGTGAAGGAAAGAAGTCCTTGCGGCTTCCGTCAAAGTGAAGGCCTAGATTCACAGCGATCCCGGTAAGAAGGCTCGGATCCACAGCGATCCCGGTAAGAAGGCCCGAATCCACAGCGATCCCGGTAAGAAGACCTCTCTAATGTCGAATCGTGTTCCACAAACGATCGGCGCAATGCAACCTCACACTCAAGGTACACAACTACTCGCACATTTTGATTGCACTTCACGATGGCTAACTTCCTAACTCTCTCGACAAGTCTCACCGCGATGTCAGTCCTCTGACCCGGCTTACTACGACTATCAGAGACTCGGCGGAAAAGTCATAAGTAATCAAAAAAGAAAAGCATTTCATATATACTAAAGTAATATTACAAACCAGTATATATACCGGCAAAAGAAAATAAAAAAAAAATTACAGACTACTCGGTACCATCCGACGAGCATTCGTCCGACGAATCCTCCTCGGCTTGGGAGCCTACACTTTCATTTTCATCTGACCCATGCAGGGGAGAGAAAATCACCTCGGCCTCGTCCAGAGAAGCATCGCCGGAAGGCTTCACGACCTTGCCGTTAAAAACCACGTGACCCAAGTCCAACTTATCCATCGGCAACTCGGGGTGAAGGACGGTTTTATATTGTGTGCGGAGGGACTCACTACATTACTCAAGAGAGCTGAGAGTAGAGGAGATATCCATGGTGTGAAGGTGTGTAGAGGAGCACCCTCCCTCTCACATCTCCTTTTTGCTGACGATAGTTTCTTGTTTTGCAGGGCCGATGCTAGAGAGAGCAGACATCTTAAGGTTATTCTTAACACTTATGAGAAAGCTTCTGGTCAAGCTATCAATTTACAAAAATCTGAGATCTTTTATAGCAGGAATACTTCTCAGGAGGACCGGTTAGCAGTTACAGGTACTTTAGGTGTCACTGAATGTCTTGGTACGGGCAAATACTTGGGACTCCCGTCTATGATTGGAAGAAACAAGAAGTAAATTTTTGGCTACCTAAGGGATCACATGTGGAGCAAGCTACACCATTGGTCGGGGAAGCACTTATCTAAGGCAGGAAGGGAAGTTTTAATCAAGTCGGTTGCTCAATCAATTCCAACTTACTATATGAGCACTTTCATGATTCCAACTACCCTAGTGATGAGCTAGAAAAAATGATGAATTCTTTTTGGTGGGGTACGAATCATGGTACATGGAGGGGCATTCATTGGTTGAGTTAGGAGAAGCTGGCGGTTAGAAAAAGGTGTTTGGGGGTATGGGTTTCTGACATCTTCATGGCTTCAATTTGGCAATGCTAGGGAAGCAGGCGTGGCATCTTGCTACTCGTCCAGATACTATTGTGAGTAGAATTTTTAAAGCTAAATATTATCCTAATGTTGAATTTATGGGGGCTCGCTTTGGCCACAATCTCAGCTTTGTTTGGCGTAGTATCTTCTCTTCACGGGTAGTTGTTAATTTGGGGGCCGAAGTGATAGCTTTGTTAGATCACCTATAGTCCAAGGTATGGAAGATTTGCGAGTTGTGGATTTGATGCATGCTAATAATAGTGGTTGGAATTATGGCTTAATTGATCAAATCTTTTGTCAAGAAGAGGCTATGCTCATCAAAAGCATGCCTCGGTTTGGTGACTCGGACGAGGATCAATTTTCTTGGTGGCGTAGTCGGAACGGTCATTACTCAGTTAGATCGGCCTATTATGCTCTCATGGACACCACATGTATTATCAAAAACTCTCATGTCTGTCTTGATGGTGATTGGATGTCAATTTGGAAGGCGGGTGTATCCTCGAAAGTTAAATTGTTAATATGGCGACTTGCTAGGGGATGTCTACGTACCCGTAGTAACTTGATCAAGAGGCATGTTGATTGTCCTGTGTTGTGTCCCTTTTGCGAAACGGAGGAAGAAACTGACAGCCACATTTTCGTGGACTATAAGCGCCGCTTCGGTAGTATGGCGGCGAGTGTAATTTGCTCTGACAAGTTCGGACGACCAGATGAAGCGTTGCTCCCCTATTACGAGATGTTATTTTTTCATTGCTGAATTCACTGTCTATGAGTAATAAAAGCAGGTTTCTGATGTGTATTTGGGCTCTTTGGCGTCGCTGCACGAGAAGGTTTGGGTTGGGGTCTTTGCAGACGGTTGAGCAAGTCATTCACGATGCTCAAAACTTGCCGAAAGATGGATCAGCGCGGCGCTGCACCAGTAGCGATCAACTCATCAAGACCTCGAACAATGAGGCACTTTGTTGGCGTGTGTGTGGACTAAGCCCGTCGACGAAAAAGCATATATACTACTCTAGTCCTTATTATGAAAAAAAACTTTCCAGTTTTAGGTTCGTTGAATAACTGGTTTATCTGGCATATAATATCTATATCTATATTATATATAACCATGAATTTAACACCTAGGCATCCACCTAATCAGCCACGTCAATAAATATGTCAGCACCAATTAAATCCACCTCAGCATGTTATTTCGAAATATATCAAAAAAGCGTGTCGTGATCGAACCCATTCCCCACACTATCACCTCCTAATGCTGACCATTTGAGCTACCACAATTTCATGTTACTAAAACATATTACATAATGTTTATCCTATTATTTCTTTTATTGCAAAACTTTTTACCTACGTTTTATATCTATTTATTATTTATTTTGATACATGTATATTTATTATTATATATTACATTTATATATTATATTTATTTACCATCTAATATTTTGTATCACATTCCATAGATTTTATTCTATATATTTACTAACTAGAATATTATTAAATATGAGTTTTTTTTAACAAACGGACAGATTGCCCGAATTTATTAATAAAAAAAGGAAAAAAAACAGAGAAAAGCGAAGGGGGGACTAGACCAATATCCTTGCCAACAGAAAAGATCAATATTAAATATGAGTAATTTTATCCATTTCAACTTTTTTTAATTCTCATCTTATAAATAATGTTATATATTAAAAATGTTTGTCACATATTTTTGTATTCAGCTTGATGCACATACAATTAGAATCAATATACAACTTTGATCGATCAGTATATTTGTAGTTTATAATGTTTGTGCTTAATATTCTTCTATTCACTACGCTGCACTTAGAAAACAAATAGAGAGAATAAACAAGATGACAGAGAACATTGATCCTACGGTTGTCAACGTCAATCAGCTTAGTCAAAAGCAAGCTACATGTCCTTATGCAAAGGTATATTTGCTATATATTTGTAAGTTACTATTTACTAATACTATTTTAGACCGTATAATATTTATAAGTAATTCTCATTTGTAATAACATCTCAATATGAAAATACCCTCAAATTATATACACATGCGGTTGTCACTACTAAAGTATTATTTGATTTCACGAGATCTCAAAATTATAATATATATATATATATATATATATATATATATATATATATATATATATATATATATATAAATCTAAATTTAATTTCCTACTATTATACAAATATTTAAAATAGTTGAAGTAATTATCTTATCTGTGTCTTTTTTTGGTATAAACCGGTATCCTCTGCGCAATGAATGTAGAGACTAATCCCTCGAGCAGGGTAGGACCACAATTGGCGGCAAAACTCTCCTCAAGAGATTTAACACCGCCGCATGCCCAAGGTGGATTCGATCCTGGACCTTGGTTGTTTTGGAAGAGACCCTTACCATCTCATCCAAGTGCTCTTGGGTATTATCTTACTGATGTCTAAACAAATGAATTTACTCCGTCTTTGTACGAGTTAATTATACTAGTAGACTAGATACATCAGTTTCAATATACCTAAAACTGTAAATTTTTCTTATAATAAGGAGCAAATGGAGTACTTTGCAGTTATAAGTATCATAGTCTTGGCAAAAAAAATATCATAGTCAAAATGTATCATTAATTAATTGCTCACTTTTTCTTTTATTTATTATCATATTTACTTTTTTTGAAAAAATTAATTATCATATTTGTATTAATTTCATTGACTTTCCTTTATTCTTTCTTGAGAGTATTGACTTTTATATAATCTCTCACTTTCTTCTTTCACCACATTGTATAACAAGCCTATTTAGAGAGCCTTTTACTTTACATCGGTTGTACTGCCATCTCTTTGAATCGAAGCTCCTTTACCCTTTTCTTCTTTGATGCTACATAATATTCGATATACTCTTTGCTTGACTCCTTTTGGTTTATATATATATACTTTGAAAATTTGTTGCTTGATGTTGTTAAATTCAATAACAGAACTGTATCAATTTTTAGGACTTAATTTACATTATATTAAAGAATCTCGTGTTTTATTTGTTGGGTGCTTGTTTCTCCTTACCCACTACTCCACCTTTTCATGGAATACACTCAATTGGAATAGATGGAAATGAGGTGAGGCAGGGAGTAGGGGTGTCAAAATCAACTATTACCATCCACTAATAAATTCATCCATTACAAAGTAAAACTTCAATAGATTTAATATATGCTAAATGGCATGAGAAAAGCATCCCGACTTCCTCCCGAATAATTTAATATTGTATATTTCTTAATCCCATCAACATATCACGTGACATTCGATTTGGGAATTCTGGACAAAAATTTCTAGGTCATTTTAGCGACTGGTGTTATATTAATATTGTTCTAAACTGATCAAGCAATTTTTTTTGCGTAAATATATATCATTATATTAATTGAGATGAAACCCTACAATAATCAGGATGATCAATCAGTATTGGGACATATCCCAAACACGTTTTCGAGTTGTTCGTACAAGTTAAAACATACAGAACGTTTGCATCAATCACTAGTGCAAAAATGACTTTAGATAAAGACCATTTAAGATCGATTGTTTAAACAAATTTATACTAAATGTAGACACGATAAATTTTGAAATTAAAGGAAAGTTTTCAATTTTCACGCTTACATTTAGTATCGGTTGTTTAAACAACCGATACTAAAAAAATCTGTTCATGGGGCGCTTAGCAATTGGAAACGCGTTACTAAAGGCGTCAAGCACATTTAGTATCGGTTTTATGAACAACCGATACTAAAGACCCTTTTATTTTGCTAAACGCCGCGCGTTCTTCTCTCCTTCTCTCCTTCAAACACATTTCATCACTTCTCACCATACTCACTCACCGACGAACGACGCACTCTCTCACCCTTCCTCACGCCGTCTCGCACCACACCCTCCATCGCCTCTCTCTCAACGAGCACCACCCTCGATCGCCTCTCTCAACGAGCACCACCCTCGATCACCTCGGTTCTTCTTCTTCTTAAGAGGTTCTCCTTTCTCGATCACCTCGGTTCTTCTTCTTCTTAAAAGGTTTGGGTTTTTTTCTTCTTCTCTAATTCAAGTTAACAGAAATGCCTCCATTGTTGCTTAAATGGAAACCCTAACCCCCAATTTTGCAGCATTCAACCATAACCCCCTCCATTTTTGAATCAAAACCCTAACTTCAATTTTTGCTTTTCTTATGATTTATATAAGGTTAGGGTTTAGATTTAGATTTAGATTTTGATATTGATATTGATTCTGATTTTGTTTTGGTCTTCTGATTTTGGAGCTGTAATTAGCAAACATATAGTAATAATAGCAATATATACTATAATATAATCTTTTAAGCTGAGTTTGGGTTCCAACTACTACTTAATTAGAGCATGTTTCTATTAGGTTTTGGGGTTGAGAATCAATTCTAATAAAAGCAATGAATGATGAGCTTTTGAAAATATTGCATTGTAATGTGTAATGTTTTCAAAAGACCAGGTTCATCTTCTAGACCAAAATATTCAACCTTTATGCTTGGACAAATAATCTCATTTGATTTGACATAATTTGAATTTGTTATTTTGTGATTCTCCAGGTTCTCCAAGGCCTCCTTTTGATGATCTGATCCAAAGACTGTTTCTTTAAGTAATTATAATCAAATTGGCCAAAAAAGACCAGCTATAGTCTCCATAGATATTCCCTCTGGGTGGCACGTTGAAGAGGGAGACATTGATGGTACAGGAATTAAACCTGATATGTTGGTATGTTTTTATAGATGCATCCATACAATGTTTCTTTATTTAAACGTTGGAAGTTATATATAATATCCTAAGGTATTTCTTCCAAATATAAATTGTGTTTCTATTGAGAAATCCATCCCAATGATATACCATATTTCCTGCAGGTCTCTTTGACAGCCCCAAAACTATGTGCGAAGAAGTTTGGCGGTCATCACCACTTTCTGGGGGGTAGATTTGTCCCACCTGCTATTGCTGAAAAATATAAGCTTATACTTCCACCATATTCTGGAACATCCATATGTGTCCGAATTGGAAAGCCTCCTCAAATTGATATTGCAGCTCTACGAGAGAACTATATCTCCCTAGAATTTCTTGAAGACCAGGTGGAAGCAGACCCCATTAATCAGGTAAAGTTAATGTAAGATATTGTCAGAGTTGTTGCTGTCCGTTTTTCCTCTGCTGGTAGTTAACGACTTAACCATTATCTAGTTCACTTTCCTGTTCTGAATATTTTGAGTAGTCGGATCTTAATGGCTATGACTAGCCAAACTACATCTGTTGTGTTTGTTACCTGCAGTTTCGTAAATGGTTTGATGATGCATTGGCTGCTGGTGTGAAGGAACCGAATGCTATGGCCTTGTCAACTGTAGGGAAGGATGGAAAAGTGTAAGATCAGTTTCTCTATTCTTTTTATGTCAAAATACTGTTTGTCTTAAGATCAGTAGGCTCTTGTAGAGTGATAAATTACCAAAGGTGTGTTTTGGGACAAATAAGAGGCAGACCCAGTCTAGCAGGTTTAACAGTTATTATTATTTGTTGTAGATAGTTGTGTATTTGGTGTGGCAAATTATGAGTGGTGTGGCACTTGCACTTTTCTGCGTACCTAGTCTAGCAAGGCCTAACTAATAACTTTGATTTGTTGTAGGATAGTTATCTATTTGGTGTGGCAGTTATCTGATTGGTTATGATCGTTGTTTGGGTAACTATAGATACAGGCATGCAAGAGGTGTAGTGTTTGAAGGAGGAAATTCTTTGTTAGGGAGAAACCCTGTCACAACTTCACATTTTCTCACTTGTACTTCACAACTGCTATCTATGAATACATGAAGAGGTTAGAGTTGACTATAATCTCTGATTTGCACATTACAAGATATTAGAAAACAAGAGTGCTTTAACAAAGTAGGTCTATTCAATATGGTTGAAGTCTTTGATGCATCTGACATTTTATGGAGTCATGGTTTAAAAATTATTCTGGTTTTATAGTTATTTTGGGATGCAGCATGTTTAGTTTGTACAAAATTCATACTCCACAGTAAGCTGCTTATTAATGGTTTTGTTTCATTTTGTATACTTTAACTCTGCTTGTCGTGGTGTTTTGATTTATTTCAAACTTATTAATTAGAAGAAAGTAACTTTTGGATCAGGCAATCAATGAAACAATTGTTTCCCTCAGTTATGAAGATTACACAGCAGAAATAAAAACTGCAGATGCTCAAGAGTCACATGAGAAAGGTGTGACAGTTCTAGTAACTGGATGCTTAACTGGGAAGGATAAATTGAGAAGGAATTTCTCACAGACATTCTTTCTGGCTCCACAAGATAAAGGATATTATGTCTTAAACGACGTCTTTAGGTACACTGACCATGATGCCCCACAGTTAAATTCTGCCTTAGTAAATGTCGTCGATGAAAATGCCAAGGCAGTGCACATACCAGAATCAGGTTAGCATGACTTTTCTCCATATGCATGTACTCAACAATTATTTGTTTTGCTTAAATCTCAATTTATAATGATTTCCTACATGTTTCTAGAAAATATACATGCTTATGAGATTCTTGTAGAAGATCCAGCAACTTCAGCAGAGGTTGAAAACCTTAATAACGGTGCTGAAGTTTATCATCCTGAGGACAATGAGGAAGAAGGATCAGTTATTGATGAAGAGGTTGTTGAACCCTCTACTGATTTAAGTCAGAATGACATCGTTACGATTCATGATTCAGCTTCTGCCGTCCAGGATAATGCACCAAAGACATATGCATCAATTAAAGATGGGATGAGTGCACTTTCGCGCTATTACTTAAATAACTTCCATGATGGGATTCGACAGGCGAGTTCACTCATGTTCTTTTTTTCTTTCCACTCATTTAAATAACGTGCACTCGATCCTAAAATGTTTATTAAGTTTTATGTCTTTTACAGGATGCCCTGGATCTAATAAGCGGTCACTATACTGTCAGAAGAAACGCTTCTTCTCCCTTCCAGCCCATTAGCTTCGAACCTTTAACTGTAAGTAGCTTCGAACCTAAGGAGCTAGTTCTAATTTGAGTGCATAACAAAGTTTATTAATTACATTATATTTAGGCACACATAAATTTAAATTCTGTTTGTGGACATAGATGACTGCATTACATTAAATCTTTCAAAATAGCTTAAGAAACAATTTATATGTGGAATTGACAAGTTTTATAGAAAATCAGAAACATGCAAAGATATCTCCTGTGGCATCGGCATTGATAATTTGTGGTTTGACAAAGAACAACCTTCACTCTTCAAAGAAGGTATTTTTATTTATCTGCTTTCTTCCATATGAATAAAGGGTTCTTATCCTTGATGCTTTCTTTTCTTATATTTTCATTTTTTTAAAATTTTTCTTGTTTATGTTATAGCGGGCATAATGCACAAAGATATATGGCATCCGTACTCTGTCTTTGGAATAATCTCTTTGGGGTTATGGCCATTGTTAAAGCTAATTGGAGGCAATTCTGCTTCAAGGCCTCGTTTGTGTGGTCTCTTGTGATATAAGTAACAATGTATTTTCACTATCCTTTTGAACAAAACTTAAAAGAAAATTGTTGTCTCATTCAAAAGATTGTAAATATGATCAAGTGTGATGCTTCACGATAAATATTGTTATTGGATTGTAGCTTTCCATAAACTGTGATATTAGTTGGTGCATGATGAGTAGTATTTGTCATTGGTGAAATTTTATTTTTCAACTTTATTTATGTTGCCATAGTAATGATCAAATTAGCCAATTAATTTTTTTAAAAAATAGACATTTAGTATCGGTTATTTAAATAACCGATGCTAAAAAGTAACATTTAGTATCGGTTATTTAAATAACCGATGCTAAAAATGACATTTAGTATCGGTTATTTAAATAACCGATACTAAATGTCATTTTTAGACAAAGAAACACAATGCTTTAGTGACATTTAGTATCGGTTATTTAAATAACCGATGCTAAAAATGACATTTAGTATCGGTTATTTAAATAACCGATACTAAATGTCATTTTTAGACAAAGAAACACAATGCTTTAGTGACATTTAGTATCGGTTATTTAAATAACCGATGCTAAAAATGTGACATTTAGTATCGGTTATTTAAATAACCGATACTAATAGTACGTTTTCAAGACATAAAAATCACCAAAAAAACGTCATTTAGTATCGGTTTTTTGAATACATTTAGTATCGGTTATTTAACCGATACTAAATGTCATACATTTAGTATCGGTCGAATTAGTATCGACAGAAAACCGATACTAAATGTGCAAAATAACCGATACAAAAAGCCTTTTCTGCACTAGTGAATACACAAGTATAATGTAAACTGCAATGGTATGTCATCAAACAAAATTGCTAACCCTATCTGTCACACAAACAACATCCACTCCACCAAAGTTGCGGACATTGTAACTATGAGAGAGAAAGTAGAGAGAGAAACAGAGGGGAGAGAGAGAGTTCTGGAGACAGGAAAAAAAAGAGAGGGGGAGAATGCAAAGGGTCACGGCTATGAGAGGGGGAATACAGAAAGCCACGGCCATGAGAGGGGGAAAACAGAAGGTCACGGCAGTGGGGAAGGTCTCAACGATGGCTGGAAAACAGTCCAGTACAAGAAGAAACGTTCCAATGGCATCAAGAGAAGGATTGATATTGCTGGAAGTTGGAGAGGCGGTGTTGAAGACACTATTTCATACTATTTCTCTGACTTTCCAGATTCTCATGGTGCAAAGGAGATGTACAGGGCTTTTGCTTTGTATGGGAAGGTGGTGGAGGTTGTCATACCTCCAAAAACTAACAAATGGGGGAAACGATTCGGTTTCGTGCGTTTCACGGAAGTGCAAGAGCCACATTTGTTTGGAGTGAAGCTAGATAACATCCTCTTTGGCAATGACAAGCTTCATGTAAATCTACCAAGATTTACTAGGAGCAGCCACGTTGCAAGCAGAACTGAAACGGCGCGCTGTAGGAAGGATGAATCGGCGGCGGCGGTGGGAGAAAAGGATGAACCGAGGAGGGAGGAGTTGAAACAGGTCTGGAAGCCGAAGGGTTTTGTTGAAAAAACACCAGGCGGGTTCGGTGACAGGCTGGGAAAGGTGGAGACTACAAACAGGCTGAGAAACGTAAACAAGGAGCATCACAAAGGTGCTGTAGAAAATACACACAGGCCGTGGAATGGCATGGGTATTGGCAACTTCAATAGGCATGGATGTAAGGGAGGAAGGTTTACGTAGGGTGGGTGGGAAGGATGGAAGCCACATCAAAGGAAGTTCGGTGTTGCCGAGAGGTACGTAAATCATACAATTCAGGATCAAAAAATTATTTATTTCAGAAAAAAGAATTTGTGTGATGTGTGGTACAACGCTTCACCCGAAGAGTTGGACGGTTTCAAGAAAATGTACGTGGGTATAGTTAAACATGCTGGGAGTACTCATACGGTCCAGGAATGGTTCAACATGCAAGGATTTTTTTCTATTAAGGTAACACCCATGGGTGCTAACCGGGTCCTGCTCGAAGAGATAGAGGAAGGAATAATACAGGCCCTTATTGATGATGCAAAGGACTGGGTGCTTGAGAAGTTTGAAGACATTAGACAATGGAATCCGGATGAAGTTGATAATGAAAGGGTGGTCTGGGTTCGCTGCCATGGCATACCAGTTCATGCGTGGAATAACGAGTTCTTCTCAGCATTAGCTGGCAAGTTTGGCACCTTCTTGGGTGTGGACGAGAACACAAGATTAAAGAAGTCCTTGGATGTTGCTAGAATTCTAATCCGAACAAGAAGTTTTGATGTATTCAATATGCTGGTTGATGCTAATATGAATGATTCATCGTTTAACATCAAGGTTCTAGAAGAGTGGTGTGGTCCGATGCACTGGGAGGGATTATCTTCGGCTTATGGCTCTGATAATGTGGAGGATCAGTACACTAGTGATTCTGATAGCTCAGTAGAGGAGGAGCCGCCCTTATTCCATAATGAGGCCCCTCTTGTTGATGGAGAGGAGGAGGAGGAAGAAGAAATTGTACAGAAGTTACTGGACACGGAAACCTTGAATATGGATGGTAGAAATGTCAACTCTGAAAATGTGATTATCGAAGAAGTGGGAGGGCTTAATGATATGATGGGTAATGTGGACATTCAAAAGGAGGTGGAACTAATAGGAAACACCATGGTAGATGTTGTACAAATGGAAGGTATCCCTCTGGTAGAAGATCATAGTGATGCATCTCCGGTAGTGGTTGAGGATTGCAACTCGGGGACACAAGCAGTTGAAAATGATCAGGATGAAAACAGAATAGTAAATGGGCCTAGCATGGCGCTTGAAAAGAAACTCACACAAGAGGTGGCAGCAGATAGCCTCACTGTAAGTAACTCCTTTGGACCACTTTTGAGAAACAAGAAGAAGTCAAAAAGCAAAGGTAAGTCATCTGATTGTGCTAAGGCTAATGAGGAGGAAGTAAGTGATAACTCATATTTATATGAGTTATTTATACCTCTAATCATTAAATTAAGTAAGTTCTCAAGTAATATTAGTATAGTATTTATTGCATTTATGATAATATTAGGAAAGGAAGAGCTAAACACTGCTTTGCTATGAAATTGGCACATTTGGTGCCCTGGTGAATGTTTTGATGTATTTTGTGAAGTAGTGCAGTGTTTAGCGCTATAGCATCTAACGCTATAGCGTCAAGAAGGCAGATCAGCTGAGCATCTAAAGGAAAAGTGCAATTTTGGCGCCAAGCTCATTAATCCAAGCTCCATATCTTGTGTCCACTGTGCTTGCTGACATGTGCGGATTTTATTGGATATGTGTGGACACTTGGCATCGCATGAGTGAGGAATAGTGGAGTTGGTGAAAAAGCAAACATCACCTTTATTGACTTTTGAGAAGATTTGTACCACATGCTAGAAGTCTAGAGAAATGCTGATTTCCTTCCCTTCCAACGGATATAGAGAGAGTTAGACAAGTTTAGAGAGAGTATTGGTAGAGAGAGAGAGTGTGACATTTCTTTTTCTCCATTGATACACTTTTGAAGCCTTTGCATTTTATTTTTCTTTCCTTGGTAATTTCTGTATTTCTCACGGTGTAAGGCTGATGATGTACCATCTTTGCGTGGATGATTAGGAGACTTCAAGCTTGTATCTTTTGCACTTGTATTTTCCTTCTTACCTACGGTAATGCAAGTATTTGTATTTGTGTTATTTTGATGATGCTCAACATGAGCTAAACTCTTTGAGTTGGGTTGCTATAAGCTTGTAATGAACCTTAAATATTACGTATATAATTTCTCACGTTTTGTGTTTTAATCCTTGCGTTATAATTCTTTCAATCTTGTTTTATATTTGGCCACGTAAAACAAGAACTTCTGTGGATTCAGACATGAACCATAGAAAGAACTCAAGGGTTAATATAAACGATAAGGTTGGTTAAAGACATTTAGCCAATTTTTGCTTCCTCTAGACATAGAAGTTGCAATAGTTTATAAAGCTTAAGCTGTGGGATCTTTAATAAACAGGGGTGAACTTATTTAGAACCTAGACATAGGCATCTTGTAATGAAACCCTGGCGCTAGTGACTGAAAGGCACAAAATATTTGCAACAGCGCTTAACGCTATAGCGTGTGACGTTATAGCGTCTTATTTCTGGGAATTTACATAGTGAAAGCAATCCAACTTATTTCTCTCATATTTCAACTTACTTTTAACTTGTTACTTTAAACAATCTTTGTTCAACTGAAACTTTGTTACTCAAACTACTTGCTACTTGTTCCTCTAAGTGTAATTCCTTTTTAAACTCTAAAATTAATACAAATCCCTGTGGAGACGAACTCTACTTATCAGTATATTACTTGTTGCGATTGTGTACACTTGCACAACTACTTTTCGCACAACAAGTTTTTGGCGCCGTTGCTGGGGATTGCATTTAATTTTTATTGTTTAGAAATTATTACATCCTTAGGGAGGTTTTACCTTGGCAATTGTCTGTGGTGTGTTACAGGAAGTGCTATAGCGTTTGACGTTATAGCGTATGCCCAGATCAGAACCACCCACTTTTGAGTTTGATCCTGAACCCGAGAGAAGATACGTAAGGCTAAGACGCGCCAACAAAGGTTACAACAACTCGGACTAACTATGTCCAACACTCTCATCGACCGGTAGAGGCACAATTGGGGAAGAACTCCTCACACGCTTAGGAGGAAGAATGCCAAGAGGTGGAAGGCAATGTCCTTTTACCCATATCAAGTTGATAATGAATACTTGCATGCAGAGACAGATTCATTAATCAAGGACTGATCAAATGGTGAATGACAGAGACAAAGCCAATGAGAGATTATGCTTGTGTTTGATCCACATTCCATGGAAACAAGCATCACTAGGCTTCACAGGATCTGCTACTCACTTTGAGTTCAAGCCTATGATGTTCCAAATGCTCCAAACAACTGGACAATTTGGAGGTTCCTCTCAAGAAGATCCTTTTGCTCATCCGAGAAACTTCCTTGAAGTGTGCGATAATTTCATTATCCTGGGGGTGAGTGAGGATGCTTTCAGTGAAACCGCTCCACTTATTCTTTAAAAAGACAGAGCAAAAGCTTGGTTGAACTCCTTGGAGTCCAATTCTATCACAACTTGGGAAGATATGACAAAGAAGTTTCTGGAGAAGTATTTCCCACCAAACAAGAATGCAAGGATGAGGAATGACATCACATCCTTCAAGCAAAAAGAGGTGAATCATTACATGAGGCTTGGGAAAGGTGGAAGGAGTTGCTTAGGAAATGTCCACATCATGGAATTCCTATAGTAATTCAAATGGAGACTTTTATAATGGGCTAGAGGCACCTACTAGGTCCATGTTGGATGCCTCATCCGGAGGTGTAATTCAACTCATCATATAATGACGCTTGTGAGCTCATGGGCGCGCATTGCCATTAACAGCTTCTTCATGGCCTACTGAAAGGCTGAATTCTACAAGGAAAGTAGCTGGGGTTCATGAAGTGAGTGAGGTTTCTGCTCTCTCAGCCCAAGTGGCCACTCTAACAAATATGATAAAGGAGTTGAACACTGCCAACGCTATAGCGTGCGATGCTATAAATACTGAAAAGACAATCGCAAAGAAGAATTGAGCAAGCTCCTCCGGAGAAGCCGGGCCAGTATATGTGGGGGCTCATTTGTATGAAGAATGTACAACAAACCCACGCTCACAACTATGTGGGTTACAATAGGGGTAAGAACCCTTATTCCAATACATACAACCCTGGTTGGAAGAACCATCCTAACTTCAGATGGGGGGGAGGAAATAATGCTAACACAAGCACAAATGCTCCTGCTATTCCCCCAGGTTTTCCAAGACAACAACTGCCTCCAAGACAGAATGCTCCTGCTCCTGCTATGGATAACTCAATGGAGTCTCTGCTAAGGTCATTCATTAGTGATTGTAAAACAACAATGCAGACTCATGAAGCATCAATCAAAACTCTAGAGAATCAAGTGGGACAGATTGCATCTGCTCTCACGCAAAGGCAGAATGGTGGACTCCCATCTACTACTGAACCTTCTTCATCTCATGCACCAGGCAAGGAGCATGTGAAAGCAATCACCACCAGAAGTGGTAAAGAGGTAACTACTGCACCCAAGAATTTAGAGTCAAGTGTTGCTGAAAATGAAAAGAATTTTCCAGACGTTATAGCACCTGACGCTATAGCGTCAAATGCAAACAGAACACCTGAACCTAAATTGGTGCCTGAATATCCTGCTCCCCCTTACCCTCAAAGGTTAAAAAAGGCACATGAGGACAAACAATTTAATAAATTCCTTGAGGTGTTAAAACAATTGCACATTAATGTTCCTCTAGTTGAGGCATTACAACAAATGCCCAACTATGCCAAATTTATGAAAGATGTTTTGACAAAGAAAAGAAGGTTGGGAGAATTTGAAATCGTGGCAATGATCGGGAATGCAAAGCATGTTGATGCAAAATAAACTCCCGAGAAAATTAAAGGACCACGGTAGTTCACACAATACCTGTTCCATTGGAAATTTTTATTCTGGTCGTGCTTTATGTGACTTGGGGGCAAGTATTAACTTAATGCCCAAGTCCATTTACACACAATTGGGTATAGGAACTGCTGACCTACTTCCAGAAGCCTCGCTTAGGCGATAGGTCACTTGCCTATCCCGAGGGAATCTTTGGAGGATGTTTTAATTAAAGTAGATAAATTTGTTTTTCCTGTTGACTTTGTTATTCTAGATTTTGAAGCGTATGCAGAGGTACCTATCATTTTAGGTAGACCACTTTTTTTGCTCTGAGGGAGAGACACTCATTGATGTACAAAAAGGGGAATTGACAATGAGAGTCAATGATCAAGAAGTTAAGATCAATGTTTTGAATGCATTAAAGCTTCCAGATGTCAATACTGAAGAGTGTTCCTTTGTGGTTTCTCTTGACCAAGTGGTGCAAAAACATTTTCAGAAAACTAACAACCACTTGGGAAAGGTGTTTAACAATACTGAGGAACATGAATTGTTGGAAGAAGAGGAGATTCCAATAGAAAAACAAACTGTGAATGAGGTTTGGGCTAGGAGATATGAGTCACTAGAGCAAGAGAACTCAAACCTCAAGAAGAGTGTGCCTTCCATTATTCAACCACCTGATCTAGAGTTGAAAGAATTACCCAAGCACCTGAAGTATGCATATTTGGGGGAGAATGAGACTCTACCGTCATCATTTCTCGCTAGTTTGGATCAAAACCAAGAGGTGGAGCTCATTGCAACTCTGAAAAGGCACAAAAGGCAATAGGTTGGCAAATGTCCGATATACATGGGATAAGTCCTACAATCTGCATGCACAGATTGTGTTGGAAGAAAATGCTAAACATAGCATTGAAGGACAAAGAAGGCTTAATCCCATAATGAAGGAAGTGGTGAAGAAGGAAATCCTCAAGTGGTTAGATGCGAGGATTGTGTATCCTATTTCGACCAGATACATGGGTGAGCCACATGCGGTGTGTTCCCAAGAAAGGTGGTGTCACTTTGTGATCACAAATGACAAAAATGAGTTAATTCCCACAAGAACGATGGGATCGTTGGAGGATTTGCATGGACTATAGGAAATTGAACAAGGCCACAAAGAAGGACCACTTTCCTCTCCCTTTTATTGACCAAATGTTGGGCGGACTTCTTTGGTAAGGACTATTACCGCTTTCTTGATGGCTACTCGCTATAATCAAATAGCAATAGTTCCGAAGACCAACAAAAGACCACATTCACATGTCCTTATGGCACATTTGCTTTTAGAAGAATGCCCTTTGGGTGTGTAATGCCTATGCAACTTTCGAGAGATGTATGATGTCCATATTCTCTGATTTCATTGAAAAATCTATGGAGGTTTTTATGGATGACTTCTCTGTGTTTGGGGATAGTTTTCAGAAGTGCTTGGACAACTTGGAGGAGATACTGATAAGGTGTGAAGAAACAAATCTTGTGCTTAATTGGGAGAAATGTCACTTCATGGTGCAAGAAGGAATTGTACTAGGGCATAGGATCTCCAAGAAAGGCTTAGAGGTGGATAGGACCAAGATTGAAGTTATTGAGAAATTGCCACCCCCCTCAAGTGTCAAAGGTATAAGAAGTTTCCTTGGGCATGCTGGTTTCTATAGGAGATTCATTAAAGACTTCTCAAAGATCTCAAAGCCTCTATGTCAACTCCTTCAACATGACATCACATTCAATTTTGATGAAGCTTGTCTTGAGGCATTTCAGAAATTAAAGACAAAGATTAGTCATCGCACTAAGTATTATTGTCACTCCCGATTGGAGTAAACCTTTTGGTGATGTGTGATGCAAGTGACTATCTTTGTGGGAGCTGTGCTTGGTCAAAGGTATGACAAAATCTTTCATTCTATATATTATGCAAACAAAACACTTGTAGAAGCACAATTAAATTACACTGTCACAGAAAAAGAGCTATTGGCTGTGGTGTTTGCATTTGATAAATTCAGATCGTACTTGGTGGGCACAAAAGTTATTGTTTTTACATACCACTCTGCCATCAAGTACTTGATCTCTAAGAAGGATGCAAAACCAAGGCTAATTAGATGGGTTCTCCTCCTCCAAGAATTTGACTTGGAAATTCGTGATAAGAAGGGGGTGGAGAACCAGGTTGCTGACCATTTATCTAGGCTTGAAGGTGCAGGTACATCACAAGGTGAAATAAAAGAAATATTCCCAGATGAGAAATTGTTGACAGTATCTGTGCAAAAATCTACCGCTATAGCGGTTGCCGCTATAACACCAGACGCTATAGCGTCTGAAGATACTGCCCCTTGGTTTGCAGACATTGTGAATAACTTGGTGAGTAGAATTGTGCCTGCAGATCTGAACTATCAACAGAGAAAAAGGTTTTTCCATATAGTAAAGGACTATTATTGGGATGAACCTTTTCTTTACAAAAAGTGTCAAGATCAAGTGATAAGAAGGTGCCTTGCAGAAGAAGAACAACCTCAAGTGTTAGAGCATTGTCATGCTTCACCATGTGGTGGACACTTTGGAGGACCGGAATGCAGTTTGCAAAGGTCTTTGCAATGTGGGTATTACTGGCCTACATTATTCAAGGATGCCCAGGAATTGGTGAAGAGCTGTGCAAAATGTCAAAGGACTGGGAACATCTCAAACAAGCAGAAATGCCCTTAACCAACATTTTAGAGATTGAACTCTTTGATGTGTGGGGCATGGATTTCATGGGTCCCTTTCCTCCTTCTCATGGGAATTTGTACATATTGGTGGCTGTGGATTATGTTTCCAAATGGGTTGAAGCTGTGGCTCTCCCCAATAATGATGCCAAGTCAGTTAGCAAGTTCCTTCAAAAGAACATATTCACCAGATATGGTACGCCCAGAGCAATTATCAGTGATGAGGGTTCTCACTTCTGCAACAAGTTGATTGAGTCTCTATTGGGAAAATATGGGGTGAGGCATAAAATTGCCACTGCATACCACCCACAAACAAATGGGCAAGCTGAATTGTCCAATAGAGAGATCAAGAGGATGCTTGAAAAGATGGTGGGACCTTCAAGAAAGGATTGGTCAATCCATTTGGATGATGCATTATGGGCTTACAGATGACCTTCAAAACACCTTTGGGAATGTCTCCTATAGACTTGTGTTTGGGAAAGCTTGCCACCTCCTATTGAATTGGAACACAAAGCTCATTGGGCCATCAAAAGCTCAACTTTGACTTTGATAGGGGCGGTGTAAGGCTAGGTTCTTGCAATTAAATGAACTTGATGAGATTAGGCATGCCGCTTATGAAAGTTCACCATTTACAAGGAGAAAACCAAGGTGTGGCATGACAAGAAGATCCGAATGCAGAGTGATTGAAGGAGGCCAAGTGCTTCTCTTTAATTCAAGATTAAAATTGTTTCTGGCAAGCTTAAGTCCAGATGGTCTGGACCTTTCAAATTGGTCAAGGTCTACCCTTATGGTGCTGTAGACTTATATGATCAAACAACCAACACTACTTTCAAAGTGAATGGTCAGAGAGTCAAGCAGTACTATGGTGACAACGTGATGAGGGACAAGACCTCAATTGATCTTCAAGATCCCTAACATCAAAAGAAGAAGTCAGGCTGAAGACTCTTAAAACAAGCGCTCTTGGGAGGCACCCCAAGGTTTTACTAATCAACATTTCTTTTATTTTTAGTTTTATTTTATTGTGCAGGAGGGAAAATTTTTGTGTTGAGGAATTTGGAAAATTGAAGACCCAAAGTGTGATATTGACGCTATAGCGTCAAGAGGTGGTAGCTGGCAGGAAGAAACATTTTTAATTTCAAAGAATGGGACGGTTATAAATGACGTGGCACGCGCGCTCTGTTCACTTCAACTGCTTCACCCTATGCGCCCACGTGTGACAGCCCCAATCACTTCAGTCACTCCGCCCCATCAACAACGGTCACCTCATTCAATTCCCAATAACCTCTCACTCAACCACTCCCTTCTCTTTCTTTCCTTCCAACCGTTGAGTCTTCTTCTTCTCAAAACCCCCATCTTGCCATAACTCCCATTCCTTCTTTCGCAGCAAACCGATCTTACACTCTATTCCAAAAATTCACAAATCTCTTTCGTTTCTTCAAAAATCACAAAATGGTGAAGAAACATTCAATTGAAAAACCCCAGAGAAAGACCAAGACCTCAGAGAGGTTGCCAAAGAAAAAGAAGCCCCAAGTGGAAGCGCTATAGCGTCTGATGCTATAGCGCCTGATCAAAGCCAGAAGGAAGAGAAGAAGAAGAAAAAGGCTGCAAAGCCTCCTCAACCAACTCGTGTCAGTTCAAGGACCAGGTCTGGTCTAATAAAGAAATGATTTTAATTTTGATGTATGTTCCAATAAGTTGTGAAGCGCTATAGCGTCTGTCTTGCGCTTCACAAATGTTTAAAGACTTGTTTTTTTTGTTGTTTTTCTGTTGTTTCTGTGTTATCTTAGGCCTCTCCTTAGTCCTTTAAGAGCAGTGAGGACACTGCTCACTTTTGTTGTGGGGGGAGGACCTAAAGTTATCAATGTTCTGTTTCAAGTGTTTCGTTTTTAAGTATAATCATTGAATGCATTCTCTTTGGGCTAGTTTTAGTGATGATTGTGTGAGTGAGTAAGAGAGCCATGCTTTTAGATAAAATCTTTGTTTATTATTGCTCCCACACATAAAAATCTCTCATGTTTAGGAAAAACTTAGTTAGCCTAGGACTATCTGATGCTTAGGTTAGTCCTGGTTAACCAAGGTGACATCAAAACTTGATTAAAAACTTGAAGAGCTTTAGAGCTAAGTTTGGGGGTGCTTGGAGTGTATAAAGGCTAGGTACAAAGGTCTTCTTAGGGTGGTTAGTGACGAAGGAAATCATTGTAAATAAAGTATATATATGTAAAAGGCTGTAGCTACCTGAAACAAAAGCTGGGTTGTTCCAAAAAGGCCACAAAGTGTAAAAAAAAAAATAAAAAAAAATAAAAAGTGCCAAAGGAACTCAGTAATGAGGGGGCTACAGTCTGTAAAGTTGTCAATTGTTGTCAAATTTTGTTCAGCCGCTATAGCATCAAACGCTATAGCGTCTCTGTTTAGTCATTAGGTTAGGAACACTAGCCACAGGCCTGAAGTACCTAATCAAGCCCTTTGTCATGTCTGAAATCCCCCAAATCTGTGTGAAAATGTTAGTCTAGTCATTGTTTTGAAAGAAATTTTGGTGTCACCAAAAGAAGGCCACTCTTCCCAAGGCTAAGAGAAATCTGAATCTAGCTAGGAATTGAGATGAGTCAGAGATCACACACACACTATTGAGCAGTAATAAGCTTAGAAGTTGATTAAAATGCATTGGTGTGTTGGTGTGAGTGTGAATCTGAATTATTAGCCCATTGAGAATATATTTGAATGAGTGTGCGTAGAAATGAAGTGTTGATCAGGTCATGTGTGTTGTGAATAAGTATCAGTTTGTTTGTCTTTGCAAGTGTCATTACTTGAGGACAAGCAATGGTTTAAGTTTGGGGGTGTGATAACTCATATTTATATGAGTTATTTATACCTCTAATCATTAAATTAAGTAAGTTCTCAAGTAATATTAGTATAGTATTTATTGCATTTATGATAATATTAGGAAAGGAAGAGCTAAACACTGCTTTGCTATGAAATTGGCACATTTGGTGCCCTGGTGAATGTTTTGATGTATTTTGTGAAGTAGTGCGGTGTTTAGCGCGCTATAAATGTCTAACGCTATAGCGTCAAGAAGGCGGATCACCTGAGCATCTAAAGGAAAAGTGCAATTTTGGCGCCAAGCTCATTAATCCAGCTCCATATCTTGTGTCCACTTGTGCTTGCTGACATGTGCGGATTTTATTGGATATGTGTGGACACTTGGCATCGCATGAGTGAGGAATAGTGGAGTTGGTGAAAAAGCAAACATCACCTTTATTGACTTTTGAGAAGATTTGTACCACATGCTAGAAGTCTAGAGAAATGCTGATTTCCTTCCCTTCCAAATCTGATATAGAGAGTTAGACAAGTTTAGAGAGAGTATTGGTAGAGAGAGAGAGTGTGACATTTCTTTTCTCCATTGATACACTTTTGAAGCCTTTGCATTTTATTTTTCTTTCCTTGGTAATTTCAGATTTCTCACGGTGTAAAGTCGTGATGATGTACCATCTTTGCGTGGATGATTAGGAGACTTCAAGCTTGTATCTTTTGCACTTGTATTTTCCTTCTTACCTCTGGTAATGCAAGTATTTGTATTTGTGTTATTTTGATGATGCTCAACATGAGCTAAACTCTTTGAGTTGGGTTGCTATAAGCTTGTAATGAACCTTAAATATTACGTATATAATTTCTCACGTTTTGTGTTTTAATCCTTGCGTTATAATTCTTTCAATCTTGTTTTATATTTGGCCACGTAAAACAAGAACTTCTGTGGATTCAGACATGAACCATAGAAAGAACTCAAGGTTAATATAAACGATAAGGTTGGTTAAAGACATTTAGCCAATTTTTGCTTCCTCTAGACATAGAAGTTGCAATAGTTTATAAAGCTTAAGTCATGGGATCTTTAATATACGGGGTGAACTTATTTAGAACCTAGACATAGGCATCTTGTAATGAAACCACAGCGCGCTAGTGACCGAAAGGCACAAAATATTTGCAATACGCTTAACGCTATAGCGTGTGACGTTATAGCGTCTTATTTCTGGGAATTTACATAGTGAAAGCAATCCAACTTATTTCCCTCATATTTCAACTTACTTTTAACTTGTTACTTTAAACAATCTTTGTTCAACTGAAACTTTGTTACTCAAACTACTTGCTACTTGTTCCTCTAAGTGTAATTCCTTTTTAAACTCTAAAATTAATACCAATCCCTGTGGAGACGAACTCTACTTATCAGTATATTACTTGTTGCGATTGTGTACACTTGCACAACTACTTTTCGCACAACAGTAAGCCAAGGGGTGCTAGTCGGTATTATTAACGAGGAGGCCAGGAAATTGGTTCCATCCGTTTGCCTTTCGAGTGGGTCAAATGGTAATTCGAAGTTCCATGTTGTTACGTGTAATCTTCCAGGATCCAATGTATCTTTGTCTTACAGTTGTGATATGAATGGGGCAGCCATAGGGGATGTATCTGTAGGGGACTCAGGGATCCAAGTATGTAATGAGAGATATCTGATTGATCATGAGTTGTCTATTGCAAATAAATTGTGGAGCTTTGCAAAGGAGAATTTGGGTGTTACGGGAAAGAATAGGGATGAGGTCTATGTGGGTGAAATCCAATCCTTGGAAGCCAGAGATCAGAAAGTAAAGGGAAAGAAGGGGAAAAGTAAAGGTTCTCAATGAAGATTGCAATCTTCAATATAAGAGGGTGAGGGGGTGTTGCAAAGAGGAAGCGCCTAAAAAAATTGTTAATTAAGGAGAATATTGACATGTGTATGCTTCAGGAAACAAAGCATAGTGACTTATCAAAAAGGAGGGTTGGTAGTATATGGAGGGATGGTGATTTTGATTGGTTGTGTAAAAATGCAAACGGTATGTCAGGAGGTTTGCTAAGTGTATGGAAGTCCGATATAATGGAGGTTATGTTTTCTTTCTCCGGTGATCATTTTGTAGGAATATGCGCCAAAATCCAAGGACATCTCTGCTATTTGGTGAATGTCTACTCAGCTTGTAACATGGCAGGGAAAAGGAGATTGTGGGATAATTTGAGATGTTTGAAAGATGATTTTGAGGTAGGTGACTGGTGTATCGCAGGGGATTTCAACGCAGCTATTTCTAGGGAGAGAGAGGGGTGTTCCTCAAGCTTGATGAATATAGTAGGCGAGAGAATTTTTGTCCTTTATGGAGGATATGGAGGTTGTGGATGTGCCGGTACTGGGGAAGAAATTCACATGTTATGGCTCTGATGGGAGGGCTAGTAGGTTGGACAGATTTTTGTTGACTGAGGGGTTAATTACAAAGTGGAATGTCAGTGCTCAATGGGTAGGTGATAGAGACATCTCTGACCACTGCCCGGTGTGGTTGGTTACTTCGGCTCTGAATTGGGGACCTAAGCCTTTCAAATTTAACAATTGTTGGCTTGAACATCAGGACTTCATGAAGTTCATCACAGAGTGTTGGAACTCATTTAAGGTGAGGGGGAAGGCATCTTTTTGTGCTAAAAGAAAAGCTGAAAATGTTGAAGGAGAAGCTAAAGGTATGGAACCGAGAGGTGTTCGGATTTAAAGACTTGCAGATTGAACACATAGTGCGGGATTTGAATGAAGTAGAACGGATTGCATCGGAAGGTGGGGGAGTTGATGATGATCAAAGAAATAAGTTGAATGAGGAGTTTTGGAAGGAACTCTATGCCAAGGAAAGCTTGCTTGCTCAGAAAGCGAGAGTCAAATGGTTATTGGAAGGAGACTCTAATAGTCGGTTTTTTCATGCGTGTATGAAAGGGAACCGGAGAAGAACCCAACTATTGAAACTAATGGTGGATGGGGTGTGGGTTGAGGAGGTGGGGGGAGTCAAAAGGGCGGTCAAGAATCACTTTGAGGAGAAATTTAAGGAAGAAGGTTATAATAGACCAACACTTGACGGAGTAAACTTTACTAAGATTTCTGGAGTGGATAATGAGATGCTAATTGAAAAGTTCACATTGGAAGAAATAAAGGAAGTGGTATGGGAATGTGATGGCAATAAGAGCCCGGGGCCGGACGGTTACAACCTTAAGTTCATCAAGGAGTGTTGGGTCATAATTGGGGCGGATATTGTGAGTTTCTTTGAAGAATTTCATAGGTGCGGAACTTTCCCTAAGGCGGTAGGTGCGTCCTTTCTTGCACTCATCCCCAAGACTAGCAATCCTCAAGGTCTTGGGGAATATAGGCCTATCTCCCTGATTGGCTGCTTGTATAAAATGCTTGCTAAGGTGTTAGCGGGAAGATTGAAAAAGGTCTTGAAAGGTGATCTAGGAGTGTCAAAGTGCCTTTCTCGCCGGAAGAAATATTTTAGACGGGGTGGTAGTGGTTAATGAGGTGATGGATATGGCAAAGAGAAAAAAGCAGAAGTGTGTGGTCATGAAAGCAGACTTGAAAAGCGTCGACTCATCAACTGGGCATATTTGGACTACATGCTGGAAAGACTCGGGTTTGGGGGTAAGTGGAGGAAATGGATGCGTGCGTGTGTTTCATCTAATTCTATTTCAGTATTGGTCAACGGAAGTCCAACAGAAGAATTCACGGCACATAAAGGTTTGAAACAAGGGGATCCGCTTGCACCCTTTCTATTCTTGGTTGTGGCCGAAGGGTTGGCAGGTTTGGTAAGAAAAGGAGTTGAATCGGGCAACCTCAAAGGATATAGTATAAACAATGCTAGATCGGTTGAGGTCTTGCAATTCGCAGATGACACAATCCTATTTTGTGATGGGGGAGATAAGAGTATTGGATGTTGGAAAGCAATTCTAAGGAGTTTTGAGATGGTCTCGGGTTTAAAAGTCAATTTTGCAAAAAGCAGTGTCATTGGGCTAAATATAGATGAGCGAGCTTTAGAAGGGATTAGGGATGGCAAAATGGGCGGCGGCCGCCCTACCCTACCCGCTTTGCCTTCGCCCGCTAAAAACGGCGGCGAGTTGGCCCGCCAAAAATGCGAGTTCAAAAGATCGCCCGCCCGCTAAGTGATGAAATCGGGCGAGTTGGCGGTCCGCCTACCATTTTTTTTTTTTTTTTTTTTTCAATGTTTTTGAACAAAAACTTATATGTTTTTAACATTTCAATTTTAATAGGATTTTTCACGTTCTTTTTAAAATAGATTTTTTTATAAAGCATTTTTAACAAATTTTTACTTTAAAAACTCTTGATATATGCAAAATAAAAGTATAAAACAATAATAGCATTGGAATTACTAGGATTAACTATATAGCAACTAAAAGTATAAAACAATAATATCATTGGTAATAGGAATGCTTAATAAGTCTCGAGCCATTTTTGAAAGTTCTGAAAATCTTTGTCTAGTGTTCTTCCACCATTGTAGTACATCCAAATGTTCCGAGTAATTAATCAAGACTCAACGTTGGAGATAGTCATGTGAGTACAATAGTAGCCGGTACAATTGGTTATGTTGGCACCGAATATGGACAAACATGGCATGCAACAACAAAAGGTGATGTTTATAGTTTTGGTGTATTGGATATGAATGAGGGTTAATTACAATAAACAAAGATCCACCCTTAGAAAATAATCAACTATTAATTAAAGCTGATATCACAAATTCACTCCAGCAGCCAATCTATGGTCCATATTCTCTAACTTGCAAGAAGCTACATCTTGCAGTCACATTTTCAATCTCATAGAACCCACGAATAGTAAACCAGTATTGCTGCAAACCACTAGGCTTATCAGATTTTTTTTACCATTAAGTAACCAAACAGATACAACAGAAACAGAAATGCATAAACTAACCAAACTTCTCTAACAAAAAAGCAGTAAACAATGTATGGACTTTTAAAGTTTTTTTTTTATTAAAAAAAAAACGGGCTGGCGGGCTGACCCGGCCCGTTATTGCTCTAGCCCGCGGTTTTTTCTTTTTGGCGGGGCGGGCTCACGTGGTCACGATCCCAATACTTCTAGCCCGCCCGCTTTTTTTATGTCAACGGCCGGCGGGCCGGCCAAACTCAGTATTGCCATCCCTAGAAGGGATATCACACTTCTTAGCATGCAAGGTGGGTTCGGTCCCGTTTAAGTTCTTGGGGGTACCGGTGGGTGCGAACCCAAGGAGGGTGAGCACATGGCAACCAATCTTAGACTCTATAAAGGCGAGGTTGTCTAGTTGGAGGAGTAAACAACTATCAATTGGAGGACATGTTGCGCTTGTAAACTCGGTGCTTGCATCTCTCCCGTTATATTTATTTTCTTTCTACAAAGCACCTAAGAAGGTTATTTCGGAGATAATCAAGCTTCAAAGAAGATTTCTATGGGGTGGTGATGAAGATAATAGGAAGTTGGCATGGGTGAAGTGGGAAACAATTTGTTTACCGAAAGATAAAGGTGGGTTGGGAATTAAAAACTTAGAAGTATTCAACGTAGCTTTATTGGCTAAATGGAGGTGGAGAGTTTTGGTGGAGGAGAGCAATCCTATTTGGAAGGAGGTGTTGGTGGAGAGATACGGGTTAGAAGGAAGGTGGCCTGGAATTGTTGAGAGTAGGAGAGGGTGGGAAAAGAAGTCATTATGGTGGAGGGATTTATGCCTCCTTGGCGAGGATATTAATTTACAAGAAGATTGGTTTAGTGGATTGGTGAAATTAAAATTGGGAAAGGGGAACATCACAAAATTTTGGAGAGATGTGTGGATTGGAAGAGAAAAATTAGCTGACTTATTCCCGGAATTATTTGATTGCTGCAGGTCCAAGGAAGCTACGGTAGAGGAACACAGTTATTGGATTTAACTCGGTGGCGCTGAATTGGAATTGGACCGAAATTATGCAACAGATAATTCGCACATGCCGATCTGCCTGATTTGGGTTCTTCTTGAGAATTTGCAAAGAAATTCTTTGCGCACTGTCTGTACCGCCTCTCAAAGCCACACGGACAGATGGTTTTGGGTCCCGCACTGTTGCGAGTTTTACGGTCAAGAAGTGTTACGAAATGCTGTCAAATTTTTCTGCAGTGGGATCGGTCATGCTGCTGCCTGCGACAGCTGAAGCATGTAATTTGGTTTGGAAATGTGACGCTCCGTCTAAAATTCAAATCTTCGCGTGGAAGGTGTTGTTGCATCGGGTTGCTACTCGGTTTGAGCTACATAGGAGAGGTATAATTCAATCATCAAATGAAATAAATTGTATATTATGCAATAGGGAAATGGAAACAGCAGAACATTTATTTATGTCATGTTGGGTTGTTAAATTAATTTGGGAGAGAATTTATGCTTGGATGGGGGTTGTGGTGGGTGATGTGGAAAATATTGTCAACCATTTTATGGAGTTTGGAAAGTTTGTGAAAGGGAAAAAACGCAGCAGGGTCAGACATCTTATTTGGATGGCGGTTATTTGGACCGCTTGTTAGTTAGCACGCAACGAGTTATTTTCAAAGGAGGTGATCTCTGTGGATCGTATAATAGCAAGAATTAAGGATGTGGCGTGGAGCCGGTTCAAGGCAAGGAGGCGCAGAATGCGGGTGAATTAGTCGACCGTATAGCCGCCAATGGGATGTTTGAATATGTTGTAATAATTGTAATGTACGCTTGGTGTTTATGTGTTCTTTAGAAGGGGAGAAACAAAGAGTTAGTCATCACAGTGCTTATTGCACGAGTCTACTCTTTTTCTCATTGAGTCTTTTTCCCAATGGGTTTTGGCTAACGAGGTTTTGAGAGGCCTCCCCTTTCCTTTAAGTTTTTTATTGTAAGGGTTGGCTCTCATGCCTTCCTTCAAATGAAAGCATTGCTTATCTAAAAAAAAAACATCCACTCATGGTAGATGGCCATAAATGAATAAGAATCCAAAGCTTTTGATTCTATCCAGTTACAAACCACTTC
The DNA here is from genome assembly GCA_020916435.1 of Oxytropis ochrocephala. Taxonomy (NCBI): domain Eukaryota; kingdom Viridiplantae; phylum Streptophyta; class Magnoliopsida; order Fabales; family Fabaceae; genus Oxytropis; species Oxytropis ochrocephala. The sequence continues at coordinate 98,392,874 of CM037088.1, read as the reverse complement.
ATTAGCTGGGTTACGCGCAGATCGACTATACATGGTGTCGCGATGGTCCAAACACACCGTAAGAGCAAAAACAGCTTGACAGTGAGAGGAGAGCTGAAATTGTTGAGTACTATCAAAGGGCCTACACAGAACTTGCTAATCAATAGTTCAATGTCCAACTCCAAAGTTACCCAGGACGCAACCCAAAACAAATAGTGATTGGAACAACCTGGCCATTTCATTAAACATAGAACACCGATCAAGAGCCAGTAAAGGTCACGAGAATCAGAAACCTTCACTAATGACCGAGGTTCAATCCAAGTTGACTTAGGGGGAGCGCGAATCGGGAACAAAATCAAGGGAGGGTTTTCAGACTTACAAAAGTAGGGGATAGAGGTCTTGTTCGTAATAGCAGGGAAGGTGGGGGGTTTCTTCTTACGGGGCCACAACCAGCGGTTGGGGTTCAGGTGGAGGCCGGTTGAGTTGAGCAGGGAGAGGGTCAGAATTGGCAGTCAGGAGCCTTGGAGACTTACATTGAGGTGCGACCAGTTGGATAAGAGAACGGTGGGGAGGGGAAAGGAAACAAGGCCCCAGCCGGTGGGGAGAGGTAGAACCTCCACCAGGGAGGGGAAGACCACCAAACTGGGGAAACTAACCTCTAAAAAACGCTAGTTTCCGGAGGCGGGTGACGATAGAGAAAAGCCAGAGTGTTTCTCTAGACGTGGACAACATAGATCAATTATGATCAAGCAATTTTTACCATATAAAAGAATTGAGTAATTTTGATTTAACAAAAGAAAATATATGATATTTGCGACATATATTGAATTTAACATGAAAGTACACTTATGTGAAGTTACAAAGCCAGATTTCAGAATCAGATCTTTAATTAGTGAATTTTCTTAGAATTTGGGTTAAGTCTAAATCAACTCTAAATAATTGATTTGTAAGGTGAGGGATGCCTTTCACATATAAAATATTTTCTAAGTCATATCACATTCGATGTGGAACTCTTAACACAATTCCCTCACACCAGGAATGGACAACTGGAGCGTGACGCGAATGAGCCGATAGAGGGTGGCCCAACGGATCTTGGATTTGCTCTGATACCATCTTAGAATTTGACTTGGGACTAACTCAACCCTACACAACCAACTTCTAAGGTGAGGGAAGCCCCCCACTTATAAACTCTTTTCCGAACCGTATCACATCTGATGTGATGTGGGACTCTTGACAAATTTATTCTCTAAACAAACACTAAGTTGTGGTCAACCCAAGCCAGTGAAATTATCCTCAAAACAAACACAAAATTATGTAATGATAGATGAAATTAGAGGCCACTCCTGGTATAAAATGTTAAATCTTAAATGCTCTTATCATGAAGTGAGAAAACACAATATCCAATGATAAATGTTACCTCTTCTACTTTTTTATATTTCAATGCATCTATATACAAGTGAAAAAAAGTCATTCATCCTGCATAAAATTTAAATGCAACTTTCATTGATGAAAAGTTATGAAGGAAAATATATGTCTAGCAATAATACAGATTTATGATATAGGTTCCAAAGATTCACCTGAAATTGCAAGAACATGACCAACATCATTGGTTGTAAAGTTCAAACCCCCTAGCTTTGGAGGACTGGCAGTCCATAATGAGAAAACCTATAGAAAGTAGGATGAATGACTATTTATCGCTTCTATATAAATGCATGATAGATTGATATATAAAAATCATTAACTAGAAATGTTACCTCTTGATAAGCAACATCATGAAGTGAGAAAACACAATATGCAATGATAGATGACATTAGAGGCCAATTCATGAAAAGTTTTTCATTCTTTTGGGCTACCCTTCCATTTTCTACAACTTCAACATTATCTGCAAGCTCATTGTTACATTTGTGTTTATGAAGTGTTTCCTGCACATTTTTAAACAATTGTTTTGATGCGGAAGAAAGATAAAATTATATCCTACCTTCATTTCATATTATATATCACTTTGAGTGTCACTTTGAGTCATTTAATACAAATTAAAAAAAAAATTAGCTAATTTTGTATGGAAAAGAGAAAGTATGAGTTAGTTTACCAAATTAGCTTTGACGAAGGGGAGAGAAACATCAAACATTTGTATTTAAGGAATAAACTAAGATACATACCGGAATCCATATACAGGCAATAGCTGCTACAAATGAAAGTCCTGATATTATAAAGCATGGCAAAAAATATGGAAACCTGCAAAATGATTTGAATCTATGTATGATGATGCATCATATAGAGTATATTGATAGATTTAGAAAAACACACTGGAAGCTAAAATTGAATCCTATAAGGGTCTGTTTAGTTTTTAAAAACATTTTTTGTTTCATTTTCTAGAACCTGTACTCATTTTACACCACTAATAAAAAGATGGAAGACTCTTGTGGTGAAAGATTGTCATAGATAGAAGATGCAAGGCTAGCAAGAGACAATACGTTTTTTGGAAATAATGAAAACAACATGTATTCCATTTTAAAAATTGACTTAAATATTATTTTGGTCCCCGTCAATAAAGTGAATATTCATTTTTGTCCCAATAATTCTTTGTTTTTTTAAAATAGCCCGTGCTAAATTTAAGATTATTCATTTTTTTCTCTCTGCAAAAAGTTACTTTTTAAAAAAAATAGCCCTTACAAAATTTTAAATTTTAAAACTGATGTGTCTCATTTGAGATGAGATGACTAAAGAGACGAAAATAAATAATTTTAAATTTTGCAAAGGCTATTCTTTTTTAAAAAATAAACTTTTTCAGAGACCAAAATGAATAAAGGCTTAAATATCATTTACCCCCTTGCAAATATCACCATAATCCATTTACCCCCTGTAAAATAAAAAGTTTTAAAATGCCCCTTGCAAATATAAATTGTTTACGGTTACCCCCCTACAGTTTTAAAATGCCCCGTAAACAGTTTATATTTGCAAGGGACATTTTAAAACTTTTTATTTTACAGGGGGGTAAATGGATTATGGTGATATTTGTAGGGGGGTAAATGATATTTAAGCCATGAATAAATATTAATTTTACAAAGGCTATTTATAAAATAAAAAAAAAAATCCGCAAGTACCAAAATAGATATTTATTGTATTTACAGGAACCAAAATGTTTTTAAGCCTTAAAAAATTTCAGATAACACTGTATTTATTATGTTTGATGTTTCTTAGTATTATTAGTGGAAATAAAAACAAGAAACAAAAGAAAATAGCAGGAAAACCCACTTACTTATCCCAAAAGGAGCCCTTTGGAAATATATGCGGGTATTCAGGCAGTGCTGAACATTATCAAAAAAAAAAAAAAGAGACGTTAGAAACGAAACATACAAACAGTACTAAGATCTTAGAAACAGTAGCACTAGCAAACTTGGTACTCACAAAGATATCCCAAAAGGACAAAATTAGAACATTCAATAAAAAACTAAAAATTTGAATGCTTACTTGAACATAACACCACCATCCATAATAACATAAGATTTGGAATGGATACACCACGGTTAAGCTCATTGGCTTGTTCCACCTTACAACCAGGGCAATCTTCATAGTACTTCTTCTCCAACTGTGTCTCTCTCATATCTTCCTCCCCCATCTTTTCTATATCAAACATATACAGCTCCCTGAGAAACTAACGGAGGTCAATGAATTGAAATTGAACAACTCAAGGCTTAGTCTCACACTTTAAGTATGTCAGGATTCAGTGGCGGACTCAGGACCTAGGTCGGGAGTGCAAATAAAGTTCATTATGGTTTTTCGGATTGTTAATTTTCTTTCAAATGTTCACACTTAATTTACTAAAATTAAGGAATCAAGTTATCTAACTCCACATATATTTAAGAGAAAATCACCAAATTAGTCTCTAAGTTTACTCGTCATTATCTATTTAATTCTTAAAGTATGTGAAAATAGAAGTAGTCTGTAAAAATATGTGATATCGGTAAAATTACTTCCTAAAGTTTTATTAATAGTCTCTTACGGAGATTAATAAGACAGATTTATTAAAAATTCATGGGTGCAAATTTAAGGATATTAGTGCAAATTTAAAATTTCGGAGGGTTCAAAATAATTTTATAGAGGTACTAGCACTAATATTTTGTTTCAGGAGGTTCAACTGAACCCCCGACTATAGTGGAGGTCCACCACCGTCAGAATTAATACTAATAGAAAAATATTTGTAACACCAGCAAGCGTCGGTCCGAGTGTTGTAACTGTGCTTGGATCCCACCTAGATGTCTTGAGTTCGAATCTTAGGTGTCACTACAAGAAAATCGCTGATTTGCCACTGACATTTCCGTGGCAAATGCACAAATTTCCGTGGCAAAACAACATTTGCCACGGATTTGCCACAGACAAAAATTGGTGGCAAAAACGCTCGTCGCAAATCGTTTGCCACGGAATTTCCGTAGCAAATTTTTCCGTCGCAAATCCGTGGCAAATTTTTCCGTCGCAAAGCCGTGGCAAATTTTCGTCGCAAACCCGTAGCAAATCCGTGGCAAACCCGTCGCAAATTTTTAAAAAAAAAATTAAAAAAAAATGGAGCAGTAGTTTCCTACTACTCCAACTTCTTCACAAATTGGGTTATGTTTCAATCTGCAGGTAAAAATGCAGTTATCAAGTGTTAACTCATACAATTAAATGGTATAAACTACATATTCATCAAGATTTTAAACTTTAGTAAATTAGTACAATTTTCATATCCAATTTGGTATCAACAGTAGATAGTGAACAATAATTGCAAAATACTAGTAAATAGTTTGACATTGTTATAAACTTATAAAAATGAATTAAGTCTCAACTATTCTACATTGTTGCGTCAAAAAAAAACTATTCTACATTGCTATCTTTTTAGTGGAGGGTGGTGGGTTCAATACGGATGAAGGGCTCTTCATGAACAACGTCAAAAAAATTTGAGCATAGGAATGACAGTACCTGTAAAGATGAGAAAGTTCAAGTCAGCTCAGAATTCGATAAATCAAAACACACCTGAAGAAAAAGGAAACAAATGAATAACCACAACTATTACCAAAAGTTTAACTTCTGCAATCATCATTTCATAATGAAAACAGTGGTGCTAATGATCTAAACATATTGAATATATCATCACAAAGTCCTCAGTCTTAATATTGCATGCTACTAAATCTCAAATTTTGTCTAACTCGGCCCTTGGTATAAAAAAGCAGAATCATCGGCATCTTTGTCATCAAATAAATTCTTCAATGCATATTTAGGTTAATCAAATAAATCCCTCAGAATTATGGCATGATTGATAATTTGCAAAAGATTGCATATACAGACTATGGCATACACACAAACTAAAACATTCAATAATTATGTCTCAGATAATTGTGCAGTGTACCATGTGATGCAGAGTGCAGGACATGAAATATGGTTGGAATGTGATTTAAAGAATGAGAAATTGAGCTGCATGATCAAACAAATTGAAATCAGATAACAATTTCAATAGAGATGAGATTATTGGAGATGAGATTAACTAGTATTGAACAGATATTAAAAATGCCATCATAATAACATATACTCACACGCTCAATTACTTCTTCCGGTGATATCCATGATTCCCAAATTCAGTTTCTCACCATCACCCAAAAGATTGATTTCTTGATCTTGCCCAGTGAACTTAAAAAGAAACATGTATATATCAAAGTGTAAAAATCACTATTCAGCAAGCAGAGACAAACAAATATCCCTTTTATCATGCCTTTCTAGTTCCAATACCCCCTCCCCACTCATCCAAATTTATACACATATATAATACAACTAAACAAATATACATATGCTTTATCTCTATAGTCTCATCATTGAAAAGGAGGGAAAAGCGTTCAGATAACCATAAAAATTTAGATGATCAAATAGATGTAAGTAATTGAAAAAGCTAGGACTTCCTATCTTAATTTGGAAATTCATGTTCTGCTATTTTTCTGAAGAAAAGCAACCTATTCAGAATGCTCTTAAAATGTCAAAGTTATTGAAAATCATGCTTTGCTAGTTTTCTCACGATAACAAAATGCCCACCCCTTTGATTATGATTATTTCTCAATGAGAGAGTGGGTGGAGAGAACATCACAGTAGGGTTCAACAACAAATTGCTTGAAACACAAACCAAAATGAACAATTCAACATCAACAAAAACAAACAATAGCATTTGCGATTTACAATATTACAATATAAATTTGGAATTGATGCGTAATGTGGTGATATACCCGAGGAAGGATAGATTGTGAAGCCAAGTTTGGATTTCTTTCCGTAATCAACAAGAGACGCGTTCTAATTGGTACTAGATCTGCTTTTTCTTGGCAGAGTTGAAGAAGATTGAAAGGTTACATTAAAACATGAAATACCATCAAACAATACCTCTGGAACAGAAAGAAAAATCAATTACTCCACATTGAAGCACCACATATATTAAACACAATCTTCTATTCTTCTAAACTCAAGTAATTAAACCATGACATGCCATCACTATGTAGCAAAGGTTGCTTTTGTATTGTAGCTAATTTGACGCAAAGACATGACATGTTTGGAAATGTATAAAGTAATTGAAGCTCAAAGCAACATAGATCAAAAGGGTATCCTTCTTTGACTTTGCTAAATCAATTGCCAAAAAATTACACAAACCAAAAATGCTACTGATCAACAGAATTTTATTTTTCCTTTCTATTTTGAGTCAATTTGATTTAAAGCAAAGTCATATTAAAAATGAAAAACCGGGACATCAACAATGGAAAAAAAGGCCTTCGATTCAAAGACAAAATGTCATCTCCGATTTTCATTAGTAAAAGTAACAAAGAGGGAAAATAAACCTGTCCTTGGGCAGATGATTCTACCATTATTCTTCTTAGCCATATCTTCAAGAGCACATGAAGGAGCAAAATCAAAATATAAAAATAGCCTTGTATGTTATCTTTATCAAGTCAAGGGAGTTAGCCTTAACAAATGTACAGAAAACCACAAGGATGCAATGAGACCAGATACAAATAGCAAGAAACAAATTGAAGTGTAATTCACAAATATACCATTTATAACTAACATTTCATCATGATATTGTCAAATAAAAAGTAAATTTGAATCCAGCTTTTGTCAATATTCAAGAAAAGCAACACAGAGACGAATGGAGCAGAGATCCAATGACCATACCTTCCGGCTTGAAATGGCTTAAAAAACATATTACCTTCAACAACCTCCAATGGCTTGAAAAAACATATTACCTTTAAGAGTGCATAAACTTGTGAATGCTCTCAATCGGACCTTCCGCGGGAGGATTACTCCATGATATTTGTCCGAAAAAACATAGGGATGTGATTCTAGATCTAAAAAACTCGTAATTAATTGAAGAATAAATAGAGGTAATTCGGATAATTCAAACCTTGCTCGACTCTAGCTTTGAATTGCATCGTAAATCATGCGTAATGTCAAAAGGGTAAGCTTTGATCTCGCAACCTCCTCACCAAGTATTACTCGCATAGAGCATATTAACAAATAATTTGTCACAAACAACACAAGAATCAGTCACAAAAGATGCAAGTCATTAATACATACCATGTTTGGATGGGATGAAGGGTGCATTCCAAAGCAACATGTGATGCTTTGCGTCCCATAAGACGGATGAAATAATAATACCGTAAAGAAAACTCATCGATAGGTACTTGAAACGAAAAATGTGTTTGTATGGCTGTGCACGCACGCACAAATAAATGATTAGAGAAAGCCAACCGATAGACCCTTTACCTTCTCTCGCAGAGAGAGCATCGGTCTGAGACATTGCTTATGAGTGAGAATTCACCAATAAACAGAAAAGAAAATTGTCACCGATAATTCATTTGTTCATGCACAACCTCTGTCTTTCTTCTTCTTCGAGAAGGGAACTTTAAAAGGCTCCAATTAGAATATGAAATCATTTCAACAAAGTCAAACACCAACAAAAAAATACGAATACAATGCCATATTGAAAACAAATTGATAAATATTGGTAAACATCACATTATCTAATAGGTTATATGACATAAAAATTACCAACTTCACAATAATATCTCATTTTTATATAAAACATAAAAAGGGAAAACATACAGAGCTCCATCACATGTTAATAGCATGTTTAAACAAGAGTTCTCATTGTGATAGGAAAAATACCTTACAAATTGTATCAAAACCAACATTTGTTTCCACAAACCGATTTTTAAGATTTCCGTTCAAAGTCACGGAACACCGACCACCTCTGATTCCTAGCAAGCATATCAAGAAATCATTATTGATATTGTGCAATCAAGTTAATCAATAACATACAAGAAGAGAAACAGATAAATGTCTAACCGGATAATAATGATAATAAAAAGATAACCCCAGATTACTCATATGTGTGGACAAAATAACAATTCCCACAATGACTAGTAAATATACCTTTGTGGGGCATTTTGAAACAAAGAAATGTTTCTGCAAGTCATGGCAAAGATCTCATGTTTGACTGGGGAGCGCCATTCCTCTCATTCCACCAAGTACCTTTTAATTGAGAGAAAGTACACTTTCAAAAATAAGTTATATTGCATGCCTATAAACAAGTGAGTAGCATCTAGTAACTTGAAAAAGGAATTTAATTACCATATCAAGAATGATTTTTCCCAACTCAACATAATGTAGACATAATTTTTGAAAATGGCAATTTGAGATTTTCAAGTTGCAACGAATCAGAAAACACAATTACCATGTATCTCAGACTCAAAATAGCATGTAGATCGCACAAATAACTAAAATGTATATTGCAAGTTGAGTACATCAAAGATAATCAATAATTTACTCCCACTCACTATCCACATTACAACCAAATAATTAAACTAAATGAAGCATACAACAAGGAAGACCAAATTTCATGTATCAAACATGATAGTAAATAAACTATTATATGCTTAGAGGAAGACAAAAAACACAAAATTTACCTAAAAGAATCATATATTACACATCAAGTCCATCCAAAATAAACAGTACATAAGTGGCAGCCAAGCAATAACAAAAAAAGATCAGTTGAGCTTACTTTGGTTTCCATCTAAGATCTCCATGAAGAAAATAGAAAAGATCCCAAGAGTATTGAAGGGCTTTTGGTTTTCCAGAACTAAGCAATGTGTCTGCAAAACTAAGCAAAGATGAGTTGTGTAAAGTAGAAGCTTCTAAGAACATACAACACTTAAAAAAACAGAGAAATAACATGTGATTAGTAAAATTTTCAGAGAAATAAACACTTCTTCTCAACTTCTTCATCTGACCAGAAACCCTAACCTTAAGGTTTCACCTAAACAATTAAATTGCAATTAATTCCTAAGTTGAAATCTACCAACAATCGATGCTTCCAGATCTATAGTGAAATCATCAAACATATACAAATGAACAAAAAATATTCAGATCTTAACCTTTTCAAGATCTGTGGGATTAAATCCTAAGTTGAAAGCGAAACGGAAACAAGGAATAATATGAATCGAGATCTCTAATTGAAATTGAAATAGAAAAAGGAAATGAATTGAAACTCGAAAAGAAAGCAAAATCGAAACCGACAATGAAAAAATCAAAAAACGAGAAAGATGAAGGCTCACCCGCACGACGAGAAGATGAAGTCGCAATCGGACATGGCGAGAGAGAGAAGAAGAACGAAAAACGGACGATGAGAGGAGCGAGAACAAAAACGGACGATGAGAGGAGAGAGTTGAGAAAAAGAGAGTTGAGAGGAATTATGCAACTGGGTTGAGAACGAGAGAGTTGAGAGGAAGTTGTTTGATTCAAACTTAGGGTTTTGGCATTTCTCGGATTTTGAGAGGAAGAGGATCGAGGGTGAGAACGAGAGAGGTGAGAAAGAGATTTGAGAGAGTGATTGAGAACGCGAGTGAAAAAAATAAAAGTGACTTTTACCATCGGTTGCCACGGACTTGCCACGGCATCTCCGTCGCAAATTTCTCGCCCTTTCACAAGTCAAGTGGCAAACCCGTGGCAAACACCAATGAAATTTCGCGCTCTTACTTTTTTTTACACATTCCGTCAAGAATCAGCGGGCAAATTAGCGACGGACAAGGCTCCGTGGCTAATTTTGGTGGCAAATGAGGTTTTTTCTTGTAGTGTGTGTAAAAGGCTCTCATTGGCGAGGAAACCACACGCGAAAGCAGTAAAGTTCTTATATATACACATGGCCAATAACAATTCCCAACATAGATTAATTACAGGCAATGCTGAAGGATTACTCCGCACTAATAATAACACAATAAAAAAATAACTTTCTAACAACACAATCATCCCTTATATCGTTATCAAATAATCAATTGTTAGGTTATATGTTTATGGTTAATTATTTTTGTTTAAGAATGATTCCAACGTCATCGTTAATGCTTTGAAATATTGGTCTTTTACTAATTTTAAATAATGGAAATCGTCGCTTTCATGCACAAGTTTTTTAGTAGGATCATTTTTCTTTGACTTAAGTACCAAGCTTCAATTATTTAAAAGTGGATTTGGCTTTTTGTCAAAATACAGAAATTGACCAAAAACATTTTCATTATAACAAAATCAACCATTAATGTCGCTGAAAAGCTATCACTAATAATAAAATCTGTCGATAATAGAAAACAATTAGGGATGACTTCTAAACGACCACAAAGGTCATTGGCATGAAGATCATGTAAAAGTTATATTGTCCATTGGAAAAAAAATCGTTAGAAAAACCAAAAACAACAGTTTGTTGGTTCTATTTACTAACGGATTTTCTTTTGGTACCCCCATATTCTCCCTCCCGCCCCCATAAATGCTTTTATTCCAGAAATACCCCTCATTTTAAAAAAAAACTTTTTTAAAAATTCCCGAATTTACCTCACATGTAGGTACATTCGATTAGCAAAATGTGAATCGGATTTACCTCACTTATAGAAAAAGTTGGAAAGAAAAAGATTTCGCGGATTTACCTTACAGGATTCCCGGATTTACCTCACTTATAGATAAAGTTTGGAAGAAAAAGGTTTCTCGGATTTACCTCATAGGATTACCGGATATTTACCTATATTTCAGAGGTATTTTTGTCCAAAATGGGATTTATAAGGGTGGGAAGGAGGATGTGGGGGTTAAAAAAAAAATCCTTTACTAACGGCTTAGCTCCTGATAGTATCAATGGTTAAGCCCACTGTAATTGAAAAATAAAAAACAGAAAAAAAAAATCAGCAAACTAGTACATATAGTCCGGCAGAGCCAAGATTTAAATTTGATGGGCAAATTGTTTGATTTAGAAAAATTTCTAAATTTATAGATATGTATAAAAATTAATTTTAACTAATATTTTTCAAGTAAAACAAAAATGTAACTAAATATATTATTTTTTTGGTTATAAATGTTATTAACACTCTCAACTACTAATTGACAAATAACAAAAAAAGATAATAAATAAACAAACAATCCTCAAAAGATAGTAAAATAATGTCCAAAAGTACTATTTGCTTAGCCTCTAATATAATAAAAAATTAAAAAAATCACTAACACGAATGAGCTAATTAAATATTATCAAATTGAAATTTTAACTCAAAAATACCTCTTGTATTAAATGTTTTACATTCACTATGTCAGTTTTTAGTAAACATACATCAAATACTAAATAAGGGTATAAATTTTTTAACAATTATTGCGCCTTATAATGTGTTTTTTATTCTTATAATCAGAGTAAAAACTAAATCAAAAATTTAGTTATAATAAAAATCTGAGGGAGTATATTATTTTTTTAGTATCACTAGTAGTAGTAAGTATGTTCCAAATTTAGGGGGTTAGCGGGATTGGTTAGGAAAGGAAATGAATCGAGCAATCTTAACGGGTTTAGTATTAATAATACTTTCTCGGTGGAGCTCTTACAATTTGCCGACGACACAATCATGTTTTGTGATGGAAGTGACAAGAGTATTTGGTGTTGGAAAGCTATATTGAGAAGTTTTGAGTTGGTCTCGGGATTAAAGGTGAATTTTGCGAAAAGTAACATCTTCAGATTGAATATTGAAGAAAGAACAATAGAGGGGATTTCTCAATTTTTAGCATGTAAGGTGGGATCAGTTCCTTTTAAATTTTTGGGGGTTCCGGTAAGTGCAAATCTAAGAAGGTTGAGCATGTGGCAACCAATCATAGACTCTATTAAAGCTAAGTTGAACAATTGGAAGAGCAGACAATTATCTATTGGGGGTCGTGTTACGCTTATCAATTCGATCGGTGTTTGCGGCTCTCCCATTGTACTTATTTTCCTTTTATAAAGCACCAAAGAAAGTTATTACAGAGATTACAAGACTACAAAGAAGGTTTCTATGGCGAGGTGATGAAGAACATAGGAAATTGGCTTGGGTGAAGTGGGAGACAATTTGTTTACCGAAAGAAAGAGGGGGATTAATTAGGAATTAAAAATCTAGAAGTTTTCAATGTGGCCCCTTTTAACCAAATGGAGATGGAGAATTTTGGTTGAGGAAGATAATTTAATTTGGAAGAAAGTCTAGATGGAAATATATGGTTTAAGAGGGCGTTGGCCCGACTTGGACGAAAGTAGAAGAGGGTGGGAGAAGAAATCGTTATGGTGGAGGGATTTATGCTTACTTGGAAAGGATATTATAGTTTGCAAGATGATTGGTTTAGTAATTTGGTAAAATTAAAATTGGGAAAAGGCAACAAAGTGAGGTTTTGGAAGGATGTTTGGATTGGACGTGATCGGTTGGCTAACTTATTTCCAGAATTATATGATTGCTGCTGGTCCCCGGATGCTATGGTTGGCGAGTACAACAATATGACGGAGGCTGGCTGGTGTTGGAATTGGGAATGGACCGAAAATATTCTGCAGGGAAGTGCAATTCTGCAGCACATGGTTGTTGGTTTACAGCAGCTACTGCTGCTAGTAGCGCTGTCTGGCCGTGAGGACAGTTGGGTGTGGCTTTCGGATCCGTTGGTTGGTTTTACGGTTAAAAAATGCTATGTATTGCTGTCTGATTTTTCTGCAGAGGCTGATGTAATTATGCAAGATGATGTAGCAGCAGCTTGTGGGAAGATTTGGAAAAACGACGTGCCGTCCAAAATACAAATATTTGTGTAGAGGGTGATCTTGCAACGTGTTGCTACACGGGTTGCATTGCATAGAAGAGGTATACTTCAATCACAGAATGATCAACATTGTGTTATGTGTTTTCGCGATGACGAAATGGTGGAGCACCTTTTCTTGTCATGTGGAGTTGCAAAGTCCATATGGAGTAGTATTTATGCTTGGATAGGTAATACAGTGGTTGATACGGGAAACATAGTTACTCACTTTGTGGATTTTGGGAAATTGGTGAATGGAAAGCACAAAGGGGGGTTAAGCATCTTATATGGATGGTGGTAATATGGAATCTCTGGTTGGCTCAAAATAAGGTAATTTTCAAAGGGGAGGTGGCTTCGGTTCCTCTTATATTGGCGGGAATTAAAGACACGACATGGAGTTGGTTTAAGGCAAGGAGGGGGAGAAATTGTAGGGCGACTTGGCCGGATTGGTTCAATTGCCCGATGGGTTGTTTTTCTTTATTGTAATTCAACTCTCTCATGTATTGTACTGTAATTAATAACTATCTTTTCTAGACGGGGGAGAAGCAGTGGGTTAGGATGTTTATTCCCACTGTTGTGTAGTTCTTGCGCGAGATACTATTTTTCCAATGGGTTTTGGCTCAGGGAGGATTTGAGGAGGCCCTCCCTATTTCCATTGTATCGGTTGGGCACCCCTTGTACTCCCTTTCAATGAATCATTGCTTATGTAAAAAAAAGGGGGTTACCATGGCACCATCGGACCACCCACTTCCTCCGCCACTACATATAGTGATTGATTCGGCAGCGTCCCACCTAAAGTTGGTGAGAAAGAAGAAAGAAAGGAGTAGAGAGAAATTTTGGGAGAGACATTTTGGATTTTAAGCGAGTTTGAATTTGAAAGGCGCCAAACTTTAGCTACTATTCCAGACCCAATTTCTATAATATTTACAACAACTTCTACTCCTTCATTTCTTGCTTTTAAACTTGAGCCTTCATGTTTTTTTTTTCATATTTTAATGTTGTGAAAAAATAATAATTTAGTGACAAAATACATAAAGTGTGATGTTAAGTAATGTGTTTAGGGTTACTTTAGCGTTCAGAAAAAATTTAACTATTCAAATACTACTTTAGCGTTTGGCAAATAATTAACTATTCAAATGCACGAAGTTCGTTTCTCAATAACCAGTTAGACGGAAAAAAATTGATTTGATAATTAACAAAATACATAAATGTAAGATGCGCAAACCAGTGTGATTTGATGTACTTTATGGTTCCAATTTTTTTTAATTATTCCAATACGCAGAGTTCGTTTCTCAATAATTGGTTTGGCGAAAAAATTAATTCCTTGTCGAAATACATATGCTAAGTATTGTGTTTTATGGTAATTTAGCATTCGAAAAAAAATTTCATTCCTCAACTGGTTAGATGTACTTTAGTGTTCAGAACAAAATTTAAGCGTTCAAATATGTAAACTTTGTTAAATTTAGATGTTCAAATACTTAAAATTCATTCTGCAATAACTGGTTAGGTTTACTACCAAAATATGCAAAGTGAGATGCCAAGCAATGTGATTTTGCATATTTTATGGTTCGTTAAAAATGTTAACTTTTCAAATACACAAAGTTTGTTTCTCAATAATCGGTTTGATGAAAAAATTGTGACAAAATACATAAAGTATGATGCTAAGCAGTGTGTTTTGAGTACTTTATCTATTGAAAAAAAATTAACTGTTCAAATATGCAAAATTTGTTCCTCAATAAACGGTTTATGGGAAACAATAATACATAAAGTGCGATGATAAGAAGTGTGTTTTAAGATACTTTACTGTTCAGAAATTTTTTTTAACTATCCAAATACTCGAAGTTCGTTCCTAAATAACCAACTTAGTGAAAACAATAATAATTTCCTTACACTAACACGTGCAACTCACTGTTTAACTAATTTAATCATTTGAAAATAGCTCATAAAAAAATTGAAAAAAAAAATCAATTTTTTATACTTATTGTTTTTAAATTTTTAGAACCACAATTTTCTAAACCTTCATCATAATATTTTTTTTTTATATAGCTTCTCCTTATATTTTTTATATTTTTTAGGATTTACGATTTATAGGAGTAACTTATCTCTTTGTGTTTGGTTGCATCAATCATTATTGAGAGTTTCTTCTTCGTGTTTGGTGTTTCAACATTTATTATTGAGAGAACTTGCAGCATTTACTCCGCGGAAACATTAGCCACACTACAATAGAATATTCATCAAATTCTTTCAACTTTGTATAGCTGCTTCTATTTTATTAGTTGGTTTTCATCCAACCCTCCATGATACTGATGTGTTTCACTTTCTAATTGCGTTGTCTTTTTTTCTTTCTAATTATGGGTTAACTTTTTATATTTACATTGGATCAATATGGATTATGTTATTAAAATTCTTTAGACTTTTTGTTCTTATTATCTATGAATGTTCAATTTCAACGTCTTTGTGTTGGGTATGGCTCATATGCACAAGCACACCATGGCGTGACATTGGCACGTAAATGCATGCACTGCGGGGTGAGGGGACATTCAGGGGTATTGTTGTAATCTGAATCTAGTTAGTATGTAATACTGAAACCCTATGCTTGTAATCCTAATTTTACTAAAGTAATAAGACAAAACTACAACTGCTCTAGAGACGCAGACATAGGAAAATATTGGCCGAACTGCGTGACCAATATCGTGTCTTCTTTTTTCAAGTCTTGTTTCTAATATTATTTCTTCTTTTACTGTTGTTGTTGCAATAATTGGTATCAGATGATGTCTAACCCTGGTGCGAAATTCCAAGTGGCAAGGTTCGGTGGAACGGGCAATTTTGGGTTATGGCAAAGGAGGGTTAAAGATCTATTAGCTCAACAAAGTTTACAGAATTTTGGGTTATGAAAACTCATTAACTTCATGATTTAATTAATAAACCACGCACACTATCAATTGCACAATATCGACCGCCCTCCGACTAATCTCGGTAAACAGTACAATCATAACTTCATAGCATAACACCGACTGCCCTCCGACTAATCCCGGTGAACCCCCTTACCAATAGGACTTTGCCTAATGGTAAAATTTTATAGGGCCTAGGTTTAGGGCTCATGACTTCCCCGCCTAGTATGCTAAACTCTTTGGGTCGTCACCCATACTCGACATAATTCATATACCGAAACATATCTACTCCATGATATCTATTTAAATCACGTGGTTACTACTAGAAAAAAGGCTTTTTATATCGGTTAAAAAAGGCTTTTCATATCGGTTCCGTAACCGATATAGATAAAGGGGATATTAAAAACAGGCGCTTTCTATATCGGTTAAAGAACCGATATGGAAAATGTTTTATATCGGTTCCCGATAGAACCGCTTATGGAAAGTCGATTTTAAACCTATAAAACGCTTTTTTATATCGGTTTCTTAGTTGAACCGATATTGAAAATCACTTTTATATCGCTTATTTAAAGGAACCGATATGAAAAGTCTTTTTTAAAAAAAAATAAAAATTCCTCAATTGGATATACAAACAAACAACAAAATCACAACAAATACAATATTTATATAAAAATACAAAGATCTCAAATTATACTCAATATCCATATCCAAATACAAAAACGAATCTAATACACACACTATCTAAGCCAATTACAATGACCCAAAAAGCACCCAAGCAGATTTTCCCTTATTCTATATTTGTACACAAGGTATGCCCTCCAAAGAAATTACAACTAAGCCAATTACAATGACCCAAAAAGCAGCACCAAGCAGATTTCCCTCTTGACCGTGCTTTACATGATACTAAATAAGGGAATATGATTAAAAAAGAAACATATTCAAATGTTTAAGTGAGAAAATGATTATGTGTAACTCACTTATGCATGCATCATGGTCCCCGATATACGAAGATCCCCACTACAAGCTGCAGCTTATAGCTTCCCGTGTATTCTTGAAGTCGCATTCCTGCCTTGACAAGCTTTCTTCTCTTTGCATTCATCAATGTCCGCAAGGATGAAGTAGAAAGAAGTTGACCCAAAGGATTAGAATGACTAGATAATTAAATAGACAAAGAGATGTAGTTAAAATATGGTTTATCCCAATATAATTTTCATATCAATCGGTTCCAATAACATGAATAGAAAGCATTAAAAGTTGTCAAAGATCATCAAGTGGCAAATTTGCCATTACAACTACACTACTAGTTACGAAAAACAAAGAGGCCTAGAATTACAACAAAGAGGGCTAGAGAATTACAGATTATGGTATTGCATTATAAGAAACTTATATTAATCTAATACGCCACAATAATCCTAAAAGATAGGAATTGGCATGACTATTTTTTCGATATGAATACTGAAGAAGAAACAAATGAGGGGAAGAGAATGGTAAGCTCAACAAAAGGATACAACTTGATATTTTGGGTGATCATCCAAGTTTGGCACAATATTTGTGATGAAGCATACATTGAAAGTAACATCCTCGAAATGTAAGAGAAGAATACAATTATGTTCCAATTTGTATGGAAAATGTAAAAATCACTATCTGTCATCGACTTATAACAATTAATTGACTTCATATTGTAATCGAGAAGGTATATTCAAATGAATGAGACTTTAATAAATAACATAACTTAATCTCTAAAGTCGGAAGTTATCGGTTATCACGTACCTCATTCATAATCAAGGCATCGATCAACAATGATGGTTGAGGCGTGAGTACGAACACAAAGTAATGAATGACTAGGATCATACAAAGTAAATCTATTTCATATTCTAATTTCAAAGTAAAAGCGAAGAGGCGAGTTCAAAGTAAACTTTGATGCATTTCTAGCAATTGAGTAAACGATTTGCTTCTACAACCGCATCATCCGGGTGATCTTTGGACCCAAGCTGCGAGACATTACTTGCAAAGTTTTAGATCACAATTGAGATGAACAACTTGTAAACATGTTTTATCATCTGAATGCGAGTATGAAGATGAATAATATTACTATTAGTCCTTTAAAAGAACATCTTACTCCTTAAGGCCGATGAAATTATGTCCGGATGGAAGCATGTTTATCTCGGTGGTTCTAGACATACTAAATTTATCTATGAATTTGCAAAGAAGTTGATGATATCTTTGGTAATGCTTATCCTAATTAAACTTAATTATATCTATAAATGGTACATTCCTTGAGTGAAAGGTTCCAACTGATACTAAGGGAACAAACAAAGTAAAAAAGAATCAAGAAAGGACTATTATTGCATTTCTGGTTTATAGTTCCAAAGAAACCCAACGCATATTCGAGAGTGCTCTAATTCCCTCCTTACAAATGAGTTCTTCCTAAATACTTGATTAACATTCTCCTCCTAACTAATTATAGGCAACATGCCTTATTTTAATTACCACTAACTATTATGGGACTAATTACAAATTACCGAGCTTAACTACAAATACGCTTGAGATCACCTAAAATGAAGGATATTTAAATGAAAATTCTGCAATTCAACTCGTAACATATCTTACGGTTACATCAACTCAAGCAAATAGAAACCAATGAATGATGCCATATTATCAATATCAACGCATGTGGCTTACCATAGAGAGAACCATTACTATCCGGCAATATTGCTAACAAAAGCTCCAACTCCTTTCCTTTAGTTTTGTTTGTTGATACATGGTAAACATGCTTCAAAGCTTTCTCCACTTGCTCGGGCTTGGCATTGTAGATTGGGATAACAGGCTCCAGTTAAATTCCTACAAGGAAAAAATTTGATTGAATATCGAATTTTTCTTTACGCACTTCATCACAAAACCAAATAATAATCAAGATAGAAAACTACCATGCGGATACTTGACACATTTGGGCAAGGTCATTACAAAAAGTGCGAGCAACACTATCTTGCACACTCCGCGAGAAATTTATGCACGCCCACCTGTTAACCGCCATTCCATTAATCATTTTCTGCATCAATCAAGATTTAGGAGACATAGATATCGATAATACAAGCTATGACAGAAAATCACTAGGAATAGTGGCCAACAACAACGGATGAAATAATACCTTATTCATCATATTCCACCGACCAACATGGGTAAATAGCTTTCTTTTCTTTCCCACTTTCATGATATTTAAGTCACGGTGAGTAGAGATTTAAATCAATGAATAGTAGGAACAAGATAAATTTTAAAATTTCAGTATATAACAAAACAGATCTTAGATGGAGAAACACATTACCCAAGCGGGAAGAAGAATTCTTGCTTCAACGAAGCTAGTTTTTCATCGATTTTAATTCCAAATTCCTTTGCATAAGGATCTTGGTCATAAGCATTTTGTTTAATGGTCTGCACCCCACCCATGCAAACAATAAAATCATTAAATACAAAGGTTCAACACTAGCTTGTAGTTGCTAAAGGATACACACACAAAGACAAAACATCATACCCAAAATATCATTTTCAAGGATCGCGATTCGTGAAGACACGAGCGGAGGAGCTTCTGCGTGCGTCGCATTCACAGAGTGAACTTACGCATGCTTCAAGCTCGCAAGGAGAGAAATCTAAGAAGACCAAAACAAAATCGGAATCAATATCAATATCAAAATCTAAATCTAAACCCTAACCTTATATAAATCATAAGAAAAGCAAAAATTGAAGTTAGGGTTTTGATTCAAAAATGGAGGGGTTTTGGTTGAATTAATGCTTTTGCAAAATTGGGGGTTAGGGTTTCCATTCAAGTAACAATGGAGGCAATTCCGTAAAATAGAAGAAGAGAAGAAGAAAAAACCCAAACCTTTTAAGAAGAAGAAGAGAGGACATCGATTGAGAAAAGATCTAGAGGCAACTTAGAAAGGAGAACCGTTGGTCATCGTGGTGGTGGAGCTTGGAGCAAGGTGGGATGTGAGGCGGAGGCGGCCGAGGGTGGTCTTGGTTGAGAGAGAGGCGACGAGGGTGGTGTTGGTTGAGAGAGAGGCGTAGGCGAGAGAGTGAGTGCCTTCTATTGTGTTTGTGTTGTGTTATGAGAGAGTTGAGCGAGAGATTTGGAATTTGTGTTTTCATATCGGTTAGTTTCTCAACCGATATGAAAAATGTAATCATAATTTCAAAAATGCCACCGCCTCCTTTTCCATATCTGTTAGTATTTGAACCGATATAAATTGCTGATATAAAATCCGTTTTTTCCACTATATTTTTGTTCATAAAACAATGGTTCCCACACGTGATCTAAGTTTACGGTTTTTCAAGAGTTTTATAAATTCAAACAAACAACTTAAAACCACATTCCAATCATAACAATATCATCCTTATGTAATCATAAATGGTTAGGAAAAGGATTTGAAAGAGTTTAAAGTCGAACGGAGCATCGAAACAATACATCAGAGATTGGGGACGATTTTGTCCATTTTCGTACCGTTTCGTTCTCCGATCGATCCCAAACTGTGTTCTAATCCAAATTCAACCATAACAGACAAATATACACATATTCCAGTCCAGTCATAACAATTCAACAATCATATCAAACATATTCCAGTCCAGGCATAACAATTCAACAATCATATCATTATGGTTTCGTTCTAAATTTCAAACACACGTAATTTTCGTGAAATACCGTTTTCGACTCAAAAATTCACGAAACTCGAAATTTCGAAAACTAATCAAACAAAACACATAAACAACATTTAAATTTCCTAAACGTGAGTAAAACTCACCTAGCGTGATGAAAATCACGAGACACCGAAACTTTACGGAGTTCAACCGTTCCAAAACCGCGAACTCAACCCCAAAACTGAAATCCCAGCACCTCCAAACCGAAACCAGCAGCCGTACCCTTCTTCTATGACTTCAATCGACTCCAATCAACAATAAAACCAGCACCAACAGTCCCAAACTATTTGTTGAGATTCCCACCTTCAATACAAGACTTCAAAGTCAACAAAACCTCCATTTCTCTCCATTTGAGCTCCAAAGCTTCAACAATGGTGAATCCAAAAATGGGTAGGAATTAGGTAATGAAATTTACATCATTGGAAAGAGGAAGGAAAATGAGAGGAAATGAGACAAAAAGCCCCTTACCTTGTGTTGGATTGGAGGATATCTACCCCCCTTCTTCTTCTCCCCTTCGCCTCCTTCTTCCTCTCTCTCGGTTTCCCTTTCTTTCTCTCTCTCGGGTTCCCTTTCTTTCTCTCAATTTCTTTTCTTTCTTCTTTCTCTTTCTAATTGGCCATAAAGTAGTGTAATGAGTCAATGGTTTAATTGGGTGGAAAGGACCTAAATGCCCTTGGCTCACAATTCTCACTAATCCCATTTTTACCCCAAAACTCTCACAATTTAATCAATATAGCAATTCAATCCTATAATTTAACGATGACTCATTGATTTCGAGACAAACTCATATCAAAATGTATCTTATTATTTACTCACATAACAATCCACTCGTTAATTTCTTAATTTGAATTAACGAAATTAGGGATGTTACAATTATATTTCAGATCAATTTTATAATTTATATTAATTCAAAAAAACAAAACAAACATATTTAAGAGTAAAAATAATTATTATTTTGACATTAAAAATCAAAGGGAATTATTTACCAAAAGAAATCCCAAACACAATCCCTAATTTTCCGAAATCCAAAACAGAATCTCTAATCTTCTTCTTCGCTGATCATTGTTTCAATTTCAAACATTACTTTATCATTGATATTTTTTTAGAACATTACTTTTTTTGGAACATTACTTTATCATTCATTTTTTTTGGAACATTTACGTTATCGTTATTTTTTTGGAACATTTACGTTATCGTTATCATTCATCTTATTCTTCCTCTTAGTATAGTTTTAATTATGTTCATAACAATAGTCAAATTCAATGTAACGTTACAATGGATGTGTGCAATATTTTTTTATGTCAGGAAAAAAAAGTATCATTAATTGCTCACCTTTTTCTATTAATGATCATATTTCTTTTTTTTTTGACAAAATTAACTATCATATTTGTATTAATTTCATTGACCTTTTTGTTTTGAATTGTTTAATTTCATTGACTTACCTTTATAAATCCTCTCATTTTCTTCTTTCACACCATTATATAACCGGAATATTTAGAGAGGCCCCTTTACTTCACCCACAACATTCTTTCTCAAATATTTCTGTCTCCCTTGTTTACTTGGTTGTACTGCCTGCTCTTTGATTCCATGCTCCTTTACCCTTTTCTTCTTTGATGAGACATAATATTCGGTACGCTCTTTGCTGGACTCCTTTTTGTTTATTTTTGTTAACTTTGAAAATTTCTTGCTTGATGATGCTGTTAAATTCATTTTTTTAAGGCAAATGTATATGATTAGATATATAGATAAACACAAGGTGTACTCAGCCCATATACAACCAAGATAAGTCAAATGAATAAGGAAAAATCACTAAACTCAAAAACTATCTCCTAGAAATACAGTCTATAGGATCAACATACCACTCATAAAATAAACAAGAACAATTAACAAACATGAATTAATTCTTAGGACTTAAATTACAGTATAAGAGAATCTCGTGTTTTATTTGTTGGGTGTTTTCCTCCCACCCCTTCACCTTTTTATGGAATAAACCCAATTGGAATATGGATGGGTATGGGGTGAGGCGGGAAGTATGATTGTCAAAATCATCATTTAGGTTTCTCAAATAGTAGATATTTGGATTTCATAACCATCTGGTCAGGGGGTTGATCTATGACCGGTGCATATGAAAAAATACACAGTGGGAGAGTCAACCCGTTAATGGTGGTGCTCAGACAATGAAGTTGTGGGTGGAGAACAATCAAGCGGTGGAAGCAAATTGGTATATATATATATATATATATATATATATATATATAGAGAGAGAGAGAGAGAGAGAGAGAGAGAGAGAGAGAGAGATGACTCAGATAAGAACACTCGGTTATTATGAGAATTCATTTAATTATAACCATTAGATTAAAATTTACAGTTCAAATTATGTCATTAATTACAAAATCTTTCGTGATTCTTAATTAAAAAGTGTAGCGACCGAAAAATCCGGGAAAAGATTCTTCGAAAGGTTCATAGGAAGCCGCCACCAAATTTTAGTTTAAGGGCAAATCCGGGAAATCCCTTTAGGTTTTAGGACAAGGCATTGTTGGGGTTCGGGAGTCATTATGTGTGGGGAATGTATTAGCACCCCACGACATCCATTGTCTAATTAATTTAAGATTTATTTAATAATTACCCTTTTATTTGTCGGGAAAAAGACTTATTTAAGTTTATGGTTTTTAGTGCTTGACAAGAGTTGAGTCTTGCTCCTACGTACCTCCGGATGCAATGGAGGAATCAAAGCTACGTAGTTCTTCCTGAAAAAGTTTGTGGGTTGGTGTTTTTTAGTGTAGGGGTCCTAGGATTCCTTGAACTGTACAACTCACTGATTCCTAGGACGCTGACTAACCCGATTGTACAACCGACTTAGTCCCCTACTTTTTTTAAAATAATTTTAGAGTTTCTTGAAAGAAATTGATTTGGTGTGAGGTGGGTCCGTTTTAGAATAAGTATTCTAGAACCCCTGAACTGTACAGCTCATTAGTTCTAGAACGCTGACTAACCCGGTTGTACAACCGACTTAGTCCCCTATTTTTAGGAAAAATGGTTTACTCGTATTTGTTAAGTTTGCAGGGTTACTGAACCGTACAGCTCATTGGCCCTAAAATAATGACTAACCCGGTTGTACAACCGACTTAGCCGTTTATTTTTAGAAAAACAGTTTATTTGTATTTGTTAAGTTTTCAGGGTTACTGAACTGTACAGTTCATCGGCCCTAAAATAATGACTAACCCGGTTGTACAACCGACTTAGCCGTTTATTTAATTTCGCGGGAAAAATTATTTACGTTTGAGTTGTAAAAGAATTAAAAGTGAAACCGGGGGTAAAAATAGTAAATTGGGGTTTTATTAGTCGCGGGGGGTTGCATAATTAATTGGAGGTGCAAAAAGGAAAGCCCAGTTCGCATATGGGGGGCCCAGTATGCGAAACTGGGCTTAAGTGGGAGGGGCGTACGCATGAATAGAGGGGGTGTATCTAATAATCTGAGTAAAAAATGAAAAAAATAAAACAAGGCCCACTATATAACCCTAAACCTAATAACCGAAACCCTAAATTTACATCCCTTCCTCCTTCCCACTTGCAGCCGCGGCGCGCTAGAGAGAGAGAGTGACGGCCGGCGCAAAAATCGCCGGTTTCCACGGTGAGGGAGAAAGAAGACCAAACGAGATGCTCGCCGGTTCCCATGGAAACGGGTTTGTGGGGTTTCAGGTTGAGAGGGAGAGAACGGTGACGACGAGCAGGACGCCGGCGCCGGTGAGCTTCGTTTCTCTTCTTCTCTGTTTCTTTTTTTCGTTTTGTTTCTTTTTTAAAGGTTTCTGATCTGTTGTTTTCTTTCTCTTGGAGGTGAAACCGTGGCGGCCATGGTTAGTTTTGGGGGAGGGAGAGTGGGAGGATGATGATGGGAAGATGGGAGGTTCGGTTTGTGGTGGTGATTGTTCGGTTCGAAGAAACTTCGCCGGAGCTCTCGCCGGAGAAGACGACCGGAGCTCCGGCGAACCCCACCAAGGTCAGTGGCTTTATCTTTACTGTTCTACTTGTTTTTTTTTAGCTTTCTCTGGTCTGATTTCTCCTCTACTCTGTTATTCTTTTCTTTATTTCGTTTTTGGCTCGTTTAATGTTTACTGGTAGGTATCTGGGTATACTTATTTTCGCTAAAAAAGGGGAAACTATTCTGATTTAGACTACAGCAAATAAAAAACAGTTTCAAATCAAAGCATATGAGTGTTTTTCTTTGAGACAGATTTTGTTTTTAACCTAAGCTTAATCTGATTTTATTTTCTCTTTACGCATAAACCTTGTATATTATTAGCACATACATTTGACATAAACAGATTTATTGAATCATCATTATATCAATTTCAGAATTAGCATTTGATAAAAACCTACCTTTACTCCAGCCTCTGTTTTGGCTCCTCGAATGCTATTTGTGACTGAAATGCTACTCTGCTACTGCGTGTTGTTTTTGAACTGCTGCTCTTCCTCTCTTAAAACTCAGAAACTCAAAAACGGTGTTTTGTGGATTAGGGTTTCAATGTGAAACTCTAATCCTTATTTTTTTCAGTGATTTTCGCAGCCTTTTTTGTGCTGATTTCTGTGTCCTTTTTGACTGCTATTGGACTGTTTATTTATAGTTAAAAATTAGGTCAACACATTAATGATTTGGATTGTGTTTTGATTGATTTTCAGGTTTGGGTTTGGGCTTGTATGAGCTGGATACTTGGTGAGCAAGGAGGGAAGCTAGGATTAGGGTTTAGAAGGCTGAGAGCTACATTGTTCCCCTTTTTTTATTTTATTTTCGGATTTATGCCTTTTTTATATTTTTTGTATCACTATTTTTGTATTTTGGACTTTTGGGACTATTAAATGCTTTTAAATTGTAAATTAAATTAAATTGAATTTTTTTGACATTTTTAGACATATTGGACTCTTAAACATTGTAAATTAACCTAAATTGAATTTTTGACATTTTTAAATCGTATGTATACTTAAATAAATTAAATAAACAAAATAAGAATAAAAATAATAATAATAAAAGGGAGTCAGACCAAATACAGAGACGAGAACAGACCGGACTTGACAACTGCGCTAAGACTAGACCAAAAATAGAAGAAATGGGCGCGTTAAAACAATTAACTCGGAATCACATTCTTAAGTCTGAATTTAAACCAACTTTTGAGAAAAATGAATTTGGGTAGACCTGTTCACGTACGACTAAACTCGAATGAAGATATTAAATCGAACAACGCGCGAAAAGATCGATCATTCGCGTGCGTGCCTAATTTAAATAACGGTATTTCGATTTAGCTGAACGGAGTGACTGGAATTGGTTTGGGTTGGTAACCGGGACTCTACACTAAAAGTTGTCATAATCATGCGACTCCAAAACACGACCCTAATAACAATAAACGACTAAAACAAGAAAAAGAAGACGGACAAAATTGGGGTATAACAGCTGCCCCTCTTTATTAATATTTTACTAGAAAGTGTTGAGCTCTCGAACTTTCGTAGTAGAAATAGGAATAAAGATAAGATAGACGCTAATTTTGTCCGTTTAAGGGGGAAGTGGAAGGTTTGAGAGATAAGAGAGAGTGGTTAATACTTGGCGCATTAGCCTAGAGTTGAATGAAGGGTGCACAAGGACCTGAAGGAGCACTAAGGCTCTGAAGGACCACTCAGGGTCTGAAGGAGCACTAAGGCTCTGAAGGACCACTCAGGGTCCAGAAGGCTGCCTAAGCCTTAATTGAAGGACCATCATGGTCTGAAGGAGCGCAATTAGCTACGGTACTAATTAAACGGTCTGAGGGGGCCTTTATACTTGAGCGGCCATGATGGGTCAAGATCAGGTCTAGAACTGATATGTTGACCATGAAGGACGTCCCATCGTGTCTTAGGTCGACACAACTAGTCCGGAAGGACCACTCGGTTCTGCGAAGGTCCGTCGGGCTCGACTCTGACGTTGCGACCTGGGCCACTTAGGGCACTGCTCTGAAGGACCACTTGGGGTCTATAAGGATCAGCCTGGTGATCCGTGATATAACATGGGATTAATTTGGGAATGAAATATAGGGACCGATACTTAGCGTGTCGATCTGATAACTTAGTAAGTGCATTCAAAAATGAAAAGGTAATCTCCATTTGGCGTATTTAAAAATGCAATGAAATTGATATGTGATGTATGCACATGTAATGATTGACATGTGGTGGGATGATGAATGAAATGCGGGATGACACCTTTCTTCTTCTTCTTTTTTTTTTTGACAATCTCTTTTTTTACTGCTTCATAAACTCGCGGGACTTCCAGTGTGAGATATGAAGCCATCTTGTGTATTTGTACTGCCGGATCGACATGCTGGTGGTCGTGAATTGTCATAAGAGCTATTCGTTTTCTGCAATGACTGCTTTTTGTAGGAGGTTGTGTCATTTCTGTGATTAGCAAAAATTTCGTAATGATAGTAATGTTTATGATTATGCCACATGTTTCACAATTCAGTATCATTTATCATAAAACCTCATTTCAAAGAGAGAGAATGAAAGAGAAGGGAAAGTGTTTGATGTTAATATTGGAAGCCAAGTATGCGGAAGGCACACTGACTGAAGATTACATCGGTAACCGAGTTGAAAGAAACAGAAGAGCAAAAATACTAAGCAGATTTGTTGGTAGCTAATCTTCTTGAGATAGCGCCATCGGCTACTCATGTTCACAACCTTGATCCCCTCATTGTCCGACTTTCAGAAGTGCTATTCGCCTCAGTATTTTGGTCCAATCTCTTGACCCTAATTTTTGCCTGGATCACCCTTTTGGGTTTTCGATCCATCGAGTCGCTCTAACTTTTGCCTAGGCCGCCCTTTTGGGTTTTCGACCTAGCGAGCATATTCTTGCTTGGCTCATTTTTCTCTTTTTTCTATATCATTTCTTTTAGGCATAGCATTTATTGACTGCATCTGAGTTGATTGGGAGGTCTACACTGTCGTGAGAGTTACGACTCTTCCAGAGAATGATCTCTTCAATTCGAGGTTGAGAATCCTTTTGGATAGGTAAGATTTCCTTGGGCACCAGGTTTCTTTCTTGAAATTGTCGGAAACAGACTTTCTTAAGCTTTCTTTGTTCTTATCTGATACAGCTGGTCACGACATGGGGCAACCATTTTGTTCCTTGAGTTTTAATGGGAGCACTTCTTTCGTTGCGTTGGGTTGCCCCTGTTGAAGTGTGAAATGAGGTCTAACCTCCATGTGAGGCCCACGGGAGTGTTTGCGGATCGCATTCTGCGGGATCTCTTTGATATTCTTTGTTTGTTGCTGCAACTGCCTCATTCTCCTTTGGGAGGTATGGGGAGGGACTATGACCTGAGGTCTACAAACAGCTCTGCCGCCATTGTTTGTGACGATCTTTTTTGGAAGGCCGTAACGGCAGACTAAATTTTAACAATCACAGATCTTGTTACACCGGCGGGCGTTTAATGACGTCGACCCAATCAGACAAGATTCGAATGAATTTTCTTGGTTCGTTGTCCTTAATTGTTGTACTCTTTTTTCGTCTTCTTCCGCGCCCAAGTTAGTTACAGTTGATTCCTGTTGAATTCTCACGGGGACCCCCAGTTATCTTCAACATTTTCCTCAGTCTGATTAATGAGGTGATCAAGGTTATGATATGAGTTACCGATATTGCTATTTTCAAGAATTTTGATCTGCATTAGTTGAAAGTGAAAACGGATAGAGGAGAAGGCAAAGCGAACAAATGAGAGAGATATAAGGAGAGTTTAGAGAATTCAAAATGTTATTTTATTAATAATGATACTGAAATGAAACATGCGTGCCCTTATTGAAATTTCCTAAGGCCTTGGGCAGAGCCATAGGATTTTCATTACAGAAAATTACTTTGAATTGAAAATCACAGAAAAATCAACAGTCTCTCCGTTCTTGAACTCTTTATTTGTAGGAGAAAAGCGCACATGATTGACGACATCGTCTTCGGTACCTGGATAACTTTCACCAACTGCTATTTAATCATCACCTTCCTTAAAGTTTAGCTGCTTTGTGTCAATGAGGTCTTGAACGGTGTGCTTTAAGGGATAACAATTTTCAGCTGAGTGGACGACTGCCCCAGCGTGGAATTCACAGCTGGCGTTTGGGTCGTGTCCTCTTGGGAATGGGGGCTGAACTGGTCTCATCTGACGAGGAGAAATCACATTGTGGCTGATAAGTTGGTTTGCATGTGTCGGTGTATGATATGGGAATGGGGTCGTATTGGGATGACCCTTGATGGCCTGATGGTGCTGGAGAATTATAGTGCGAATTTCCTTGATCCTTTACTATAGCGTTGAATTCCCCCTTCTTTTTATTGAACCTTGTAGGAGTCCCGTCAGAATTATGAGTGATCTTCCCAGTCCTCATTGCATTTTCTATCCTTCCTCCTATGGTAACTGATCGTACCTTGACCAATGAAGTGTTGAAGTTATCGTTGTCCTGCTGACTGGGCCGGTCGTTGAATGAATGAGAGGACCGGTCCTGGCTTCACGCTGAGCACCTCGGGTGGTACCTGCAAAGACACTCCGACGATCTAGTGAGAGGTCGCTCGGGCAGATAACACAAGGTAAGAGAACGTACCTGATGCCATGTGCGAATGGCATATATATACTGTAGAGTCCCGACCGTTAGCGAAGATTTCGGCCGGTCCCGAGAATTGCGGTCCAAGCAGCGTGTTCGGGCCGGTTTCGTTGGGCTGGGCCGACGGTCCACTTGCTGTTGGCAGTTCTAGTAGTTGCTGATACACCTAGGAACAGTTGCCCCCCAAGCCTAGGTCTGAGGCTTGAATTGCTGCCCCCAGGAGTGTCATTTTAAACGAGACGGACGCGGCCGTTGGTGTGTGGAAATGCCACATACACTTGAGTGCAAGTATACACTGTCCAAAAACAAGTAGTAAAAAGATCGAACCCACAGAGATTGAAAAACTCACTTTTAAAACAAATATAAAGTAATAAAGTGTAAAGTCACAAAGTAATAAAATAATTTTGGATTTTGGTTGATGATCACAACTAAGTTAGAAAACAAAGAAAGAATGTTGATAGTGTAAAAGAGAAAAGCTAGTTGGAATGTCTTCATCAAGTAATTTACTTATAAGTGTATGATGCGAGATGTGATGCAAACAGACCAATCTTTGTTGCATTAGCTATGTGCCTTTCGGTCACTTTCTTGAGTATCATTACCAAATCTTATGATCCTTGTTCTATGCAAGAAAAGAAAGGGGTGTTAGTGCCAATCTTGCCTCCTAACAAGTATTCATTTTGCTTAAGTGAATTCACTCTTGTATTTTAAGTACCCACAATTATCCTATGGACTATACTATCCTATGTCTAGGACTTAGCATGGTTTTCACAAAGTTTTCTTTATGTAAAACACTCACCCATATTAGTTCTTGAGTTCTTAATTGTAAGCCATGTCCGGTCATTTACAAATCTACTTATTCTAAGTGATCAAGTTTAAAATAAGTTTTGAAAAGATTATCAAGCAAGAACTAAAGTACAAACATACATACATGCAACATACTTACTTAAAAGCTCATTAAATGATTAGAACATTCCAACTAAGAAAGGTTTAGCTAACAAGAGACATTGCAAGATATATATAAACCGAATAGACCATGTTTATATATATAGAAATCACAAAAGAGAAACAACAAAGTAAAGTTACAAATGTTGAAAACCTTTGTATGAAGTCTTCTAGCAATGCACTAGCATTACTCCTTAGCACTATACAAACACTATGAAAATGAGTAAAGGAGGATTTATGAATTCCTTCCTCTTCCTCTAAAAATATAAAAACTAACTATGTATATTGAAATTTTGATCTAACTTATGGATTGTGATATATTTCCAAATGAAGATGTGAGGTCCTTTTATAGCCTTCAAGTGAGGTGCTTCCTTCCTTCATGTTGAAGTCATCTTGAGTGGATCATAGTCAGTAGTTGCTTTCCGAGGTTTATCCATGTTGAAATCTTTGACTTAATCATATAGGGCGGTTCCATGGTGTTAGAACAAGTGTCCCTATGTTGGTGACTCTTCAAAGCTAAGCCTATAGCTATGTGTGAATGGTAGCGCCTACTATACAAGTTTGGAGGGCATCGGGGAAGCGGCGGGAGAGTCATCACTTTGCATGTGGATGCATATGAAATAGGTCGCTTATTCACCAAGTAGCGCTTGAAATGATGCGAGATCGGTCAGCAGAGCATTGATGCGATTAGCATTGAGATCATCGAACAAAAACATCAAACATACCACAATATATCCAAAATGGCCTAATAATAACTATAACCATTCAAATCACTCAAGATATCATATATCACACTAAATACTATATAAACTCTTTATTATTACTTGAAAGAGAGCAAATACTAAGTTTAAACATATGAAATACTCTATATAAAATAGAGTTATCAGCCGTGCGCTTTCTTGATTCGAACGGTTTCGGCCATTTACCATCGACCGTCTTGCGCGACGGTTGGTCTTCTTGACATTTAAGACATGACGTTTGGTGTTTCCGAGGTTGTCTCAAGGCAACTATTGGTGAGAAGGTGAAACGTTGCGACGCCGCCTCCCGGTCCCTTCGCGCGTGTGGATCCGTACTATAAATACCCCTTCAGTCACAGATCATACCTCACACTTTCGTGAATAGCTCTACCAGCGACCGACTCGTCTCTGCCGCCGACTTACATCCGTTACTGCTTACGTATCGCTCGTCTTTGCTGTTGCGACCGATTCACCACATCTGTTCAAGGTATGGATCGATCTCTTCGTTTACTTTTTAAATTTAGTTTTTCTTTGAACGCACTTCGCGCTCTTCTACGCCTCGTGATAGGGGTGTCGTCCGAGGACGGCCCAAGTCGCCCCTCTCACGAGTATTCTCGCTCGATCGACTGACTCGATCCCCTTATCACAGTCTTTGGTGTATCGCCGCGGGACGAAACAAACCGCTCGTATTCGGGAGGGCCGTCCCAATCTTTTCTTTGTCCATATGTCTAAGCCGTCCGAGGTCACCTCCCGGAGGAGAAGTCTAAGTCGTCTTGAGC
This sequence comes from Oxytropis ochrocephala, assembly GCA_020916435.1. Classification (NCBI taxonomy): domain Eukaryota; kingdom Viridiplantae; phylum Streptophyta; class Magnoliopsida; order Fabales; family Fabaceae; genus Oxytropis; species Oxytropis ochrocephala. Next base: position 98,361,161 of record CM037088.1, on the reverse strand, counting down.
GACAAAAATTCAGGTTCTTCGAGTAGCGCCTTGAGTAGTACAAGCTCGAGCTCCAAATCTTCTAGCCAAGGGTCGGCCGGCTTGAAGAGTTCCGGCTCTAAGTCCGCCCGTTCTGGCGATCGGCCAGTGCAACACTCCACCACCGGAGAACGCCGTATCTCGAGCGGTAGGAGAGGAGGAGGTAGAGGTGGTGGATATAGATGATGATGAAGTGCTAAGCCCGGTCCCACGTCGCGAACGAGAAGATGGCGGAAGCTAAAGGCGACCGAGTGAAAGAAACCAACGCGGAAGTGGTAGCTCGGCCGCGACTAGCTCCTCCGGTCGAGAGGTCAACAACGAAGGAGGATCGAGCGAAGAGGCGGCGACGTTCAAACCGATGTAGCCCGACCCATCGACATGTCTTGGGTGTCGAAACTCTTCGCTCACACAGGAGTATACTTACGGTCGGCCACCTCGCCTTGTCTGACCTTCAGTGCTGCTTCAATGAATCACCGGGCTGGAGGGTGAGAGGCATGAAAGATGGAGAAGACATTGCCACTTATTCCAGCAATCTTAAGTTCACGATGTATCGGATCGTGCTCGAGAGGATGAACATCATCCCACCTTTCACCGAGTTCCAACGTGACGTTCTGCGTCATATCGGGGTCGCCCCCTCTCAACTCCATCCCAATGCTTGGGCATTCCTAAAAACTTTCGAAGTCCTGTTAACCAAACTTGGTCGGCCGGTGTCGATCATGCTATTCTTTGCCCTCTTTGAGATAAGCTGGCTCAGGGAGAAAGCGAACAAAGAGAAGAGGGAGCAGGTCTCTTTCAAGATGCAGAAAACTCAGCACCGATATTTCAAAGCTTATCAAGAGTCACTGGGCGCGGCCTGGAGAGGCCACTACTTCTGGATCGTCCCGACCAAGGAGGCCGGCAAGGCCATATCTGAAATCCAACCCGATGGACTGCTCGGTCCCCCTTATTTTCCAATCATGTGGAATGAAGCTCACTTCTTCAGGAGGCCGGGCGATTACATCTATTCTGTCAAAGATTTGGGCGAGGCCGACTTGGAATCTTTGGAGATGATTAAGACTTTGGCGAGCATGATGCTTCCAGACCCTAAGGGCGACATACCTTGTCGTCCCTTCGTCTTGCTCACGGGCCGGGCTCTGGAGGCCGAGATTGGTTTGCTCCCGAACTTTGCCTTTATATTTTGTTGTCAATATTCTCTTCTAACTCTTAATTTGTTGTTTTGCAGAAAGAATGGCCGGTAAATCGTGGGCAGTGATCGATGCCGTCAATCAATGAAGGGCAGCGCCCAAGCCGCCCCACGTAAGGTCGTCGACTTGGACGGCCCGTCAAAGGTGCCTCAAACTCCGAAATCTCAAGGGAAGAAAACGGTTGCTCGGTCGCCCCCTCCTGCCGATGACCGTTCTGCCAAGCGGCCTAAGCTCGATAGTCGGGACTTGGACCTTGCTAAGGATGATATTCCTATTCTCTCGCTCGACGGTCTAGGGCAGGTCGAGTTTGAGCGGTTCAAGAAGAAGCCCATGGCGGTCTGTGCCTCCCTCTGTATGGGAGTGGACAAGATTATTCAAGACCTGGCGGACGAAGCTGAAGGTATTTTATTTTTCTAGCCCATTGTCCTTTTGCTCACTTTCGGCCGACTAACCGATCATGACTATCTCTCGCTTTGCGTGAGCTCGGGCCGGAAGGACAAAGCCTTGACGGAGGCGCAGCAAAAGTATGAAAAACTGGCCAAGTCCAAGAAAGATGCTCTGTAGCGGGCCGAGGACGATCGGGCCAAACTTTCCAAGAGGAACAAAGAGCTCGTCGGGCAAGTTGCAAACCTGAAGACCGACCTGGGAGTCCTGGAGAAGGAGAAGGCCGAGTGGGGAATCGAGAAGGCCGAGCTGAATGCTCAAATTCGGACGATAGCCGAGCACGCCCGGAATGCTGCGATCGAGCAGTTCTTCAACGCTCTAGGTCAAGTGCGGGTGCTGAACTCAGGCTTGAGCATCAACTTTGATGAGAAACTGATCAGGCCTGAACACTATGTCGAGAACTGCAAGATCGTGCAGCCCGAGGAGCTTGATGATCAGGGTAATGTCATTCGTCCTAGCTCATCCTCTTCTGAAGCCCGCCTGCGAGCGGAGTAATTTTGTAATCATTTGACTTGCCTTCGGGCCCAACAATTTGAAAGCTGCCTTCGAGCAGCGAGATATTCGAGCGCTCGGTTTCGACCGGGCGTCTCCGCTTTGTAATGACTTTAATTTGTCTTATTTTGTTTATTTGAATTCGCATTGCTACGTCTATTCATCCTGTATGTTTATTTGTCTAAATTTTTCGAACTTATAGGCCGCTCGGCGACCGTTTTGTGCTATTTCGAAAGCGCTCGTAGATGATTGGGCCATTTCGATGGCACTCGATTGGGCCATTTCGATGGCACCTGTTGGGATCATTTCGATGATCTCTCGAGGTAGGTCGTTTCGACGGCCTATTATGATGGGTTATTACTTAACCCTTGGGCCATTTTCGATGGCGCTCGTTTGAGTCAACTTCGGTGACCGTTGTTTGTCTTGGCTCGGCGGCACGCTCTGGTCGTTTTCGACGACTTGAAGTTTGCGGGTTATTTAACCGCCGGGCCATTTCGATGGCACTTTCGAGGTAGATCGTTTCGACGATCTGTTCAAGTTTGATAAATCTTCGATCGCTCCTTTGCCATGGGCAGTCTTGAGCGACCGGGCATACATTCTTGCGGGAAAGTAAAGAACACATCATATTTCTAAAGGTCAGGCCTCAGTAAAAAACCCAATGGGAAAAAGAGCGCCTGCCTGATTTTCATTTATCGATCGGTCGTTCATTACATTCAAGCATAATATTTTCTGAGTTTCTCTGCATTCCATGTTCTGGGGATAGTCGCCCCATCCATGGTTTCCAGCTCGTATGCCCCCTTGCCGGTCTTGTTGATGACCCTATATGGACCTTCCCAATTCGGTGCCAACTTCCCCTGTCGGGCGTTCTTATTCCCCACATCTGCCCGTCTCAGGACGAGCTGGCCGACCGAGAAGTCTCTCTTCTGAAATCGAGCGTTGTATCTGGCTGCGACCTTCTGCTTGATCAATTGTTCTCTTAGTGATGCTTGGGTACGCAGCTCTTCAACCAGGTCCAACTCTACTCGTATAGCTCGGTCGTTGTCAACCACCGTAGGGGGATTTGAAGTTCTCCAATTTAGTTCGCCCATTTCTATGGGTATTACAGCATCAGTCTCATATACCAGTCTAAAGGGGGACTCCCCGGTCGTTGAATGAGGGGTTGTCCTGTAAGCCCACAAAACGGATCGCACTTCTTCGACCCGGTTCCGCTTTTTGCTTCATCGAGTCTTCGCCTGTGCCACGCAGATAACTCGCTGGCCGCTTACTTGGCCGTTAAATGCAGTGGGTGCTCGATCGAGTAAAACGCTGCTTTACCCCTAAGTCGCCAACATTTCTCTCGAACCTTTTGTCTGCGAACCGGGTGCCGCTTATCGATTATCGATTCTTTGAGGATCCCAAAACGGCTAACACACACCGTCCAGAAGAACTTGCGACTTTGGCCGATGTGATTGTTGCGAGAGGCTCGGCCTCGATCCACTTTGTAAAATAGTCTCACCGCCACGATCAAGAACTTGAACGCCTGGAGGCGGTGGAAACGGGCCTAGCAGATCCATGCCCCACCAAAGTGAACGGCCAAGGTGAGACAAGACTTTGTAACTCGAGGAAGGTGCAATGTGGACATCGGCATGTACTTGACATTTTTGCACTTCAACAAGCTTCTTGGCGTCCTGCGTCCATGGTCGGCGGTAATGGCGGCCACGAGAGCTTTCTTAGCTATGGAACGTGCACCTTGGTGACTTCCACAAACACCTTCATGAATATCCTCAACACATGGTCGGCCGACCGACGTGAAGACATCTTAACAATGGAGAGGAGAATCCTCTTACGTATAATTTCCTTCTATCATCGAGTATTTGGTCGCCCCACAGCGACCAATTTCGCTGCTTTGGGTCACTCGGCTCTTCTCCTTCGACGATATACGTAGGGGATGGGGCGATCGGTCAAATCGTGGTGATACAAAGAACGGCCAATGCCCGCTCGGCTTGGTGGATACGCTTGTCGATTTAGGGTCTCCGAATCAAACTTCGTGATTTCCGTGAGTCTTGGTACTTGCAAGTTTTGATAGAATGTATGCTCGAACATTTTCGGTCCGAGGCACATGAACCACTACGCTTTCGGTCGAATCGCTGGAGAAGCTCTCTCTTACTTTGGCTAAATAACTCTTCAGCACGTCGTCTTTAGCATCGTATAACTCTTTGATCTGCGAGACAACAAGTAAGGAGTCTGATCGAAGTTCAACCCGGTCGACATTAAAGTCCCTGGCGAGCTGCAGGCCAGCTATGCACGCCTCATATTCGGCCTGATTGTTTGATGTATGGAAAGCGAAAGTCAAAGACACCTCCACGGCCAGACCTTCTGAATTTTCTAGTATTAGGCCTGCTCCACTTCCTTTGCTGTTGGACGACCCATCTACATGTAGGATCCAGGTCGTTGTGGCTTGATCTTCTGGAGTCGGAGTCATTTCCGCTATAAAGTCGGCCAACACCTGCGCCTTTGTGGCCGCTCTTGATTCAAACTTGATACCAAATTCACTGAGCTCCACGGCCCACTTTATCATACGTCCCGCCAGGTCTGGCCGATGAAGGACTTGCCTGATGGGCTGATCGGTCCTTACCACGACCTGGTGGGCCACAAAATAGGGCCTTAGTCTTCGAGCAGCCACTAGAAGTGCAAGGGCAATTTTTTCTATTTTCTGATATCTCAGCTCGGGTCCTTGCAGTACCTTACTGATGAAGTAGACCGGATTCTGCTTTAGGTCGCTTTCTCTGACTAACACAGCACTCAAAACTTCTTCGCTATCGCCAAGTATAAATCTGATGTTTCGCCCGGCAGCGGCTTGGTCATAATCGGCGGGTTAGTCAATGCTTCTTTCAATTCCACCAATGCTCGCTGGCATTGGTCGGTCCACTCAAAGTCTACGTCTTTCTTCAGGAGTTTGAACAGTGGAAGCGACTTGCAGGCCGCTTTTGGTATGAATCTGGATAGAGCTGCTACCATCCCGTTCAGCTGTTGAATTTCTTTTTTTGGTCTTTGGCGGCCTCATGTCGGCTTCTCGGGTTTGCTTCATCCTCTTTCGCCAGGTGGAAGCCCAAAATCTGCCGGCCCTCACCCCAAAGGTACACTTCTCTGGATTCAGTCTGAGTGAATTCTTCCTAGCTTCTTCAAAGATTTCCCTCGGTCGTTCGAATGATCTGGATCGGTCCCACTTTTGATGATCATGTCGTCCAAGTACACCTCAGAGATTCGACCGATCTGCCTCTTGAAAATTTTATTCATCATTCGCTGGTAAGTCGCTCCAGCGTTCTTTAAGCCGAAAGGCATCACCTTGTACTGAAAATTTCCTCGATCTGTCATGAAGGTTGTCTTGTGTCGATCGGGTGGATACATCGTGATCTGATTGTATCCTGAATAAGCGTCCAAAAAAGACAATAATTTATAACCCGAGGCACCATCGACCAATTTGTCAATGTTGGGCACCGGGAAGGCATCCTTCGGGCATGCCTTATTTAGGTCGGTGTAGTCTACACACATTCTCCATTTGCCATTCTTCTTTTTAACCAACACGACATTGGATAGCCAGGTCGTGTACTTGATCTCTTCGATGAAATTGGCCTTTATGAGGTCCTCAACGGCCTTTGCAGCGGCTTGAGATTTTTCCTCGTTCTGAGTTCGCCTTCTTTGAGCGACTGGCTTAACCCCTTCATCGACCGAAAGTTGATGGCAGGCTACTTCGATAGGAATGCCGGGCATGTCTGATGCCTGCCATGCGAACAGGTCAGCATAGTCTTTCAAACATTGCACAAGGTCTTGCTTCACTTGCTCTGGTAGGTCGCTACCGAGCTTGACTGTCTTTGTTGGGTCGTCTCCCAACTGCACATCTTCCAATTCCCCATGAGGTTCTGGTCTTTTCAACTTGTTCTTCAGCTCTCTGGCTAAGTCATCATCGTTATCCTCTGGGTCGCTATCTGGATCATAACGAGCATCCAAATCAGCGAGATTGACCTGGTGACCTTCACCAGTGTTTTGAGAACTTGGGCCACGATCTACCTCATCGCAACTTTCTTGATATAGGTAGTGGCTCCGCCTTGCTGCCTCTAGGTCGGCCGCCAGGGTAACCACTTGGTCGTCTCTGCTATAAAATTTCATTTTCAAGTGCACCGTTGATGCCACGGCTTCTAGCTTGCCCAGGGTCGGCCTACCAATGATACACTGATAGCATGATTTGAGAGGGAGTACGAGGAACGTCGTACGGACCGTCTTGTACAAAGTGCTCTCTCCAGTGTCGTCACCAAATGTGACCATGAGTTCGATTGTTCCCAACGGGTAGGTGATCGCTCCATTGAAGCCCGTTAGGGGGGGTAGGCTCGGCCTGGGGAATTATCTCGCTCCGATCAACCTTGATCTTGTCAATCAAGTCTACAAACATGATGTCGGCCGAGCTACCCTGGTCGACTAGAATTCTTTGAACTTCTGTGTTGGCCATAACTGCTCTGATTACCAACGGAACATAACTGTTCGGCCTGCCGTCGAGCAAGTCTTCGTCCCCAAAGGAAATGGGCGGTTTATTCGAGACCGGTCATTCTGCAGAAGTTGAGGCAACCATTAGGAGCTCGTCCCACTTTCTTTTCATAGCTTTGTTGGACTCTTTACGATCCAACGGGTTTCCACCGTGAATAACCGTCGCTACATTGCGGCCTTTGGACCGTCGATTATCTCGATCTTCAGACTGATCTTTATCTTGGGTGCTTGTTATGACTAGAGCACCCTTTCCTCTGTCCGGATCTTTCTCTTTTGTCTTCTCTTGAGGTCGGTCGTCTTCCTCCGATCTCACATACTTGCCCAACTTGCCTTTCTGAATGAGCTCTTCAATATCGTCTTTGAGGCCCATCTGATCGTTAGTATCATGACCACTTGCTTTTGTGGTAGCAGGCGGTACCTTTTGGTCGGTCGTGCCCTTTCTTGAGCACGAGTGGATCGGGCGCTTTACACCCACGAACTCATTGTTACGCACTCACCGTAGATTTGTGCAATGGAGGTGTTGAGACGAGTGCGATGATCAAACTTCTTGTCTCTGAAATCAGGCCGGTTATCTCGGCGACCTTCACGAGCTTTGGTCGGTCTGTCTTGCTCTTCTTTTGGTCGCGCGCGCGGCGCTTTCTTGCGCTAAAGTTTCTTCATACGCCATATGGACGTTGGCCCTTGTTAGGAAGAAGCTGAGATCTTGATAATGGTTCAATGTGAATTCCTCTACGAACCTGTGATCCGGTCGAATACCACGCTTTAGATACTTCAATTTATCTTTATCTAACAAGTCACGAACAGACTCAGCCTCGGTGTTGAACCGGTCTATGTACTGTCTCAGCGTCTCATTATCACATTGAACAATCGTGTCCAAGTGCTCTTCATATCGATATTGGCGGTTGGCCGTATAGTGCGATAAGAAGATTCGGATCGAGTCTTGCCATGAGGAGATAGTGTTGGCGGCGTGACTCCCACCATTCTAAAGCCCGGCCGTCCAAAGATCGGGGAAACAATGGGCACTTCATGGTCGTCGAGCCCAGTTCTGAATCGCAATAATTGTTAAAGTCACGGAGATGCTTATGCGGGTCGCCACGGCCGTCAAACTTATTCAGATTAGGAGGCTTTCTTAAATCTCTGGGGGATCTGTGGCGCTGATTTCCACGGTGAATGGGCGTGGCCGTCTTGAATGTCGTTCGACCCAAAGGGTTGCATAGCGAGGCACGCCTCGTTGCCGGCATTCCATAAAGCGCTCCGAGGCCGGACGGTGGAGGTTGAGGAGGTCTTCTGGGGCGTTCGCTTTGGCCTCTCCTCGGCCGATGTGAGACGTCCCCGATCCTTCCATCTCTGTAATCTTCAAGCTCTTCACGAGAGTCCCAAGACTGCTTCTCGACCGAGCGTGAATCGGACGACTCATTAGAAGAGTACACGGGCGGCGGCGGCGGTTTCGGGGCGGTAGGCGGAATCATCATAATCATCGTAAGATAACGAGCGGCGTCTGCGCGCGTTCGTTCGCTGCGGGCGACCTCGTGCCCTTGTTCGTCGTCTTGGGAGATCGGTGGGTGGTGCTCTCTCGGCGAGAAAGGCACCTTCTAGGAGGGCGATGTGCACGCGTGGGTCGGCGTCGGCGAAAGGTTCTCCGTCTTCCGCGCACGGGCGGTCCGGAATAGACCTCTTTCGTGGCGAGAGATCGGCTCATCTCTATCTGCGATAACACAGTTCTTGTTATGCGAGATGCGTAGAGAACGGCTTTGAGTGACATGCTCGGCAATGGTTCTGAATGCCCGCTTCTATCGGCTCGGGCGGTAGATCATTAGGAACGGCGCGGTGAATCTGATGAAGGACCGGGTCCACGGCCAGATTGTGCCTGCAGGGGCTCTGCCGTGGATGTCCTTGAGATTCGTGGATCGTAACAGCCACGCCCTCGGGAGCTGTTCTTTGAGGATGTTGCCGGAGGGTTGAGTGCGGATGAGGCCCTCGTGCGGGGCGGGCGCGTGGAGCCATGAATGGAGTAGGATAGCGCTCGGGCCTCCCATCGTGGTCGCCAATTGATCGTACCTTGACCAATGAAGTGTTGAAGTTATCGTTGTCTGCCGCATTGGGCGGTCGTTGAATGAATGAGAGGGGCCGGTCAAGGCTTCACGTTGAGCACCTCGGGTGGTACTGCAAAGACACTCCGACGATCTAGTGAGAGGTCGCTCGGGCGAGATAACACAAGGTAAGAGAGCGTGCACGATGCCATGTGCGAATGGCATATATATCTTTATGAAGTCCCGACCGTTAGCGAAGATTTGGCCGGTCCCGAATGCGGTCCAAGCGGCGTGTTCGGGCGGTTTAGTTGGTCGGGCCGACGCCCACTTGCTCTTTGTTGGCGATCTAGTAGTTCTTGATATACACCCGAGAACGATAACCATATGTCCGAGAAGTTTGAAGATACTCCCCTATCAATTTGTCATAGTAGGGGACGGAAGAGTTTCCATAAACATGGCAACCATTTCTTTTTCTAATAGAGGTGGTGCTTTGCACAAGCGTCCAACCTCTCTCCGGTATTTGGCGTATTCCTTGAAGGACTCGTTGTCTCTTTTGGTCATATTTTGCACTGTGTCCTATCGGAGCCATATCGATGTTATATTTGTCTTGCTTAAGAAAAGCATCGGCGGATCTTTCCAACATTGGATATGAGCACGCGTTCAATGCGTATACCATTTCGAAGCGCCCAGACTAGACTGTCTTGGAAGTAATGAATAAGCGGTGATCATTGTGTGCAAATTGAGCCATTTTCTGCGATACATAGTCGGTGACTAAGAGGACATGTTGCCCCGATACTTATCAAAGTCGACACTTTGAACTTATAAGGAATGACCACATTGGGGGCGAGACATAGGTCATACGCGCGTCCCTAGTCCCACATCGATCCTTCCACAACCCTTAGACGCGCTCTTCTAGCATTTGCGAACTTATCTCTTGCTTGAGGATCTTGACTTGGTAACCATGAGAAAGACCAACCACATTGTGAGGGACAGAGGCGAGTATGATTCTTGAAGTCGGTCCGAGAACTTGAAAAGCCGCGTGTGGTGCGAGAAGTTTTGTCTTGAATTTGTTCTGTCCCATCACCAACATTGTTTCCTGCTATTCCATCTTGATTCTGTGCAGCAACCCCAGAAATATCTTCTTCATTGACAACACACGTGGTCGGAGGCGTGTAACCTAGTGGTAGACCCCATTGAGGCCATTGCACACCCTGAGTGTTGGGACCAGAGTTATGTGGATGGGGTACGTTTGTGGCCTGGTCATTGGTGCCCCCAGCTGAAATGTTGTCGCCCGTATTCTTCTCGGCGAGAAGCTTCAAAATCTCGGTCATCTGATCTTTCAAACCCAGCATGTCTTTCATTTGTTCCTTCAGCTTTTCAATCTCATCCTTCAGCACCTGATTGTCTTGGTTTTCGGCCATGTTCCTTGCTTGAGAGCGAGTCCAATAACGATGTTGATGAACCAGCTTGCCTTTTTTCTGTTTTTTTTTCAATGCATGATGTTAGTATGAAATGTAAATGAAATGGTAATGTATGCGTATGAAATGTATGTGTATGAGATGTATGTGCATGAGATGATAACATTTGATTTTATCACGTTGGGGAGTTATAAACTTTCATTTGGAGAGTAAAGAACAAAATTTGATTTTGACTTTAGCATGCATGGCTTCTCTCCAAAATAAAACTTTTAACTCCTTGACGCTTATTTCAATATTTTTGTAATGCAAAAAAAAAAAGGAAATATGCATGTAATACTTTCTAAAAAACTTTGCGGAAATAACAATTTTGATTTTTTTGGATAAAAGACGGTATGCATTAATGTTTGTTTGAATGCAAGGGTATAGAGCTCCTTCATGACCCTAGAAGGGTACCCTATGGAGTGGGTCTAAAGTTTTCTTTATAGTGAACCTCACAAGGATGGTTCTAAAGAATCCTACACATGGTTCCTAGAGCCAAGGACTCCAGTCAAGAACACTGACCCCGACAATAGGCAAGCTATTAGAAGGGATAGCATCCTCAAAAGGAATCAAACTCTAGGTGAGATTTTCGTGACCACCGAACGAGACGTACGTCCCGCAGGCCATCACTACGCAATCTCGTTCTAACTTAGGTTTATGCTCGAGTCCGGGTAGAGGACTTTTTTTCACAAGTGCGTGAAGTGTAGAAGTGAAGTGTGTGTAGGAGCAATTTAAAAACAACCCAAAGTCATAAATGACAAACAAACATATATACAAATATCGTCTTCTACCCTAGGGTTTACACAGATAAATAACATAATTATGCAAAAGCAAATAAATAATAAAAGGGTAAAAATTGAATTAATCCTAAATTTATTAGACTAGGTTTTGACTCTCTAAAAATAAATAAGTCCCCAGTGAAGTCGCCAAATTTGTGGCGGCCAAGAAAAATCCGGGAAAGGATTCTTCGAAAGGTTCATAGGAAGCCGCCACCAAATTTTAGTTTAAGGGCAAATCCGGAAAATCCCTTTAGGTTTTAGGACAAGGCATTGTTGGGGTTCGGGAGTCGTTATGTGTGGGGAAGGTATTAGCACCCCACGACATCCATTGTCTAATTAATTTAAGATTTATTTAATAATTACCCTTTTATTTGTCGGGAAAAAGACTTATTTAAGTTTTTGGTTTTTAGTGCTTGACAAGAGTTGAGTCTTGCTCCTACGTACCTCCGGATGCAATGGACGAATCAAAGCTACGTAGTTCTTCCTGAAAAAGTTTGTGGGTTGGTGTTTTTTAGTGTAGGGGTCCTAGGATTCCTTGAACTGTATCATGACTCATTTGATTCTAGGGCGACTAACCCGATTGTACAACCGACTTAGTCCCCTACTTTTTTTTTTTTAAAATAATTTTAGAGTTTCTTGAAAGAAATTGATTTGGTGTGAGGTGGGTCCGTTTTAGAATAGGTATTCTAGAACCACTGGCTATCTGACTCATTATTAGTTCTAGAACGCGACTAACCTTGGTTGTACAACCGAGGCTTAGTCCCCTATTTTTAGGAAAAATGGTTTACTCGTATTTGTTAAGTTTGCGGGGTTCTTGAACCGTGCAGACTCATTGGCCACTAAAATAATGACTAACCTGGTTTTGTACAACCGACTTAGCCGCTTATTTTTAGAAAAAGCAGTTTATTTGTATTTGTTAAGTTTTGGGGTTCTTGAAGCTATGCAGTTCATCCGCCCTAAAATAATGACTAACCCGGTTGTACAACCGACTTAGCCGTTTATTTAATTTCGCGGGAAAAATTATTTACGTTTGAGTTGGAAAAGAATTAAAAGTGAAACCGGGGGTAAAAATAGTAAATTGGGGTTTTATTAGTCGCAGGGGTTGCATAATTAATTGGAGGTGCAAAAGGAAAGCCCGGTTCGCATATGGGGGCCCAGTATGCGGCCCGGGCTTAAGTGGGAGGCGTGCGCATGAACAGAGGGGTGTATCTAATAATCGAGTAAAAATGAAAAAAATAAAACAAGGCGCACTATATAACCCTAAACCTAATAACTTAAAACCCTAAATTTACATCCCTTCCTCCTTCCCACTTGCAGCAGCATGCAAGCTAGAGAGAGAGAGAGAGTGACGCAGTAGCGCAAAAAATCGCGGTTTCCACGGTGAGGAGAAAGAAGACCAAGCGAGATGCTCGCCGGCTCCCATGGAAACGCGGGTTTGTGGGTTTCGAGTTTGAGAGAGAGAACGGTGACGACGAAGCGGGGCGCCGCACCGGTGAGCTTCGTTTCTCTTCTTCTCTGTTTCTTTTTTTTCGTTTTGTTTCTTTTTAAAGGTTTCTAATCATTGTTTTCTTTCTCTTGGAGGTGAAACCGTGGCGGCCATGGTTAGTTTTGGGGGAGGGAGAGTGGGAGGATGATGATGGGAAGATGGGAGGTTCGGTTTGTGGTGGCACTAGTAAAAAAACAGGAAAAGAATTGGTGTATTTAAGTCGGATTCCCAAATATCTGACTTAAAAGTGGACGCGGTGGCATTTTTGTAATAAATATGAGAAAAAATTTCTGGCGCTCACCTATTAAAGTCGGATATCTCACATTCTAGCTTGTTTTTGACTTTTTTTTTTGCCCAAAAACCAAACACTTAAACACTTATTTTTTTACCAAAAAACAAAACACACGCTAAAACTCTTCCATCGTTCTGCGTTCTCTTCCAATCGCTCTCTTCCAAACATAGCCGTTCCATTCTCTACGCATCACTCTCTCCGCCAAAGCTCCCTCTCTCCGCCAACTCTTCGTCTTCCTCCGTCGCTCTCTCCTCTCTATCGCCGTCTCCATCAATCTCATTGTCACCATCTCTCTCCCTGTCACCGTCACTTTCTTTGGTTCGCCTTCTTCTGGTTGTTCTGAAAGGTAAACCACCACTCCTATTCTGATTCATTTCGTGAGCTGAGTCTTCATTAAAATGAGAGATATTGTTATGTTTGACTGAATTAAAGGAATTTCATATCTCTTTATGCATCATAGGGTTTTGTTATTTGCCTTGTTTTGTGAACTTTGTTAGGCTTTGATGTTTTTTGATTCTGAATTTGGAGAATTTATAGTTTTTGAGCCACAATGTTTTGTGATTTTAACATATTGGGGCTAGTTTATTTCTTGAGTTTCGATACTTGAATAAGGTGTTTGATGAAATGACAAAGAGGGTTAGTTGATGTTGACAAAGAGGAGTGATGGCTTTACTTTGTTCAGGTGTAAGAAGTTGTTACCAGCTAAGAAGCAGATGGTCAATACTTTAGGCACCTATTGTTCTTGTGATACAACTCGAGGTTGGTTTGCTATATATTTGTTCTTTGTTTTAGGTTGCTTGGATTTGTAGTGAGTTGTTTGTTTATGTTTTTGTAAATGTATTGATGATGTGTTCCTGAATTTTGGATTGTAGAGTTTTGAGGATATACTGGGTGGCAAGATTGAAAGTCTAGGCATTATTGAGTTTGTGGCTATGTTTGTATGCCCTAATTGATATTTGTGATCTCATAAATAATTTCAGGAGCTTCATTCTGGTGTTCTGATGTGGTTATGTTTCTTTTCAAGGTACATATATATTTTATATTTTTTAGTTTTTACTCACAGGTAACATTCCTCTTACCCATTAACCATTAGCCATTCTGAAAGGTACCATTCCTCTTTTCAAGATACATATGTATTTTATATTTTTTTTTCTTGAGCAGCTTTTGGTAAGAATGAAAGTCCTCTCAGATCTATCAAAGGAACAATTCTGTCTTCCTGAATTCAGAAACTTCTCCCACGTATCCTTTTTTCCCACTCTAAACCACAATTATAGCTAGATTTCTTCCTTGAACCTTGGGATGAGAAGAAGTTCATAGCACCTTTTTACCTTTTTCTTTTGCAGGTGAAAATAGTTGAAACTTTGTTCAGAAAATACATGTTGTTTTAGTGTTTCCATTCCTGAACTTAATTAACTTTATTGACTATTAAAGAGTGCCAGTGGTACATCTGGGACTTAATTAGCTTTATTGACTATTAAATTAAATTAAGGTACAAAATTCCTTGATTAGTAAACTACCAACAAGACATTTGTATCAGTGGGTTCAATTCAATGCACTATAGAGTATAGATAGAATACATTTGTACTCCTTGAACAATAGTTTTTATACATAGAGAATGTTCTGTATATCTTGTTAATGGTTCATGAACGTGATTATTATATTGATTGATAATAACTTTATAGGTATGATTGGCTAGCAAAGAGGAACCTTCATGCTGGATACTTCTTCTAGGCAATGAGTGCTTATGGTCTAGGTATGCTATGTTTGATCTGGGAATAGTTTTCATTTATAGAATATGTTATCAGTAGAGTAATTTTTCTATGTATGGTGAAGTTTTGAAGCATCATATTTGAGTTCCATGCAGTGTCTATGAATTTTATTGCAGCATTTACCCTTGTGCTTTGAGGAATTTGAAATTGGAATAGATGAAAATATAGCCTAGAAGAAAAAAAATCGGAATTTGGAAGTGATCTCCCACACCAGTGTCGAGACGTGGTGACAAGGGTGGATGTGTCGCTCCTACGCAACCATCCATATGACCCGGGACCACTAGTGCCGACCTTCACCATCATGGCAGTGATGAAGCAATGGCAATCGCGAGTTGGGAGTCAAGTCGAATTTTCATACTCAAAACGAGTCCTCAAGGAACTTTCGCCACTTGTTTGTTAAAATTTCCAACATAACTGACTTTCATAGTGCTTGCAGTGAACATATGTCTATATTCTTGAGAGAGGATAACGATGTCACAGGTCTAAGGTTTTTCGGATAATGAGGCTCGTGTCTCTCTACGGCAAAGGCACAGAAGGATTTTGAGTTTCCCAAACTAAGTTACTCCGAAGTGCAGTTCAGATTCCCACATTGTGCAACAATTTGGAGTGATTGCTGTTTTAATGAGCTTTATTTTGGTATTGTCGCTCCACCAATTTCAGTAAGGTATCAATTTAAATTTGGATCTCATGTCACAATTTCTTTTGCGGTCAATTATAGATGTGGAAACCTTGAAGATCGTATACCTTTAATAAATAGGACTTATAGCTTGATAGTAATATTCTGCACTTCCTTACTCATATTGCTAATTAAATTGACTTAGAGTGGCTGTTTTCCTTTTAGCATTAGTGATGAGGTTGCTTCTCTTATTGCTTTTGCTTCAAACTCAATGGTGCTTAAGGGACCGATTCTCCTTCATATTATATCTCCTATGATTCATTCAAGGGTAGCTATTTGGTGGGTTTCCCTAGTTTGAATGTAACCCATATGATTCAGAATCAAATTTAATTTGGGATTTAGGGATTAAGACCTTGTTAGTCACTGCATTGCACAATTTTAATTTTGTTTGCATTGATTTATGATAGTTTTCATTTGAAAGAGGTGTTGAATGCTGATATGTATTGCTTTTGCTAACTGTCGGTCCATTCGGATATTGTTCTGTTCTGGCAAATTTCAGGTACTGGTTTGGAGAATTTTCCACAATATGGGCATGTGCCTGGAGCTGGAGGTGGCTATTATGTAATGATAAATATGATGACTATTGTCTCCGGAACTATCACCAACAATTGGAAAAAGGTAATTGACTTTTCAACTTTTAAGACTATTACTAGATAATTATTATTGAGTACGTATTAGATTAACTCATGGTTCTTATTTATCTTTTATTGTTTTAGGTATTCAATTCAACTGATCCGTTCTCATCTGAAGAATTGAAGGACATTAGACAAGTTTGGGCTGAATTCTTTCTAAGATTGTATGAGGAGGAGCGTAAGCCGATTGGAAAGGAAGAAAGAAGAAAGAAGAAAGAAGAAATCAACTTAAGTGAATGTGTAGTTCATTATCGTACATTTTGGAATATATTATTAGAATATCAAGAATTTATTTAGTTGTTTTTTTTGAATCGATGGAAGTGTAGTATTAGTGTATATTTTGGTATGAAATCTATCAGTTTAACTCTATATATTTAAGTAAAGTAGTTTAATTACCGTGTTTGTATGTGTCCCTCTTGTCTAGCTGAAATTGTAGTACTTTAATTACTTTAAAACATGTGCAGAAAATTATTGTGTAAGAAGGGTCAATCAAAAAAATAATTAAAACAAAAAAAAAGTACTTTTAAAGTCGGATATTCTTTTTATACGGTCTTATATCCGACTTAAAATAAGACTTTTAAAGTCGGATATCCTTCTTAATCCGACTTTAAATGTGTTCCAGAGAGATCATAACATGTTACAATAAAACTTTTCAAGTCGGATTATTGAATTTATCCGACTTTAAAATCGTCTTTTAAAGTCGGATTATTGAATTTATCCGACTTTAAAACCGCCTTTTAAAGTCGGATGCCCATCCGAGTTTAAAATTTTCAAACTTTCTAAGTCGCCTTAATAGAAGTCGGATGCACATCCGACTTTGAATGTCCAAAATATCCGACTTTAAATCCTCTTTTTTTACTAGTGTGGTGATTGTTCGGTTCGAAGAAACTTCGCCGGAGCTCTCGCCGGAGAAGACGACCGGAGCTCCGGCGAACCCCCACCAAGGTCAGTGGCTTTATCTTTACTGTTCTACTTGTTTTTTTTTAGTTTTCTCTGGTCTGATTTCTCCTCTACTCTGTTATTCTTTTCTTTATTTCGTTTTTGGCTCGTTTAATGTTTACTGGTAGGTATCTGGGTATACTTATTTTCAATAAAAAAGGGGAAACTATTCTGATTTAGACTACAGCAAATAAAAAACAGTTTCAAATCAAAGCATATGAGTGTTTTTCTTTGAGACAGAATTTTGTTTTTAACCTAAGCTTAATCTGATTTTATTTTCTCTTTACGCATAATCCTTGTATATTATTAGCACATACATTTGACATAAACAGATTTATTGAATCATCATTATATCAATTTCAGAATTAGCATTTGATAAAAACCTACCTTTACTCCAGCCTCTGTTTTGGCTCCTCGAATGCTATTTGTGACTGAAATGCTACTCACTCTCTGCGTGTTGTTTTTGAACTAACTTTCTTTCCTCTCTTAAAACTCAGAAACTCAAAAACGGTGTTTTGTGGATTAGGGTTTCAATGTGAAACTCTAATCCTTATTTTTTTCAGTGATTTTCGCAACCTTTTTTGTGTCTTTGATTTACGTGTCCTTTTTGACCGCTATTGACATGTTTTTATTATAGTTAAAAATTAGGTCAACACATTAATGATTTGGATTGTGTTTTGATTGATTTTCGTGTTTGGGTTAGGGCTTGTATGAAATTTGGATACTTGGTGAGCAAGGAGGAAGCTAGGATTAGGGTTTAGAAGGTGAGAGCTACATTGTTCCCATTTTTATTTTATTTTCTGATTTATGCCTTTTTATATTTTTGTATCACTATTTTTGTATTTTGGACTTTTGGGACTATTAAATGCTTTTAAATTGTAAATTAAATTAAATTGAATTTTTTTGACATTTTTAGACATATTGGACTCTTAAACATTGTAAATTAACCTAAATTGAATTTTTGACATTTTTAAATCGTATGTATACTTAAATAATTTTTTTTTTTTTTTTTTGCAAAAGAAGGGTTTATGGAGCCTCGTTAAAACCTTCTGATGGAAAACCCACCTTAGGGAAAAACCATCTAGAAGGAAAGAGTACTCCCCCTACAATTTATTAATAAAAAGTGGAAAATATACAAGAGACATGGGGGGACTAGGCCAAAACCCATGAGTAAAGTAACAATACAACCAAGAGGAAAGAGTAACACTCCTATAACAAGGAAACTTAACCTAGGAAATTGAAAAATGGCATGCAAAAGCATCACAATAGTGACTTTCATCCCAACCAGGTTGGCACCAAAGACACTAACAATCATTTGCAGCACACCAAAACCAAAAGCCAGAAAAGAAAAAAAAAACAAGACAATCAGAAGGAAAACAGGCACTCCTATAACAACAAAGGAAGCAAAATATGGCGTGCAAAAGCATCACTAAAGTGAGTCTCATCCCAACCAGGTTGGCACCAAAATCACTAACAATCATTTGCAGCACACCAAAAACAAAGTCCAGTAGAAAACTAAAAGCAATAAACAGAAATCAAGTGAACCTATAGTTAGGCAGGCCAGCTCTATTTCTGCAGAAGTCATCAGCAATGAAGCTAGGGGGAAAGTCCCACCAGACAAGACCACTAGTGTTAATACCATACGCGGCAAGCTTGTCAGCACAAGCGTTACCTTCTCTGTATATGTGAGTGCAAACGAAAGTCATTTGTCTTGTTAGATAAACACAATTATCCCAACGAGTTCTGAGCTTCCAAGGAACTATATTACAATTCTTGAAGGCAGAGACCACTAATTGAGAGTCGCATTCCAGCCACAAATGATGCCAACCTTTAACAAAAGCAATTTCAATAGCTAACATGGCCCCAACCAGCTCGGCATGAAGAGCATAACTGTTACCAATGGACGTGGAAAAACAACCAAGAATAGCAGCACTTCTATCTCTGAAAATACCACCACAAGCAGCAGGCCCAGGGCAACCCTTGGCCGCACCATCAGTGTTACACTTAATCATATAAGGCGCAGGGGGAATCCAGTGAACCTCTTTAATGTTACTAGAGCTTCTATAATTACCGATAATATTGAAGGCTTTGATGATCTTAAACTCGGCAACAGAGGACGAAAGCGGAGAATTAGAAGCATTCCCGGCCAGAGCGACATTAGAAATAATTAAATTTATAGCCGATTGAATGGGGATCATGTAATTATTGAATCTCACTTGATTCCGGCAATACCAAATGGTCCAAAAAACATTAACAATCGCAGCAGAGACAATATCCTGCAATTGGGGGCTCCAACCATGAGAGGTCAAAGACAAGATGTTCTGATAAGAAGCAGTATCAACATGGAGATTCAGGATACCTCCAAGCCATCTCCAAATACGTTGGGCAAAAGGGCAATCTAGGAAGAGATGATGGGAGGTCTCAGAATCATTACCACAAAGGCTGCAAATAGAGACGACAGTGCAACCTCTAAAGCAAAGTTGATCATCAGTTGGCATCTTATTATGAAGAGTTCTCCAAAGGATAAAACATTTAGAAGGCGGGATGAAAGGCTTCCAGATTGGCTTGGTCCAAGGAACCACTTGCCCTGGGGGGTTACAGAAAAGAAAAGACTCCTTGAAAGTCAGATCCCCAGAAGCAGAGTGATTCCACATTAATTTATCCTCGGTCCAAACAAAAGGAATAGCAATCGCTTGAATTTCCGAATGAAGGTGAGGGAAGTGAGAGGAAAGGTCCGCAGGAATGGACCATCTACCATCAACAATAAAGTCCCTGAGGTTAGCCTTAAGATCCTTATGTAACATAGGGGGAATTCCAATAATATCTACAATAGGTCTAGAAAGCCAAGTATCAGTCCAAAAATTTATGTTGATCCCATTTCCCAGCTTCCAAGTCGAATTCTCAATGATATCAGAGATATGAGATTTAAACCCAATCCAAATAGAAGAGGAAACATGATAATTCACTGGCTTATTATTTCTCAAAACTCTAGCTTTTAAAAGAAGAGCCCATTGCGATTCGTAGAAGTAAAGTTCCAACCAAGCTTAAGCATACCCGCATTATTTATAGCTCTGATAGACCGCAGACCCAACCCACCTTCCTGATAGGGCTTACACACCTTACTCCAAGCCACCGTAACAAGCTTCCTAGAATTAATATCCCCTGACCAAACAAAGTTTCTAATCAAGGTGTCAACAGTGGTAAGCAGACTAGCAGGCCAAGCATAAATCCGGAAACTATAAACCAACATGCTAAGAACCACGAGAATTAACAAGAAGAACACGCCCATGATAGACAAAGAGAGCCTTTCCAGGGAGGAAAGTTTGGCTTTAATTCTATCAACAATCGGTAATAAGTGAATTTTCCGAGGCTTACCTTTAAAGAGCGGAACACCAAGATAATTAAAAGGGAAAGAGCCCTGGGAAAAACCAAGAGAGGCTGAAATAGCCATGATACGAGAAGAAGAAAGGTTAGCAGAATAAAATTTAGACTTCTCCTTGCTAATCACCTGCCCAGAAGCTTGCTCATACGAGGAAAAAAGAGTCAACAAACTAGTCAAACTTTTTCTAGTTGCCCGACAGAAAATCATAATATCATCAGCATATAAAACATGGCTAGGCATACGGAAACCTCTGGGCCCCACCATAAGCTGAAGCTTACCATCATCAACAAGCTTAGAAATACCTCTACTAAGAACATCTTCAGCCAGACAGAAAAGAAGAGGGGACAAAGGATCACCTTGTCTAACACCCCTTTTGCAGCCAAAGAAGCCAACTGCAGATCCGTTAATAGAGAAAGAGAGCTTGGCTGAATGAAGAATAGTATTAATCCAAGAGCAGAATTTATCGTTGAAGCCAAAAGCAGCCAGCACTTGAAGCAAAAAGTTCCAGTCAATAGTGTCAAAGGCCTTTTTGATATCGATTTTTAGAGCAAGTTGACCACCATAAGCCCTTTTTTGAAGCAAGTTAATAGACTCAGAAGCTGTGCAAATACAATCAGAAATATTTCGACCTTTGACAAAGCCCCTCTGATTCTCAGAAATAATCCTAGGTGCAACAAGGGCAAGTCTATCAGCTATGACCTTAGTGATGATTTTAAACTTGAAGTTAGCAAGAGCTATAGGTCTGTAGAGATCAACTCTATCTGCCCCCTCCACTTTAGGAATCAGAGCTACAATATTAGAGTTGAAGTTAGGAAGCAACCAACCATGTTGAAAAAATTGAAAGACAGCATTATAAACATCCTGAGCAACAATATCCCAATAATGCTTTGGAAGAAAAACCACCAAACCCATCCCAGGACCGGGGCCCCCTCCCGTTAAGAGAGAAGACAATGCACTTTGACCTCATCCATTGAGGGAGTCCGTAAGCATGTCATTGTCCCTATCTCGAGACTAAAGAAGGGATAACTTCCGAATAAGACCATTGTGACGACATCATTATTATGAGAATGATTTTGATAATAACTCACTATGTGATTTTCAATATCAACGATGTTTGAAAGAATATTATCCCCATCCTTCATGACAGAGATTCTCTTGGTAGCATTCCTAATCTTGGTCATTCTATGAAAGAAGGACGTATTTCTGTCCCCGAGATTGTGCCAGTTGACTCTAGATTTCTCTTTCCAATAAGATTCTTCATAGTTTAAAGCGGTTTATAATCGCTTTTGAGCGACCTTTTCGAGAGAGAGAGTAAAGAATCGTAACCTCCATGATTATTAATCTGCTCCTGGATATTATCAAGATTAGCGAAGGCCTCAGTGACATTAGCGAAGACATTACCGAAGACAGAAGTGTTCCAGTCTTTCAAATTAGCCTTCAAGTCCGTTCTCGTCTCTGTATTTGGCCTGACTCCCTTTTATTATTATTATTTTTATTCTTATTTTGTTTATTTAATTTATTTATACTTAAATAAATTAAATAAACAAAATAAGAATAAAAATAATAATAATAAAAGGGAGTCGAAGCAAATACGAGACGAACCGACCGGACTTGACAACTGCGCTAAGACTAGACCAAAAATAGAAGAAATGAGCGCGTTAAAACAATTAACTCGGAATCACATTCTTAAGTCTGAATTTAAACCAACTTTTGAGAAAAATGAATTTGGGTAGACCTGTTCACGTACGACTAAACTCGAATGAAGATATTAAATCGAACAACGCGCAAAAAGATCGATCATTCGCGTGCGTGCCTAATTTAAATAACGGTATTTCGATTTAGCTGAACGGAGTGACTGGAATTGGTTTGGGTTGGTAACCGGGACTCTACACTAAAAGTTGTCGTAATCATGCGACTCCAAAACACGACCCTAATAACAATGAACGACTAAAACAAGAAAAAGAAGACGGACAAAATTGGGGTATAACAAAAAGGAAACAATCAAGCAATATGTTATAATTAATGACGTAATATGAACTGCTAATTTTTAACTATTATTATTAAATGTTCTCATTTCTCATAATAACCAAGTATTCTCACCTAACTCATAACTCATATATATATATATATATATATATATATATATATATATATATATATATATATATATATATATATATATATATATATATATATATATATATATATATATATATGTATATATTTTTCAAAGAATATTATAAAAATCTTTAATTTTTTTATAAAATTAGTTTAATTTTTTTGAAATAAATAGTTTAACTTTTTTTAACTTTAATTTTTTAATTATTATTTAGTTTTTGTACTTTCAAATCTATTTATATAGTTTAATTTAATGAAAATATTGGATATCCATCCTCTACAAATTCTAAACGGCGAGTTGAATCAGATTTTATTCGATGGATGATACTGGAATAAAAAAATGTCCATTCGTTTCTAATGGATAGTTAATGGATTTTTAATCCATCAACTATTATATAATTCAGTAACCACCCAATCCATCTATTTGACACCCTTAGTGGGGAGTAACGGCCCGCTCCCTGTGTCGCAGTCCAAACTGTCCCCCGTGCCTATCTCTGATATCTGAAATTGGGAGTTTTCCTTCTTCTTCCTACATATCGTCGCGGGGGCTAGAGACTCTGAGAAACTATTAAAACTTAGCGAAAATAAAACAAAATTTAAAAAAAAAAACGTATAAGTAGTAGGACTATTTACCCAAGAAAAATGTATAAGTAGGACTTTTTTTGTTGGAAATGTAAAAGTAAAACTAAAAAACCGTAGTTTAAAATTTTAATAAATAAAAATATCTTTATAAAAATTAGTACCATTTAATATTTTATCAATCTTTTTAATTAAAAACACATACAAAAGAAGACTAAAATGCTAATTACTCATCTACTATAAAAACTAATTACTCATCTACAAAAAATACTAAATTATCGATAAAAATGTCATTTCAAATTACTTTCTCTCACTTTTTTCTCTCTCACTCACTTTTATCATTAGTGAGTTTCACTTTCACATCATTTTTTAATTTACTTTAAAACTTACTTTTCTCTTTCCTCTCTACTATCATCTACTAATCTACTAAAACGTCTAAACAACTTAACCACTAGAATATTCCAAAATTATTTTATCATATCTTAGAAAAAAACAAAAAGGCCTAATATCTATTCAAACTACATATAAATATTAAAAAAAATACTTTACAGATATATCTCACTGATAAAAAGTACTTTTTAGTCTCTTAGAAAAAAATCAGATGACTTAATGACTATTAAAAATATTGATAAATATTTAAAAAAGATATATGAAAAAAATTATTAAATTAATATTAGTTTAATTAAAATCCTTAAATTAATATTAAATCATTAATATTAACCATCCATTAATTAAAATCCATCTAAAATTTACTATTTATTGTCTATTAAAACTATTAAAATAAATCAATTTAACCACAAACAAATGTCCAAGGATAAACAATGGCAACGGGAGCGACAACTGTAACGCCCCAACAAATAATTCAAGTATTTATTTAAAGAAGTGGTATATTGGTTAGTTATATTAAAATAATGATAGGGTATTTGATTTAAATGAGGAGTGGTGGTTAGTAAAAAGTGAGTGATAATTTAATTAAAAGAGGGAGTAGTGCAAGTAATGGAGGAGGTGTGAATAGAGGCCCATGATAATTAGGCCCATATCCATGAGATAAGTTGGGTGTCGATGGTGGAGTGCTCATTTGCAACCAAAAACAATAGAAAAGTCAAAGAGTAAAGTAAGAGAGTAGAGAGAGAGAGGTGCGAAAGCTCTAGGAAGAGGAAGAAGAGAAGAGTTGGCGTGGAGAGTTCAAGGAAGAGGAGCTTGATTGTTGGTGATGGTTGGTGATTCTTGGTGGAGAGAGTGCTGGTGTTCTTCATTAAGGTAAGGGGGCTCTCTTTCACCTATAATAGAGTATATGATGAGTGTTATGTGTGAGTTAGACTCTAGGATGATTGATTGAGTTGTTGTGTTGCTTTTTGTGTGATTGATGTTGTGTTTGCTTCACTTTGGTGAAATTGTGAAGTATGTATGTGTTGCTGATGATGGGTCATAGGAGAGACCTACACAACAAGAAAAAGCCTCATTTGCCACTAAAATTAGCCACGGAGCCCTGTCCGTCGCAATTTTGCCACGGATTTGCGACGAGGGGAAAAATCTCGTTCAAATTTGCCACGGCATTAGTGTTGGTCGCTAATTTGCGATGGAATTCAGGTTGGTCGCTAATTTGCGACGGCGTTTCCGTGGCAAACGACTTAAATTCCGTGGCAAACCATAAACCCAAGTTCATTAACACGTCCTCTCGTTCTCCTTCTCACTCTCAGCACATTCTCTTTCTTACTTTTTATCCCTCCTCACCGTTGCCCTCCACCCTCCACCCACACTCCTCACCATCCCCTTTCGCCCTCCACCCTCCACCCACCGTCGCCCTCTTTCTCATCGTCCTCCACCATCGCCCCCTTCACGACTCTTTCACTCTCAGTTCTCACTCTCTACGCTGCTCTCACTCTCACTCTCCGCCACACTCACACTCTCCGCCCTCACTCTCACTCTCCCTCTCCGCCCTCACCACCACCCTCACCTTCGTCACCATCGTTTTCCTCCGCCTCAGCGACAACCACCGCGACAGCCACCGCAACAGGAAACCTCACAACGAGGGAAATCACCGTCGTTCTCCTCTCAGTCACGTCTCCTCTTTCTTACTAAAGGGTAAGTAGTTTTCTTCTAATCTTGTTCTATTTGACTGAAAAGTCCCAATTTTTGGGTGATTCAAAACCCTGACCCCTCTTCCATATCTCACTTTATTTAGGTTGTGTGTTTTTAGGAAGAAGAGACAAGATCCTGGAAGAAATTAATTAACATTGCAGTCTCAGGTGCTGCTGGAATGATTTCCAATCATCTACTTTTCAAGGTGAGTATGTCTTGGATTTAAATCAGGGCCATGTTGGTGAAGCACATTAGAAGTTTATTTAACTTCTTTCTCTTATCTCAATTTGTCTATTTTAAATTGTTTTCTTATTATGTAATTACTCTCATATTAGGATTTCCGAAGTCACTAGAAAGATTTGGATTGTTTTGTTTCCTAGCATTATTTTTACAAAAGATTCACTATCTTTAATAATGGTCATGCAATTTTAGCTCCACTCTAGAATCTGAGTTAATTTCTTATGCCAGCTTGCATCTGGTGAAGTTTTTGGTTCAAATCAACCTGTTGCTCTGAAATTATTAGGATGTGAAAGGTCATTGCAAGCTCTTGAAGGTAAGCTTCCTGCAGGCGTATTATATGATCACACCCTGTTTGTAGAATACTCCCGCATCATAGGATATGACACATTATTGATGCCTTTCAATATGAATGTTCTAATTCAACTTGCAGGTGTTGCAATGGAACTGGAGGACTCTTTGTTTCCTTTGCTAAGGGAAGTTAGCATTGGTATTGATCCTTATGAGGTATTCCAAGATGCAGATTGGGCTTTGCTAATAGGTGCAAAGCCTCGAGGGCCTGCAATGGAACGTGCAGATTTGTTGGACATAAACGGGCAGATTTATGCCAAGCAGGGAAAAGCACTAAATGCTGTGGCATCCCGCAATGTCAAAGTTATAGTTGTGGGAAACCCTTGCAATACAAAGTCAGCTTGGTGCTTGGTGCTTCATGTGTTAACTTGAAGTTGTGTGGTGTTCCTAATGTTGCTAATATTCATGTGTATTTTAATGCAGTGCATGAATATGCTTGAAGAATTGTTGTACAGCAAAAGAACAACAACTATTTTCTCTGTATTGCTTCGATTAAATGTGCAGCTAGCACTCAAGGCAGGCGTCTTCTACGACAAGGTGTCAAATGTGACGATATGGGGAAACCACTCAACTACTCAGGTCATTGAAAGATCCTTACCAGAATAATGTGCATGAAATGAACTTCTTTGACTCTCTTTCATGATATGGCACATTAACTTGTGTACAGGTTCCAGACTTCTTAAATGCCAAAATCGATGGCGTGCCCGTCAAAGAAGTGGTTAAGGATCATAAGTGGTTAGAGGAAGAGTTCACTGAAAAGGTTCAAAAGGTAAAAATTGTAATTGGCATCCATAGTTAAATATGTGGAATACAAGATATATAGTTTCCTTGTGGAAGAAGTTGATAAATAATTGTTTGATTGGCGAGAGAGTGGTTTGCTTATTCAAAAATGGGGAAGATCATCACCGCATCAACTTCAAAGGTCAATAGTCGATGCTATACGATCTTTGGTCACTCCTACTCCCGGGTGATTGGTTTTCTTACGGTGTAAGTTGTTATTACTTAAATGACCGTATTTACTTGATATATAATAGATGAGATTTTCAAGAAGACTGAACTTGTTTCTTTATTCTTTTACTGCTTTCTATTTTCTATTTCAATCACAAAGTTTGCTATTGCAATATCGTGTATAGTAGTGGAAATCCTTATGGAATAGTGAAGATATTGTTTTCGTTATGCCATGTCGATCAAAGGCAAGTGTGTCTCTTGTGTTCTTCATTCTTTTTAAATTACGAATTGCTTTTGTTCCTCCTATGACAAATAAATTATTCATTAGGGAGATGGTGATTACGAACTTGTCAAGGATGTTATATTTGATGACTACCTACGACGCGAATAGCCAAGGTAATCGTGAAACTTCATATATTTCATCCGTACAACAAATACAACTCCATGTTTGGTAAATAAAGAAAAAGTTAGAGTTAATATTATACATAGCATAGTTGTTTTTCAAGCATATATAGAAATGCAGCTTTTCAATTATTAAAATGCACTATGTCCCAAATGCCCCACATATTACAAATTGAGCAAATGCATCTTCTGTGAAATTTATGTCTATAATCTCATATTTTGCGATTTTAAGTGAGTTGTTGGCCGAGAAAAGATGTGTTGCTCATCTAACAAAGTGCGAGGTAAACATCATATCACCATACCGTAGTTCCTTTTGTTCATATTCATAATATATATTCGATGCATCCGAACATACATGTTCTCTCTTATCGGGGCATTGCTTATGCATGATCTACACCGTGATACCATGCTTCGGGAGAAATGTAACAAGCGAATCCCCAGAGTCATACCAAATTTGGAAGATCACACCAATTGATGTAGAATAATGGTTGTTATGCAATACAAAAAAATTATCTGGCAATGATGTGAGTTTGAAAACATTCATTTGATTCAAATAACCATAAAGCTCCTCAATAATGTGAGTAGGATGTTGTATGAGTAATCTCTAGTTATGTAGCTTAAGATGAGTCTGCCGAAATCATCTTGTTCTACAGATTGGAGTACAATTTTAGTGTCACAATAAGCAATTAAGCACATTGTAGCGACCGAAAAATCCGGGAATGGATTCTTCGAAATTCAAAAGGAAGTCGCCACCGAAATTCTAGTTTAAGGGCAAATTCGGAAAATCCCTTTTGGTTTAGGACAAGACAAGTTTAGGGTTCGGGAGTCGTTATGTGTGGGGAAGGTATTAGCACCCCACGACATCATTTGTCTAATTAATTATGGTTTCTTAATATTTTACCCTTTTATTTATAGAGAAAAAGACTTAATTAAATTTTTAGTTTTTAGAGCTTGACAAGAGTGGACTCTTGCTCCTACGTACCTCCGGATGCAATGGAGGAATCAAAGCTACGTAGTTCTTCCCGAAAAAGGTTTGTTGGTTGGTGTTTTTTTAGTGTAGGGGTCCTAGGATTCCTTGAACTGCATGTACCATCGATTCTAGAGACGACTAACCCGATTGTACAACCGACTTAGTCCCCTACTTTTGAAAGTATTTTTGAGGTTTTATGAAAGAAGTTTGTTTGATGTAAGGTGAGTTGGTTTTAGAATAGGTATTCTAGAACTCCTGAACTGTACAACTCATTAGTTCTAGAACGCTGACTAACCCGGTTGTACAACCGACTTAGTCCCCTATTTTTAGGAAAAGTGATTTATTTATTTACTTATAAGTTTTTAGGATTCTTGAACTATGCATGACTCATTGGTCCTAGGATGATGACTACTTGGGTTGTACAGGCTATCCCACTTAGTCTTTTATTTGATTTTTGAAGAAATAAACTAATTTGTGCATAAAAATATAAAAAAAAGACAAAAACTGATAATTAATAAAGACTAGGCTAAAAAAATAAATAACTATATACATAAATAAATATGAATAGAAATATACATAAACAATAAATAAATAAATAAATAAATAAATAGATTATATTATAAATAAATGATAAATAAATATGTACATAAAAAATAAACAAAATAAATACAAAACTAACCTGGACTCGACGAGTGCCGAACCGAACCGAAAGCGATCGACCGGTCAATCGCGAACTGGACTCCTATCTAGTCCATTTTGACCCCAAGACCACGAAACCGCTTTGAGAATCGGAAAGCCGACTCAAACGTCCAAATGATCAAAGACGGGCTTTTAGTGAAATGGGCTGCGAAAGCTTTGACCCAAAAGATCACTTAACCCGCCAATGATCTCCTTCTTGACTTCACCTCTCAACCCCTTTTATTTCCAATTGCTAGGGAGATCTTGTTTCTTGCGAGCGATGTGGGACTAAAACAAGGTAGAGAAAGTAATTCCCCTTTAAAACACAATTCCGTTTTTCTCAAACTCATCACCGTAAAGTTGCGATTCCGGATTCGTTAACCGTTGGATCGTCTTTCTTTTTTGACAGTAGGTTCGTGAGACATATATCTACGCTTTCACCGTTAGGATCATTGAAACGAAGTCTGATGAGAGAGAAATTGCCTTCGCAATAGCTGCAGTTTTTGGTCTGTTTTTCTCAAACCTCTTATCGTAAAAGTGCGATTCCGGATTCGTTAACCGTCGGATCGTCTTCAGTTTTTTACAGCGGGTTCGTGGGAAATATGTCTACACTTTCACCGTTCAGATCGTAAAAACGAGGTCCAATGGGCAGCTAAAAACTAACACCCGAAAATACGCAAAAAAAACTACTATTTTTTATAATTTTCAGAAAAAGTCCAAAATAAAATGGTTGAAAAAGTCCAAATTAAAAACTATTAAAAAGAACTCGGACAAAATTGGGGTAACACACAAATTCAACAATTTATTGTGTTGCACATGTACAAATTTACTTTAAAACTTGTCAATTGTCGTCATCATAATAATATGAAAAGTGTTAAACCATGTTCATGTGCCAATTCATGTTGATGCTGCTTTTACAATTGAAACTTTTATATTATGTTGCATTAAGTAATGTGGCATTAAACACTTAGGAGTAGTCAAATGGCTTTACTGTTTAGGGAGCAATGTTGTTTTTTTTCTGTTCCTCAAATTTTTGGGGAAGTTTATCACCCATGGGTTGTAGAAACGAGTTCATGTGTGAATTCTTTTCGTTTACGGGGGAGTATGTAGATCGAGATATGTTTATTTGTTATGAGGACAATGCTTGTTAATGAGATGCTTATTTTTAGCTAGTTTAATGTTAGTCCGCATGTATATATGCACTACAAGAAAAATGGGATTTTTTGGCGGATTTTTCCGCCAAAAAACACCCAATTCCGCCGCAAATACAGGTATTTTAGTGGATTTTTCCACCAGTAAATGGTCGTGGCAACGTATTTTAGTGGAAATTCCGCCGTAATTTCCGTGGATTTTTATGGAAATTTGCGGCGAAATTCCGCCGTATTTTCCGGGGAATTTGAACTTTCTCGGATTTTTCCGCCAAAATTTTTATTTTTTATTTTTTATTTTTTAAATCCGCCAAAAAATTTTTTTTTTTTTTAAAATCCGCCGAAAAATACTTTTTTTAAAAAAAAAAAAATTAAAAACATTTTAAAAAAGACGTTTTTTAAAATTAAATAAATTTTAAAAATTAAATAAATTTTAAAAAAAATATATAAATACCATATTTAAATGAAAAAACTAAAATTGTGATAAAATCAAATAAAATGTTTTTTAACAATTAATAAATTTAAATTAAAAATATAAATAGCATATTTAAATTAAAAACTCAAATACCAAATAATAAACATCCATAATCAACAATAAAAAAAACATTCATAATCAACCAAATAATAAACATCCATAAATTCAAATCCAACAAATCACTCCGATATCCATAATAATAAACATACATAATCAAATATAAAACTACTAAGGTGCGTGCTCATCGAGTCATCTCTGTGATAATATTGATCACCTCGTCTTTGGTTGATCATCACCAACAAACAAGCCTCTAACGCACTATAATTTAGATCAATATTATTATTGAATAGATGGGGTGATTCTTCTTTGAGGTTGAATATCACACCACTTTGTTGAGGTGGTGGTAGTCTTTGGGAAGATCTTTGGGATGAATATCTGCTGTCGCCATTTGGAGTGGTGGCCCAGTCTTTGGGGAGGATCTTTGGGAAGGATCTTGAGGTGGTGGATACTGCTGGGGATATCTTGAGAATAATGGGGCTTGGGAGTATCTTTGTGGATATCTGCTTTGAGGTACGGAGGATACCGAGGCCAAGACGTGGGTGGTAGGAAGCCATATGTGATGATGATGATGATGATGGCCTCGAAGGATGGTTCATCCGAGCCATCATCTGCTGGCAAACGCCTCGCTTCTCTAGCTTGCTCGTGCCGCTCCTCACGATCCTAGCGCGCCAAAGCAGCGCGCTCTCTCAATGATCCTAGCTTGCTCTTCCGGTTGTCGTGCATATTGCTCCGCCGCTCGTTCAACCTCTGGTTAAATTGCTTTGGGTCAATTGATCTACCACCGCTGCGTTGGGAGAGCGGCACAAGAACGACCAAAGATTTCTGTCCCCCGAATATGATCGACTCGGCGAATGCTTTCCTTGAAGAACTTGGGTCCCATGCTACGGATCTCGCAAGCGATCACTCTTTTGTGGGCCAACCGCTCTATCCCACATGAGCGACCCACTCTAGCCTCCTCCTCACGATCGATGACCCATCAAGCTCTGCGGTGAGACTCACGCCACTCGGCCATCCCAAAGATCATAAGCATCATATAAAAACAACGGATAAATAAATAAATATTAATAAAAAAACAATAAAAACAATATAAATATAAATATATATATATATATATATATATATATATATATATATATATTGTATTTAAAGATAAATAACTAATAACATAATGTAGTTTTACAGAATCCTCCTCGCCTATCGTGGATAAATGAACCATCCTCCTCTCGCATATACAAGTTGCGATGCAACTCAGGCAAACCGACCTCCCGTCCCAGTTCTTCCTCCTAGATACATAATTTTATTATTTAATAACAACTACTTAATTAATTAACACATAGTTAATAAATTTAATTAATTGATGAATAAAAGTAATAGTTATAAAATTGCGTACCATGCGCTGGTGATGAGTTCCAGCACTAACACATCCACCTGAGTGATTGCAGTAGGCGCCGGCATTTTCAGAAGCATGGTTCTTCTTAGCTTTCTCTGCTTTATTTTTAAATTCGGAGTGTCCCAATACACGGCGCGATTCTGCATAAGCCTCGGTCCCATAAAAGCGAGTTTTGCCTTTGCTTGCCGTACACCCCATGATGCCAGAGTATCTATCACTCGCATCTCTTATTGAGCGCATGCTCAACATCTTTCTCGTTGTTCCAGTAACCATGTACATTGTTCCTATTTAAAAAATTAGAAGAATATTGTTATCTGAGACAAATTAAACAATTCAATAAAATAATTAAAAATTAATTATTTCATAGAACTTACTTGGAAAGAATTGAGCATGGCCTAAAAATAGTTTTTCCATCTCTTCTTTATCTTTCTTAACAATGTCCAATTTTTCCAACCTTTGAAAAATTACCACTGAATTGCGTTATGACAATGTGGCTTGGGCTTTGAAGGAATAAACTCAAAATTTTTAAAAAATTTGAATATTTTGGACCACGAAAGTAGTTGTATAAAAGGCAACAAAAATTAATAAATAATTATATACTTACGAATCTCCTTGAGGCACCACGATGCGACGACCATCTTCAACATGTGTCGGTAGTAAGTCATCCCCGCCAACGATCCGGAGGAAGAGGTGCGACTACTACTACTACTACTCGCACCATCTGTGGTTGGCTTTGGCAAATATCGCCAAAAGGAACAACACAAATGACGCGCGTCTGTGACGGCGTTAGGCGAGTAATAATCTTAGGCTCCCACTGCCGTATCCGCGACAGTGGAGGAACATCGTATGTGTCGTCTCGATCGGATGAGGATCCGGATGATGATGACATACCTATATACATATATATATATATATATATATATATATATATATATATATATATACATACATTTAAATATTAAAAAAGAAACATGTATATATATTGCATAAACATTCGTACAAATATTCATACAAAATAACCATAAATATCCATACTATTACGAGTTACTAATTAAGTACCAAATAAAACAGAATAACTAGAAAAACTAATTTGAATCCCACTCATTCTCAAAATCATCATCATCAGATGAGCAGGGAATTCTTGATACACCAATATGTTCTTTTGCATCTTCATCAGCATCTTCTTTGTCATCAACTTCATCGCCGGTGTTTGGTTGATCACATAAACGAGTAATGGGTTCCACTTGAATCACTTCATTTACATTAGACATCTCATCCATTTGAAATGGGACATCTTCCAAAGATTATTGTCATTTGTCTCAATCCGGCCTCTTGGTTTTGTCTTAATTGCGACACACCAACCACTCCTATCAGTCCGCGTTGATGGATAAGGGACATAATAGACTTGTCTCACATTTTGAGCAATGACGAACGGATCATACAGTCGATATCTACTACTCATTTTAATGTCGACTGTATTTGACTTTGGATTTACCCTTGTTCCTCGAGCGGCACGGATCAAACCGATTACAATAAAAAGCACTACCGTCCTCGACTATAGTCTAGATAGGGTGCGCAACTTCGTATATGTGTTGAATCACACCATAAAAATCACCTTCACCACCTCCGGTGACACCCTTCATGCAAACTCCACTATTGATTGTTTCTACCGCCTGTGTCCATTCATTATTGTGAAATTTGTATCCATTGACAAAGTATGTGTGCCATTCTTTAACACATCTTCGAGGACCGTCTCGATAAGTTCCTCGAGTGTTGGTTGGGAGGAGTTGGTGGGAGGGCATAAACACGTTGCCTAAACCACATTGGAAAATGTGCATTAATATAAGCCAAGATTGTTCTTCACTTATTTCCTCGGATGACAAGAATTCCCTAAAAGAAATAATTAATTGTTACACATTTGTCTACTTTTATTAACTTAATTAAGATCGATATATATAGTTAATGTTGAGGATCGAATACATACTCAATGAATGGTTGCACCTCGATGCAGTTTTATCAACACATGAATATGTGCGCCTTGAACTCTTCCTCTGTCGGCCAGGTGAATTGACTCCTCCCGGATGGACGGCCGGGTAGACAAAAGACAGATAAAGCTAATTCATGTCTAGGACATATAACATCCATTTCATTTCGATCGCTTCTTGGAGCAAATTCATTCTTGAAATAATAAGAACAAAAGTTGGTTGTTTCACGGTGTAAGTATGAAGAACATATCGATCCTTCAACTCTAGCTTTGTTTTTCACCGATCTTTTGAATCACCCATGAACCTAGATAATTAAACGATATGTTAATTAATTAATTAATAATGTTATTTTTAAACTTCCTTAATTTATATTATAATAACTAATCGACCTTTCAAACGGATACATCCATCTCAGATTGGGCAGTCCGCCAAGTTTAGCTTCAGATCACGAGATGCACCTGTAGATGCTCCATAGAATCAAAGAAACCAGTGGAAATACTCTCTCCAACTTGCATAAGATAAGTGGGATGTCTTGTTCCATTTTTGTAAGATCATCAACTTTTAGGGTTCTTTGAACACAAATTCTTAAAGTATGTACTTATTTCAATCAATGGGTTCAAAACGTGTGTTGGCAACGAACTAAAGCGATGGGAAGTAAGCACTCCATGAATACATGACAATCATGACTCTTCATCCCATGCAACTTCCCATTATCCACATCCGCACATCTAGATAAATTGGAAGAATAACCGTCGGCATTTTCAACTCTTTTATCCACCGATAAAGCGCTTTAAACTTCTTCCTTATATAAAGTATAATTGGCTTTGGGTTTCAATGTCCTAGTACCTTGCTCAACCAACAACAAATCCTTTCGTCTACAATAATGAGCTATGTCCTTCCTAGCTTTCTCATTATCTTCGTTTTACCTTTCACGTCCATGACGATGTTAAATATGTTATCAAAAAATTCTTCTCTGTATGCATTACATCCAGTTGTGTCTCGATGATTATCTTTCCAATAGGGAAGTTCCCAAAAGATACTTCTCTTTGTCGGTTGTGCCATTGCCCATAGCCTTACGGACGAGAAACAACACCATACGACTTCCACTTGGAGGATGTCTTTAACAACGCCCCAAACTTCCTCTCGTGTCAAACTATGAGGAGGTCCACTTGTTTCAACATGTCCCTTGATGAATGCATATTTCTGCTTTCTAAATGGGTGATCCATAGGTAAGAACCTACGATGCGAGTCAAACCACGAAGTTTTCCCTCCGTATTTAAGAGTGAAAGCCCTTGTGTCAACCATGCAAATCGGACACGCCATCTTACCATGTGTTCCCCATCCAGACAACATTCCATAGGCAGGAAAGTCATTAATTGTCCACATCAAAGCTGCCCTCATTCTGAAATTTTGTTTGCGTGCTGCATCATAAGTTAAAACACCATGCCACAACCTTTTTAGGTCATCAATCAAAGGTTGCAAATATATATCAATACCAGCTGTTGGATTACTTGGCCCCGGAATAATAGCATTTAAAAACATGTATGGTTTAGACATACACATTTCTGGTGGAAGGTTGTATGGGGTGACAATAACTGGCCAACAAGAATACGGTGATGCCGATGCTTGAATATAGGGTGTAAAACCATCAGAGCATAAACCAAGCCGAACATTGCGTGGATCACTGGCAAAATCTGGATGAACACGATCAAAATGCTTCCAAGCTTCACCATCAGATGGGTGACGTAATTCACCAGAATTGTTTCTATTTTCATGGTGCCACGTCATTTTACCAATGGGTCTCCATTGATGTAAACATCCTCTGTAGCCTTGGTATAAGCGGTAGATAGAACATTGCTTTCCGTGGAACCGGTTTGCCTCTGCTCGTCCCTTTCCTGCTGGCACGGTAGTGTGGCTCTCCACACAACTTGCATTCCGTCAAATTTCCATCATTTATGCCAAACTCATTATTATAATAGAGCATGCAACCAGACACACAACAATCAATTCTTTTAGATTTTAAGCCAAGCTTCGATACTCATCTTTTAGCATCATAATAACTCATGGCAAAAAAGTCCCTTAATAGGGGTTGCATCCAACATCATTTTGGTCATATATTCCATGCACAACTCGGCAACATTAAATTGAGACTTAAGACCCAACAACCGAACACACATTGATAATTTTGAGTCTTTTGATCCTTCAAATAATGGTTTATTTGTCTCACTCAAATACGTGTAAAACAATTGCGCTTCCTCATTTGGAACTTCTTGACATCATATTCCTGTTCTTCAAAATCCAAATTTACTCCAACGGCATGAGATATCATTCCACGATAAACATCTAACGCGGGTTGCATGATTTGGCGGATCCGGATGTGGAAGCTACTTCTTCAACCTAACATTAGTACTTGAAAGATATACTTCAACCGAAAATATTAACGCGAGAACGACTACCGCAGTACCCTGTGCTGCTTTCGCGTGGCGACTCCATATCCAATAATCTGGCCTAAACCCATTATTGTACAAATGCATTCTGACTTCATCTTCAATTTTTATAAATCGAATTGAACATTTCGCGCACGGACATCTAATTCCCCGCTTCTCGCGCAAATCCTTCCGTCCACGCTTTAGCAAAAAAATAAACTCTTCTACTCCTTCGCAAATCGTCTCTTTAAACCGCTTCTTCCAGGATATAATCGATCATACATCCAACTACGATCCATGTTTTCCACTACAAGAAAATCGGTGATTTGCCACGGACAATTCCGTGGCAAACGCACAAATTCCCGTCGCAAATTTGCATTTGCCACGGATTTGCGACGGCCAAAAAATGGTGGCAAAAACGCTCGTCGCAAACGCTTTGCCACGGGATTGTCCGTGGCAAATGGGTCCGTGGCAAACTCGTCGCAATTCCGTGGCAAACTTCCGTGGCAAAGCCGTCGCAAATCTCGTCGCAAAGCCGTGGCAAATAATTTTGAATTTGTTTTTAAATTCCGTGGCAAAGCCGTCGCAAATCTCGTCACAAAGCCGTGGCAAAACCGTGGCAATTAATTTTGAATACGTTTTAAATTTCGTCGCAAATTGTGCAAAATTCCGTGGCAAACACAATAACTTTCAAAAAACTCCGTGGCAAATTCCGTCGCTACGCAAAAAATAATAATTTAATAGTAATTCCCTAGCTATTCAATCCATACTCTCCAATACAATAATATGCGCAATACTTCCTGCCAATTCAATTCAGACTCCAAAACTACATTCAGACTACAATAACTACGTACATTGTCATTCATATTTGCAATACTTCCTGCCAATTCAATCCACCAATTCAAACATACATAAACTACACTAATGTTAAAAGTGTCAAACATACAAAATATCAAATACCAAAACATATCAGTAATGTTCAAAGTGTCAATCCAAAACACAAACTTAGTTAAACATAAACTAGACTAATATTAAAAGTGTCAAACATACCAAATATCAAAATATATCAAAACATACCACTAGTTTATGTCAAACATACATAAACTACACTAAGGTCTAGTAAACTCAAAAAAATTCTGACGAAGCATCTTCAACTCCAACTCAAACAATATACCTAACAAAACAAAAACAATAATGATTACTAATTAATTCATAAAACTAAGAAAATTTGCACCTTAATTAAAACATAGATTACCTAGATGTCGTCAATAACCCTCCCCATAAGGGCGGTCTCCATGATCTCCACCGTCTCCATCATCTGCATCTTCGTTCTCGTCCTGCTGGGCGGGCTGGTTCTGCTCGGGCGTGCGCTGTCGGTGGAGGTAATGGAATCCCGAATGGTTAAATACGTATTCAAGTAGTTGTTCTTTGCCGTGCATCTTTGCTGCTTCTTTGTCGTGCTATTTCCTCCTGGCATCACGCTATTTGCTCCTGTGCCGCGCAAATTGTTTGTGACATTTCTTGATGATCCTACGGGCCTCGGGAGAGCGGGGCTTGCGCTCGTCGAAGCTTGAGTTGTCGTCAACTATGCCTCTGTCCCATAGACACGACTCTTATAGGGCCTCCAAAGACTTGCTCCCACAACAATCGCTTCAACTTAGCCAACTCAACGGTCTCTCGGTATGTCTGATTGAGATAACGATCATTGAAACTCCTCCTATCAAATGCACAAGTTATAATTATAGTCAAAATAAATGAGATATTATATCGTGCACATTCATAATTCTTCTTTAGATATAGATAGTCCAATAAAGCTACGTGTGAATGAAATACCATATGCTTTACTGACTTCCATAACAAAATAATGAGAAGAAAAATGAAAAATCATTTTTTTGCTTAATTGGAGAAGAGTTTTCTTTCTTGCAATCGGGAAAACACAACTCTAGTAGTAGACAAGTCAAATTAAAATTAAACTCCTTAACAAAATAACAACCCAAACCGAGGAAGATCCATCTACAAGACAAATTAGGTGCGCGTAAAGAAAGATGGATGTTTTTAATGTTATATCATATGAAAATTGATCCTAGAATTTAGTCATCAGCTCTGAGA
The DNA here is from genome assembly GCA_020916435.1 of Oxytropis ochrocephala. Classification (NCBI taxonomy): domain Eukaryota; kingdom Viridiplantae; phylum Streptophyta; class Magnoliopsida; order Fabales; family Fabaceae; genus Oxytropis; species Oxytropis ochrocephala. The sequence goes on along the minus strand of CM037088.1, from coordinate 98,323,105 downwards.
TATTTTCAATATGGAAGTCTTAATGCAAGCCCTCCTAGAATACAATATGGAAGTCTTAATGCAAGACCACCGAGATTAACACACACCTCTACAGATATTTTCAAGCAATACAATCACAATAAATCATATAGGAATATAGGATTAATGAGAGGAAAAGATAAGAATGGAAGACATGATATTTTCGAAAAGGAAAGCTACGAGTATTATAACGAGCGGTGTATGACACGACGGTGGTAGATTTAAGTTCTAACAAGAGTTGCAAGGCGCTTAGTTTCAATTTTTTGAGATAAAAATGTTGGACCTAGTAATGCCGATTAGACTAGACAGAATCTATTATTGCAACATACGGTTGATTGACATCCGAGTTTACGAATGAGTGTCATTTGGCATTCTGATTACATAAATCATAAGAAAAATGTGAACCAAGAAACAGTGCTAAAATGCCACCGTAAAAAAGCGATAGAACACCAGGTATAAATAAAATAATTACAATCATGCTATTTGATGCAAAAACACAATTTTATATAGTTTGTGTAGTGGCTAGTATGCTGCAAACAAGTTCTGGGCTGATAAATAAAGGCTTAGATTCTAAGCCTCTTTAAACTTATTAATTGAGATAAATAAAGGCTTAGTATACAAAAATGTTGTTACACCCCAGCTTGTCTAAATGAAGTGGGAAAGCTTGATACGCATCTAACAAACAAGTTTCCCAATATTCAAACCATAGGCTAAGCATACAAATACAGATAAAAAAAAGCTATAGGCAAAAAAAAAAAGGTATAATTGAGAAACAAAGCCTCTTAAAATGAAGCAATCCAAATTCAATCTATTACTCCAACGGATCAAAACCCAAGCTACAATACAATCGAGTAAAGAAAAACAAGATCGATAAACTAAAATCCCATATTGTCAAAAAACCAAATCGACACTAACTATCAAGACACTCATCAAATGAACACATCAAACAAATTCATTTATCTTTAACATGAGGCGCACCTAATTATGGCTCAATGGATATCATTGCAGCAAACAAAATGATGATGGCCTAAAATAGTATTATAGGCTAAGGGATATCAGTATTTCCCAAAAGAAAAACCATTTAAACCGAAAAACTATGAGTGCCAAAAGTAGACTAAAATGTTTTAGGCTTTTAGCACTTACAAATTCAAGCTAGTGTTCAATAAACAAAGTGATACCAGTTACAACATATTGAAGCTTCTTTATACAGAGTAATGCGAGCGCGGTCCTCTACATACTACTTTGTGCCCTTCCTAATGTGAGTGTGGTGATGAAGCTCTTCTACATGTGGCTTCCTCCTATCTTCTTGGCCTATAATTAATAACTTAAGTTTGTAAATGGTAAATTATAAGTAATCATATTGCATAAGGAAAACATAAGTTTATAAATATACCAATCTCTTTGAATCTTTGCAACATAGAGATAGAACCTTGAGCGTGCAAGCTTCCACCCTTTTACGATGCCTGTTCTTCTTATTCCGCTCACACGTATCTTTGAATTTTGGATCATTCCATATGTGGTTTATTAGGTGATTATAGACTCCATCCCCCATCCAAGTAGGTTGGCCCCTCCCTATGCGGACACGTCTGAGCATATCACGGAGTCGATCAGCACATCTCCTATGAAAAAGATCCTCAACGGCGGCCTCTCGAGATTTATGCCAAGTAACTCTCTTACGCATTGTGAAAACATGTACAAAACAAATGTTACATCAAATAAAATAACTTCACAAATTCTTAAAAAAACGACAAACATTGTGTTGTGTTAAAATGTACACTTACTCTAAAAGCGTTAAAAAAATGGTCTCGCTCATCCTTATTAAGATCGACCAACTAGTCCATTGATAGTGGTATAACTCGCGAATAGTCGGTCGAATAGCATTTGCGGTGGCCTTGAAGGAAGAAACTGCGAAGTTAAAACAATTGAAACGATTATGTCACATTATATATAACAAAACAATCAATCAAACAAAGTTGTAAAAACTTTACATACCCTCCACCCTCAACCTCGATGACTACCCGATCGCCAGACTAACATAATCTCATCCTCATCATCACCCCCTCAACATCGGATATCAAATCATCACCCCCTCAACATCATGCATCCGGTCACCATCGGTATCGCATCATCTCCGGTGAAAAGTCGCTCTGCATCGGAGATGGCAAAGAGGTCGGAGTAGAACCTGACATCGGGTGAAGGGGGTAGGAGTAGGTATCGCATGAAAACTGGTGTAGGAATCATGCGATATTGAGGACTCTTTGATAGTGGGGAGTCACTCGTGGAGATGCACTACGACCATGTACCTCTCTGGGAGATGGAGTGGGTGATGGAGTAACTCGTGGTGAGGAACTAGAGCCAATATGGAAAGACCTAACTCCAGAGGTCTGCTGTAAAGACCTAACTCTAGAGGTCTGCTCTAAGGACCTAACTCAAGAGGTCTGCTGTAAAGACCTAACTCTGAAGTGCGCTCTGGGACCTAACTCAGGTCCGCTCTAAGGACCTAACTCAGGAGCTGTGTAAAGACCTAACTCTAGAGGTCTGCTGTAAGGACCCTACTCCAGAGGTCTGCTCTAAGGACCTAACTCCAGAGGTCTGCTGCGTCTGTGTCAGAGGATTTTGCAATGATCTCACTCTACCTGCATGTCTTTGGGCGTGTATGCGTGTAGGGGGTAGATGTGGTAGGCATCTCTGAATAGTCGGTGTGTTCTCAGCGTGTATCACCCTTTTCTTACTTCTGACGAGGACAACTATATAGACTTCCCCTTACGATCGTGGGGTGGTCTAGGTGGCGACGAATCACCTCCACCGATGCCATCTTTGTAGAGGAAATGAAACATAAGCACAAATAAACAATTTAAAAACATAAAATTTACATCTAAAATAAATCATTAAACAATTCACACACAATTCAAGTTGTTTGGATACATTCATTATGTTCCTGGGTGTATTAGCAAATACGAGGACTGCCAACAGCAATTGGACCTGCGGCCCAGCCCATCTCGATCGGCCCGAACACGCTTGCTTGGGCGCAATTCTCGCCGTGAAAAATCTCGCTAACGGTCGGACCTCGCGATATATACGCCATTCGCATATGGCATCGTGTGCGTTCTCTAACCTTGTGCTATCTGCCCGAGCGACCTCTCACTAGATCGTCGGAGTGTCTTTGCAGGTACCACCCGAGGTATTCAACGCGTGAAGCCAGGACCGGTCCTTTCATTCATTCAACGACCGGCCCATTAGGCGAATCAATCAACACTTCAACTCTTCATTGGTCAAGGTACGATCAATTGGCGACCACGATGGGAGGCCCGTGCGCTATCCTACCTCATTCATGGCACCACGCGGCCGGCCCCGCACGCGGCCACTTCGACTCAATCCTCCGGCGAGAATCGGCAGCGACCCGAACCGGGCGTGGCGCCACGATCCACGAGTCTCGAGACTTCCGCGACAAGAACCTTTCGTGCACAACGGTCGCGGACCTATCCTCCAACGAGTTCACCGCCCGCTCACGGAGACTTGCGCGAGCCGGTTGAGGCGGGCATTCAGAGCCTCTGCCGCACCCATGTCACTCAGCCGTTTTGCGGATCTTGCAAAACAAAAACCAGTGTGATCGCAGGCGAGACGCGCGCATCTCTCGGTCTGAAAGAGGTCGATTCGGGCGCGCGTGCGGAAGACGGAGAACCCTCTCGCTCGCCGCCGGCCGGTCGCGAAGACACCGCTCCCTCCTCGAAGGAGCATTTCTCGCCGAGAGAGCACTACTCATCGCTCTCGGCGGGAAGAAGCGAGGCACGCAGTCGCCCCCGAGAACGCAGCGTGACGCCGGGTCAATGTCCTACGATTATGAAGATTCGAGCTATCGTCCTGACACCGGCCGCTCGCCCACAAGGTACTCCTCCAATGAGTCGTCCGGGTCACGTCGATCGAGAAGCGGATCTTGGGATTCTCGAGAAGAAATTTGGAAGATTACGAGAGATGGAAGAATTAGGGGCGTTTCGCATCGGCCAAGGAGAGCGAGGCGAAGACCGAGAAGGCCTCCTCCTCTTCCACCAACTGGCCCGTCCGGAGGATTTTATGGAATGTCGGGCAACGAGACTTGCCTCGCAATGCAACCCTTTGGGTCGAACGGCATTCAGAACGAGCACGGCCCGTTCTCCAGGGAGATCAGGCATTACAAAATTCCGAGAGATCTCCGCAAGCCGCCCAATCTCAACAAGTTTGACGGCCGAGGAGATCCGCACAAACATCTCCGTTACTTCAATAATTCTCTTCTTTATTACGGAATTGGGGCCACTCCATGAAATGCGTGCTTTTTCCCGGTCGTTGGACGGCCGAGCATTGGAATGGTGGGAGTCTCTGCGACCCAATTCCATCTCCTCATGGGACGACCTGATCAGAATATTCTTGTCTCACTACACTGCAAACCGCTGCCAATACCGGTATGAAGAATACTTGGACTCTGTCGTTCAAGGAGATAATGAGACGTTGAGGCAGTATGTCGACCGGTTTAACACTGAGGCCGAGTCCGTTCGTGACCTATCAGACAAGGACAAGCTAAAATATCTGAAGCGTGGTATTCGACCGGACCACCGGTTCGTGGAAGAATTCACTCTTAACCATTATCAGGATCTCAGTTACTTCTTGGCAAGGGCTAACGTCCACATGGCGTATGAAGAAACTCTGGCAGCAAAAAAGGCCGTCCGTGCACGACCTAAAGAAGAAAGCAGTAAGCTGATAACTCTATTTTATATAGAGTTATTCATAGTCTTTTACTTAGATAAATGTTTGAAACCAATGCAATAAACTTGTAAATACAATAAAAAGAGATGAAAATCATAAAATACATTATCAAGGAGATAGAAGTTCAATTTATATACAAATTGGTATGTTTGATATGTTTGTTGAGTACTTTTGCAGATTTTGTGATTTTGCATTAAGTGCTTAAGCATCGAGTGTTTAAACACCAAAGCATGCAAATTGAAGCAAGTAGCACAAGACCCCACATTGGAAGCACCTCAATTTGATTTCGTTCTAAAGAGCCTTGCTTGGCCTCCTACTAGCTCAGTGATCACATGGAATCAATTATCAAGTTACCAAAGAAGTCATCTATAGGATGAAAACAACAAACATCATCATTACACCAAGCCAAATGTCATCAACTAATTGGACCCCTTCAAAAGGAATGTTTCCCACTCAAAGGAATGTTTCCCATTCAAAGTGACAACAATTGACACCTGCAAAATAACTAGGATAAGTCACATGATGGTCAAAGAATACTTCACAAGCAAGCAAGAAATCAAATACTTGAAGACAAAGAAAACCCTCCATGGAAGGAAATCTCCTACATCTATAAATAGGACTCTTTCATCTCTTGTAAAAAGAATATAGATATACGACCAATACCATATAGATACAATAGTAGTTTTAGATTAAAGTTCATCTTGTTCTTCATTTTATTTCCAAGTCTTTTTACTTCACTTTGATTACTCTAAACTTAAGAGGAAGGTAAGAAGGAATTGACATCTCTATTCTTCACTTCTTCCTAGTTGAGAATCAAGTGTTCTTCATTAATATTAAGTTCTTATTTCATGTTCTTCATCTTACTCTTTATTTATTTTCTTGTTATTTAATTTCTTGCAAGACTTGTCCAATCAAGCAATTTACTTTCTTGCAAGACTTGTCCATTCAAGCAATTTACTTTTAAGCAATTTACATTTCAAAGTTATTTACAATGCTTTCTTTACTTGCTTTGTTTAATTACTTTATGTGGACGATGATGAGCTAAATTCCTTAGTTGGGATGCTCTAGTCATATGATGAACTCGTGAGAACTATTGTGTTGTCCAAAAGGGTGCCTCACTTACTAGTTCTTGTACTTGAATTAAACTTGTTTTAAGGTTAACTTAGAACAAGGGGGAGTTGTATTTACAAGAGATTGACTTACAACTAGATCTCAAGAACTAGAAGCAAAGGCAAGTGTTTATTTAAGTCTTTGATGAGAAATTTGTTTTCCACAAAGTCGACTTAGTAATTCCATGCTAATTCAAAAGTAATTAGCATAGTCTTTGTTCATGTGTGGGGTTTTTACTAAGGAAAGTATTTAGCAACTTGAACCACTTGAAAGGAGGCGAGGGAGTTTGACATACTTGCCCTTTACTGCAAAAAAACAAGGGTTTATTGAGCTTGTACAGTCACCCTTAACTGATGTATCTACACTAAGTGATCACACCACCAGTGCTCAAGCACCGAAAGACAAAGACAACATTCTCACAAGGAACTCATATGGTAAAAGCATCTCAACTCTCTCTTAAATTACATCCTCTACAGTGTATTTAAATTCTGTTTTCTATATTCCAAAACCAACCACAAAATTACGAATAGTTGTAGACACACTAGTTTACCTATGCTAAACAAACACATTAAAAATTAGTCAATCCTCGTGGGAACGATCTTTACTTACTCTTTATTACTTGTTTGTGATCAGGTATACTTGCACATGCTTATTTCACACATCAAGTTTTTGCGCGCCGCTAAGGGGATTGCCAATAATTTTTAGTTTGTTTAGTTAGTAAAAGAGTGTTTTTATTTTTTTTTATATATCGCTTTTTGGTAGTGTTATTCATGCGAGAACAAGTGCTTAAGCACTAGCCTATGCCAAGAAGACCACCACCAAATTTTGATTTTGATCCAGAGATTGAAAGAAGATTCGGGAGACAATTAAGACTTGAGAGGAAATCCAACAACACAAAGAATATGGTTTGAACCGGTAAATACCACTAGGGATGCCACAAACAAGATACAAATACATGCATGACAGATACTGTGACAAAGAACACATGCACCAAACACAAACGGAAGATGAAGGATCAAGGCATAACACTGCCGAGGTAATTCAATTCCACGATGTAGGAGTAAATCATAGACATCAATTCATACACATGAACCCTATAGGCATGATTAATGATAGAGATAGGCCCATGAGGGATTATGCCGTGTTTGATCATCAAAATATGCAGACTAGCATTGCTAGGCCTCATATTGATGTCAGTCCATTTTGAATTTAAACCAATGATGTTTCAAATGTCGCAAACAATTGGTCGGTTTGGGGATTTTCACATGATGACCCCATGAGCATTTAAAACAGCTTTTTAGAAGTATGTAGCAATTTCATCATACCAGTGTAAGTGAGGATGCATTTAGGCTAAAGTTATTTCCATATTCATTAAAAGATAAAGCTAAATCATGGTTAAATTCTTTAGAGCCTAATTCAATTCATTCATGGAATGAATTAGGTCTGAAAAATTTCTGTCAAAATACTTCCCACCAATCAAAAATGCTAGGATGAGAAATGACATTACATCTTTTAAACAAAGAGATCTTTGAATCATTGTTTGAGGCATGGGAAAGATGGAAGGAATTGCTTAGAAAATGTCCTCATCATGAGTCCGCTACATTATACGAGATGGAAACATTTTACAATGGATTAGAGCCCCAAACCGAATTATGCTTGATGCATCATCGTGGGTGTTTTATTGAATCATTCTTATAATGAAGCTTGTGAATTAATTGATAGGGTAGCAACGAATAGTTCTAGCTGGCCTCTTTGAAAGGGCAAGTGCCCAAAAGAAAGTGGAGTACATGAACTTAGTGAAATTTCATCCCTAATCGCTTGCTCGAGTTGCCACATTGGCTAACATGATTAAAACTTTCACTACACCTAGTTCAAATACACCTAAACCAAACAGAAACACATTGCGACCATAGAACAAGCACCTCAAGGAGCACCTAGTTGTGTTTATCGTGGAGGAGCCCACCTCTATGAAGAGTGCTCAAGTAATCCCGTGTCGATTAACTATGTGGATCAAAATAGATATAATAATAATAGGAATAACAACCCTTACTCTAACACCTATAATCCTGGGCCGAAAAATCACCCAAATCTTAAGTGGGGACCAAGTAATAATGATGCTCAAGCACCAGTGTTCAAGCACCGGGAGCTCAAGCACCAGCCCAAAACCGGGATATCAAAATTATCAAAGGCAACAACAAACGCCAATGATAATTCAATAGAAAGCCTCGCTTAAATCATTCATAAGTGAAACAAGAACAATGAAGGCAAACTCAAGATGCTTCCATAAAAACTTAGAAACTCAAGTAGGTCAATTAGCAAATGCTATGTATCAAAGACTGCAGTGTTCTACCATCCAATACAGAAGCATCCACATCTCAAAGGCAAGGAAAAGAACAAGTAAAGGCCATATCACTGAGAAGTGGTAAGGATCTCACAGAGCCCTATGAGAATGAAGGTGTAGATAAGGGAGAAAAAACTCAAAAAGAAAAAGAAACTCGAATGCGAAGCACGAGCTTCCACTTCTCAAAAAGAACCAAATCCCAGGTTAGTTACTGAACACCCACCTCCTCCATTCCCTCAAAGATTAAAAAAAGTGCATGAGGAGAAGCAATTCAGTAAGTTTTTAGATGTTTTAAAACAGTTGCACATTAATATTCCTTTGATTGAAGCTTTACAACAAATGCCTAATTATGCTAAATTTATGAAAGATATCATTTGTAGAAGAAAGAGATTAGGTGAATTTCAAACTATTGCAATGTCAAAGGAAGTTAGTTCAATTTTACGAATAAAATTCCAAGAAAATTGAAAGATCCCGGTAGCTTTACAATTCCTTTCTCTATAGGCAACAACTATACAGGGAGAGCTTTATGTGATTTAGGTGCAAGCATCAACTTGATGCCTAAATCTATCTTTGAGAAGTTAGGAATTGGTAATGCAAAGCCTACCTCTGTAACATTATCCCTTGCGAGATAGATCAACAAAGATATCCGAAGGGATAGTTGAAGATATTACAGTCAAGGTTGACAAATTCGTGTTTCCTGCAGATTTTGTTATTCTTGATTTTGTTGCGAGATGAAAATGTGCGATAATCCTTGGAAGACCATTTCTTGCAATCGGTAAGACACTTATTGATGTTCAAAAAGGAGAACTAACCATGAGGGTGAATGATCAAGAAGTGAAATTCAATGTGATGAAAGCAATGAAGTATCCAAGAGAGAGAGAGCAAGAAGAATGTTCGCTATCTCACTTGATCATCCAGTGCGAAGCAATTCAACAAACAAGATGACCATCGACTAGTGCTTTAGCATCAAGTGCTTATGCACTTCCCGAGGCTGAAATGCAAGAACAAGGCATACCGACAACAGAGAGGAAGTTAAACCTAAGGTATGGTCTAGAACTTTTGAATCTTTAAATTTAGAGGACCCTAACCTTAAGAAAAACTTACCTTCAATTGAACAACCTCCCAAACTAGAATCAAGGAATTGCCAAACACTTAAAGTATGTTTTCTTAGGGGATAATGATTCACTTCCAGCTATCATTGCATCCGATCTATCATTAGAGCAGGAGCATGATTTAATTGAAACCCTTAAAAACATAAAAAGCAATAGGATGGCAAATGGCGGACATTAAAGGGATTAGCCCTCTATTTGCATGCATAGAATAAATCTAGAAGACAATGCTAAAAACAAACATTGAGGCACGCGAGAAGGCTAAATCCAATCATGAAAGAGGTTGTTAAAAAGGAAATAATTAAATGGCTAGATGCTGGGATTATTTACCCAATTGAAGATAGTACATGGGTTAGCCTGTACAATGTGTTCCCAAGAAAGGGGAGTCACGATAATAGCCAACCAAAAAAATGAACTAATTCCCACAAGAACAATGAATCGGGTGGAGAATCAGTATGGATTACGAAAACTTAATAAATCAACCAAGAAAGATCACTTTCCATTGCCCTTTATTGATCGGATGTTAGATAGACTAGCGGGAAAGGAGTTTTCTTTGTTTCTTAGATGGCTACTCGAGTTATAATCAAATTGCCATTGACCACAAGGACCAAAGATAAAACTACTTTTACATGTCCATATGGTACATTTGCTTTTAGGAGAATGCCCTTTGGATTATGTAATGCACCTACATTTCAAAGATGTATGATGTCCTTGTTTTCGATTTTATTGAACAATCCATGGAAATCTTTATGGATGATTTTTCTGTCTTTGGAGAAACATTTCCTTTATGTTTATCAAATTTAGAACAAATTCTCCAAAGATGTGAAGATACAAATCTTGTTCTTAATTGGGAAAAGTGTCACTTCATGGTACAAGAAGGCATTGTACTAGGACATAGGGTTTCAAAGAAAGGTCTTGAGGTTGATAAAGCTAAAATTGAGGTCATTGAAAAAGCGCCACCACCAACAATCATCAAGGGATTAGAAGTTTTCTAGGACATGCGAGTTTCTATAGAAGATTCATCAAAGACTTTTCAAAAATTTCAAAACCTCTGTGTAATCTTTTGCAATTAGATACACAATTTAACTTTGATGAATCTTGTATAAAAGCATTTGAGAAATCAAGAAGGCTTTGGTCATTGCACTGTCATTGTAACACTGATGGACCAAACCTTTTGAACTAATGTGTGATGCTAGTGACTTTGCCGTAGGAGCCATCCTAGGGCAAAGGTATGACAAAGTGTTTCATTCAATTTATTATGCTAGCAAAACATTAATTGAAGCTCAAGTGAACTACACTTGTGGATGAGAAAGAGCTATTAGTCGTGTGTGTTTGCTTTTGACAAATTCGGATCTTACTTAGTAGGCACAAAAGTGATTGTATATACCGACCACTCTGCCATTAAGTATCTCGCTTGCAAAGAAAGATGCAAAACCTAGGCTAATAAGGTGGATTCTACTCCTTCAAGAGTTTGATCTTGAGATTAGGGATAAGAAGGGAGTAGAAAATCAAGTTCTTGATCACCTATCTAGGCTTGAAGGTGATGATACAGTACTCAAAAAATCAAGGAGAGATTCCCGGATGAAGATTTGTTAGCAATATCTGTATGCAGAATATAGTGCTTTTGCACTTAGTGCTCAAACACCGGAGATTCTCGCACCATGGTATCTTGACATTGCTAACTATCCGGTAAGTAATGTTGTACACCGCACGGATGGATTATCGTGAGAGAAGAAGGTTTTTCCATATAGTAAAACAATACTTTGTTGGGATGAACCTTACCTATACAAGATGTGTCCGACCAAGTCATGAGAAAGTGTGTCCACTGAACAAGAACAACAAGCGGTTAGCGAGCACCGCCATGCAAAGACCATATGGAGGTCATTTTGGAGGACACGAATGCAAGAAGAAAAGTACTACAAACAGGTTATTTTTGGCCCTCTTTATTTAAAGATGCATTCTATATAGTAAAACCTCATGATAGATGCCAAAGAAGTGGTAATATATCTGAAAAACATGAAATGCCAAGAACCAACATTCTTGAACTTGAACTTTTTTGATGTATGGGGCATGGATTTCATGGGTCCTTTTCCTACTTCTTTTGGTAAAGAATACATGTTAGTTCTTTGTAGATTATGTGTCTAAATGGGTTGAAGCAATAGCACTACCTAGTCTTGATGCTAGATCGATGAGTAAATTTCTTCAAAAGAACATATTTACTAGATTTGGCACCCTAGGGGCAATCATAAATGATGAAGGATCTCATTTTTGTAATAAAATTATTGAAAATCTTCTTGCAAAATATGGGATTAAACACAAAATTTCTCTGCATATCATCCCCAAACTAGTGGCCAAGTTTGAACTATCAAATAGGGAAATAAAAAGAATGCTAGAAAAATGGTTGGACCAACAAGGAAAGATTGGTCATTGCATTTAGATGAAGCATTATGGGCATATAGAACTGCATATAAAACTCCATTAGGTATGTCCCCTATAGAATAGTTTATGGCAAAGCATGTCACCCGCCAATTGAGCTAGAAAATAAATCCTATTGGGCAATCAAAAGCTGAATTTTGATCTAGACCAAGCAGAGCAAACAGAGGTTTTTAGAACTAAATGAATTAGAAGAATTGAGCACTTCTCTTATGAGAATGCTAGAATTTACAAAGATAAAACCAAGTTGTGGCATGATAAAAGAATCCAACAAAGAGATCTTAAAGAAGGAGGATTGGTCCTATTGTACAATTCAAGGCTAAAATTATTCCTGGAAAATTGAAATCCAGATGGACAGACCATTCAAATTAGTCAAGATATATTCTCATGGTGCGATTGACATATTTGATGCAAACTCGTAATACTTTCAAAGTAAATGGACAAAGAGTTAAAATGTATTATGGTGAGCAAATGGTGCAATCTGAAAGCACCATTCATTTTGAAAATCCTTGATCTAAAAAGGATAGTCGAGTCATTAAGACATTAAAACAAGCGCTTGTGGGAGGCAACCCATCAATTTTTTGATAAATATTAACTATGTTTGTGCAGTTTGATGTTTTCTGGTGTTTTCAGAAATGCGAATTTAGTACTCAAGCACCACGTGCTTAAGCACTAACAGAAGCCCCAATGTCTCAACTTCAGTGAAGTCCCTACTCAGGAGATTGCTAAAGAGCAGAGTGTTCCTGCGACCACTGGTGCTTCAGCACCAAGTGCTTCAGCACCAACAAAGGAACCAACTGTAATCAGAATCACTGAGGATCTTGAGGATATTCTAGGATTAGTTGCTACGGAGCTTGCTATCAAGAAAAGGCAAGAATTGGGAAACACCCAAAAATTTTTCAAGTCACCACCTACAGCAACTATTCAACAAACAATAGCGCAAGGGGAAGGATCAAAAGAACCCAAGGAGAAAGAACCAGAAAAGAAAACAGCTGAAGAAGAAGAGACAGTACTGAAGGACATTGCTGAGACCTTGAAGGACTTACCAGATCAAGTTATGGAGCCATCTCTTTGAAATTTCAAAGGAACCAGAGGTACAAATTGGAGCTCAACCATCGATGCTCAAGCACTAACTCTGCACAACCTTCAAAGACACCGGATGTGAAGGCCATCGGCAATCTTTCTACAACTCCAAAAGCACCAAAGCAGAAGCCCAAAGCAACACCAACAAGGAGCAAAGAATGCGATCGAGGAGTGGTGCAAAACCACAATAAACTTTTTACATGCTTTCCTATATTAACTATGCAAAGATTTTTGTTATATATTTTGCTACTTATAAACTAATGCTACTATGGATAAATCCCACATGTAATGTTAACCCCCCACCCCATTTTGCACACTATTCCCCTGTTTTCATCTCAACTTAAGAGCTAGTGAGGACACTGCTCAATTTTAAGTTGGGGGGGGAAGCACTTCAAATTCTGATGCATGTGGTATATATATAGTATTTTAAACCTACTAATGCTTGTTTTATTTAATATCTCAAGTAAATATCTGTTAGTATGTTAGATAAGTAGTTAAGTCTTTTGTAAATAGAGTTTATTTTCATTTTGTTTTAGATTTACTTAACAAAGCATTTTCAAAAAATCAAATTACTGTTTTTGAACAGTTTTAAGTAAATCAATAGTAGGAATGTCTGATTTTGAAGCATGATCACTTGCTAGTTCACAAATGATTTTGATGCATCTCTTTAGACCAAAATCCTCAATGAAAAAGAAAAGAAAAAGAGTCCTTTTTACTTCAAAAACAACCATTGTTATTATCACTTTTACACTTTAAAGTTGATTTTTGAAAGGGGATCAAACTGAGTGAAAAGTTTTTCTAGAAACAAACAGGAATTTAAGAAAACCAAGGTCAAAAACAAAGTTTTATTAAAAACTTAGAAGAGTGTTGAGAAATAAGTTTGGGGGAGATTTGATGAAAACAAAGGCAAAAATGAGGAGCTTAGTACTCAATGCACATAAAGTTTCAAAAAGAAAATCAAAAGGTGTCAAAACTATGTTTGCTTAATATCTAAACTGAACCTGTTCCGAAAACAGAGTGCATTTGATTTGCAAACCAAAAAAAAAAAAAAAAAAAAAAAAAAAAAAAGTATGCATAAGGAGGACAATGAATCCTGTTCCAAAGTGCATTTGGTTTGAAAAAGAAAAACAAAAACAAATCAAGAAAAAAAGTATGCACATGGAGGTCAGTGAAGAGGGTAACATAAGTTTTAAGAAGCATCTAGTGCTTATCTAGTAGATGCTTACTAAAAAAAAAAAAAAAAAAAAAAAAAAATAAAAAAACATCAAAAAGAAGCATTGAGTCAAAAAGTTTTAAACTACTCATGTCAAGCCCTTTGATATACTTAAAGCCCCCTGAGCTTAAGGATCTTGTGAGTCTACTCTATGTTTTGAAACACCTTTGTGTTGACCAAAAGTTTTTCTAAAGTTTCAAAAGTTTAAGAAAACCTTTTTTGCTTAGTTTGGAGCCAATCAAATTTAAATGGATCACACACGCACATAAAAGAGTTTTAATAGCTTTGGTTGTGTTGAATTTCAAAGGCACAAAGACATAAAGATTTGAGGAAAGAAAGGTTCTTTTAAGAGAACATCACATTTTGAAAGATTGAAAGGAGTTGAGCTGATCTGATCTTCTTCATCAAAAGAATCCTACTTGTTATTTTGTTATTGCTTGAGGACAAGCAACAAGTTAAGTTTGGGGGTGTGATAACTCTATTTTATATAGAGTTATTCATAGTCTTTTACTTAGATAAATGTTTGAAACCAATGCAATAAACTTGTAAATACAATAAAAAGAGATGAAAATCATAAAATACATTATCAAGGAGATAGAAGTTCAATTTATATACAAATTGGTATGTTTGATATGTTTGTTGAGTACTTTTGCAGATTTTGTGATTTTGCATTAAGTGCTTAAGCATCGAGTGTTTAAACACCAAAGCATGCAGCTGAAGCAAGTAGCACAAGACCCCACATTGGAAGCACCTCAATTTGATTTCGTTCTAAAGAGCCTTGCTGGCCTCCTACTAGCTCAGTGATCACATGGAATCAATTATCAAGTTACCAAAGAAGTCATCTATAGGATGAAAACAACAAACATCATCATTACACCAAGCCAAATGTCATCAACTAATTGGACCCCTTCAAAAGGAATGTTTCCCACTCAAAGGAATGTTTCCCATTCAAAGTGACAACAATTGACACTGCAAAATAACTAGGATAAGTCACATGATGGTCAAAGAATACTTCACAAGCAAGCAAGAAATCAAATACTTGAAGACAAAGAAAACCCTCCATGGAAGGAAATCTCCTACATCTATAAATAGGACTCTTTCATCTCTTGTAAAAAGAATATAGATATACGACCAATACCATATAGATACAATAGTAGTTTTAGATTAAAGTTCATCTTGTTCTTCATTTTATTTCCAAGTCTTTTTACTTCACTTTGATTACTCTAAACTTAAGAGGAAGGTAAGAAGGAATTGACATCTCTATTCTTCACTTCTTCCTAGTTGAGAATCAAGTGTTCTTCATTAATATTAAGTTCTTATTTCATGTTCTTCATCTTACTCTTTATTTATTTTCTTGTTATTTAATTTCTTGCAAGACTTGTCCAATCAAGCAATTTACTTTCTTGCAAGACTTGTCCATTCAAGCAATTTACTTTTAAGCAATTTACATTTCCAAGTTATTTACAATGCTTTCTTTACTTGCTTTGTTTAATTACTTTATGTGGACGATGATGAGCTAAATTCCTTAGTTGGGATGCTCTAGTCATATGATGAACTCGTGAGAACTATTGTGTTGTCCAAAAGGGTGCCTCACTTACTAGTTCTTGTACTTGAATTAAACTTGTTTTAAGGTTAACTTAGAACAAGGGGGAGTTGTATTTACAAGAGATTGACTTACAACTAGATCTCAAGAACTAGAAGCAAAGGCAAGTGTTTATTTAAGTCTTTGATGAGAAATTTGTTTTCCACAAAGTCGACTTAGTAATTCCATGCTAATTCAAAAGTAATTAGCATAGTCTTTGTTCATGTGTGGGGTTTTTACTAAGGGAAAGTATTTAGCAACTTGAACCACTTGAAAGGAGGCGAGGGAGTTTGACATACTTGCCCTTTACTTGCCAAAAACAAGGGTTTATTGAGCTTGTGCAGTCACCCTTAATCTGATGTATCTACACTAAGTGATCAAGCACCAGGTGCTCAAGCACCGAAAGACAGCACAACATTCTCACAAGGAACTCATATGGTAAAAGCATCTCAACTCTCTCTTAAATTACATCCTCTACAATTATTTAAATTCTGTTTTCTATATTCCAAAACCAACCACAAAATTCTGAATAGTTGTAGACACACTAGTTTACCTATGCTAAACAAACACATTAAAAATTAGTCAATCCTCGTGGGAACGATCTTTACTTACTCTTTATTACTTGTTTGTGACTGTGTATACTTGCACATGCTTATTTCACACATCATAAGCCGGCCAAAGGGCATGAAGGTCGCCGCGACAATCGGTCTGACTTTCGAGATAAGAAGTTCGATCATCGCACTCGGCTAAACGCCTCTGTGCACGCATCTATAGCGAGTGCCAAAACAATGAATTTGTGGGAGTAAAGCGGCCCGATCCACTGCGTGCTCAAGAAGGGGGCACGACCAGACTAAAAGATACTGCCGCTACCACAAGAGCAAGGGTCATGATACTAACGATCAGATGGCCTCAAAGATGATATTGAAGAGCTCATTCGAAAGGAAAGTTGGGAAAGTATGTGAGGTCGGAGGAAGGCGACCGACCTCGAAAAGCAGCAAGAAACCGATCTGACGGAGGAAGGGCTCTCTAGTTGTTTCAAGCGTCCCAAGAAAAGACCGGGTCGAAGATCGAGAAGCCCCACGATCCGCAGGTCGCAGCGTTGCTATGGTCATTCATGGTGGTAACCCGCTGGATCGTAGAGAATCAAATAAAGCCACCAAAAGGAAGTGGGGCGAGCTCTCGATGGTCGGTTCAACATCAACGATCCCCACCGGTCTCGAAACAGACCCCCATCTCGTTTGGAGATAGCGACACGCACGATGGCGAGCCAAACGATTATGGTGATCGTATTATGGCCAATCACGAAGTTCAAAGAATCTGAGTCGACCCGGGTAGCTCGGCCGACATCATGTTTGAAGGCTTGATTGGCGGGATCAAGGTTGATCGGAGCGAGATAATTCCCGGTGCCGAGCCTACTCCCTAACGGGCTTCAATGGAGCGATCACCTACCCGTTAGGAACAATCGAACTCATGGTCACATTTGGTGGCGACACACCGAGATAGCACTTTGTGCGGGGCGGTCCGCACGGCGTTCCTCGTACTCCCCTCAAATCATGCTATCGGTGTATCCTTGGTAGGCCGACCACAGGCAAGCTAGAGGTTGTGGCATCAACGGTACATCATCGAAGATGAAATTTACAACAAAAAGACGACCGGTGTAGTTACCACGGCGGCCGACCTAGAAAGCGTGAGACGGTGCCACGATGCAGTATCAACAAATTTGTGATGAGGTAGACCTCGGCCCCAAATGTTCGGCTAACCGGTGAAGGCCATCAAGTCAATGTCACTGATTTGGATGCTCGGTATGATCCAGACAGCGACCCAGAGGATAACGATGATGACTTAGCCCGAGAGCTGAAAAACAGGTTGAAAAGGCCAGAACCTCATGGAGAGTTAATAGATGTGCAGTTGGGAGACGACCCAACAAAGATAGTCAAGCTCGGTAGCGACCTACCAGAGCAAGTGAAGCAAGACCTTGTGCAATGTTTGAGAGACTATGCTGACCTATTCGCATGGCAGGCATCAGACATGCCCGGCATTCCCATCGAAGTAGCCTGCCATCAACTTTCAGTCGATGAAGAAAGTCGGCCGGCCGCTCAAAGAAGACGTACTCGAGCGGGGAAAAATCTCAAGCCGCATTGCAAAGGCGTTGAGGACCTCATAAAGGCCAATTTCATAGAAGAGATTAAGTACACGACACGGCTATCCAATGTCGTGTTGGTCAAAAAAAGAATGGCAAATGGAGGATGTGTGTAGACTACACCGATCTAAATAAGGCATGCCCGAAGGATGCCTTCCTCGCACTCCAACATCGACATAGGTGGTCGATGGGGCCTCGAGCTACAAATTACTGTCTTTTACGGGCGCTTACTCGAGGATACAATCGAGATCACGATGTATCCCCGATCGACATAAGACAACCTTCATGATGCATCGGGGAAATTTTGGTACAAGGTGATGCCTTTCGGCTGAAGAACCCCGGAGGCGACCTACCATCGGATGATGAACAAAATTTTCAAGAGGCGGTCGATCGAATCTCGGAGGTGTACTTGGGCGACATGATCATTAAAAGCGTGACCGACCCGGATCATGTGAGCGACCTCGGGAAATATTTGAAGAAGCCGGAAGAACTCCTGGTGAATCTCGAGAAGTGTACCTTTGGGGTGAGTAGCCGGTTATTTTGGGCTTCCACCGATGAAAGAGGATAGAAGAAAACCACGAGAAGTGTAGAGGCGATCGCCGATATGAGGCCGCCCACGACTAAAAAGAGATACAACAATGAATGGCATGGTGGCCGCTCTGTCGTGTTCATTCCCAAACGGCTGCAAGTCGCCGCCACTCGCTTTTAAACTCCTCAAGAAAGATGTAGACTTTGAATGGACCGACCCAATGCCGGCGTGCATTGGACGAATTGAAGCAAGCTTTGGTTAGCCCGCCCATCATGACCAAGCCGTTGCGTCGCGAGACGTCAGATATCATACTTGGCTATAACAGAAGAAGTTCTGAGC
Organism: Oxytropis ochrocephala; assembly: GCA_020916435.1. Taxonomy (NCBI): domain Eukaryota; kingdom Viridiplantae; phylum Streptophyta; class Magnoliopsida; order Fabales; family Fabaceae; genus Oxytropis; species Oxytropis ochrocephala. Next base: position 98,304,471 of record CM037088.1, on the reverse strand, counting down.
GCAGTGCTAGTCAGAGAGAACGATCTAAAGCAGAATCCGGTCTACTTCATAAGTAAAGTGCTGCAAGGGCCTGAGCTGAGGTACCAAAAGATAGAGAAGTTTGCTCTTGCACTCCTGATTGCTGCTCGAAGGTTGAGACCCTACTTTGTGGCCCACCAGGTCGTGGTAAGGACCGATCAGCCGATCAGGCAAGTCCTTCATCGGCCAGACCTGGCGGGACGAATGATAAAGTGGGCGGTGGAGCTTAGTGAATTTGGCATTAAATTTGAATCCAGGTCGGCCGCAAAAGCGCAGTGTTGGCGACTTTATAGCGAGAAATGACTCCTACTCCGTAAGATCAAGCCGAACAACTTTGGATCTTGCACGTAGATGGGTCGTCTAATAGTAAAGGAAGTGGAGCCGGCCTAATACTAGAAAATTCTGAAGGCCTGGCTGTGGAGGTGTCTCTAACTTTCGCTTTCCATACATCGAACAATCAGGCCGAATATGAGGCGTGCATAGGCGGCTGCGCACTCGCCAGGACTTCAATGTCGGCCAGAGTTGAACTTGATCGAGACTCGCTTGCTTGTCGTCTCGCAGATCAAAGAACTATATGATCACGAAGGGCGACGCGTCTTTGAAGAATTACCTAGCGAGTAAAGGGAGCTTCTCAGCGATTCGGCCGGGCCGAAGTGACTCATGTGCCTCGGACCGAAAATGTTCGAGCGGATATACTATCAAAGCCGGCAAGTACCAAGACCCCGGGAATCACGAAGTTTGATTCAGAAACTCTTAATCGGCCGAGCGTTTCAACCAAGCCAAGTCGATCGTTGGCGTTACGTGTGTCGAAGACGGATTCGATTGGATCGCCCTATCCCGAGATACAATGTTGAAGGGAAGAACCGAAGCGATCCGAAGCAAGCTAAGTTGTTGGTCGCTCGAGCGACCAAGTACTCGGTTATAGAAGGAAAGTTATGCAGAGAGAGGTTCTCCTCTCCATTGCTAAGGTGTCTTACGTCGGTCGAATCCGACCATGTCTTTGAGGACATTCATGAAGGTATTTGTGGGAGTCACCGGGCGCTCGTTCCATAGCTAAGAAGGCTCTCGTGGCCGGCTATTATTGGCCGACCATGGGCGAAGATGCCAAGAAGCTCGTTCGAAGTGCAAGAAATGCCAAATCCATGCGATGTCCACATTGCACCTTCCACGAGTTGCAAAGTCTTGTCTCACCTTGGCCGTTTGCTTGGTGGGGCATGGATTTGCTAGGCCCATTTCCACCGCTCCAGGCGCCTCAAATTCTGATCGTGGCGGTAGATTATTTCACAAAGTGGGTCGAGGCCGAGCCTCTTCCAACCATCACCTCGGCGAAAGTAAGCAAATTCTTGGCGGTGTGTGTGTTGCCCGCTTAGGGATCCTCAAAGAACTAATAACGCACAACCGGCACCCGTTCACGCAGACAAGAGATTCGAGAGAAATGTTGGCCGACTTAGGGGTAAAAGCAGTTTCACCTCGGTCGAGCACCCTCGACAAACGGCCAAGTAGGCGGCCAGCGGGGTAATTTTGCGTGGGTTGAGGCGAAGACTTCGATGAAGCGAAAGGAACTGGTCGAAGAGTCAGAGTCCGTTCTATGGGCTTACGGGATCGACCCTCACTCAACGGCCAGGGAATCCCCATTGGATGGTATATGGGGTCGATCTTTGTGATACCCATAGAGATGGGCGAGCCGAATTGGAGAACTTCGAATCCCCTACGGTGGTTGATAACGGCCGGGGCTATTCGAGAAGAGTTGGACCTAATTGAAGAGCTGCGCACCCAAGCATCGCTAAGAGAGCAATTGGCTGCGGGCTGAGCCGCTTCACGGTCGGTCAGCTCGTTCTAAGACGGGCCGACGTGGGAAGCAAGAATGCACGCCAAGGGAAGCTCGCACCAAATTGGGAAGGTCCATACAGGTCATCAACAAGATCGAAAAAGGGGCTTACGAGTGGAAACCATGGATGGGCGACTATCCCCAGAACGTGGAATGCAGAAAAACTTAGGAAATATTACGTTTGAATGTAATGAATGATTTGAATGTAATGACGACCGACCTATGAATGAAAAGCAGGCAGGCGCTCTTTTTCCCACTGGGTTTTTTACAGAGGCCTGACCTTTAGAAATATGATGTGTTCTTTACCTTCTCGCAAGAATGTATGACCGGTCGCTCAAGATTGCCCGTGGCAAAGGAGCGATCGAAGATTATCAACTTGATCAGATCGTCGAAACGATCTACCTCGAGAGCCATCGAAATGGCCCAAGGGTTAGACAACCCGCGAACCTCAGGTCGTCGAAACGATCTATAGCGTATGCCGCCGAGACGGCACAAGCAACGGTCACCGAGTTGACTCGAACGAGCGCCATCGAAAATGGCCCAAGGGGTTAAGTGATAACCCAACGAGCGGTAGTCGAAAACGACCTACCTCGAGAGATCATCGAAATGATCCCAACGGATGCCATCGAAATGGCGACCGCCGAAGTGCCATCGAAATGGCCCAACCATAAGCCGCTATCGAAATAGCACGAAACGGCCGCCGAGCGACCTACAAGTTCGAAATGACAGGCGAATAAGTGCAAGAAGTACGCAGACATAATAATGTAAATTTGAACAGGCGTAATTAAAGGCAAGTAAAAATTGTCATTACAAACACGGGGCCTTGGTCGGCCGAGCGCCCACGAATTAAAAAAAGCGCGCGGGCGAGAAATTGTTGTGCCCGGCAAGTTAAGCTATTACGAGAAATTACTCCGCTCGCAGGCGGGCTTCAGAGACTTCAGAAAAGGACGGTGGCCGGTCGAACGACGTTCCCCTGTTCGTCAACCTGCTCGGGCAGCATGATCTTGTTATCCACCACGTAATGGGCGGGATTTATCATTTTCTCATCGAAGTTGATCTTTAGATCCGCGTTCAAGGCACGCGCCTGAGCAAGGGCGTTATAAAATTGCTCGATTGCTGCCTCCCGACCGGCCTGGGCCACCATTTGGATCTTCGCCTGCAGCTCGGCATTCTCAGCCTCGGCTGACCTTATCCTCTGCGGATTCAAGGTCGGTTTGCACCGTTTCACGGCTGCGCAAGCTCCTTATTCCTCTTGGCGAGTTTGACCCGGTCCTCCTCGCCCCGCTGAAGAGCTTCTTTCTTGGCCTTGGAGAGCTTGTCGTACTTCACTGCGCACTCACAAAGCCTCCTTAGCGGCTCGAGCCCCTCAGAAATGAGACCGTCCGGCTATTAGTCGGTCGATCTAAGACAAGAGAAATAACGGACTTAAAAAGTAAAGTACCTTCACTTGGCCCCGCCTCGGCCATGATTTTGTCTATCCCCGTGCAGAGAGAAAGCGCGGACCTCCATCGGCCTCTTCTGAACCAATCGAGCTCGACTGTCCTAAACCCTCGGCGAGAGAATAGGAAAGGTCGGCCTTGGCGGAATCCATGTTCCGTCGGCGAGCCTTATCCGCTTGGCGGAGCGATCGTCGTGGACGGCGGCGGCCGGCGACTTAGCCAGTCTGCGCAGTGGCTTCTTCTTTTGGCCCTCGGGAGTGGGGGCACCTTGGAGGACGATTCGGGAGATCTCGGTGCCGAGGTCCTTCCCACTTTTTGGCCCGCAGGATAGAATCGGGCTTGAACCGACTCGAGCACCGCCCGATTTTTGCGGCCATTCTTTCTGCGAAAATAACGAGCTATGAGTTAGAGTAAGAGATTGACAAGACCGATGGCAAAAATGTAAAGACAAAGTTCAAAAGCAAACCGATTTCGGCCTCCGGTTCGGCCCTCGAGCAAGACAAAGAATTCGACAAGGTATGTCGCCCTTAGGATCCGGGCGCATCATACCCTTGCCGCTTTGATCATATCCAGAGATTGCGGTCGGCCTCCCCAAGTCTTTGGCGATGTAAATGTAATCCCGGGCCGCTGCGAAGTGGGCCTCGTTCCACATGATGGGGAAGTAGGGGACCGAGCATCCCGTCCGTTGAACCTCCGTCTGACACGCTTACCACCTCTTCGGTTGGAACGATCCAAAAATCGCTTCTCGGGCCGCTCCCAAGATTCTGGTATGCCTTGAAGAACCGGTGATGAGTCTTCTGCATCTTAAAGGAGACCTGCTCCCTCTTCTCCTTGTTAGCGTTCTCCCTGAGCCAGCTCAGCTCGAAGAGAGTGAAGAACAGCATCATCGACACCGGCCGACCCAGCTTAGTCAAAAGAACTTCAAAGGTCTTCAGAAACGCCCATGCGTTAGGGTGGAGTTGTGAAGGAGCGACCCCGATGTGACGCAGGACGTCACATTGAAATTCAGTAAAAGGAGGGGTAATCTTCATCCTCTCAAAAACGAGCCGATACATCGTGAATTTGAAGTTGGGAGAATAGGTTGCAATATCTTCACCGTCCTTCATGCCTCTCACCCTCCAGCCCAGTGAGTCATCAAGGAGGCTCCGCAGATCGGGTAAAGCATCGTGGCCGACGGTAATGATGCTCCTATTAGAGCGAAGAGTTTCCGATACCCAAGACATGTCAGATACATCTCGGGCTACATCTGCTTGAACTTCGGCCCACCCTTCGTTCAACCCTCCGATGTTCACCTCCTGACCAGAGCAACTGGCTGCGGGCTGAGCCGCTTCTTCCTCGTGAATTTCTGCAGCTCGGCCGCCTTCGGCCTCTGCCATCTCCTCGTCCGCGGCTGGGACGGCACTCTGTGCTTCATCATCATCAATAATAATCACGTCGACATCTTCTTCTCCCCCCTCCGCTCGAGAAACAATGTCCTCTGGCGGCGGAGAGTTGCTCGGCCGCTCCCCAGAATGGACGGACCTGGAGCCAGGACTCCTTGAGCTGGCCGACCCTCGACCGGAAGAATGAGAACTCGAGCTCGTGCTGCTCGAGGAACTGCTTGAAGAGCTAGAACCTTTGTCGCCTGAAGACGACTTAGGCTCCGCCTCGGGGGGATTGGGCTCGCCCGGCCTCGACATATATGTAGCAAAGGATTGCGGTGGTTTTCCGGGAATACGGGCGGTCAGTTTCGTCCGTGGCATGCAAGAACACCTGTGATAGAGGGAACGAGTCAGGTCGATCGAGCAGAACACTCATGAGAGGGGGCGATGTGGCCACCTCTCGACGACACACCCTATCACGAGGCGTGGGAAAATGCGAAACACTTTCAAAGAAAAACTCAAGTTCGGAAAAGAGAAGTAAAGATCGATCCATACCTTGAATAGATGTTGCGGATCGGTCGCGAGTAACGCAACGACTATGAATGCAAGTCGGCGGCGAGCGAGTCGGTCATTGCGAGCAATTCTTGAAAGTGTGAGAAATGAACTCAGTGAAGGCTATTTATAGTGCGGATTCTTGGCGCGAAGGGGCCGGGGGGCGGCGTCGCAACGTTCACCTTCTCACCAATGGTTGTCTCGGACAGCCTCGGAAACCCCAAACGTCATGCCCGAATGTCGGTGAAGACCAACCGTCGCGTCGGCCGCGGCCGATGGTTAGCGGCGGTGCGACACCGCCCTATCAAAAAGCAAGCGGCGCGTCCGTTTCATCAAAATAACCTCACTCCTGGGGGCATCGATTCAAGCCTCAGCCCGCTCTTAAGCGACCTAGGCTTGGGGGGCAACTGTTCCTGGGTGTATTAGCAAATACGAGGACTGCCAACAGCAATTGGACCTGCGGCCCAGCCCATCTCGATCGGCCCAAACACGCTGCTTGGAGCGCAATTCTCGCCGGCCGAAAATCTCGCTAACGGTCGGACCTCGCAGTATATATACGCCATTCGCATATGGCATCAGGTACGTTCTCTAACCTTGTGCTATATGCGGCGACCTCTCACTAGATCGTCGAGTGTCTTTGCGCGAGTACCACCCGAGGTATTCAACGCGTGAAGCCAGGACCGGTCCTTTCATTCATTCAACGACCGGCCCATTAGACGAATCAATCAACACTTCAACTCTTCATTGGTCAAGGTACGATCACATTACAAAGTGGTTCAAGTTGTTTGGATACATTCATTCACACACAATTCAAAGACAAACATGAATTAAAAGCAATTCAAGTTGTTTGGATACAACAATTCACACAATTCAAACACAAACACATTATATATATCTAATCTTCTGGCCATTCTTCATCTTCATCGTCTTCATCTTCTACATCAACTACAACCTCATGTGAGTCCTCTTCTTCCAAGTTGTTTGGATCCACTTCTTCACCATTGCTTTCCAAATCACGTAAGTTAGAAATTTGTTCAACTTCATTAACTTCATTTACAAGTGACATATCATCTGCCTGATAGGGAACATCTTCCACTAGATCATCTATTTCAACGCGACTCCTCGGCTTTGTCTTGATTGCGACACACCAACCTCGCTTGTCTCTTGAGTTGATGGATAAGGAACATAGTAAACTTGTCTCACATTCTCTGCCATTATAAATGGATCAAACGCTGGATATTTTTGTCCATTCGTATGTCCACTCTATTATACTTTGGATCCAATTTGGTACCTATAGCTGACGGATCAAACCAATCACAATAAAACAACACTACAGTTTTAGCGTAGTCTAACTCGCTGAACTGTAGTTCATAAATGTGTTTGATTACACCGTAATAATCATCTTCACCTCCTTCATTGACCCCTTTTACATAGACTCATTGTTAATTGTTGCTTTGTTTTTCGTCCGAGAGTGGGTATGAAACTTGTAGCCATTCACGAAAAATGTGTGATACTCTTTCACTTTTGTATAAGGACCATTAGATAAATTTCTCAAGTGTTGATTGATTGGAGTTGGTTCCTCGAGTAAACCTATGTACATGACATACAAACAAGTTATTTCGTAAGGAACACATGATTAAGGTTGAGGGAACAAGTAACTCAACACTTACTTTTTCTTGAAACCATAATTGAAAATGTTCATATATATGAGCAGATGCACGATCAACTCTTACGTCTTCCGACAACAAGAATGACTTTGATCAAATTAGATGATACGCACTAAATGAGATGACGGATATGAACAATTAATTGAATGAAAATATTGATATACATACTCAATGTATGGTTTAACTTCAATGCAATTGTTCAACACATGAACATGAAATGACTTATACTCCTTATCCGTTAACCAATGAATCGACTCCTTCCCGAATGGCGACCAGATTGGCGAAGACCGATAACATTAATGGGTGTCTAACACAATCATTTTGCATTTCATATCTTTCATTTCTCAAAGTGAAGTTGGTGAAATAATGTGAGCAAAAGTGGGTTATTTCGCGGTGTAGGTATGATGCACAAATCGATCCTTCAACTCTCGCCTTGTTTTTCACCGATCGTTTAGAATCACCCATGAATCTATAAAACAACTTGATTAGATGGAAAATTATACTCACATAAATGGGAAAAAATGAATATGTTCTTAAAATGATACCTTTCAAATGGATACATCCACATGTCTTCAACCTGGTCCACCAAGTCTTGCTTCATATGCTAGATGAGCGGGGAGATGCTCCATAGAATCAAAGAAACCAGGTGGAAATACTCTCTCCATCTTGCATAGAATGAATGAAATGTTTTGTTCCATCCTAACAAGGTCAACATCTCTTAAAGATGCGAACACAAATCCTTAAAAAGTTGACTCACTTGGTTAGCGGATTTAGAACATGTGCTTGGTAAAGAACTAAACGCAATAGGAGTAAACATTCCATAAATACATGACAATCATGGCTTTTCATCCCATTCATTTTCTCTTATTCACATCAACACATCTTGCCAAATTAGAAGAATATCCATCTCAGAATTTCAATTCTTTTATCCAGCGATAAATTGAATTTGTTTGCTCGATTGTTAATGAGTAACACGCTTTGGGTTTGAGCATCTTTCCATTAGCTTGTGGCTTCAAATTTAAGTCTTTTCGATTGCGATAAAGGGCAACATCCAATCTCGCCTTATCATTGTCCTTTGTTTTGCCCTTTATGTTCATCAACATGTGTTAAATATATTGTCAAAAAATTCTTCTCTATGTGCATCACATCAAGATTGTGCCTCAATAAATTATCTTTCCAATATGGGAGATCCCAAAAGATACTCCTCTTTGTCCAATTATGTGTTTGTCCATATCCATGAAATCGAGAAACAAGGGGATCATCTGTGATTTTGGGCAAATCTCTAACTCTATCCCAAACTCGGCACAGAGTCAATCGTGGAGGCGGCTCATCATTTTCAACTTCCTTCTTCTTAAATGCATTCTTGTTCCTTCTAAATGCATTATCATGTGGTAAAACCTACGATGCGAGTAAAACCAAGAACTCTTACCCCGTGTTTCAAGGTAAATGCCTTTGTATGCTCCATACAATGTGGACATGCTAATTTACCATGAGTTTGCCAACTGCACAACATGCCATAAGCGGGGGAAATCATTAATGGTCCACATCAAGCGGCTCTCATCATAAAATTCTCCTTCCGTGCGTAATCGTAAGTTGAGACACCATTCCACAACCTCTTCAAATCATCAATTAGTGGTTCTAAATAGATGTCAATGCCTGCTTTTGGATTTTACGGGCGGTATCGAACAAGTCAAAAACATGTAAGGTTTAGTCATACACATCTCGGGGAAGGTTATGCGGCGTAACAATAACGGGCCGGCAAGAATATGGCGGCCGATGCTTGGTATATGGGGTAAAACCATCGAGCATAACCCTAGTAAATGCGTTGCGGGGATCCGCTGCAAACTCGAGTTTGTACCCGATCAAAGTGTTTCCACGCTTCCCCATCGACGGATGCGCGACACACCAAAGACATCTATTCTCAAAATGCCACGTCATTTTTCTGCAATGTTCTCGGATGCAAACATTCTCTGCAACCTTGGAGTTATTGGTAAGTAGAACATTGACTTCCACAGAATTGGTTTATTCTTACTACTAGTCCCAATTTTGCGTGCATGATACCTCGGCGCATTACAAAATTTGCATTCAAGTAGCGCAACATCATTTTTCCCAAACTCATTGTCATAATACAACATGTGACCTTCCGGACAACAATCAATCCTTCTAGCTTCCAATCCCAACTTAGAAACTAACCTCTTAGCCTCGTAAAAATTCTTTGGCAAATTTTCATTCATAGGTGTCACCCCAGGCATCATATCACATATCAAGTCCATTCCCACCTCAGATGTATTACTCGATGATTTGAGAGCTAAAAGCTTCGCACAAATCGATAACTTTGAGTTAGATGACCCTTCAAACAATGGTTTGTTTGCATCTAACAACAGATTATAAAATCTCTGTGCTTGCTCATTCGGAAGCTCTTCCATGTTATCATATTGTTGCTCCTCGAATGACACATTCACCCCAAGACCGTCACAAACCATATTCTGCATCAAGTTGATTTGTTCACCACATCCTATCTCCGCAAATTACTTGAAGCACCCATGCAATTTTCGCCAACCAACGGGACGACATCAAACCCTTTCTCACCATTACTCGTCCAAATCCAATAATTAGGCCTAAACCCAACTCTCTTCAAGTGATCAATGACCTCCGTTGGATTCCTAATCTTTCCACATTCGCATTTGACGCTTACGGACATCGAATCCCCTTCAACTCTAAATTGTTCTTGTGTCATTGCAAAAGAATAAACTCCCACACGCCATCTACAAAAGATCGTTTCAAACCCGCTCTTTTGGAAACAACCTATCATACATCCAAAGGCGGTGCGAAGGAGGAAATTCCATTACGCACATTTAAACGATGGATGCCCATCGAGAGAGAGTGAGGCTTGATACATTTCATATCATATTACATAGGTAGTTTTAAACAACTCACGGCTACCTAAAATGCAAATCATACCTTCACACCACAAAGGTGAGAGAGGGACCTCAATATAAGACAAAGAAACTGAAGCACAAATTAAAACCTAACGTCATTGTTTGGATACAACAATTCACACATATTCAAACACAAACACATTATATATATCTAATTCGATTCCCAAATATACTTTCTTAATACTCTTATTATTCCAACCAAATACAAATATGATTAGATAAGCAAGTATAAATATGTATTAGATAAACAAATATAAAGATGAATCAAAACTAATGCAAGGGCGCTTAGGAAGCTCTTGCTCAAGAGCCAACACCATCGTTCTTTGTGAGATAATGGACGACATAGATAAAGGACAACTGCAAAGAACTATATAGCAACTATTAGCCAAAGACACAATTAGATTGTTCCATGTGGCAAATATATAGTTATGAACTCATCAAAAAAACATAACATGAATACATGTGTTTTCAACCATACCAGTGTGCAGATTGGATTCAGTTCATTCAATAATAAGTGGAAAACAAGATCGTTAATCATAATTATGATTCCATAATAAACTTCATTTCTTTGTCTTAGTTAGTTGGAATAGTGGGAGTTAATTGCAAATGCTCCTATAAATTAAATTAAACACCACAAATAATGATCATTAATTAGAACTTAGAACTATATATAATGAATAATGAATAATTAATAATAACATTATATATGTAGTATTATTTATTTTTGTGTGTGAAAAATAAGAGTACGTACGTACCTGAGAACGTGCTCTTTGAAGGTCTTGTTCGAGGTGGGCAAGTCTTAATCTACTTGACTCTAGTTGTTGCACATAAGCCTGTTACACCAAAGGGGAAATACACCAACACATATACCCAAAATAATGAGGATTAGTTATTTATACATGGAAAAACAGCCAGACAGTTTATTTAACTAGAAAAATGTATCCATATTATATCAGTAGCTTTCTAATTAGTAAATAAATAAATGAGGGAAGGGAATGAAGAAAATTGTTCAACACTACTTAAATTGTGAATGCAAAATTTCTTGAGGAAGCATGGCTGCCATTATTTTGGTTACAAGTGAAGTGGGTGTGGTTTACAGGATAATGTATCAACTGTATTTATATATAAATTAAGCCAAATTAATATTCTACTTCAAAGTGCATAACACACCTTCTAATTAATCTTTCTAGATGAGACACGGTCTCTAATGACTAATAAGAACCAAAACCAAATTTCAAGACCAGAACATGACTAATAAGAGACACCATACCACATTTATAGAACATGCTATGCTACTAATGACAAAAATGTAAAAGCGAAACAAAAACAAAAGACAATATCATTGTTTATCAAAATACAAATATGTATATAGTTTCCAATTGGATCTCTCCAAACTTAGTAATGTATGCAAAAATGAACTCAATTATAGGGAGGGAAAAAAGCAAGTTCTTATGACAAAGAATTCAAAACAGAGTTATAAAATGGACAAACACTCCAACCTATTTTCATTATCATGGGGATTAATGGCATTAAAATCTTGTGGAAGCTGGGACACAAAAAAGCTATGTGAATTGCACCACAAAATGCGAAACAACTCATCTTGTCCCGAGTTAAGTGATGTGCCAAATAAATCTCCTTAAAAATATGAGTATTGCTTTCCACCAAATGTTCATAACTAAAGCATAGGCTACATACACCACAAAAAAATGGCATCTTCACTTCAACAAAGACAACATAACTAATCATCAACAATTAGTCCAGGGACCAGGACACACCCAACATTCACTACAAATGCCTGATAAGGATCACCATAAAGAGATCACGCAGAAAGATATAAAACAGGCGAGGAGCAGTTTTGGGAAAGCACCAAACATTGCAAATATACCAGGGAAAGAGCCTTTTGCATCCCATGGACCAACAAACATCATTAATATTTAATAATTAATATTAATTCTACCCGATAGGTACCAGAAAAACATAGTCACACCAACATGAGTAATATCAGTATATTAATGGAAACTAGGGCTATCTCAAAAGATAACGGCCCCGGAGATAAACTGGGAATGCTGAAAGAAGAAATGCGATGAAGCAAGAAAGATAACAAGTCCAGGCGAGAATCGAGAGTGTCCAATTCTCTCCCAAGTCCTAATCAATTTCCAACCTACTTCTCCCATTACGCCACTCCCACCTTTATGCTACTCGTCATCACTCACGCATCCATTACCCTCCCTATTGACTAAACTAATTAGATATGTTTAACCCCGATTGAACCACTTTTGAAAATTGACCTTGAATTTGAGCCTCGCTCTTTCCTAAATAAAAATTTTAATTGGACTTAGCAGATCCATTCCTTGAACTCTTAATTAAACAATTCTTCAAAACAAACCGCCAACTCACGAATTAACTTGTGAGTTTTAATAATTGAACAGTTGACAACGACCAAAAGAAAGCACTAGGGTCAAGAACACAAATAAAGAAAGCACTAGACAATAAAAACCTTGCATTCAAAACATGTATTACAAATAAGAAGCATGTAATATACACATAGCAAAACCAGAAAAGAATAGAGATTCGGTTTCTATTACCAATAACATCAATATTAACTATATATACAAAGCAAAACCAAAAAGCACATTTATCAATTCAAAAACCTAATCAAGATGCAAAGAAATTCAAGAACACACTTAGCAAAGCAAAACCGAAAAACACATTTAAATGGCGGAGAAGAGGGTGGTTTTTTTTTCCGAAAAACACATTTAAACCGAGAAAACACATTTATGAATTGCATCTGTCAACACATTTAGCAAAACCAGAAAAACCGAAGGATACCCGATGTATTGCGTAATAGATGAAAGTGAAGGTTACCAAAGTGCGCAAATCGACACACTATCGATTCCTCGGCTATAGTGAAGCTGCAAATCGAAGGTTGCTTTATGAAAATCGAAAGGAAGTGATGAAGACCTAAAGAAACCTTGGATAGGGAAGATAAATAAGAAGCATTATAAACCTAGGGTTTCTGATTCAACCAAAAAATGGGAGTTTTCTATCAAATAGAAGTAAGTTAGAAGAAAAAAACTTACCTTTTAGAAGAAGAATAGAGGAGAGGTCTTTGAGAAGAAGAATGGCGAGAGAAGAGGGTTGGTTTTCGTTCTTTGAGAGAAGGAGGATTTGGGGTTTGAGGTTTGAGGCGATAGAGGAGAGAGAAGCAGGCGCGCCGCGATGGTGGAGGATTGGAGTTTCCGGCGGTGGTGGATTAGAGGGAGAAGGGAAACGAGAGAGTGAAACGAGAGAGCTGAGAGTGAACTGAAATGAGAGAGTTAACAAATCGTGGTTTTATTTGAGCTTTCATTTTTGCCACGGGTTTGCCACCACGTGTCCGTCGCAAATTAGCGACGGCTATCAATCCCCGTGGCAAATTTGAGCGGTATCTTTGGCGCCTAGTCTATTAAAGCCTTTCCGTCGCAAATCCGTCGCAATTTAGCGACGGTCAACCGTCCGTGGCAAATTTTTGTGGCAATGCAAGCTTATTCTTGTAGTGTTCTAAATCCTAGTACTACGTGTGCTACAATAAAAATTATCATAAACAATAACTAATTACTTTTCATTTCATAAATAATAAATCAAAATTTATATTTTCTTACTTACATATTCATACACATACATACACATACACATATACAAATATCATATGATCGTATACATACACATACACATATACACATACAAATATTTACATACATGCACTAACAATGTAAACATTACATTAATTAATTATAATATAAATATATTTTAAAAAATTTAACACATTTTATATATTATGTTATGGTAAACGTAAATATTAGTCATTTTAACTAACACTCTATTAACTAACAACATAAATAATATTTTAACACATATATATAACGATAAATTACATATCATACCTACTTAAATGAAAATAAATTACATACAATAACTCGCTTAAACAAAAAAATGATAATATAATGAATTTTCAAAAATATAATAGATTTTAACAACTTAAACAAAAAAATGATAATATAATGAATTTTCAAAAATATAATAGATTTTAACAACTTACACAAAAAAATGATAATATAATGAATTTTCAAAAATATAATAAACTTTAACAAATTAATCAAAATAATGATTGTACAATGAATTTTCGAAAAACTAATATATTCTTGTTTAGTTAATAGAGTGTTAGTTAAAATGTACTAAAAACATAAATTAATAATTAATAAATAGATATAATTTATTTTTTAACTATATAATTCGTATTTCCTTTAAAATATTAACAAAAATTAAAATTTAATAAATATATTAATTATTTTATTTCAGATTTATCTATTTTTTATTAAAAAAATATTAACAAAAGTTTAAATAACAAAATAAATAACATTTTAACACATAAATTACAACATTTAACACATACAATCTATTAATATTAGCCATTTAATATTATTCATTTTAACTAACAACAAATAACATTTTAACTAACAAGTCTATCAATTTTTTTATTAAAATATTTTATTAACAATAAATTACTTATCATCATAACTATTTAGAGTACATGAAAATATAAAAATAAATTACATATCATAACTATTTAAATCTAATTATTTAAATGAAAAATACATATCATTTTGATATTTTAATTGATAATAATATAATTATTTTCGAAAATATTATAAATTTTAACAATTTAAACAAAAAAATGATAATATAATAATTTTCGAAAATATAATAAAACTTAACATTTTAAACAAAAATAATAATAATAATATAATGATTTCAGAAAATATATCAAAATTTAACAGTTTTAAAAAATGATAATATAATGAAGAATTCTAATTAATAACATCAAATAAGTTTATTGACAACTAATAACTTCAATAACTAACCTTAGGTGGTCTTGGGAAGACTACGACTTGATGTTAAACTCGAGTCCTTCGAACACGTAAAAGCAGGCGCTAAACTCAAACAAAACAAAACCACAATTAGTAACTAATAGACTAAAACAAAATATAAGTTAAAACAAAGTATAAACTACAACATACCTCCAAAAGTTTGACAGACAAGAAGAAAAAAACTCAAATTGTGAGAAGTTTAAGGGATGAAATTTGAGAGAAGAGTGTGAGAAGTTTTAAGGTGAGAAGGAGAAATTTGAGAGAAGAGTGTGTGAAGTTTTAAGATGAGAATGAGAAATTTTAGAGAAGAGTTATAGGTGAACGGATTTATGGAGTAGATGGAGAGTCGTTGCTTTCCTTGAAAGCTGCGAACGTTTTCGGCGGAATTGAATTTTGAATTTCTGACCAAGTCGTTTTCGGCGGATTAAGCACGTTTCTGGCGGAATTGCACACGTCAACCGAGGTGAATTTGCGGCGGAATATCCAACGTTTCTGGCGGAATATTGGACAGGTACTTTTCGGCGGATTATGCTCCGTTTCTGGCGGATTTTAAATTTTAAAATTCCCCCCTGATTGGCGTTTTGAATTTTCGGCGGATTAATTTTTTTTTTCTGAAACTTTTTTGTTCCTACTTTATAATCCCCCACAAACGTAAAAAATCCCCCACAAATGTCTAAAATCCGCCAAAAATTTTCTGGTGGATTAAATCCCCCACAAATGTCAAAATTCCGCCGGAAAGTTTGTGGGGGATTAAAATCCGCCAGAAAGTGTTGCCTTGAATTTTCAGTTTTTCTTGTAGTGATGTTTGAAGATTTAATTTTTTTTAAAATTTTTTTTTGGCGACGGATTTGTCACGGATTTGCGATGAAATTCACGACGACTTTGCCACGGATATTTGCGACGGATTAGCGACGGAAATTCCGTGGCAAACGATTTGCGACGAGCGTTTTTGCCACCAATTTTTGTCCGTGGCAAATGATGTTTTGCCACGGAAATTGGCTCTTTTGTGACGGAAATGTCCGTGGCAAATCAGCGATTTTCTTGTAGTGCCTAGGAAGAAATGGGATTTGAGGAACCCTAGGCGGAAGGGCGCCATTTTTGGTGTTGTCACCTTAGTGGTTATTTTGATGTGTGTTGGACAAATTTTGAATGAATATGTGTGTAGTAGTTGTGTTTAAGTTTGATCATAGTATGAGAACCAAAGAAAAGAGGGAAGATGAGGGTTAGGCGCCTAGAGCGCCATTCGAAGTGAAGTATTACTGTGTACCGAGGAGGGTAGGTGCGTTGTAGGATGTGTGCGTCGAAGGATAGTGAGTTGAAGTAAGGGTGTGCCGAGAAGCATAAGTGTGTCAGCGTAAGGGTGTGAGTCGTAGTATATGTGCGTCGAAGTATGTGTGTGCCGAGAAGAGTAGGTATGTTGAAGTGAGTATGTGTGCGTTGTAGTATATGGATGTCAAAACTAGTGTAACCGAGGTAGTGTAGTACCGCGGTGAGTAATGGTTAAGTGAGGAAGTGTGGCAAGGTAATTGATGGTGAAGTGAAGTAGTGTAGTACCGAGGTGAGTAATGGTTAAGTGAGGAAGTGTGGCAAGGTGATTGATGGTCAAGTGAAGTAGTGTAACCGAGGTAGTGTAACCGAGGTAGTGTAGTACCGAGGTGAGTGATGGTTAAAGTGAAGGAGTGTAACTGAAGTAGTGTAACCGAGGTAGTGTAGTACCGAGGTGAGTAATGGTTAAGTGAGGAAGTGTGGCAAGGTGATTGATGGTCAAGTGAAGTAGTGTAACCGAGGTAGTGTAGTACTGAGGTGAGTGATGGTTAAAGTGAAGGAGTGTAACTGAAGTAGTGTAACCGAGGTAGTGTAGTACCGAGGTGAGTAATGGTTAAGTGAGGAAGTGTGGCAAGGTGATTGATGGTGAAGTGAAGTAGTGTAACTGAGGTGAGTGATGGTGAATTGAGGAAGTGTAACCGAGGTAGTGTTGCCGAGGTGTATATGTATTGAAATATAGTGAATGTAGGCTGAAGTGTAGTTGTCAAGGTATAGTATATATATATACCGAGGTAGTGTTGTCGAGGTGTATATGTATTGAAATATAGTGAATGTAGGCCGAAGTGTAGTTGTCAAGGTATAGTATATATATATACCGAGGTAGTGTTGTCGAGGTATAGATGTATTGAAGTGAAGTGTATATATGCTGAAGTGGAGTGGTCGAGGTGTAGTGAATATAAGCCGAAGTGTAGTGGTCGAGGTGTAGTGAATATAAGCCGAAGTGTAGTTGTCGAGGTATAGTGTATATATACCGAGGTGTATGTGTTGAGGTGTAGATGTATTGGAGTGTAATTGTCGTCGTGTAGACGTGATGAAGCGTAAGCGTATGGGAGTCGACGTGTAGTTGCCGAAGTGTAGAGTATGGGTACCGAGGTGTAGTGTTGCAGTGATGACGAAGTGTAGGTGTGCCGAGGTGCTGTGTGGTGCGCCAAAGTGCACTGTGGTGTGACTAGGGTAGTGTAAGTGTGCCGAGGTGCATTGTGGAGCGCCAAAGTGCAGTGTGGTGTTACGAAGGGTAGTGTAAGTGTGCCGAGGTGCATTGTGGAGCGCCAAAGTGCAGTGTGGTGTTTCATCAATGGTTTCTTCTTCTGACATTTTGAACATTTCAAATTCATGAATGAGCATTCCTTTCTTAGCTTCTTTGATATTTATCTGTTCCTTCATGAGCTGTTTGTAGTGTATCCCATATTTCTTTTGCAGTTTCTTTTCCCACAATCTTGTTATATTCTGCTCTTCCCAAAGCACAAATAAGATAGTATTTAGCTTTGGAGTTTTGTAGTACTTTGTGTTTCTCCTCTATTGTCCATTCAGCCCTTGGCTTTGGAATCCTTGTATTTGGAACAGGACCTGCTATTGTTGGGGTGAATGGTCCATTCTCAACAATGTCCCAAATATCAGTGTCTTGAGATTCAAGGAACAACTTCATTTGATTCTTCCAATAGTAGTAGTGTTATCCATTGAACCCAGGTGGTTTGTTAGATGAGGCACCTTCTGGCAAGAAGGTGACCGAGTTTGGTTTTGCCATGACTTCTTCCAAGATCTTTTCCTCTCACACTGTTAAGTGTGCTAAACCCCATAGGCTTAGCTCTGTTACCAATTAAAGTCACCAAAGTCACAAGGAAGGGGGGTTGGAATTGTGACCCTTTTTAAATTGTCCTGAAATAAGAGAACTTTGATTCACAAGCGTGGTTTGAGAATCAAGTGAGTGAGTGTTTCAGTCTTCTTAGTTAGATGGATGAGCCAAGAATGGTGATTGAACTGTCTTCACAGTTATACAGAACTGAGAAGGATCAGTCAGTGCTTCCTTCACTCTTCTCACAGTTGTTTCACAATTGTTTCAAGTAGAGTTTTGTTATGAATGATATATTTAGTTTATAAACTACTTGTTTCAGAGTTTCAAAAATTTGATAGTCTTTAGAAGGTTCTGAGAAGGGTTGAAAACACTCTTGTTTTAGTTATCTCTAAGAAGGGTCAAAAGTGACTCTTCTCAGGTTTTCAAAAATCTCTTCACAAGAGAAGTTTTTCTCAAACAGTAAACTAAAGACTTACAGCAGTAAATAACACATGGATTTATAGTGGTTCACCCAAAAATAATATGGGCTACTCCACTCCTCACACCCAGTGAGATTTTCCACTATTTTCCAAATAGTTTACACCCTTTCACACTTCACACAAGTTGAAAGCTCTTGGTAGTTTTCTTCTCACAACTCTAACTACTGTATACTTCACTAATAGACTTCTTCAAAGCTAATAGACTACTTTTAACACAAAAACACTCACTTCTCAAGTTCTACAGCAACACATGCCACTTGAGAAGGTTCCACTACAACAGATCTAGTAGATGGGCAGCGTTTTTTTTCATCCATAGGCAGCGTTTTTGAGCGCTGCTGAAGGTGGCGCTGGGTATTCACTCCAACAATGGGCAGCGCTTCCTAAAAAGCGCCACCCATTGCAAAACACGTCCTCCCAGATACGCAGCGCTTTTTAAAAAGCGCTGAATATTTGCAAAGCGTCCTCCCATATACGCAGCGCTTTTTTAAAAGCGCTGAATATTTGCAAAGCGCCCTCCCGGATAAGCGCGCTTTTTAAAAAGCTACCAATATAGCCCCATTGCCTTCCTGGATCACGCAGCGTTTGTAAAAAGCGCTACTGAATATTTCCTTATACGCAGCGCTTCACTAAAAGCGCTACTAATATTGCCTATTTGTGTTACTAAATACCCAACGCTTCATTAAAAGCGCTGAATATTGTCTAAATTTTTTTTTTTATTTTTTTTCTGTTTTGTGTGTTTTCCTTTTTATCATACATCCAATTTTTTTTTCTGTTTTTGTTTAAATCATACATCCAAAATATTTTTTAATAGTGATATCTATGAATATTGTTTCTGTGTACAATAACAATTTAGCAAGATACAAAGGGGATAGAACAAGAACTAAACAATGTAATCTTCTCCTTTCCAGAGGCCAATGACTTCTCCATTCATGCTTGATCCAAATATAATGACATTTTCAGCATAGTTACTAACAAATTAACACCAAACAATGTCAAAGAAACAAACAAGACGATAGAACAAAACAATATCATCCCTATGCCTATTCACAAGCACACAAAGGTTTTCTTGTAGTGGAAGTAAACAAAAGCTATAGCACGTTGTCTTTCCTTCATGCATGTGGCTTCCGTCCTCTATGAGCTGAAGCTATAGCACGTTGTCTTTGCTTATTCAAGCTCTTTACTGATTCAACTTCATTTCCCATTGCATCTTCACTGTTTCCCTCCTCAGAAATCAAAATTACCATCATTATGGTTTTCATATAAAGGCTAAATGACAAGAATTCTATAAACTAGAACAATACGCATTTCATTTAGATTTTCAAGTCAAAAAAATCATTCATTGACCAAAAATGAAATCAAACTGACAATGGCCTACTACTAGCCTTTCTGAACTGAATAAAGGAAGGAATCATGCTAGGTAATAAAGGGAAATCAAATTCTATGAACACTTATCCCTCATGTCAAATTGCACATACCAATTATACAATCTAGCATCAATATTGCAGAGGAAAAGATATCACCTTTCTCATTGTTCACTTTGCTCAAATCCATGAGAAGACAAAAAAGTTGTCCTTTTATCGATGTAATTCCTTACTATATGTTGCATTTGTCTCTTATCGGATGCAATGTCTCATCAATTATGCTTGAGATGGATAGAATACTTAGACCACGACACGAACCATTGCAAGCTATCTAAAACATAAATAGATATTTCTTGATTTGTTATACATGTATATAGGTATTTAATTACAATTTAAATCATGGATTTTCTAATCAACTGTTATCATTGCACATCATCTCTAAGAGTGCATCCTCTTTCTTTAGAGGGCTCAATCATTTCTGTCATGTCCGTAAAATTGCTTACCCAAGCAAAAATTCAAGGTTACTTCGAGTCATCCACATGTAATTATAAACCAAAGGATGTAAGCGAAAATCTTAATTAGGTGAACATCTCTATCTTTACCATATTCAGCTACAAAATCAATGATGAGAATCCGTGGTTGATTCACCAACTTCTCGTGAAGAAGACTGAATAATAAACAATGAATCAATCAATCAACACATTTTTTTAAGAGATAATTTTCTTCTAAAAAAGTTCTTTTACCTAAAAACATTTTGAAAGAACAAATATGTTTGGTCAAATCAGCATCAGATAATGTTTATTATACAATCTTTACTAGCCATTAAAAAGCAACATATTCATTCATTGTATTGGGACATATGATCCAAAATTTTGCTTCATTTTAACATATCAAACTAGGTATGTGCGTTCATATACAATTACAAGTTGTTGCAAGCTAAGTGTCTAGGTCTATCTAACTGAAACTCTACCAATGATCATCCTTTCCTATTTTCTTTACATAAACTGAATCTACATAACATAAAAACTTAAACTCATTTATTTCTGAAATTAGGACGGCTAGCAAAAAGAAAAAGAACACTAGCTCAAGTTAAAAACTTAAAGTTAGAAGACAATGGTTTTCACGTCACTAGCTTCCACTGAAATTTAATTTCAGAAGATACAATTTAGATACATTGGACATGAAAAAGAAATAATCATCCTAACATGGAGAAAAATAATAAAGTTTAGCAGATAGATAAATTTCAATTTATTTGTATTAGTTATTACAAAATTTAAGGCTGACCATCTATCAGTTTTCATTAATGATGCAAATCAGAGAATTGAGAGTAGAAAATAGAGGAATTAAAGTAGGAAAGAACCATGAATAGAGGTATTTTATTTGATGATGATAACTAGTAGCAGAATCGAATATTCTAGCTACCCACAGAGCTCACTCAACAACAGAGAGAATCCTTCTTTTCCTATTATCACCACCATCAATTCAAGACCATAGCTAAATAAATAATCATACTAACATGGAGAAAAATAATAAAGTTTAGCGATAGCTAAATAAACTAGAAAGAACTACTCACCCCGTTGACCTTTCAACCACATAATTTGCAATGTAGAGCTTAAAAAATGTAGCCCAAAGTGAGTAAATGGGAGAAAGTTTATCCGATGAACCACGACACGAACCATTGCAAGCTATCTAAAACATAAATAGATAAATAAAAACTTAAATCATCATAACTATAACTATACTAAGTACCTTTCCATAAATAACCCATGTTGATAAAAGAGAGTAATCACTTGCGGATCCAACAGAGAGGAATCCTTCTTTGTTTGCAAAAGATCGAACAAAAGTATCACTCTCAAAGACGCCCCTATACCAAGTCAAAGCCGAGAAATTGATGTAACAACAAACAAACAAAATTGCAACAAAGATAACAAAGATTATTTTGGCAAAATGAATACATTATGCGTACAAAACATCAGGAGCCTTCCAAAAACAAAACCCATCAATATAACACAAGAAGAAGAAGAAGTCACAGAAACACGTTAATTTATGTGGAAAGGAGAGAAGAGAAAAAAGACCTTGTAAGCAAGATTCCCTTGCTTTGGTGAGGACAACGGCGTCGATTTTGTAGCACCATCAGAAAGAAACATGTAGGTTAGGGTTGTTGGAACATCGACGTCGATTTTGTAGCACCATCAGCAATATTCCCTCGGAGTAATTTCTAATCTCTGAAAAGGAAAATAAAAACCCAGCAAAAGAGGAAACAATACTGAGAATCAATGGAAATCAAAGAAAAAACCTAAATCAACTTGTTAAAATCAGCAAAAGAGGAAAAAACTAAAACCCTATTCTAAGAAGACGAAGACGAAGAGAGGGAGAGGGGGGAGTGGAGGAGTTGACGGCGGCGACGGAGTAAGAGGGGGAAGACGAAGAGTGGGGAAGAGAGGGAGAGGAGGAAGACGTACGGAGTAAGAGGAGTAAGAGTTGGGAAGAGAGGGAGAGGAGGAAGACGGAGTGTGAGAGAAAACAAGTGAGGGAAGATAGAACGTCATCCAAATACGCAGCGTTTTCCAAAAAACGCCGAATATTCCCTTTCTCGTCATCCAAATACGCAGCGTTTGCCAAAAAACGCTGAATATTACCCTTTCTCGTCATCCAAATAACCAGCGTTTGCCAAAAAACGCTGAATATTACCCTTTCTCGTCATCCAAATACGTAGCGTTTTCCAAAAAACGCTGAATATTACCCTTTCTCGTCATCCAAATACGTAGCGTTTTCCAAAAAACGCTGAATATTCCCTATGCTTTTTCATCTATAGGTGGCGTTTATTAAAAAACGCTGCTTATGGTGGCGCTCTTTTTTAGCCAATCTGGCGTAGTGTTCCCTACTTAGCTTCTTTTGATTACAAGAGTTTTGGGATTACTTAGAGCTTGGTTGACATATATAGGATATACATGAATGTATTACAACACAAGACTTAATACATACTCAGAGATTAGATGAATCCCTTCTGGTTTAAAAGCAATTGAGTATGGAAGAGAGAAAACTGGAATGGGTGAGAAGGTTGATAGCTCCAAAATTAGTTCACTCTCTTGAAGATCAATGAAGACCAGAGCTGTTGTTATATAGAGTTGTTGTATCCCTTTAACTCCTGGTCCAAGAAATAGAGTTGTTGCATCAGAAACTAGTCGTTTAGAGTCGTTGCAAAGACGCTCCTGTGCTGTCACTATCACTCTATAGAATACAACTGTCATCACCCTTCTCACAGTGACCCTTCTCACTATGACTCTAACATTATTCATTTGATCATGACCCTTCTTGGATCATGACTCTTCTTTGCTTGATATTGCAATCCATCTTCTTCAGTTTTCTTTGTCATGACTCTTCTCATGCTTGATATTCTTTTAGATGCTCTTCTCATATTGCCACAACACATGATGAATCTTCTCAAGCAGAATTCTTCCAAGATTTCCAAGTGGTTCTTGACTTTAATCTTTTATGCTCAAAAAGATTCCTTTCTTAGAATAGTGTAGGCAATGTTTCTTTTCTGTTTTCTCTTAGAATTAATGATTCTCATAAGCAAGTATCTTGTTGAGAATGATTTGAAGTCCTGTTCTTATGAAACACTTCAACAAGAGCATTTGTAATACATATGATCAGAAACCTTAAGCTTCTCATCCTTGAGGTTTGTTGAACATCAAAACATTATTTGAGATTTTGCCTCAACACATAAGGCCAAATTTAACTGGTATAAAATCTATTATTTGTATAGCTATACTAGTAAAATAATGGTGAGGCTTAGGTTGCCTTTGGAAAAATGTACTCAAGTTCACTTGTATTCCTAAAAATTCGACACATGTGGCCCGCTAATTTAATATCAATGTAATCTAAACGTACAAAAATACAATCAATCATGTAGATCGGTGGAATTTACCTTTTATTGCTTTTGAAAAAAATGTGAGTTCCACCAAAAAAACTATAATGAATTTTCCTTTTTTGTTTTTGAAAGCACAAAAATAATTTAATTGATAAAGATAGTGAATTCCAAAAAAAAAAGATTGGTTTTATTGATTCTACATTGGGTAAAATTACCCAAATTTTTCATAGAATAACCTAGAATATACCAAACTGTTATCCAAAATGAATATTTGCCGTCTCCTTTGACTTGTTTCCTTAGCTACCTACTACTTTCATAGAGATGATATATAAACCTCAAAATTTAAATAATACCTAGCTAGTTACATTTATTTATCGACTGCTGAAAAGAATGAAAACGACACAAATGCGTATAACATGTCAGCCACTCCATCTATATTCAACAAATAGCTAGGCTAGTCCATTGCACGTTAAACCGCGTTACGCATTACCAAACTTCAACCCTTCTTACAAACACTCACACACATATATACACATAAATCTATACATATATATATATATATATATATATATATATATATATATATATATATATATATATATATATATATATATATATACACCCACACCTTGCCAAACATATGTTATAGTGCAATAAAACATCATTACAACAACAAGCCAGCCCTAATTAAACTAACCATGTCTTCCTTTAAGGCATATGGTAAAGTTGATGAAATCGACCAAGCCATGCTCCAAGTTCATAGGAAAACCCGAAAGAGAATCATCATAATAACACTATCCACAATAATCCTCATTGGTATTGTGTTAGCTGCTGTATTTGGAACCATTGCTAAAAACAATGATGATGAAAACTCAAAGAATGAGAACAATAATGCTCAATCTCTTTCGAGTTTCGTGAAGACTGTATGTGATGTGACATTGTACAAGGATGCTTGTTATAGTAGCATTAGTCCTCTTGTGCATTCTGGTCAGCAAGTTAAACCTGAGGAATTGTTTGTGTTGTCAATTAAAGTGGCTTTAATTGAGGTTTCAAATGCTGTTCAGTATTTTTCTGATCATGGAGCTTTTAATGGCTTGAATGTTGATAATAGGACTAAGGAAGCTTTGAGTAATTGTAAGGATCTTTTAGGTCTTGCTGTTGATCATTTGAATAGCTCATTGGCTTCTGGTGGGAAGTCTTCTTTTGTTGGTGTTTTGGAGGACCTTCAAACTTGGTTGAGTGCTGCAGGTATATATCTTTTATAAGCAATTATTATACTTGTGCAAATTTACATGCATCATTAGTTATTGCTGCAATTTTATATTTCATGCACGGATAGAAATTTTATGTAAAATTGTGTATTTAAGTAAGGATAAAATGGTATAAAACGAAAATGTGGGGGTATGTATGGAGATTAGGTAGGTGTAGGGGTAAAAAAACAAACAACCTTGACGAAATGGAAGTGTTGAGTGGATTGGGCCAGCTCTCTAAAATACAAACACAACCTTTAAACTTTTTTCCCATACTTCTAACAACCCCTACTCACTGTGACACCCCAAAACTAGCGAAAAGACCAAAATGCCCTTAATAAAATGTGCACTTCCATTTTTTTCTAGAGATTACAATGGTTTGGAAGTTCCTCACCGAACCGGTTCGGAAGTTTACCACTGAGTGTTGTATCTTGACAGACACCCCCTAATATTGAACTTATCGTGTTTGGAAATTCCCACCAAACACTGCTCGAACTTTGAGGCCGAACCATTCGAGTTTCGAGAAATAAAAAGAGGCATTTTGGGGATTTGGAGTGTTGGGGTGTCCACCAGAGTAGGGAGGGGGTTGTATGAAGTTGGGGCCTTTTTTTTAGATGACCAAAAACAACCTTTAACTTTTTCCCGGACAAAAAAGAAAAGCTTAAATACAGTTTTGGTCTCCCTATTTTATGAAATCCACAATTTTATTTCCTCCATTTTATTTTTCGAAATTTTGATCCCCAATTTTATTCAATTCGCAATTTTAATCCTCCTATTTTGTCCCCCAATTTGATCCCTCAATTTTATCAAATCCGTATAGTCCCTTGTTAAGTTGTCATCCAATTTTCGACGGCAATGCTGACGTGGTAGTAAGGTGGTGACGTGGCTGGCACTTGTTGTGCTATGATTGCCCAACACAACACACGTCTACCACGTGAGCATTTTCATCAAAAATTGGTTTACAATTTAACAAGGGGACTAAAATTGTGGATTTGATAAAACTATGGTACCAAAATTTTGAGAAAAGAGATGTGGATTTGATAAAATTAGGGGACTAAAATTGTGAAAAATAAAATACAGGGACAAAAGTTGCGGATTTGATAAAATAGGTCGACCAAAACTGCAGTTAAGCAAAAAGAAAAAATATTATTTTTAAACAAACTAAACGTTCTTCATAAAAAACTAAATAGTTAAGTGATATGCCTGAAAAAAAGTTTATAAGTGGGAGGAATCCCTCATTCTATAAGTCGGTTTTGTAAGGTTGAGTTAGACCCATCCCAAACTTTAATACGATACAAAGTCAAATCTATTGTGCCATTCGGTATTGGGCCACTTGGGTCACGCTCCAGTTGTCCATTCCTGAACGTCAGAGGTGTGTGTTAAGAGTCTCATATCATATGTGATATGACCTAAAAATGAGTTTATAAGTGGAAGACATCTTCACTCTACAATTTGGTTTTCTATGATTAAATTTGACCAACCCAAATTCTATGAATGAATAAAGATAGTAAGATTTAATTTTAGCTCATTTAAATAATCTTTATGTTTTTCACTTACAGGAACTTACCAGCAAACATGCATTGATGGGTTTGAGGAGACACAAAAATCATTGAAGTCTAACGTTACAAGCAATCTAAAAAACTCAACAGAGTTCACTAGCAATAGTCTTGCAATTATTACTTGGCTTAACAAGGCTGCAAGTTCAGTTAACTTTAGGCGCTTATTGAGTTTGTCTAATCAAAACATAGAGCCAATGTGGCTTCATTCTAAAGACAGAAAGCTACTCCAAAAAACAGAGGATTTGAAGAAGAAAGCTAACATTACTGTGGCTAAAGATGGGAGTGGGAAATACAAAACAATTTCAGCTGCATTGAAACAGGTTCCTGAAAAAGTGATAAGAGAACTGTGATCTATGTGAAGAAAGGGATTTATTATGAAAATGTGATGGTGGAAAAGACCCTTTGGAATGTTTTGATCATTGGTGATGGTATGAATGCTACAATTGTCTCTGCAAGCCTTAATTTTGTTGATGGCACACCAACATTTTCATCTGCAACATTTGGTATGCAACACTTTCCATTAAGTTTAAATTAAATATTTCTATTTCTTACGTGTCGTAGGTGTTAAGTTTCTACCAAATGTGTTGATGACTAATCTATGTCTGAAATTTTAACCATTCACCTTAAGTAGATGTGTCAATTTTGGCCAGCCCAATAGGTTGGTCCGATGGTCCAGTGTCTTGGTTTTTGCTTGGCTCAAAAAATTGAGATCTATAAAAATTTCTAGATAGATTATAGTAATAATTGTTTTTTATGGCAAAAATTTTAGTATGTTATAACCAATACAAATTTCTAGATAGATTATAGTAATAAAAAAGCATAAAAGATATGTCAGAAGTATTTAGTTTTTTTAAAAGTTTTTATTAGTTGTGTGCTTATAGATATTGTGATCATCTAAAAGTTATTGTTAACTAATTTTTTGACACAATTTTAAAAACTGAAAGATTAAACATTGTTTATTTTGTTTGGTGCAATATATTCAGCTGTATTTGGAAAAAACTTCATTGCAAGCGATATGGGCTTTAGAAACACAGCAGGTCCACAAAAACACCAAGCAGTAGCACTAATTACAAGTGCAGATCAAGCAATTTTCTACAGATGTCGAATCGATGCATATCAAGACACACTTTACGCACATACGAATCGTCAATTCTATAAAGAATGCAACATTTACGGAACAGTTGATTTCATTTTTGGCAACTCAGCAGTTGTGTTACAAAACTGCAACATTTTACCAAGGGTACCTATGATAGGACAACAGAACACAATCACAGCACAAGGGAAAACTGATCCTAACATGAATACAGGAATTTCAATTCAAAATTGCAATATTTTACCCTTTGGGAATTTGAGTTCTGTGCAAACATATTTAGGAAGACCTTGGAAGAATTACTCAACTACTGTTTTTATGCAATCTACATTGGGAGGATTTATTAATCCAAATGGGTGGTTACCTTGGGTTGGGAACTCAGCACCTAATACTATTTTTTATGCAGAATTTCAGAATTATGGAGCTGGTGCTTCAACTAAGAATAGGGTCAAATGGAAGGGTGTGAAAAATATTACTAGTAAACAAGCTAATATGTTTACTGTTAAGGCCTTTCTTTCAGGGGATAAATGGATTCCTGCTTCTGGTGTTCCTTTTAAATCTTCTCTGTAATAATTATGGTATCCATGACACATGCATATGTCATGCAAACTTTGCATAGCCTTATTTGATTGTAATGTTGTTGTGTGCTCCATTTCTATTGTGTTATTTTGTTTACATCATTAGTTTGACATATTGATTAGTTCAATTTGAGGTTTCTGTTGAAACTAGACGAACATTTCTCTTTGTTACATATTAAAAAAGAAGTGATTTTGACATTTATAGGTCATTTTTTAGAAATTATTAAGAGAAATAGAAGTTATTTTTTTGCCTATTTATCATAATTAAAAGCATTTTTTTAAAATATTTTTACAGAATTTCAAGATGAACTACTCGAACAGCTTCTCATTTGAAGCCATTTTTTATTTCTTCAAATATTCATTTTGTTTTTAAAATGATGTAACAAACATATGAAATACTCTTAAAATTGATTACTTTTTAAAAAAAAAATTTAAAAATGGCAAACCTATATTTTCATTTTTCCCGAGTTATTGGTGTGCAGTATCCACTAGTTTTATCGGTGACTTATCAACACCAAGGAACTTGGTGCCACGGTAAGCTGGATTTTGATCGGTGTGGTTGTCCCTTACCAATAGAGCTTTTGCCACACTCAATACTCAAACTTGAGATCTTTGAGTGGGATCCGAACCTAGTTACCGCTCGGACTAACAACTGTAGGTACTATTAGTTAATTGGGCCTTGACATGTACTATTAGTTAATTGGGCCTTGACATGTACTATTAGTTAATTGGGCCTTGATAGTTTCACATTGGACTACAATCTAGGCGGTGGCGGATCCAGGAGCCAGGGTTGGGAGATTCAAATTTTTTAAATACACAATGCGCTAAAAATATAATTAAAAACAACTGTAATATATTTAAATAAATAAATTATACATTTCATAATTGTCCTCTACGTGATTTCATATTCTGAAATCGTTGAATAATAAGCTCAGAGTCAATTTTGTTGAATACATCACTCTCAATGTATGTCACTAGACAGTCATTCATCCATCTATCCCCCATCCGATTACACAACCTATTTTTCACAATTTTATTCTAATGCAGCAGCATGGGAAATATCTATTTGGATTGTTGGAGCAGTTAATTGATGGTTTTTAGGAGCATTATCCAAACAACACTCTTTATCAAATCATTGTGCATGAAAAGAAATTTAAGAAGCTCAAGGAAGTTACCTTGATTGGTGGAAAAGTTAATCCTTGCTTTAAGAGCCAACAAACACAATCAATTATTGCTTTTAAACGTGTTCGGTATATGTTCTTAACTTTGTTAGAATGCCTAAAAATCGCGGTGTCAATATGTTGATTTTTGTTCACATCAAGTCTTGACATTTCCTGAAAGCAATATTGTTATGAGCACTATTAGGAGCACTAACATGAGACGTAATCTTATCTTTCTTGTTCCAACTGTTGAATCCCTCGGTGACAAATGTATCACCAAATTTTGATTTCCATACTCGGGCCTAAAGAGATAACAACACAAACAAGATGCACAATCTTTTCGATCTTTGATTTCTATCCAATTTCCAAATTCAGTGAACCATGCAGGAGAATATCTTCTCTTTGAGCTTCCAATACTTCTTTGTGAAAAGTTGTGATTCTTAGGTTGACACGGCCTTTTTTGCAAATACGCTCTCTGTATCTTATCTTGATCGTTAGGATGATATGTCGCAGTTTTTCTTCAAAAATCCAAGATCCGATGACAACTCATCTAAATTAACTTCAACATGTGGCTCTCGTTGTTGTACGTTGTTGTGAGCTAGATCCACATTCATCAATTGATGACCTTGATCTCTTTACTAAAAAATTATCTATTTGATGACCTTCTTCAATTCAAACACACTAATACTAATTAGAATTAAGCTAATACTAATTGGAGATTAATACTAATTACCAATTAATGGGGATTTCAAACTAGATTCCACCCCATTACGTGAGAATGTGTGTGTGTGTTTTTTTTTTGTGAGCAACTGAGAGTGTGTTGTGTTTGGGTAAGTAGAGTTGGGGTATTTGGTGCAAATGGTTGTAAGCTTTGGACTATTAGTACAATTTAAAATATTCAGCAGTGTCAAAAAAAATTATATAAGGTGATAATCCAAAAAAAAAAATTGGGGGTTCAACTGAACTCCCTCATTAGTACGTAGATTCGCCACTAAGTCCATGCCCATTACATAACTTACACTCACTGTAATATAACGACTTTGTATCATCGTTTGAACTCATTTTGAGAATCAGAGATTCATTCATTTTCCTCAATTCTCAGTTTTTCTTTTCTCTCTAACCAATTCAGTTACGGACCAACCCTTATTGGTAAGGCAAAGGTATATTAATCACTATATAGCTTAAAAAGAAACGATCGAGTTTTATATCTAGAAGCACTTACGTACCCAAAAATTGTTGAAATAAGCTGTAATTTAATGAGATATATGCAGGATCCATGATAACTTTATTTTCAGATAGAAATTTTCAATTTCATCCAAACATTTATTCAATCCCTTTGAAAAGCTCATAAAAATTAAAATAGTTACATTACATCTGGAATATAATGAATCAAAATTATTACATCAAAACAAGATTACTTATCTAATCTAATCCTCCAGTGTAAGCCAAGTATTCCCTAAAGTAAAATTAAGAACAGTGAAATTCCAAGCTTGAGTAGTACTCAACAAATTATAACCATGCCACTGAACCCTATTATTAGTATCAGCACCAGGTCCATGATTATTAAACTCACCATAAAATAATGTATCTAACCCAACTGTGCCATTCCATTCTAACCATCCAAGAGGACAAATTAGATCTCCAATATATGATTGCATAAACACAGTTCTTGAATAAATTTTCCATGGTCTTCCTAAGTAATTTATAGTTGACCCCAAATCAGCAGCTAAATCAGGTGCAGCATCAATAGTACAGTTTTGTATTGAAATTCCTGTGTTTTGATCTGGATCTGTTCGTCCTTGTGCTGTAATGGAATTCTTTTGATATGGTAACGGTTTTCTTGCGTAGATGTTGCAACTTTGAAGGACTACTGCTGCGTTACCAAAAATGAAATCTACTGTGCCGTAAATGTCACATTCTCTGTAGAATTGTCTTAGTGAGTGGACGTAGAGTGTGTCTTGGTAACCTTCGAAGCTGCAACGGTAGAATATTGATAGGTCTGCATTGTTTCTTACTGCTACTGCTTGGTGTTTTTCTGGACCTGCTGTGTTTTTGAATGTGATGTCTATAGCAATAAATCTCTTTCCTGAGACAGCTGTATTTAACAAATAAAATATTTAAGGTATTATTAAAAGCACTACGTTGAGTTTTCACACACAAAAAAAATAATAAATTCATTTTGGGGTTTTATGGTGACCATCTATACGTAGATCGATAGTTAAGAAGTCGTATGAAACTCCAATGATGATTATGTTCAGAGGTGATAATTTTGGCCCAACCTGAAGATAGGCATGGCAACAAAACCCGAACCCGCGGGTACCCACCCGACCCCGACCCGAGTTTGTTGGGGAATACCCGCTTTGACCGGGGGCGGGGACGGGTTCGGGGATGTCGATACCCACCCCGATCCCGCCCGAAACCCGTTCAACAACACATTAACTATTTATTTCATTTTATTTTATGCAAATATATTCATTGATTTTGTTTCATAATTTTGTTTATTTTAAGTTTTGATCTATTTTGAAAAGAAAAGTCTATTTTAATATTTTTTAACTTTATTTTATCATTGTATAATAGCTATTATTTTATTAAATTAATTTTCGTAAATATAATTATTTTTTATTTTTTGCCTAAGTTAGTGACGGAAACGGTGCATGCGAGAACCCGACTTCAGCTAGAGACGGGGATGGGGGATATAAAACCCGACCCCGCTAGAGGTAGGGGCGGGGACGGGGGATGCAAAACCCGGCCCCGACCCGCCCCGTTGCCATGCCTACCTGAAGACTTAGTTTCTAGGCTGACTAAATAAAAGCCTAGAAAATAATTGCGCTATTTTCGTCTAACTCAGTTGGCTCGTGGACCAAGATAGACTCATTTTTAAGGTTCCCTTTGTTTCAAATTTGGAGTGTGTCAGCCCGATCCATTGACTTAGTGTTTTGGGCTTGATTGGGCTAAAAAAAACACAACAAATCAAACAATTTGGGCAAGCCCAACCCAACTGGTATTACATTTTTGCACAATGGGCCGGGTTGGGTAACCCCGATTGACAGCTTTAATTATGCTGCCTCTAAAAATAGAAGCTCATGTTTCTCATTCTCACAATTGAGAGTAGGATCCGATTGGTGTCGGTTCGACAAAAAACAAAAGAAATGAATATAAGTTGAGTTTTGAGGCGCTCATATTCGTTTCTTCTTTTTTTTGTCAAAACCACACCAATCAAATCACTGTCTCAGCCATCAAGATATAGAAGACCGTGAGCTTCTGTTTGTGTTATCGGTCGTCATCTAACGGTTTTTCAAGTATGGATTTTTTTTTGAAAGAATTTCAAATATGGATGTAGATGTAAGACCTAATAAGATAGTCTACTCTAGAATTTGCCACAATTACTTACCAAAGGTGGAAGAATTGAAAGTTGTCCAACCATCAATAACACTATGATTTCCTGTGATGCAAGTCTTGTTGATACCATCACCAATAAGCAAAATATTCCTCTTTTGTTTGTGAATAGTGATATATTCCTCATATGTTCCTTCTCTTATATAAATAACAAAATAGCCATCGTGGGGGCTTAAACTTGAAGGTGCAGCAGCAATAGCATCTCCAATGGAAGTGAAGTTTTCTGTGCCATCAAGACTCACAATTACATAGTCTTTCACTATAATTCCTTTGCTCTCCTTTTCTTCTAGCATCCTTTCTTTTCTAGTACAATTGGATGATTTGTTGCAATTATGTTTTGTGCGAAGTTGCTGCAAAAATGTAATATCTTACCAGTTTAGCCTTTTCTAGTACAAGTGAATCACTAGAATGGTTAACCCAAGTAATTAATTTTTTAAATACTAAATAATTAACAAAATAATTCTATTCAAAATTATAATTATACTTATAAGGTTGGGTTTCTTGCGAGTTGCATGTGCATGGTCTTTCCATATTGGCATAATGAACATGCTCCACGTGACTGATCATCATCAAGTTGTCAGATTATTAACTGAGAGTTTAACGAAAAACTAGGTTGACCAGCAACCAGCCAATCCATAGATCTGGTTGACATTGCTTATATATCATTATATTAACCAAACTAAATATTGATCTTAATTATAACCCCGACTCAATACATTAAATTTATTGTCTGACTTTGAGTACAGAGTTTTAAAATCCATGGTTAAGCTTTTGGCTTAAGATAAAGTAACTTAAGCAACCAATAACTTCTCCCATCAAAGATGTTCTCTTACAAATTCAACATATGTGATGTGAACTAAACTGTACTCTAGAATTCAGCTTTTGACATGACCTTAAAACTAGGTGGGAGTGTGTTTTGAAATTTAGGCTTTTGACATGACCTTATGTCTAGGTGGGAGGGTGTTTTTTATTTTAACAAGTTGTCCATATATACCTAGTCATGAATACAAAAGAGAGGATCATCTCATTGACTAGAAATTTCTAACTAAAAAGAGGAGAGATACACTCAATTATATAAAAAATGAGGCCCAAGGAGGTTTTTGGCCAATGGGGTTTTGGCCCAAGGATGTTTTAATGAGGCCTATTGTATTTGTAACGGTTGAGGTGTCCGTTTGTATCCCCTTTAATATAATTTTTGCTTATCAAAAAAATATATAAAAAAATGAGAAATGCTAGCCACATACTCTTAAACACTCTTCATCCAACACTCACTGTATGATTGATTAAAATTCATGTGAGTTCCACTATTTTGAAAATGAGTCCCAATAATTTGTGGAACCCACGTGGGTTTTAACCAGTCATAGAATGAGTGTTTGAGGTCTTAGAATGTGGTTTAGGCCTAACTCAACCCCACAAAACCGGCTTGTAAGGTGAGGGTTGCCTCTTCATTATAAACCCTCTAGTTATCACTAGTCAATATGGGATTTTCCCTAATACACCCCTCACGCACAACACCTTTTTATTTTTTTGGGCTTGTAGCGTGTTTTTTTAATGGTAGGTGGCCCAATAGATCTAGGATAGACTCTGATACCATCTTAGAATGTGGTTTAGGCCTAACTCAACCCCACAAAACCGGCTTGTAAGGTGAGGGTTGTCTCTTCATTATAAACCCTCTAGAGACCTTATCACTAGTCAATATGGGATTTTCCCTAATATGAGGGAGAATGAAAAAGAGAGTATTGTTAGCATTTCTCTAAAAATAATATTATTATAAGTAGAATTGTTTTTCTCGCTGTGTCAATCTTTCTTCCACCGATAATTTTTAGTTATTATCTAAGAAAACCAAAACTCCATGAACACATACAATATTAATTGTAGATTTTGGACACTCTTTCCTCCTCGAGTCTTTATTTTCAATGGGTTTTGACCATCGGAGGTTTTAGCGAGGCACCTATATTTTGTTCACATTAGAAAACCCTTTGAACATCCATTAATAAAATTTGACTTAACAAAAAAAAGCACAGTACAATTATTTAATTATATATCACAATTATTTTAATAGTATTATTTCTTATAATTTTTTTGTATTATTAGTGTATGTTATTAAACTTCAAAAATATAAAGAATTTTTAAAAAAGAATGAAAGAATTGAAGGTAATTAAAAATAAGCAAATAAATAAATAAACATAAAAATAATCAGACTCAAAGAGTAAGTAAAACGTTACCTTAATGAGCTTCTCAAGTGGCTGTCTAACTTTGTTAGTCTCAAAATTAAGACCATGTTTACTGTTCTTATACTTCTTAGTCGTTTTCTTCAAAGTCTGTGTAACCAACCCAAGTGAAACACTATAGAGTTTCGTGACATTACTAAGAGGAACAGCAAGTGCATTAGCTATATTACTCTTAGTAACCTTTAACCCATCAAAACAAGTATATTGATTAGTAGCCACAGCACTTAAATACGTTTCAACATCTTCAACCAATTCATCTCTATCAGAAGAAGTTGCTACATTTGCTGATTTCAGCTCTTCTTTGACTAATTCTAAATAGTCAACGTTTAGCTGATTCAGCTCACTACAATCATCTAATGCTGAAATCTCTGCTTGGTTTAGAGTAGTAGAAGATTTTTTGTGTTTTTTTATGAAGTCTTTGTATACTTTGGATAGTTTCTTTGCTTGTTTTAGGCTTTGTTTTATAGAGAATTTGCCTAAGTGATAGGGATCTGAAGGTGATGAACGGATGGAGGAAAGGATGGAGCGACAGAGTTTTGGATATAATGTTGATTTGCATGCTGTAGAGGGAGATGGAGGAGAAGTTTGAGCTAGGAGTAAGGGTATGAGGAGGGAGAGAGAGAAAAGGAGGGGAATGAAAGAGAAGGACATTATGGGAGAGAATGAAAATGAGAGTTAAGGTTTTTGTTTTTGTTTTGGTTTTGAATGTGATGTGTTTTAGTGATGGTGGAATGAGAGGGATTTATAGGCATGAAGCGTGTAAATGGGAGTGATGAATTATTATTAGTAGGCTTGTTTTTTTTGGACCCCCACCTTTTCCCCTTATACCCTCACCCACAATGAAAATCCCAAAATGCCCTTTGTAATCTATTTTTTTTAAAAAAAAGGCTCATCGTATATATGTCATTTCGGACATATGTACGATGCGAAGTTTTACCACATCGTATATATGACCTTAAGAGGTATATACGATTGCATCTTACACGGCCAATCGTATATACCTCTTGAGGGCATATATACGATGTGTTAAAACTACGCATCGTATATATGTCCCAAATGACATATATACGATGGGTATGAGCTTCAGGTGGTCTGACTTCTTCTTCCTAAAGCGCCCAGCCGGTGGCTCCGCACCCTGGATATGACCGGGCAACCTCTCCGCCATCCGAGGGAAATACCACGTAATCCAAGCCTGAAATGCAAAAATAAACAACATATTTAATTCAAAAAAATTGACCCAAAGTCAGTGTGATTTAACAAAAAAAATGAAGCTAGAATGTGTACCTGAAATAGGCTGGCATACCCTCCACACTGCTGCGTGAGCCTCAAAGACGCAGTGTTCAAGGACTCATACATGGCAAACTAGTGCACTGCACCCCATGCATAGCCTCCAAGAACCTCTGGACTCGAGATCATGCAGTAGATCAACCACTTAGCCTCCACCTGTCTCCGGTCTTCGTAGTGAAGATATCAGTGAGTCGGCCCAAGCGCAGATAAGCCCTCACAAAGAATCGTAATGTCACCCCTCCTCCAAATTACGCTCATAAACTCGCTCCACCCATTTGAAGTCAGACACGGACTTCACGGTGTTGTTAGCGGCCTCAACCCGTGACACACCCGTGATATGTCTCTCGCAAGCCGTGTGGCATACTCCGAGCTCACGGATGGGTGGGAGGTGTGGCATAGTTCCCCTGGATGGGAAGGTGCGTGAGCAGCGAGAGATGTCATCCAGAGTGATCGTCATTTCACCAAATGGCAAGTGAAATAACGGCATCCGAGTGTCATCTCTCAATAAAGCCGACAAAGAACTCACGGTCCATCGTGGCGTGGCGCTTTGGAGAAGTGGGGCCGGTTGGAGTCATTGACCATCACAGCGCCGAACTGAGGGGCCGGTAATGTAGATGGAGTCTAGTATGGACTTTGTTGTCATGAGCCCATACTTTGACAACCCGCAGATACTCCTGAATTAAAAATAAATAAATGATGTAAGCAAAAAGTGCAGACTATGTGAGTTAAATAAATTATTTAAGCAAAAAATGCAAAACTTACCGGGTCAGCGAGTATAGAACTGCAGACATGATCTGCCAGGTCAGTGAAGAGAGAGGCATGTGGCTGAGGCTGATCCTCCTCCTGATGCCCCTGATCCTGCTGGGGCTCACTACAAGAAAATCGCTAATTTGCCACGGACATTTCCGTCGCAAATGTACAAATTTCTGTGGCAAAACAACATTTGCCATGGATTTGCCACGGACAAAAGTTGGTGGCAAAAACGCTCGTCGCAAATCGTTTGCCACCAAATTTTCGTGGCAAATGTTTCCGTCGCAAATCCGTCGCTAATCCGTCGCTAATCCGTCGCAAATATCCGTGGCAAAGTCGTCGCAAATTTCATCGCAAATCCGTGGCAAATCCGTCGCAAAAAAAATTAAAAATTAAAAAAAATTTAAATCTTCAAACATAATATAAAAGGAACATGAAGCTACAGACAGATACAGAGAGATCATCATACTCCCCTAATCTAAACCAAATCAGAAATGATACAAAATCAATCTGTTAATGATACAAAAAATTAGAGAAATTGAAAAATGAAGTAAGGATACAAAATCAAGTAATTAAAATCAATCATTTAGTAATGATACAAAAAATAAGAGAAATTGAAAAATGAATATTACACTAGTGGGAAAAAGCTAGATTTATATCGAAAGTGCTAGAATCATCGCTATCTCTTCTCTCTGCACAGACACAAGACAGACCTCTACCAAGCAGTCCTGCTGATCCTACCACAACCTCAGCTGCAATAAAACAAAATTATCCATCAATGAAGACTGTAAGAACTTCTATGCTACAAATTTCATTCTGAGATGATGGGCAAGCAAGTTATTCAGTCATTATGAAAGGAAACATTCCAAAGTAGTATATTAAATATTTAATTGAAGGATGAGAACTTACAACAAACTATAGTTAGAGTACAATTTTCTCGGTACCAATGCTGCACAAAGTGCAAACCAAGGATGCTATGTAGGTATCCAGATAAATAAAAAAGGTTATACAAAGCCTCCTTAGTATTTACCTATTTATATGCTAATATTCACAGCCCTTCTATCAGCCTCAAAGGCTAGAAGGTCAGACATACATTATCTCAGACTCTTTACCTGACAAAATCTGTAGAACTCTTCAAGATATGCCTTGTGAAGAGTGTTCCTCATTATTTCAATGTTCATATCATCCAAGTCCTAGAAATAAACCAGAACCATGAGACATATACCAAAGAAACAAACCAGTCCAGTTGAATAAAAACATTTAAGCTACAGGGCTACACTACATCAATGAAACTATAAAGGCCATTGATGCCAATAGCACCAAAGGATACATGCCGAGTCACTCATTTATAGCATATAATCACTATTACATTGGTTTTTCTCAGCAGATCATAGTCACTCATTTATAGCATATAATAATCACCATTCTATTTACTGATTCGATAAATAATCGGCTTCCAAGCAATCAATTTGGAGTAGAAAAAACTATCCAATCAAAGCTAACTAATTTTACCTCCTTCCTTCTTTCTGCACGTTGAGACGATCTAAATACCGGAGCATACAAACGGTTGCCTTGGGGAACAGAGAGAAGCAGAGTTAG
Organism: Oxytropis ochrocephala; assembly: GCA_020916435.1. NCBI lineage: Eukaryota > Viridiplantae > Streptophyta > Magnoliopsida > Fabales > Fabaceae > Oxytropis > Oxytropis ochrocephala. Next base: position 98,266,028 of record CM037088.1, on the reverse strand, counting down.
TCTATATCACTAGTCAGAGTTCTTATTAATTCGAGCAAGCATTATATTTGTCATATAAATTGCTATTAATCATCAAAAGAGTAGTAGAAAATATTAATGTCAGAGACCTCCAATTGCAACAGCATGAGAATGAGTAATAATAACCACATCAATGTTTCTTATCCTGAGAGAAATACAACTAGTTAAAAAGAGAGGAAGAAAAATGCAGTGGAGAAATATACAACAAGAAAAAGCGCAAGAATGCCATCTACTTTATAAATTCTAGGCGAGCTCTTCAAGAAAAAAAACATTTAAAACCACTAAGAAATGCCACGACGTGCATGTGTCTAATATGAGTTTTTTTGTCTCTTGAATTGTTTAGCATCAAAATGCATTCCGATATCAATTACTCTCTCCTTAATCTAAAACTAGTAGCTTCAACAAGTATTCAGCACAGATATCAATAAAGATGGATTGTAATAAATCCATCTCATAATACATCAAAGCAAAGATAAAATTGAAATATTTGTACTTAAAGATGTTTGGTTTCGGTTTTATAAAAATTTCCAGATCCTTTATAACTTTGCATTGTAGAAGAAAGCGTGTAGAGGACACAAGAATTTGTGCTCAATAAACCAAAGGAATAAGAATAAGAAACATATGGTTTTCTACCAATAAGAAACTGAAGGTGGGGGTGTTTATGTGTGGGAATTTACAGCTTCCATATAACTATAGAGAACAGAGATGGTGATCGATTGAGTTTCATGATGTTAAACAAGTCCCAACTTTACTTGGAAGTTAGCTACAGTGTCACTACTGCTTTATGGTTGCAAATATATCCAATTAAATATGTTTAAATTTAACAATGACTTAAAAATAGAGAGGTTAGATAAAATGTATTAGCAATCAATAGTAAAGACATTAGCAGAGAGATATTTATCCATACATACATACGATTCACTAGGGCGAATAATCTGTGAAAGCAATTGTTGCTTCAAAGTGGAGTAATAATCGAACTAGATACTCTTTGCTATCTAGTAAATCGGTTTGGGCACAAGAGACATATAGGAAAACATCACACCGATGAAAATCAAATCATAGCAAATTATCGGACAAAACAGAAGGCTTAAGTATGTACTAAGAACAAATCAAACACTACCTCGTGAAAGTTAGCAAGCTTAGCCGGGTTTGGTTTTCCCATAACCAAAGTATGGTTTGAACATTCATCGATCTTGATCCAAATGATCAAACTATCAAGCAAATTTTAAAAATATAAGATGTAAGCTAAGTATACAAACAATGATTCGTAAATGATGAAAAAGCGAGAGGTTTAGGGAATTGCAAACTTCAAGTAGAATTGAATTCAAACAACATTTTTCAACCTTACCATAACACTTTTGTCATCAGAACATCATCCCAAATACGCCCGAACTTGTAAACCACTTCCATTGTGGTGCATATTCATCATTTGACTATCATAGTTAGAAGGAGGTGTTATGCCCAAGTTAAGATCAATATTTTGCTTACCATCTGAATAAAGTGTCAGAACCAATGAATCAATGTTTAGTTAATGCAATTTGACTTCAAAGTTAAATCACTAAGCAGATTATAAAGCAATAAAAAGTAAAAAAAAAAAATGAACCTGAGGTAGTATATAATAACAATTAACAAACACATTAATTCAAGTAAAGTAGATGTTATTTACGTGGCCATCAGCATCCATGAGTATGTTTTCAGGTTTAAGATCTCGATGAACGATGCCATTCTTATGAAGATGTGAAACAGCAGATACTACCTCACCAGTGTAAATCCTTGGCTCATCCTCACTACTCATCAAATTACATAGCCACAAATTAAAAAGACAAACTTGAATATTGAGTTAGATGAACAAGAAGATAACATAGATAAATACCTGAAAATTCCCTGTCGACATAAGTGAAAGAAAAGATGTCCTCCATTAATAAAGTCCAAAATCAAATATAATTTAGATTTGGTCTGCACATAATCATAAACAACAACAGTATCAGTAAGTTACCTAATTTATAAAACAGAAGACGAAATCAAATATACTACCTTGCTCAAGCACTTAATATAAAACACAATCATCTACAATCATCGGCGTTGCTTCCTCACCCAAGTAAACTTGTTTTCCACAATCCCTGCACATACACCAAAAACAATAGAGTGGATTCAGAAACAAACAAAACTAGATAGCGTGTAAAACTGAAAGCGAAACGCCGCGATACTGCGAACTTCGAGACCGATCAATTTGGAACCCTAGATTTCACCTTGAGAGGAACCGATCAATTTGGAAGCTAGGGTTTCGATTTGGAGGTTGAGAGTTAAGTGGAATTAAACAATTTGGAAGATTGAGGGAGTGGTTTTGATTAAGGAGGGAGGGAATTAAAAATCAGAGGGAGGGAGGCGCTGAGAGGGATAAGAAGAAGGAAAACGACGGAGTGAAGGGAGGGAGGTGTTGAGATAGGGAGAAGAAGAAGGAAAACGACGAGTGGTGGTGCAGTGGAAGTTGAGGGAGGCGCAGTGGTGGTGGTGCAGTGGAGGTGAGGGAGGCGCGGAGGTGTGAGGTGAGGAGAGTGAGAGTGAAAGGTCATGTGAGAGTGAGAGTGAGTGAAAGAAAGGGTCGAGGGATCCTTTTACTTAAAATCCCAATTGAAACGTTTGCCACGGCGTTGCGACGGAATGTCCGTGGCAAATTATCAACGTCCGTGGCAAATCCTTACCAAACTGACCAAGGCTTTTCTCATAACAGATTCCGTGGCGAATCCGTCGCAAGTCCGTCGCAAATTGGCGACGGAAATCAGTTTGTGGCAAATCAAGCTTATTCTTGTAGTGGCTGCTCCTCCTGATACTCATATATAGATCGTTCGAGTAATAAGTATCGACCGGGTCGCTTCTCCGCCGATACTCGGAGTTTGCATGGTAATGAATAGGCCGGGGATGGTAAAGAGGAGGCTGTGGATGGTACCGAGGAGGAGATCGAGAATGATACCGAGGAACCGCCTCCTCTATGTCAATCCTCCTGCTGAGTCTCATGCAGATAATCCCCAAGATAAAACTGCCCATCATCCTGAAAATGAGCTGGGTGATGCTCGTGCCGATACTCACTGGTCGGGTCATCTGTCTCTCTCCTAGCGGAAGCATGCACTGATTATGCCTCCTCGTCCTCGTGCTCTGCAATGAAGATGACTCCTCTCTCTCTCGATAGAGAGATACCTCCTGCCTCCTCTATGCCTATCGGACACTGCAAGCAAAGGAAAAAAAATTAGTAAAAAAATTAAATTAAATTGCTCATCGTATTTACATAAAAAAGGGGGTATATTCGATGTTTACTCTTTAACTCGTTGTATATAGGGTCTGCTGGGCGTATATGCGAGTGGATGAATTCTGGCTAATCGTATATACGCCTGAAAAGGGGTATATGCGATGAGTAAAAAATTGCTGATAGTATATAGGCTTGTGGTGGGGTACATGCGAGTGGTGGAATTTCTGGTCAATCGTATATACGTTTCTATGGCGTATATGCGAGTGACTGGTGGTCAATCGTAGGTATGACCAATAATGTGAAGAAATTGTGATTTTATAAAAACGCAGAGATATTTTCGTCTTTTCACAGGGTGGGTGGGGGTATGAGGGGAAAGGGTGGGGTCAAAAAAAAACCCTTATTAGTATTGTTAGGACCATGTTATATGGACAAAAAATTTAGGCAAAAATCGACAAAAACCAACTTACAACATCAATTAACCAAGTTTTTTAAGTTATTAACCAAATGATCAATTAACCAAGTTTTTAACAATGCCTCGAAAACTGTGAAAAAGTAGGTTGGTAAAATGGTCTAAAAACTTAGTTAATTCATGTTGTAAATTGGTTATTGTATGGTTTTGTCTAACAAAAATGTCCAAATAACATTATCTCTATATATTAAACCAAAATCGTTGACTTTAGGATTTTGGTGGGAAATTTTTTTCCCACCCTTTATCAATATACCCCTCATTTTGTACCCTACTGTTTACCAATATACCCTCACTCTATATTTTTGGACCAACATACCCCCACTCTATATTTTGTGCCCCACCATTTACCAATATACCCCTCATTTTGTACCTCACTGTTTACCAATATACCCCCACTCTATATTTTTGGACCGACATACCCTTGACAAATTTTTTTTTTGTCCAACACTTTTTTTTATCTACTTTTGGTGGGAAAATTTTATTCCCACCATTTACCAATATACCCCTCATTTTGTACCCCACTCCAATATCACTCTATATTTTTGGACCAACGTACCCCTGAATATTTTTTTTGTCCAACACTCTTTTTTTTATCCACTTTTGGTGGGAAAATTTTATTCCCACCATTTACCAATATACCCCTCATTTGTACCTCACTATTTACCAATATGCCCCCACTCTATATTTTTGGACCGACATACCCCCACTCTATATTTTGTACCCCACCATTTACCAATATACCCCTCATTTTGTACCCTCACTATTTACCAATATACCCCCACTCTATATTTTTGGACCGACATACCCCCACTCTATATTTTCAGACTTCACCATTTACCAATATACCCTCTCATAAGAGCTCATTATCATCTCGTCAGATCGCACGAATAATCGTCCTAGTTGGTATTGTTAAGGAAAAGAATAAGAGCACGTGATTGAGGTTGTCGGTTTTAGCATGCAGAAAAACGCGCGCTAGAGTTAATGCACATTGTAGACGGTGCAAGAACGTGATCATTATTAAGGGTTTGTGCCTGTACTTCAGGTAAAATTCGTTAGCTTAGAAAAAGTAATCTCATAAAAGCAATAAACACAAATAAGGAGCATTCTAAAAGTTACTCTTACAATACGGTTTAGGTCTAACTCAACTCCATAAAATCAACTTGTAATGTGATAATGGTGAACTAAAAAAAAAACTTGTAATGTGATAGTTGTCATTCACTTATAAACTCTTTTTCAGGCCATATCACATCTGATGTGAGACTCTTAACAGTTACTATTCATGTACCATACTGCAGCAGCCTATTACTCAAATACTCACAGGCACTTATCAACAAAAAAAAATGCTCACAGGCAGGGGTTTTAAATTGCGGATGCGGTCGCCATTGTGGTTGTGGTTGCGGCTTTTACAGTCGCTGCGATGTGTATTGCGATTGATGCGATGAGTATTAATTTTAAATTCGCACCCTATTTTGTCCTGATTTTTTTTATTTTTCATAGAGACAGATGCGGCCTGTTGTGGTGTCATGCGGGGCTAAGACTTACATCACTAAGTCTTTTACTTAGTGATGATCACTAAATCTATATTAATCGTTGGATGATAAATATATTACTTAAATTGTATCCAATGTTTGTTATTATAGGAGGGTAATTTAATACTATCAAATATTCTTTATAATAATTAATTAAATATAAATAAATAATAAAACCATTGTCTCCTATGTTTAAGGCCATTAATTTCGATGGTTACACATTCCAAAGTTAATGCCTAATTAATCGGAACCCACATAAAAGCTAATATTAAATTATTCTTTTTTATTAATTAGTAAATTACATTTGTATCCCTTTAGTGACTATCACTAAATGTGTCATTTAGTGATATAAACCGGACTCGTCATGCGGTTATCATGCGGTAGTTTCAGGTGATTACAGATCACTCCGCTAATGTGTTGTCGATTCGACAGCCCAACAACAATATTGCGGCCGCAATGGATATTGCGGACCGCATTTTGAAACAATGCTGTCATAGGTTGATTTCACATTATGAGCCCGTTTGGATAAAACTTATTTTGAACTTATGCAAATAAATATATTTTTACGTATTATTCATAAACTTGTTAAGGTAGTTTATGGAAAAACAACTTACGAAGATACAATTTTTGTTAGTGAGATCTTATGAATTAACATAAAAACTTACTTGTTAGTGATTACGTACACGTGGTACCCGAACCCATATGAATTATGAAGCATAAATCTGAAACAACACTGAATCAAAAATAAACGATGATAACTATTTTTAAACAAAAATGCTATTTTGACAAAAAAAAATTTGACAAATCGACAAGTTACCAACCTACAATACCAATTAACCAAGTTTTTTAGACTATTAGCCAACCTGCTTTTTCACATTTTTCGAGGCGTGGATTAAAAACTTGGTTAATTGATCGCTTGGCTAATAGTCTAAAAAACTTGGTTAATTGGTGTTGTAGGTTGGTAACTTGTCGATTTGTCAAAATTTTTTTTGTCAAAATAGCATTGTTGATTTTTAAATACACAAAATTAACCTCCACCCACCACTCATAGTATGGGCAAGCCCGATAGATTAAAGGATTAGCCCAACAATTAGCAAACACATAGCAATGGTTTATATTGAGCTTGTTAAAACGAAGTCCGTGAAAGTCTCTTAATGCTATATTGACTATAAAATGTTGATGAGGTTACACGCTAAATACTGTCAGCAAAGGTTAACACAGCTAGCCAACCCATATGAAAATTAAAGACAGGAACTTCAAAACTATAAGGTACAGTCAGTGGTCCCTATTTTCTTTCTATATCTGAGGTGCAAAGAAGCTTCAATATGGTCCATTTTGCATGGTCAATTGGTCAAATGAAAGATAATACTCTCAATTTGCTAAAACAACTTCAACTGGATTGTAATTTACAGTCAACTAATTAGCTGTACTCTCACAAGTCAAACATGAAATAATTTGCGAGTTTTGAAGATCTATTCCCAATGTCAAAGCCTTAACATAGTACTATTGTGATTAAAAAAATAATATATATATATATATATATATATATATATATATATATATATATATATATATATATAATTGCATGTATATATAACAGTATAACCATGTGAACACGTAGAATGAGTTGTTTTATTCAAATGCTGCATTGATTCAAAAAAGGGCAAGGCCCAACCAATACAAGCCAAACTGGCCCAAATAATTGTGACCCAATTGCACAAAGAGACAACGACCCACAACTCGGGTTGGCCCAAGGACAAACAAAACTAGTTGAGATACACTAGACTATTTGACCAAAAAAAAAAAGAGATACACTAGACTTAAAGTGAAAAGCAAGTCATTTGACCGAAAAAAAAAAGTGAAAAGCAAGTCCAACGCAAGTAGACTTCACATACAAGAAACCCTAAATTTCGAGAAACCTTACCAAACCCAATCAAACCAGCCAGCGAAGGAATTCTAGTTGATGACGAGCTCAACATCATTCTTAAGAACTTTCAAGAGTTGGGTAGGAGCGAGGATTCAAAGACCCATTTCCAACAAAAGCTTCAACGACAGCTAAAGAAGCACTCACATGAGCTGCCTTAATTATTATCGTCTCGATCAACCCAGGTAAAAGCACATTCTGTGAACCTTTGTTTCAGTACCTTGATGCCCTCAACTGTACCTCTGACGTCCTTGAGTTTGTTGTTGCGCTACGGGCCTCAATCAAGCCTAGATTGTCTAGGGGGGTACACACCACTCATATACTCTAGGGGCCTATCTCCTGAAATAATACTCTAGGGGGAATACCCCTATGAGTGGTGTTTACCCCCTATGAGTGGTGTGTACCCCCTATGAGTGGTGTGTACCCTATCTCCTGAAAATATACTATAGAGGGTACACACCACTCATAAAATAAGCAATGACTAAGCTTAGCCCTACGCAAAAACTAAATTATTTGTACAGTATTTGTTGTTGTGTACAATTATAGCGGTGTTAGAAAGAAAGGGAAAAAAGGGTTGTTTTTGTCATACCCCCACCCTTTCCCCCCATACCCCACACACAATTTGATAACCGCAAAATGCCCATTTGAAAACTAATTTTTTTAAAAATAAATAAATAAATCGTATATGCGTTTTGAGGACGTATATACGATGGCTATTTTATGTCCAATCGTATATACGTACTCAAAACGTATATACGATGGCTATTTTATTTTTTTAAATAATTTGTTTTAATTTTTTTAAAAAAAATGTTGTAAAAAGGCTACTAAAAATTCGTTAAAAAGTCAAAACTAATCTAAAAAATTATGAAAACACCACTAAAAATCTAACAAAACCAAAATAAGGCTATGCAAATTTTTTTAGATTTTTTGGAGACTATGAAAAATTAAAAAAAATTCCTGAAAAATAGTAAACGATGGAATTTAATGGTTGTGGTTTCATTACGATCGAAGTAGGTTGCCGAATACCGATTTTTTAGCCTAAACCGATTGAAATTACATCGTCACGTGTTAATGAACTACACACCAAACCTATTTGCAGGCCTAAATTATTCAAAAATACAAAATACAATGGCTTCAAAAAAATTTAAATAAAATAACATGGTTTCAAAAATACAAAACGTATTTTTTTTAAAATATTTGTACCAATCGTATATACGTGTTATGGACGTATATACGACCCTAACATTTTGGTCATCGTATATACGTGTTATGGACGTATATACGATACCCCCCACAATCGTATTATACGTCCATAACACGTATATACGATGGCCAAAATGTTAGGGTCGTATATACGTCCATAACACGTATATATGTCCATAACACGTATATACGATTGGTACAATTTTTTTTTAAAAAAATACGTTTTGTTAAGGGTATTTTGGGGTTTCACTTTTATGTGGGGGTATAAGTGAAAGGGGTGGGGGTACAAGAAAGAAATCATGTACCGCAATATGTTGGGCTTGCTTAAATAGTTATCAAGCTATATATGTAGAAACCTGGCCCAATGAAATATTATAGAAGTAGGGTGTTTTTGGACCCCCACCAATAACCCATATAACCCCCAAGCCCCCTGCATCAGATTACCCTTAAAACAATACTAAAACCACCAAAAATTTACCTTTTCTTTCATTCTTCCGTTTTCACCTCTCTTTCGCAGCATTCTCTCTCATTTTTCTCTTAGAAGAAATTACGGACTTCTGACGACACGAAAGTAAGTAAATCCGACGGCCAAAATTTTTAACTGCAAACTTAATGTAAATCTGTTTGGTTTTTATTTTTGCGAAACAGATTTATGTGTTAATTTGGTAAATTCGTAGTTATGTACACTGTGAAATGGAGATTTACAGTAAATCTAATGGCTACAGATAGATTTACATGTAAATCTGTTTCATAGCATAATTTATTTTACTAATAATTTTTATTTTTAAATGGTTGCGCAGTGGCTTATACTAGAGTTCGTAAGAGAATACCAGTTGATTCACATGGGTAGTACAGGGGAGTCGTCCCGAGGAGGGTCGTCACGGGGGCGTGGCGGTGCACCAGATGATATTACTCAAGTGAGGTGACGCACGCAGGTGCGAATCTCCGGCCATGCTTCTGCCCGAGACAGGCTTGTTCGGGCACGAGAGGACCCCCAACATTGTGAACGAAAAATTTGTAACAAATGAGCTTTATGTCTAGATGCACTTTCTTGACCCAAACTTTGTTGAACTTAGGGGTGTTCGCGGGCCGGTTTGGACTGGATTTTGCCAAATCTGTTACCCGAACCAATTACAATTACTCGGTTTGGGTTGGTTCGGATTTTACATTTTTTTCTCTAAAATTCACAGGTCATGAACTAAAATATTAAGTTTCTAAAATAAGACATTTTTTTTTAATATTCCAACACTTCTAAATGACAAAAAAAATTAATAATTTAAATATCACACCAAATCAACCTCAAATTCATTAATAGTCACATCCATTAATATTACACCAAATCAACCGCTCAGACTAACAACCATAGGTACTATTAGTGAATTGGGCCTTGATAGTTTCACATTGGACTACAGTTCAGACTCATTACAGTCACTTACACTCACTGTAATATAACCACTTTGTATCATTGTTTGAGCTCAATTCGCTTAGATTTTGTTATCATTCATTTTCCTCAATTCTCAGTTTTCCTTTTCTCTCAAACCAATTCGCTTAGATTTTGTTATCATTCATTCGGCAATTTCCTCAACATAGATCAACAACTCAATAAAAAAGCTTGTGGTGCATATGCAGGTAATTCAACTTGCAATTGTGTACAGAAAAGCAGTGATATTTGGTTAGTAGATTCAGGAGCCTTTGATCATATATGTTGCTCTTTCGATTGGTTTATTGAGTGTCACACTATTGGTTCCATAACCATTTCACTTCTTAGTGGACATTCATTTAAGGTTACATTCATAGTCAAACTAGGACAAACTCAACAGCCTGCTCGGGACGAGCAGCAGCACCAGCCAGAGCCTGACAAGCTATACAAGCAGCAGCTTGACCAGGACGAGCATGGTCAGGAAGTCCACCATCAGGATCAGCATGCTGATGATTATGATGACTATATGAAGGATCAGCAGCCTCAGCATCCTAGTCAGGCAGAGGAGTCTAATGTTGGATCGAGAGATGGTCAGGTGCTTAGTCGATTTGAAGAGCACGTAGCTTCTAACATTTTGAAAGGCCTCGTAAATTTAATTATTTTGCATAATGGTTAGATTTTTTTACATTGTTTTATTATTTTAATATTTAATGCATGTTTCATTTTTAATTTGGCAAGTTGCGAGGGAAACTGAAAGTATCTGCACATGGCAACAAAATTAGAAAACACCTGATACTTCTCTCATATAGGCTGCTAATTTCTATCAGTACGTAATTCAGTCAGGTTTAGCCCCCCTGGTCCATTACGCTCTCACCACGGTTGATCCTGAGCTGATATCAACTTTGGTTGAGAGATGACATCCTGAGACCTGTTCATTTCACCTACCACTCAGTGAGATGACCATCACTTTGTATGATGTCTAGTGTCTGCTACATCTACCAGTGATTAGCAACTACTACTGTCCCCCAGTCCAGCCTATCACTGTTGATATTGCCATTACATTGGCAGTTAATTTGTTGGGGGTGACTGTTACTGAGGCCACTGCGGAGTCCATTGAAGCCAGGCTATTTCTGGTTCAAGTGGCTATTGGATGCCTGTCAAGAGCACATTCGGGAAGGTCGTGAGGTTTTTGATGAAGGGCCTACCTATTGCTGTTGCTGGGGATGGGCATCTTTTGCAGAATGACGGGTAACAGAGTTGAGGGTAAATGGTTGTTGGTGTTGGAGGACATGGTGCAGGTTTGTTCATGGGCGTGGGTTCAGCTCAATTGGCATATCTGTATGAGCAGTTGAATTTTGCATGTCTGACAGATCTGTCAGCTTGGGAGGTACGCGACACAGCTTTTGGCAAGATTTGCAATTGATATGTTTTAAAACAATGTATGTTTCTTATATGTTGTGGTTTCCCCGACATCTGTGTCCGTGAGGACGTTGTACACATACCTACCGATCCACGTTGTGGGAATTGGAGGAGGAAGAAGACCGATAATGTTAAGATTGACAAGTATCGTAGGAGACTAGATGATTTAACTCTAGAGGACGTTATTTGGAGACTCTCTAAGGACCATCGAAAGATTAGACCATTGGATCCTTTTTGTTTATACAGGGGCTTTATTAGTTGGGGTACCACCATTGTTCCTTACATGCCCAATAGGTGCTTCTGGAAGTTTGATACATCCAAGTGATCCCCCGTCTTCCGCTTGAGGGTTCTTCACGGTACAGAGACATCATGGTTGAGCTTGCTAATTGGAGAACGAGGGTTGAAGAAACTATCAACGCCACTAGGGTAGCCCACTATCCAGGTGAGGTTCATGGGTCTAACCTTCCATGGTACGTGTCCATATCAGTTCCCCGTCCATCACCTTCAACAGCACTAGCACCAACACCAGAAGTCTTGGGTCTTGAGGAGAGACTCATGACCGTTGCTCAGCGTCTACGAGGTGTGCTATAGTTAGGAGAGATTCCTCGAGGCTCTGCGTTGTACAGACAGATTTGGAGTGTGATTCATTTTCCAGGGGGAGGGTCCCCTTGATTATTGTAGTATCACTTTATTTAACTATTTGAACTGTTGTGACTTTATTTGTAGTTTATTTTCGGCTGCTTAGTTTCATCGCAATTTATAATCATCACAAATTTAACATTTTTTAATTGACGCAATCACAAATTACATTGAATTTAAACAACTACACAATGAAACATAACAAATAAAACACAACAGATACTAAAACAACTCTAAACATTGAGTACTGTGACAGTTTTCCTGCATAACATCGGCGTATAATCTCGTTGATACTCCATTTCGTTTCCACGTACAACTGCAAAGGACTACCACTCCACCACATGTCATGGGTGTTCAATATATCTCGTACGTCATCGTCAGTCTTCACCTCTATGGATGACCAGTAAACACGTCCCTCATTTCCATAATTGGGTTTGCGAAAAACTATACTAGTATCCTCTCGTTCATCACCCTCCACTTGAACCTTACCCTCTAGTTTCTCTTTCAACGAAACGAAGGCAATGTCTTCCTTTAGCCTGCATATAACATGATCTATACAAGAGAAAAATACACCATCTTCTCTTTCGGTGATTTTACCGCGATGATGAACAGCGGTGAGTGTGTTATCCCTTGAGCACTAAGTTGAAAGAGTATCAATTTTCGACTGTGTAGGTGGGAAAGAACTATTGCAGTGTGTGTTGGTGTGAAAGAAAATAGGAGAAGTGGTGGGTATTTGTCGCAATGGTCTTCAATTCTGCTCCGTTGATTAAAATTGTTGGTGGGATATTGATCGTTAGATTTGACCATTTTCTATAATGGATTTATCTAAAAAAAAAAGCTAAATCTGTAGTTAAAACTTAACAAAACAGATTTATCTTTATTAGACATAAATCCTTTTTGTTTTATTGTTCATCGGATTTATCTCTTAGAAGGTGTTCCCGGGTGTATCAAGAAATACAAGAGTCGCCAACAAAGAATTGCGGCTCGCGCCCACCTGGCATCACGAGCGCCCAAGCACGCCGCTTGAGCGCACTTCTCGCCGGCGAAAACTCCGCGAAACGGCCGGACCTCGCGAAGATATATATGCCATTTGCACATGGCATCAGGTACGTTCTCTAACCTTGTGCTATCCGCCTGAGCGACCTCTCTCACTAGATCGTCGGAGTGTCTTTGCAGGTACCACCCGAGGTGCTCAACGCATGAAGCCGGACCCGGTCCTTTCACTCATTCAACGACCGGCCCATTTGACGAAAACAACAACTACTTCAACACTTCATTGGTCAAGGTACGATCAATTGGCGACCACGATGGGAGGCCCGGCGCTATCCTACTCCACTCATGGCTCCACGCGACCGCCCCGGGCGCGGGCCTCATCTCGGCTCAACCTCCGGCAAGATCCTCATCAAAGGCGAAACCCCGGGGGCGAGCGCACGATTCATGAATCTCAGGGGAATCCGCGACAAGAGCCCTCGGTGCAGGGTCGTGGACCGATCTTGGAGCAGGTTCGGCCGTACGCTCCACCACCGCCCGAGTTGATTGAGGCAGGCATTGAAGAGCCATTGCCCGAGCATGTCACTCAGGCCGTTCTACAAGTCCTCCAAAGCAAGAATCAGGTGATCGCAGACAGAGACGCGCCATCTCTCGATATGAAAGAGGGTCGATTCCGGGCCGCCCGCGTGCGGAAGACGGAGAACCTCGCGCTCGACGCCGACCGCGCGCGCGCAAGACCGCCCCCTCCTCGAAGGAGCATTTCGCCGAGAGAGCACTACTCATCGTTCTTCTGCAAGGAGGGCAGGCGCGCAGTGCGCCCCTGCGAGAACGCGCGTGAAGACGCGGCTCGATGTCCTACGATTATGAGGATTCCAGCTACCGCCCTGACACCAGCCGCTCGCCCACTAGATACTCATCCAATGAGTCGTCCGGTTCACGCGTCGGTCGAGAAGGTCTTGGGATTCTCGAGAAGAGCTTGAAGATTACAGAGATTTTAAGAATTAGGGACGCCGCGACGCCAAGGAGAGGCCAAAGCGGCGACCCGTAAGACCTCCTCAACTTCTACCAATTGGCCCATCCGAGGATTTCATGGAATGCCGGGCACGCGGGCATGCCTCGCAATGCAACCCTTTGGGTCGAACGGCATTCGAGCGAACACGCCCGTTCTCCAGGGAGATCGGCGTTACAAAATTCCGAGAGATCTCACGCAAGCCGCCCAATCTCAACAAGTTTGGCGGCGAGGATCTGAGACAAACATCTCCGTTACTTCAATAATTCATCGTTGTTATAGGGAATTGGGACCGACCATGAAATGCGTGCTTTTTCCCAGTCATTGGGCGGCGAGCATTGGAATGGTGGGAGTCTCACGACCCAATTCCATCTCCTCATGGGACGACTGATCGAAATCTTTTATCTCACTACACCGCCAACCGCCGCCAATATCGGTATGATGAAGAATACTTGGACTCGTTGTTCAAGCGTATAATGAGACGCTGAGACAATATATCGACCGGTTTAACACTGAGGCCGAGTCCGTTCGTGACTTGTCAGACAAGGACAAGTTAAAATACTTGAAGCGTGGTATTCGACCGGACCACCGGTTCGTCGAAGAGTTTACATTGAATCATTACCAAGATCTCAGCTACTTCTTAACAAGGGCTAACGTCCACATGGCGTATGAAGAAACTTTGGCAGCGAGAAAGGCCGTCCGTGCACGACCTAAAGAAGAAAACAATAAGCCAGCCAAAGGGCATGAAGGTCGCCGCGACAATCGGTCTGACTTTCGAGATAAGAAGTTCGATCATCGCACTCGGCTAAACACCTCTATTGCACAGATCTATAGCGAGTGCCAAAATAATGAATTTGTGGGAGTAAAGCGGCCCGATCCACTGCGTGCTCAAGAAGGGGCACGACAGACTAAAATGCTACCGCCGCTACCACAAGAGCGCGGTCATGATACTAACGATCGTATGGCCCTCAAAGATGATATTGAAGAGCTCATTCGAAAGGCAAGTTGGGAAAGTATGTGAGGCCGAGGAAGGCGACCGACCTCAAGAGAAGCGTAAAGAAACCGATCCGGACAGAGGAAAGTGGCGCTCTAGTTGTTTCAAGCGCCCAAGACAAAGACCATCGGCCCGAGGATCGAGAAGCTCCACGATCCGCAGGTCGCAACGCGTTGCAATGGTCATTCACGGTGGAAACCCGTTGGACCGTAGAGAATCAAATAAAGCCACAAAAAGAAAGTGGGGCGAGCTCGATGGCTGGTTCAACATCAACGATCCCACCGGTCTCGAATAGACCCCATATCGCTTGGAGATAGCGACTCTACACGATGGCGTAACGAACGCTTATGTTCCGCTGGTAATCGTGAGCGCTTATGGCGATCATGAAGTTCAAAGAATTCTAGTCGACCCGGGGTAGCTCGGGCCGACATCATGTTTGAAGGCTTGATTGACAAGATCAAGGTTGATCGGAGCGAGATAATACCCCAAAGCCGAGCTACTCTCTCTAACGGGCTTCAATGGAGCGATCACCTACCCGGGCTGGGAACAATCGAACTCATGGTCACATTTGGTGACGACGCGAGAGATAGCACTTTGTGCAGGGCCGGTCCGCACGACGCTCCTCGTACTCCCCCTCAAATCATGCTATCGATTGTATCATTGGTAGGCCGACCGGGCAAGCTAGAGGCCGTGGCGCCAACAATACATCCGAAGATGAAATTCTACAAAGAAAGACGACACTGTAGTTACCGCGCGCCGACCTAGAGGCGCGAGACGATGCCACGATCCAGACAAGAAATTTGCGATGAGGTAGACCTTGGCCCAAATGTTCAAGCACCGGTGAAGGCCATCAAGTCAACGCCACCGATTTGGATGCTCGGTATGATCCGCATAAATGACCCGGAGGATAACGATGATGACTTAGCCCGAGAGTCAAAAAAACAGTTGAAAAGGCGAGAACCTCATGGAGAACTAATAGATGTGCGGTTGGGAGACGACCCAACAAAGATAGTTAAGCTCGGTGAGCGACCTACCGAGCAAGTAAAGCAAGACCTTGTGCGGTGTTTGAGAGACTATGCCGACTGCTCGCATGGCGGGCATCGATATGCCCGGCATCCCTATCGAAGTAGCTTCGCCATCAACTTTCGATCGATGAAGCGGTTGCCGGCCGCTCAAAGAAGACGTACTCGGAGCGAGGAAAATCTCAAGCCGCCGCAAGGCCGCTGAGGACCTCATAAAGGCCAATTTCATAGAAGAGATCAAATACACGACCGCTATCCAACGTCGTGTTGGTTAAAAAGAAGAATGGAAAGTGGAGGATGTGTGTAGACTACACCGATCCGGAATAAGGCATGCCCGGGATGTCTTCCCGCACCCAACATTGACAAGTCGGGTCGATGGGGCCTCGCTACAAACTATTGTCCTTTTGGGCGCTTATTCGATACAATCGAGATCACGATGTATCCGCCCGATCGACACAAGACGACCTTCATGACAGATCGGGGAAATTTTCAAGATAAGGTGATGCCTTTCGGCTTTAAAGAACGCTTGGAGCGACCTACCAAATGAATGATGAACAAAATTTTCAAGAGGCGGATCGGTCGAATCTCGAGAGGTGTACTTGGACGACATGATCATCAAAAGTGTGACCGATCCGGATCATGTGAGCGACCGAGGGAAATCTTTGAGGAAGCAAGGAAGAACTCGCTCGGACTAAATCCGAGAGAGTTGTACGTTTGGGGTGAGGGCCGATTTTGGGCTTCCACCTAACCGAAAAGGGATAAAGCAAACCCCGAGAAATGCAGTGATCGCCGATATGAGGCCGCCCACATCTAAAAAAAGAAATACAACAAATGAATGGCATGGTGGCCGCTCTATCCGTGTTCATTCCCAAAGCGGCCAAGTCGCCGCCATCGCTTAAACTCCTCAAGAAAGATGTAGATTTTGAATGGACCGACCAATGCCGCGTGCATTGGATGAATTGAAGCAAGCTTTGACCAATCCTCCAATTATGACTAAGCCATTTGCGGCGAGACAGTACTATACTTGGCTATAACGGAAGAAGTTCGAAAGCTACAGGTTGGTTAGAGAATGCGATCCAAACAAAAATCCGGCCTACTTTATTAGTAAAGTCTTCGCAAGCGGCCCGAGCCGAGGTACCGAAAAAAGAGAAGTTTGCTCTTGCACTCGATTCTTTGCTCGAAGGTTGAGACCCTACTTTGTGGCCCACCAGTCGTGGTAAGGACCGACGGCCCAATCGAGCAAGTCCTTCATCGGCGACCAGCGGGACGAATGATAAAGTGGGCGGTGGAGCTCGTGAATTTGGCATTAAATTTGAATCCAGATCGCCGCAGCGCGCAAGTGTTGGCCGACTTTATAGCCGAAATGACTCCTATCCCGGAAGATCAAGTCGAAACGACCGGGATCTTGCACGATGGGTCGCCCAACAAAGAAAGGAAGTGGAGCCGCCTAATACTAGAAAATTCTCAAGGCCTGGCCGTGGAGGTGTCTTTGACTTTCGCTTTCCATACATCGAACAATCGGCCGAGTATGAGCGTGCATAGGCCGGCTGCCGCACTTTCGCCAGGACTTCAATGTCGATCGGGTTGAACTTCGATCGACTCGCTTACTTGTTGTCTTGCGATCAAAGAATTATACGATGCTAAGGGCGACGTCTTTGAAGAATTACCTAGCCGCAGTAAGAGAGCTTCTCAGCGCTTCGACCGGGTGAAGTGACTCATGTGCCTCGGACCGAAAATGTTCGAGCGACATTCTATCGAAACTTGTGAGTCACGAAGACCCCAGGGAATCACGCGAAGTTTGATTCAGAGACTCTCAACCGGCCGAGCGCGTCGACTCAAACCAAGTCGGGCCGTTGGTCGCCTGCGTGTGTCAATACGGATTCATATTGGATCGCCCCTATCCTGAGATACATTGTCGAAGGGGAAGAACCGAGCGATCTGAAACAAGCAAAGTTGGTCAGGCTTAGAGCGACCAAGTATTCGGTAATAGAAGGAAAGTTATGCGTAAGAGGATTCTCCTCTCCATTGTTAAGGTGTCTTACGCCTGGCCGGCCGAAACCATGTCTTTGAGGGACATTCATGAAGGTGTTTGTGGAAGTCATCAAGCGCGCTGCTCCATAGCTAAGAAGCGCTCTCGTGAGCCGGCTATTATTGGCCGACCATGGGCGAGAATGCCAAGAAGCTCGTTCAGAAATGCAAGAAATGCCAAGTACATGCTGATGTCCACATTGCACCATCCTCAGAATTACAAAGTCTGGTCTCACCTTGGCCGTTCGCTTGGTGGGGCATGGATTTGCTAGGCCCGCTTTCCACTGCTCCGGGCGCCGTTCAAGTTCTTGATCATGGCGGTAGATTATTTCACAAAGTGGATCGAGGCCGAGCCTCTTGCAACCATCACCTCGCGAAAAGTAAGCAAATTCTTGGCCGGTGTGTGTTGGCCGTTTGGGGATCCTCAAGAATGATAACCGACAACGACACCCGGTTCGCGGACAAAAGGTTCGTAGAAATGTTGGCGACTTAGGGGTAAAATGCTTTCACCTCGGTCGAGCACCCTCGCACAAACGGCGTCAAGCGCCAACGAGTTATCCTACGAGGTTTGAAGCGAAGACTTCGATGAAGCGAAAGGAATCTGGTCGAAGAGTTACACCGTTCTTTGGGCCTACAGGATCGACCCCTCATTCAACGATCGGGAGTCCCCATTCGGATCGGTATATGGGACCGATCTTTGTCATACCCATAGAAATGGGTGAATCGAATTGAGAACCTCAAATCCCCCTACATGGTTGACAACGACCGAGCTATTCGAGAAGAATTGGACCTAATTGAAGAGCTGCGCACCCAAGCGTCACTAAGAGAGCAATTGATCAAACAGAAGGTCGCAGCCAGATACAATACTCGCGTGCAAAAGAGAGACTTCACGGTCGGTCAGCTCGTTCTAAGACGGGCCGACGTAGGAAACAAGAATGCACGCCAAGGGAAACTCGCACCAAATTGGGAAGGTCCATACAGGGTCATCAAAAAGACTGGAAAGGGGGCTTACGAGCTGGAAACCATGGATGGGCGACTATCCCCGTAACATGGAATGCAGAGAAACTCAGAAAATATTACGTTTGAATGTAATGAACGATTTGAATGTAATGAACGACCGACCTATAAATGAAAAGCAGGCAGGCGCTCTTTTTCCCACTGGGTTTTTTACAGAGGCCTGACCTTTAGAAATATGATGTGTTCTTTACTTTCTCGCAAGAATGTATGACCGGTCGCTCAAGATTGCCCGTGGCAAAGGGAGTCGATCGGGTTTATCAAAGTTGATCGATCGTCGAAACGATCTACCTCGGAGCCATCGAAATGGCCCGGCGGTTAGATAACCCGCGAACTTCAGGTCGTCGAAACGATCTGTAGCATGTGCCACCGAGCCGGCACAAACGACGGTCACCGAGTTGACTCGAACGAGCGCCATCGAAAATGGCCCAAGGGTTAAGTTATAACCCATCGCAATAGGCCGTCGAAACGACCTACCTCGAGAGATCATCGAAATGATCCCAATGGGTGCCATGAAAATGGCCCAGTCGAGTGCCATCGAAATGGCCCAATCGTGAACGAGCGCTTCGACAAGACCTGAAACGGCCGCCGAGCGACCTATAAGTTCGAAAAAACTTAGACGAATAAATGTATGAAATACACAGGCATAACAACGCAAACTCAAGTAGATGAAATGAAAGACAAGTTAAAACATCGTTACAAAATAGAGACGCCCGGTCGAAGCCGAGCGCCCAAATATTCGACTGCTCGAAGGCAGCATTTAAATTGTCACGCCCGAAGGCAAGCTAGACTATTACAAAGATAACTCCGCTCGCAGCGGGCTTCCAGAGCTTCAGAAGAGAACGGTGGCGGGCGAACAACATTTCCATGTTCATCTTTTTGCTCTCGCACAGATGATCTTGTTGTCCGCCAACGTAATGGGCGGGATTTATCATCTTCTCATCAAAGTTGATCGTCGACTGCGTTCGCTGCGCGCCGAGCAAGAGCGTTGTAGAATCGCTCGATCGCCGCCTCCTACCGGCTGGGCTACCTGGTTGAACTTTTGCCGCCACCGCATTCTCGCCTCCACCGCCTTATCCTTCTCTAGGGATTCAACGTCAGTTTTCAGAGTGGTCACATGGCCAGCAAGTTCCTTGTTCCGCCTGGAGAGTTTGGCCCGGTCCTCCTCACCCTTCTGAAGAGCGTCTTTCTTGGCTTGGACAAGCTTGTCGTACCTCTGTTGCGCCTCAGCCAAAGCCTTCTTCTTATCAAAGACGAGCCCTCGCAAAAACAGAGATCGTCCAGCTATTAGTCGGTCGATTTAAGACAAAAGAAATAACGGACTGAGAAAGTAAAGTACCTTCAGCTTCGGCCCTAAGCTCGGTCATGATTTTATCTATTCCCAGCGCAGAAGAAGCACTGCACCTCCATTGGCTTCTTCCTGAACCACTCGAGTTCGACCTGTCCTAAACCCTCGAGCGAGAGAATAGGGAGGTCGGCCTTGGCGGAATCCATGTTTCGGTCGTCGAGCCTTACCCGCTTTGCACGATCGTCAGTACGAGGGGGCGACCGAACAGCTGGCTTTTTCTTTTGGCTCTTGGGAGTGGGGGGCACCTTTGAGGACGATTCAGGAACATCCCCTGGCCGAGATCCGTCATATTTCTTGGCCCCTGGAATGCTAGCAGGCTTCAAAACTGACTCGAGCACGTCCCAGTTTTTACCGGCCATTCTTTCTGCAAATAACGAGTTATGAGTTAGAAGAAAAGATTGACAGCAAAAATATAAAGGCAAAGTTCAAAAACAAACCGATCTCGGCCTCCAGATCCTGGCCCTCGAGCAAGACAAAGGGACGACAAGGTATGTCGCCCTTAGGGTCTGGACGCATCATGCCCGCTAACGCCTTGATCATCTCTAGGGATTCCAGGTCGGCCTCGCCCAAGTCCTTGACAGAGTAAATGTAATCGCCTGGCCTCCTGCAGATGTGAGCCTCGTTCCACATGATTGGGAAGTAAGGGGGACCAAGCATTCCGTCCGGTTGGACCTCCGATACGGCCTTGCCGGTCTCCTCAGTGGGAACGATCCAAAAGTACTGACTTCTCCAGGCCGCTCCCAATGATTCTTGGTATGCTTTGAAGAACCGATGATGAGTCTTATGCATCTTAAAGGAGACCTGCTCCCTCTTCTCCTTATTATCCTTCTCCCTGAGCCAGCTCAGCTCAAAGAGAGTAAAGAACAGCATGATCGACACCGCCGACCCAACTTAGTCAAAAGGACTTCGAAAGTTTTCAGAAACGCCCATGCGTTAGGGTGGAGTTGAGAAGCGGCGACCCGATGTGACGCAGACGCCACGTTGAAATTCGATAAAAGGAGGGGTGATATTCATCCTCTCGAACACGAGCCGATACATCGTGAACTTGAAGTTGGGAGAATAAGTGGCAATGTCTTCTCCGTCCTTCATACCTCTCACCTCTCCAAACCCGGCCGATCGTCGAAGCGCTCCGCGCAGACGGGCAAGGCAACGTGGCCGATGCGAATGATGCTCCCGTGAGAGCGAAGAGTTTCCGATACCCAAGACATGTCGATACATCTCGGGCTACGTCGCTTGAACTTCGCCGACCGCCCGTTCGATCCTCCGATGTTTACCTCCGCACGAGTAATCGGTCGCGGGTGAACCACTTCTTCCTCGTGGACTTCTTCAGCTCGGCCACCTTCGACCTCCACCATCTCTTCGTCCGCGACTGGGACGGCACTCTGCACTTCATCGTCATCAATGATCACCACGTCAACATCTCCTTCCTCTCCTTCCGCCCGAGAGACGATGTTCTCCAGTGGTGGAGTGTTGCACGGCCGCTCATCGAGATGGACGGACCTAGAACCAGGGCTCTTCGAGATAGCCGATCCTCGACCAGAAGAGTGAGAACTCGAGCTCGTACTGCTCGAAGAACTGCTTGAAGAACCGGAACCTTTGTCGCCCGAAGACGACTTAGACTCCTCCTCATGGGGGTTGGGCTCGCCCGGCCTCGACATGTATGTAGCAAAAGATTTGGGACGGTTTACCAGGGATACGGGCGGTCAACTTCGTCCGTGGCATGCAAAAACACTTGTGATAAAGGGATCGAGTCAGGTCGATCGAGCAGATTACTCATGAGAGGGGGCGACTTGGCCATCCCCCGACCTGACACCCCCTATCACAAGGCGTGGAAAAGTACGAAATACTTTCAAAAGAAAAAAACTCAAGTTTGGAAAGTAAAAGTAGGGATCGATCCATACCTAAAGCAGATGTTGTGGATCGGTCGCGAGTAGACAGAATCAGCTACGGATGCAAGTCGGCGGCAGATGAGTCGGTCGTTGGCAGAGCAATTCGAGAAAGTGTGAGAAATGAACTCAGCTGAAGGGCTATTTATAGTACGGACCCATGGCGCGAAGGGGACCGGGAGACGAAGCGTCGCAACGTTTCGTCTTCTCGCCAATGGTTGTCTCCAGACAACCTCTAAACACCAAACGTCCACGCCTTAAATATCGGCGAAGACCAATCGTCACGGCAGGGCCGATGGTTGACAAGCGGCCGACACCGCCCTATCGAGAAAGCAACGCGGCGCGTCCGCTTCGTCCAAAAATAACTTCACTCCCGGGGCATCGATTCAAGCCTCACCCGCTCTTAGCGACCTGGACTTGGGGGCAACTGCTCTCGGGTGTATCGGCAAATACAAGAGTCGCCAGCAAAGAATGGGCTCGCGCCCACCCGTCACGAGCGGCCCAAGCACGCTGCTTGGAGCGCAATTCTCGCCGGCCGAAAACTCCGCGAAACGGTCGGACCTCGCAGTATATATATGCCATTTGCACATGGCATCAGGTACGTTCTCTAACCTTGTGCTATCTGCCCGAGCGACCTCTCACTAGATCGTCGGAGTGTCTTTGCAGGTACCACCCGAGGTGCTCAACGCGCGAAAGCGGGGACCGGTCCTTTCACTCATTCAACGACCGGCCCATTTGACGAAACAACAACTACTTCAACACTTCATTGGTCAAGGTACGATCAGAAGGATAAATCTGCTTTATTAAATTTTACTACGGATCAGCCGGCTCCTACATCCGCTCGGCTCTCAAAGGGCCTGACCGATCGACCCTCAAATATAATGCCCCGATTGTCCTCCACAAACAGCGAAGCATAATTAAAGGGGAAAATCCCCGATTTCCCTCCCAGTCAAACTGTAACAGTCAACTCGACATTAATTGTATTTATTACCCATTATTTGTCATTAATTTGTATTAATTACTCCTGTAATATAAATATCGCCCTCAGGAGGAATCTCCGACGAAGGAGCGACATCAAACGCCAGGAAAAGGTACGCCTGTTCCATCATGAATTTAAATACTGGTGATTCTTTCATTGCACCAAAATACTCTACAATCACTTTCAACGCAGACGACTTCAAAGGGATCCAACACCATGAGGGTGATCCCCTTATGGTAACTACGAAAGTCAGAGACGTGAAGGTCCAACGTGTGTTAGTCGACAGCGGTAGCTCCGTCAACCTCATATATTGGGGATGCTGGGAGCAGCTGCAAATCCTAGGGGCAAACCAAGACAACAGAGAACAGTAAAGCTCAGTTACATGGTAATCAGCACACCCTCGGCATACAACATGGTACTTGAACGTCCGACTCTAAACGACTTAACAGCGGCAATGTCATATTCCCAACTCTCCGTGAAGTTTCCCCTTTCGGATGGAAGAACAGGTACCGTCAAGGGAAACCAAGTGACCGCCCAAAAATGCTACGCCCAGAGCGCGAAGGTTCAGGTAGCGCTAGATGAGGTAATGCAATCCACAGAGGTCGAGCTCCTAGACTTAGACCCCAGATTGTACGACCCCGCCAGTGAAGAGAAACGGCCAAAATCGGTGGACGACCTAAAACAAATAGAAATCGGCCCAGCCGACCAACAAAAAATGAAGATCTGAGCCGAGCTACTCGTCGGCGTCGAGCAAGGGTACACCAATTCCTCGCAGATAACCTTGACGTATTCGCATGGTCACCCCAAGACAAGCCAGGTATAGATCCAAACGTTATCTTCCGTCATTTATCACTAATCGCGGTTGTTAGACCTGTGGCGCAGAGAAAGAGGAAACATGGGGAGGAGAAGAAGACGACGACCATAAAAGAGGAAGCCAGCAAGCTCCTACAAGATGAATTCATCAGAGAAGTAAAGTACCCCACCTTGCTGGCAAACCCAATGTTGGTCAAGAAAGCAAACGACAAGTGGAGAATGTGCGTAGACTACACTGACTTAAATTAAAACATGTCCGAAGGACTCATACCCGCTTCCAAGCATTGATAGCTTGGTCGACAGAGCCTCCGGATACAAGTTGTTAGTGTCATGGATGCCTACTTTGGGTACAACCATATCCGCATGAATTCGGCGGATGAGGAAAAAACGACCTTCATGACTGATCGATCAAACTACTATTACAAAGTCGTGCCTTTCGGTTTGAAAAATGCACACCTCGTAGACGCTGAGCAACGTTTCATGGCTCGATCGACAAACAAAGTGAGACCTCTCTTCCAACTACTGAGGAAAAACACCTCTTTCCAATGGACAGAAGAATGTGAGCAAGCTTTCTAGGCAATCAAGAGATTCATTGCGACGCCCCCAATCCTGACATCCCCTACACAGAGAGCACCATTGCTCCTCTACCTGGCCATCTCTGAAATTGCCTGCAGCACAATACTAATTCAGGAGCAAAACAAACAACAATGGCCGGTCAACTACGTGAGCAGAATGTAGCAAGGAGCGGTGGTCAGATGCCAAAAAACTGAAAAAACAACATTTGCAGTCGTCTTAACGCCAGGAATCTGCGACAATACTTTCTAAGCCACTAGGTGACAGTCAAAATCGACCTCCCAGTCAAGAAACTCGGCAAGCCCGATCTGGCTGGAAGAATGTCGCATGGTCGGTTGAACTGTCAGAATACGACATCCAGTATGAGGTGTTAGCAGATTTCGCAGCCGAACTAGTCGAAGAGAGAGCCAAAGGAGGAAAAGAAGTGGAAGATTGGGTACTATCTGTCGACGGTTCCTCTAACCTAAGAGGAAGTGGCGCCAGAGTAACCCTCGAGGGGCCATATGGGGTGCTATTGGAACAGTCCCTTAGATTCGGTTGGAAGGAAAGAAACAATCAAGCTGAGTACGAGGCCCTCATAGCCGGAATGACATTAGCAGCTGAAGTGGGTGTTGAGCACCTGAAGGCCCGCAGCGACTCACTCTTAGTAACAGGACAAGTCACTAGGACATTCATGGCTAAAGATGAAATGCTGATCAAATACCTGGAGAGAGTGCAACATCTGAAAGAAAAATTCAAAACCTTTTAACTAACGCATGTCCCCAGAGAAAAAAATAGCAGGGCTGACGTCTTGGCCAAATTGGCCAGCACCAAGAGACCCGACAACCACCGGACGGTCATTCAGGAAACCATCCACCAATCGAGAATAAACAAAGTGTAGGTCATCTCAGTGGATATGGAAGGGAGATGTTGGATGACCAACGTAATAAACTATTTGAAGGGAGAACAGTTGCAAGCAACAAAAGAAGAATTGCGGAAACTATCGAAGACGACCAACAAACACACTCTGATCGAGTCATAACTCTACAAAAGTGGATCTCAACCCCCTCCTCAAATGTGTGATGCTCAGTTAGGCAGGGGAAATCATCCGAGAAATACACGAAGGTATCTGTGGAAGCCACATTGGTGGACAAGCCCTGGCCGCCAAAATCACAAGGGCATGATACTACAGGCCGACCATCAAAAATGATTATATGGAGTTTGTGAAAAAATGTGATAAATGCCATCGCCACTCCGGCATCCCAAGAGCGCCGCCTACAAATCTACAGGCGCTCCTGCTCGCATGGCCGTTCATCACCTAGGGAGTTGATATATAGGGATCATTTCCCCTACGGCCGACCAAGTAAAGTTCCTGATAGTAGCAAAGATCACTGCCCAAAAGGTGAAAAAGCTTTTATTTGAAAAAATTGATATGCAAGTTCGGCGTATCTGAAACAATCATAACCGAAAATGTGACCCAGTTCCCCTCGAAAGTAGTGGCAGCCTTCTGCGAGACTTGGAAGATTCAACAGGTGTTCGCATCGGTAGAACACCCACAAACGAACGGTCAAGCAGAAGCAGCAAAAAAGATTCCGCTAACGGCCTGAAGAAAAAGCTAGACGACGTAAAGGGTAATTGGACCGAAGAGCTTCCCTCGGTTCTCTGGTCCTACCACACCACCATACAATCGACAACTGGTGAAACACCATTCAGTCTTACCTATGGGAGCGATGCCATGATCCCAGTGGAAACACTCGAGCGAGCTCGCAAAGATTTCTAGCCGAACAAGCCCCGAACGAAGAGCAACTGCGAACCAACCTCGACCTCCTCGATTAAGTCCGAGCGTCGGCAAAGTTAAAAGAGGAAGCCACCAAGCAGCGAGCAGTTATAAAGTTCAACACCAAGCTCAGGTCCCGAGAGTTCAGACCGAGCGTCCTAGTCCTCTAGCAAACCATCAAGACTGGAACAGCAGGCAAACTATCCCCCAACTTGGATGGCCCCTTTTGAGTCAAAGACACGATAGGCAAAGGAGCATACACACTTGAGAAGCTGGATGGAGCGAGTATACCCATATCTTGGAATGCCACAAACATGAAGTTCTACTACAACTAAAAAAGAAATTTACTTCATTTGTAACGCCGAAAACGGACGCAATCCTGTACTTTCATAAAACAACTAATGAAATACGTGAAGTACCTTCACTTTCTCAAATAAAATCAGAAAGTGTGTAACAATCCCACACGAAAGTCCCGAACTGGTAAGGACCAAGAAAAGTCTCGATGTTAGTTTTGTGCAAAACAAATAAGTCCCGACAGCAATAGGCGGGAGCTGATGAGCCTCTGCCCCACCCTTGGGTGAACCTCACGGGAAAATAGTAAAGTTGACACACTTGCCGCACCGTGAGGAATCCTCTTAGACAAAAGGAAAAATCAGGAAAAGTGCCGCAATATGACCGAACACCACGGTCGAATATTTCTCTAGGAACTTATGAAGACCCGATAGGTGGAGACTGGCAAAAACTGACATGCACCCTTGGGCAACGAACGCAAAGCAAACACGCTCGTAAAATTAAAAACTAAAAGTCCGAACAGGTGGACACACCTTTGGGCTCCCGGCCATTCTAGATATAAGTCTCTCGAAGCGATACTAAAGTGAGATGCACTGATGTCTAAGACGTCAAAAAATAAAGGAAAGAAGAATAAAAGCTCCGACCACAAAGCCTATGGCTATAATCTTAACAGTAAACAAAGTTACAACCGGTGAACCCGAGAAATGGGAATAATACAAAAAACTGTGCAAAAACTACATGTATCCTATGAGCTAACAAGCTAACAAGTCTTCCCATCTATTGGTACTGTTTTTTAAACGCAGGTCCCAGGTAGCAGAAGAATCCATGGTAGACAAGAGGAACAAAAGGAGATCAGATGCAAAGAAACCGTGGGAGTCGCGCACAAAAACAAATGGTCTCTCCACTGAGAACAGTGGAACCGACCGGAAGCACCCACGGGGAGCCTTCCCCCCTTCGGCATCCCAAAACCATTTTGACCGAAGAAGATCGTTCGAGTTAACTGAGTAGTCCTAAGAAAGAAACTGCCGCAACTGACTGAATTCCACCACTAAGACACGCCACGGGAAGCCAAGGGTCTGATTCTCAGCCTCCTACGACAACCATCAGATATGACTTCCACCAGTCTAAGGCATCCACCACAAAGTTCCCAACATCATATATATAGCAAGGGATCGAGACGATTGCCAACCAGCATTAATGAAGGCACAAGAAACGACAAGTAAAAAGAAGAAACCAGTCAAGTCAAAGGGTCAAAATACAAACGGTCCAAACATGAAATCAACCGCATTAAAGACAACAGTAATATCAACGGAAGGCCCAGCAAGATCAGCTGCCAGATGAGGAACATCCTGCTCAATGTCACGTCCTATGTCCTGCTCCAATGTTGGGTCAGTGTCTCTACGCCTACTAGGTCTGACTCTACTAGCGCGTTCATCCTCCTTTTTTCCGGTTTGAAACCATAGGAGGTGGCTTTTTTCAACGAGGCTCAGGCTAGGGCTCGGACTGGAACTGTGAATATCCACCTATTGTTTTGGTCATACCTGATGAAAGCAATAGAAACAATTTAAAACAAACAACCAGGCAAACCGTGCTGTTAGAGGTGGTTCGGTCCCTTCTAACCGTACGGGTTCGGAAAACCGCCACCGAACCTTGTTTTTCACTTTAAGCCCAAAATAACAGTTCGATGAGGCCTTTAACCGTACGTGTTCGGCAACAAACTACTGAACCACGTAAAAACTTCGTCTTCCTCAAATGGTTCGTCGAGTGCACCGAACCGATTGCATTTTCAGAAAAAAAAAAGGTACGACAACAGCACAAACCAGCCATAAAATTAGTTTTGTCTATATTTGTCTAAAATTTTGATGTCCAAATATCATTACTCTTTCTTAAAATTGAATATTTTTAAAATTTAATATAATTTTCGGCAAAATGTAAAACACAAGATTTGAACCCATAAGAATGTCATCACCAATGCGAAGTTAGTACCATTACACCGCTGAAATTTTTAATTGACAATTTCCAACGTTTAATATATTACTTTTTTTTTTTATATCATCGCAAAAATTCTTTTGTTTTTTTAAGAAAGGATTTTATCAATTTTTGGTTCTCCTCATGGTTATTATATTCTTTTTTTTATAATTTTTTTCTTATAAACAGAAATTCAATGTATTAGTTTTTCATGAGTTTAATGAATTGAGTAATTTTACATGTATGAAATTTATATGTTATAAAAATTTAATTTTTTTTTCAATCGAGACCAAATCAATGATCACGTTGCTCAACTACAGACCCCTTGGTCCAACCTGATCACCGCTTCGATTCTTTAAAATAGATGTCAAACTTGAGACACTAGGCTACTAGACAAATATTTACTACCGAACCAAGGAACAAAAACTCATTACACCACACGGAAAATATATAAATATTAACTTGGCCCCCTTAAGAGCCATCCCAAGCTCCGTCCCTATCCATTAATTGTTTGGAAGTTAGTATACCAAGGTTAAAGTTGTTTTGATATGTTAGTTTTAGGTTTTGGTCTAAGGGGGGCCAATTTTTAAAAATTGAACAGAGCCTCCAAATTGTTTGGGACGATCCTGATGCTGGGCATAATTTCTGGTGGAGGAAATAGGTTGGTATAAAGACTTTTTGGGTAATTACTTCTCATCTCGTATGACAAGCAATTATTTGCTCTTCCTATTCTTGGATGTCACATTTCATCATACACTTCTCAAATTCTCTAGTGTTTTTTTCTACTGACAAAGACTTTTGACGACCATTTTTGTAATTGAATACAATTATCTTTGTAATAATTAGACGGTAGAAACTTACGAGTTAGTTCTTGACGCATCTTCTCCCATGTCATTATCTTATTTTTCCCTTCACGCTCTTGTTTCCTTTCTAGATTTTCCCACTAAATTGAAGTGTGTTTCTTCAGCTTGAAAGCAACGATCTTTACTTGTTGTTTCTCAAGAACCTCCTTATACTCAAATACACGTTCAACAGTTTGTAACCATCCACAAACTCATCAGGTTGTAGCTTCCCTTCAAAATATGGAATGTCTATTTTGATATCATTGATCTGAAATTGACGTCGGTGTGAGTGATTGATTGCTACTAGATGATGAAAAGTCATTACCGGAGCCACCATCTTAAAGTCTTCTACGCTGTGCTTGTAATATAGGGCTTGTTGGGCGTCTCCTGTAGTTGTTGACACTACGCCAGATTTGTCAAAAAAGAGTGTCCCTATAAGCAGCGCTTTAAGTAAAAACGCCACGGATGGACAAAACAGCTAACCCATACCCAGCCGCTTTTTTTAAAAATGTCGCCATCGCTTTTAAACGCACTAGTTATACCCGCCGCTTTTTAAAAACGCCGGGTATGGCTTCACGCTGCTTCTCCCAATACCCGCTTTTTAAAAACGCGGCGGGTATGCTTCACGCTGCTTCTCCCAATACCCAAATACTTTTTAAAAACGTTGGGTATTGGGTCACGCGTTCTCCCAATACCCAGTGTTTTTTTAAAAAACGCTGAGTTTCTTCACGCGTTCTTTTTCTCTCTTTTTCTCTCTCACGCGTTCTTCATCTTCACGCTCGAGAGAAAAGAACGAACCACCTCTGCGCTTACGAATGGAAGCTCTCTTCATCCTCTACCTCTCGCATCTAATAAGCAAGGACGAGGTGAGTTTTCCTTTCACTGGTTCTTTGCTTTTCCTTTCTCCATCGATTATCATTTCTCCCTTTCTCCACTGATTCTGCAACTTAGGGTTTTTCCCCCCTTTCTTCATTTTCTGCAAATTGAGGCACACTGGTTACATTGAGCGCGATGAAGTTGTTTAATTCTTTTAAATTTGTGGATCTCTATGGGTAGCATAAAAAATTCACCACACTTATTAACTTTGTTGATATGAAAATTTGCAGTTGAAGGACATGGTGCTGGCAATTTTGGTTGAATCCGATTTGGTTCTTTCTGATGATGTGGTTGAAACAATTGTGGAAAAGGTTTGATTTCATATAATATCAGAAGATTCTTAAATCATATCACTTTATTAGGTTTTCTATGGAAGGTTCTCATATATTGTGGTCTGTGTTTTGACAGACATTTCAAGATGCAGACTCTAAAGGTGATGGGAGAATTGACTTAGAAGAATGGAATGAATATGTTGCAAAGAATCCATTAGTACTCAAGAACATGACTCTACCTTATCTAATGTACGTTTTCAAATTGTATAACATGAGATGAGATATTCACAGTGTTTCAAGAGAAAGAATTCGGATATGCACAGTGTTTCAAGATGAGATATTCACAGTGTAACTGATATGTAGTACTGAGGATTCATAATGATCATACACCATGTTTTCTTTCTGGGTTTCCTTCTCTTTTCACTGTTTGTTTCAAGTTGAAGTGTACATATGGTATACAACTTTTGAAGGAAACATTGGTCTGAAAGTTGATTCATACAATTTGTTTCTGTTATTATAGGCTATCTACGGGTGAGAATAGGTCAGGTCGTCCGATAGGGGCCTACTATGGAGAATTGATGGATTTATTATATGTAATAACAGGAGAAAGGAGAGGAGAGCTTTGAGGAGCTGCAACAACTATTTGAAGATATGTTTCAAGCGGATATTGGATTAAATGGAAGCACTTCTTTTACTTCTGCTAGCTGCTCTACTTCATCTACTTTCATGACTTATAGTGAAACTTCTAATTCTAATAAACGCAATTCCACTGAGATGAATTATGGGAAGCCAAATGATTCTTCTGACTTCAATTCCAATTACCAGAACTTCTGTTTTGGGGTTAGTATATATATTCTACATTTCACATAACATAACATAACATCTGTAGACTGTGACATACATATTACATAATGATTGTCATTCAGTTACATCTACTCTGAATGATTTTATTTTGGTACGAAGTATGATCCGTCAGTGTAAAGATTTTTTACAATATCAACTAATAAGTATGTATGGTATGTGTGATTTTCTAGATAACTTAGATAGTAGTTGATCATTTTTATGACGTGTCAATTTCTGTTTGGTTGCTGGTGTCGGTGCATACTAATTAAATGCTGCAATATATGTTTTATTGGAAAAAAAGCTGCTTGATGTTAATTCAGGTTATTCTTGATTTTAATGTGAAGACAGGTAAATCAGCTGCAAGAAGATGTGGAGAAAGGAAACAGGGGAATTCAAGAAGGAGGAGTTAGCAATAGACATAGAAATGGCAGAAAACAAAAGATGTCATATGGTCATGATGTTTCCTCTAATGACCATTCTGGAATTTCTTCTAATTAATTAACTCCACAATCTTTGAGAGAATTGTGATTTCATTGGTAGATTCAAGCAACTACGCATGTTAGGAGTTTGAATTGAAACCAATTTATTTATTTATTCGATAGCCTATTGGTCTGAAAGTTTGTGTCTGGAAAACATATATTCAATTTTATGTTATTAAAGTGAATTGGTATTGAACTATTGGTGTTATTTATTTATTTATTTCTTTATTTATGTCATTTGCTTTTGGAGCTGACTTGCATCTCACAGATCCTGCTAAGGGCTTCAAAAGTAGTTTTCAATAGGAGATTCCTGATGCTTTTATGCCTTGTCAATTTGACAATCCTGCAAACCTAAAGGTAATTCATCTTGATACATTGTAGTATGGTAAATTGATAATCTAATGACAAAAATGTTGTTTTAATTTGTATATACTTCACTACTAGAAAACTTGTTCAATGCTTTCAAAGGAATAGCTAGTTTGTTTTTTTTTGTCTTGTTTTTCCTTCCTTGCTCTGCTTTGTATCTTGGGGTTGGCCTTTTAGTTTTAGGCCTCTTATGGTCTCATTTTGTAAGGGAGTTTTTGGTGGGGTGCTCTGTGGTTTTATTGATCCCACAAGACTTAAATTTGGTGTACCTAATTATAGTCATGCTTTGGTTGTGGATTTGAGACACAAACTTGATCATTTTCTTATTGTGTTGCGTAAACATAGAGTATGATCTTGATCTAAAAATTGGGAAAGCTTTGTGATGCAATTTCTTATGGTCTCATTTCTTATTCATGTTTTGTTATTTTGGATGTATGATTTAATTTTGGATGTATGATTTAATTTTTTGGATGTATTTTGGATGTATGATTTAATTTTTTTATGATGTATGATTTAATTCAGGTTTAAATACAACAAATTCATAGATATCACTATTAAAAAATATTTTGGATGTATGATTTAATTTTTTTTGTTGCAAATATAAAATGGAAAATACACAAAAACTGAAAAAAAATTAAAAAAAAAAAATTAAACAATGGGCAGCGCTTTTAAGGAAGTGCTGCATATAGGGGGACAAGTTTGGGCAATGGGCAGCGCTTCCTAAAAAGCGCTGCCTGTTTGAGGACGTTTGGGCAATGGGCAGCGCTTTTTAGGAAGCGCTGCCTATTTGAGGACGTGTTTGGGCAATGGCGCGCTTTTTAGAAGTCACGCCTTGTTGTTGAAGTGGAATACCCAAATACACGCTCAAAGAATACTAAAAGCACGCCTACATGAAAAAAAAGCGCTGCCTATATACTAATTCTGTTGTAGTGTGAATTTGTCGCCTCATTTATTCCATCTCAATTTCATTCAAGGATCTTTCGTTTTGTCTTCTATGACATTTTTGCAATGGTGGTCGGTGATATTTTTGGTGAAGATCATGGAGGCTTCGTTGGTGGTTTTAGTTTCGCGAACAAATAGTCGCAAGTGAAGTTTTGGGAAAGCAACTCCTTGGTCACTTGAAAAGTCATTTTCCGTTGATTTCTTCATTCAAACTCAGCTCTGAGATATCGTAGCTTGCTCTGATGTCAAATCTGGCTTAGGGTTAACAGGAAGGGTAGAGAAAGAGAGAACTCTCTAATTGCTCAAGAAAAGTTATTATTGATTGATTATTGTTTGGTGATGAACCCTATTTGTACTACTCTTGTAGGACTTTAAATCACAATAAAAAGATCTAGAAGCATTGCTCTCTAATTGCATAAAGAAAAATCTAGAGGTATGAATACTCTAGTTCATATGACTAGAAAGATCTAAAATACTTAAGATTGCACTAATTCTTAATTATATGTAACTTAACAACAGATTCAGAATCGCATTCCACAAGGTCGTTCTTTAGCTGCCACAAAAATTGAAAAATAACAAGAGGCTGCTAATTTACCATGATCAGTCGTGAATGATATCCTAATAGGAATTCCTTATATATTGATTCAATCATTTGCTTATTAATTTGACACTTAAAGTTAATTAAAAGCTAAGGAGATCAAACATAGCTTATCAAATAGTGAAACAAAGTAAAAGGTAGCTTACACTATTTTGGCTTTAACCACTATTTTTCGTGGCATTCAAAAACTTAAAACAAGGCCTGATGAGAAGATTGTAATTATGGTTCGTCAGAGTAACTTGTAATAAACCTCATCAATTTCCATGACATCCATAATATCAAAATTTGCTATCTAATGAAAGAGATAGAACAAAATTCTCAATTACTCCTTTACATGTACTGGCTCCTATACTGATCTATAGTTTAAAACATAAAGGTAAAGATTAAAGAACATAGAAGTACAATATATCTAAACTCAACTATATCACTCTCACTAACAAACCTAAGAAATATGAATCTAACATTAAAATAAATAAAAGTAAACAAAGCTATAGAAACACAGTTCATGCTACAAGTCTGAACCTAAGAGCTCCATTTAACCACAAGTTCCACAGCTCAGTCCTTTATCCTAGGCTTTAACCTGCTACACACACATACACACACTTTTGTTGTCAATTTAATTCCATATATAATGATCAGACACATAGTGAAAAAGAGGAACATATTACTTGTTCTGAATAGGATTTGCTCTGCTAGGTGGTATCCTTCTAAGGCTAGCTTCTACCTCAGGATCTTGAGTTGATTTTGACCCTTTTTCCAATGGTGAATTTGAGAGAGATTTGAAAGATGGATAAATCCTAGCTTGTGCCATATTCACCTTAAGTGAAAAGATCAATGTTATAGCAAAGATCACAGCAATGATTGAACAACACAATGACTTCATGTTGGTCTTTGTTGACTTGGATTGGAAGTATGTCTTTCACTTGATCTAGGTTGTTTGTTGCAATGATGAGGTATGGACATATATATTATTTACACTTGAATATCTGTGTCTAATCTTTATATTATAAATTAAATACCTACTTGATTATATTTGTATATTTTTTTATTGTCTTGTAGTTTGGACAAAAATATTAAAATTCAGTAGAGGATGCAGGTGTGTCATGTGCTAAATCTTTGACTAATTTAACTTACAAGTTCCAAAGCTAAATCAACACAAGATTATGCTTACATTGATTTTAACTTTCATGGGGCTAACGTGATTTGGAACGTGATTCATTTACATTTGGTTGGTTGGCAGCTTTGGATCCTACCATTTCAGAAGTTTATATTGCATTCAACTGATCATTGTTGATCAAACCAAGGTAATGCAAATGACTTTGGTTTACTAAAGTCTGGTGAAAAATTAAAAAAGAATTGTGCCTCGTAATTTGTAGTGATCAGAAACTAATACAAAATTTTGTAATTGATGATTCTATAACAGTTGTCAAGAATAACATTGGGATGGCTAAGTTCGTCTAATACTTTATGGTTTACAGTGGTTAAACGCTTGAAAATTGCTTCAAATCAGCAGTGTCAGAACACTGGTGAGGACCACACAATTGTAGAGGTTGATGAGATACTTGCGCAGGGGCGATTCCTCTTTGTGAGATTAGGTAGCTCTTGTTACCCCAAAAATATAATAAACAACAAAGACCCCAATATAGTTATTCAGTTATGCGACCCAAAAAAAAATACTATTAATATTAATAAGCTAATAGCATTAGCTTAAAGCATAAAAGATAAATAAAACTTCAAACTTCGGTGCAAGTAATTAATACACTCCATTTAAAAGGACATGGATCGTCTTGTTCCCTGAGTTTGATCCCCAAAAATGGAATAAATTTATGCCAGGCTTCAAAACAAAGTGGATAACTTCTTGCAGATGGTTTAGTTGTACAGTCTTTTAAGTTCCTAGATAATTATTGCTAAATTCGATCCTTTAAAGCTTTGTCGAGCTCAACTGTTGAGAATGACTATATCAGCTTAATTTACATCTTGAAGTGTATTTAGGTTCTCTTTTGATGAAGTTCCATTCCTATAAGAAAAACTTACGTCTATTTCGTCCATGCATAAAAAATGGACTAGCTCTGCCACTGTGCTTGCCGAAAGCGATGCCGGGTGTCGTTGGAGTTTTTAGCGATTTTAAAATATTTGGCTACCATAAACAACTTGATATGTTGGACCACCCTTGATGTTATTTATTTATCTTCTTCTTTGCCACAGTGATACGCATGCATGTGACATCTTCTGAGTTTGAACAAAACTTGTGTAGCTCATTGTGTTGGGAAATGGCCTTCATAATTTCCCTCTTTCGTGAACTCAAAATAGGCACTAGCAGAAACGTTAAAAATAAGCGTAAACCACAGGACTCATAGGCCTCCTAGACTTCTCACTACAATGTATCTCTAAATTTGTAAGGAAGACTCAAATTGGCTCACAATTTCTCTCACACGAAAACTCTATTTTTCTCTCACTTTTTTCTTGAGTAAGGCTCTCTCTCTCTCTCTCTCACTCACAAAGAAACTCTATATGAGGCTCTCTCTCTCTATCTCTATCTCTATTTCTCTCTCCCTCGGTGTGTGCAAGGCTATGCTTCTTGTGTTGTATTTGTCTTTGTGTGGTTTGTTGCTTTGTATTTGCCTTACATGCATGTATGAAGACAGTTGTCCTTTGCACTACATGTACCACACCAAGTGTCACTTGAATTTCATGCATTTTTTCATTTGCACTCCATGCAAAGCACCAAGTGTATAACCATGCATATGCACTACATCATGTGTACACCATGCAACATTCACTTGTCATCGCATGCAACATCCAACTTGTCAACTACATGTTGACCATGTGGCAATGACTGGACCTCACACATTGTAAACATGGTTAATGGTGCTTAGGTTTTTCTTATTACAACTTGCGAGATTTAATTGACGCGAGAATACTTCAAGTACACAATTTTCAGACATGCCATTTAGTGGTCTAACTAATGTAATTTCTTAAATTTATAAGGTAACAAAACTTGTGTATGCGTGTGTAAGAGTGAGAAAGAGATAGAGAGAGAGGGAGGGAGAGATCCTTCATTTGAATCAGAGGTGTCAAAATAGATGGATTGAATGAATTTGGATTTGAGTTATGGATGGATTGGAGACAATTTATTTATCCATTTACATCCATTAAAATTGTACAAAACAGATCAAATTCAATCCATCCATTCAGAAAATAGACCATCTAATTCATTCATTAAGAATTTTTTTATGGTTGGATATCCGATCCATCCACTAATATTTTAAAGGCTTAAATATGTTTTTCGTCCCTGCAAAAAAATTTCTTTTAAAAAGGTCCTTGCAAATATCACAGTAGTTATCTATTTTCGTCCTTCTGTTAACTTCTCCCTTAAAAAATACGTACTTATGTGTCCATTTTTTGTCCTCTTTGGAATTTCCATGTCATAATTTTCCATTTCTTTTTATTTAAAAGGCCAAATATGTTATTTGGACATAGATTTTTAGACAAAAATCGACATAAACCAACTTACAACACCAATTAACCAAGTTTTTTAGACTATTAGCCAACCTGTTTTTTCACAGTTTTCGCTTTTTTCGAGGCGTTGTTTAAAAACTTGGTTAATTAATCACTTAGCTAATAGTTTAAAAAACTTGGTTAATTGGTGTTGTAAGTTGGTTTTTGTCGATTTTTGTCTAAATTTTTTTGTCTATATAACATTGTTGTTAAAAGGCTGACTTTGATTAAAAACCTCAGTTTCTTCTTCAACCTGCAGCCCCCGAAATCTCCATCATCTTTCCTTCAACCTCCAAATCGACTGACTGTTGAGTGAGAGTGAACATGATTCAACTGTTGCTGAACACAAAACAGTACCCCCCTTTATGTTTCAGGAGAGAGAGATGTGAGTGGTAGTGCCGGAATTGAGTTCGCTGGAATCGGTGGAGTAAGGAAGTGAAGGCATCAAAGTAGTAATGTAGAAGATGCAATCAAAAAAGTGAATGACTTAAATCCTGAGATACTGGACACATATCCCCAATTATTTTTCCATCTTCAATAACAACGGCTAATAGAACTAATTCGAAATGGAAAAGTAGAAGAAGAAGCTCTAGAGTTTGCCGAAGAGGAGCTTGCACCAAGGCAAGGGGAAAGGAAAACCAATGCTTTTAAGAAGAGTTAGTTGGAGAGGAGCTTGCACCAGTGGTTTTACACCATTGAACAAAGATTGTCAATACAGTCAGTCACCAATTCTTTTTTCTTTTTCTTTTAAAAAAATAAAATAAGAAAGATGAAAATTAGTGGCAAAGCCAAGTAGGATTATTTTGGACAGATCAGCATTTTTTAATAGTAAAGTCAATAGAAGGACTAAAAAGGAAAATGTTGATATTTGCATGGACTTATTTAAAAAAAATAAAATTGCAAGGACTTATTTCAAAAATAGCTATATCTGCAGGGATGAAAAACATATTTAAACCTATTTTAAAACATAAAAGATTTTAATGAAAAATATTTTTATGAGTCAAAAAAGAATAAAATATTTTTAGTGATAAGTTTAATATTAGTTTTGACCAAAAATATTTATTTTTATTATTGTAGAAATTTAATTCTTTATATATATATATATATATATATATATATATATATATATATATATATATATATATATAAAATGGTGGTGGTGCTCGACATCGCGGACCTCAAGCAAAGTGACGCAGCTTCCAACTCATTGCACGCCTCGTTGGACTCGGTTGTCCACCCTATGGTTAGCCAAGGACACTAAGACCCGTTGCACTACTGGCTTGCGTAGCACATCTTTGTTCCAACTCTTTGGTTTGGTTTGTTGCACTTTGTTGTGCACCATAGGTTTCACTATGTCTGGCAATTCTTGGGAGACTTGGCATTTAATATCATGAATCCCAATGTGTATCTGCTGCCGAATGAACGATGTGGTCATGACCACGGGCTCTTCATCATTCGACTGCAACTGATCATTGGGTACAGTAACCGTTGTGTGGGAAATTGGCCCTGAAGTACCCACCGGCTCTGGGTTCTTAGGTTTGGAGGCAGTTCCCTTCATGGAAGCTGAAGATGGCTCCATACTTAAATTCCCACAATAATCCAGTCCAGCCGAATCAAACCCAAAAGCTTGTTTACCTGCATTGGTCCCACCGAGCATGTCAATTTTGTTGTTGTCAAACACTTCGTTCCTAGCCGTCGGATCGGCCAGAGGTTTGAACAATTATGATTTCTTTTTTCTTCAAGCAATTGCGTCGAGGAAGGAACTTTGGTTTTCGACTATGGGTTCCCTAACTCCTCCAAATAGTGTTAGGATAGATGTGAGAGGGACGTGTGGATTGGATTATCTAAAGGTGCGGAAACCTAAAGGAAAGCAGTAAAATAAAGATAAAGACTTTGCGAGAGAAATAGTAGGTTTGATTGATTGATGTGTGTTTTACAAATGTACATCTCTACCATATATTTACATGATCCCTCGTTAGCCACTACTCGAGCCTACAGTTGCTCACAATTGGATCTATTAAGATCATGACATCTATGATCATCCCTAGTCCCTCAAAACTAGAAGCTATTTCTCTACGACCTCACTAGAATGTGTTAGTGGGGTAAAACTTAGTTTTTCCTATCTCCATGACATTCCGACACTTTTTAACCTACCTAGCTCCTACTTCCTCAGCCTTCGGCCATTGGTGCCTTAGCCAAGCTGCCCTATAAAAGAGGCACAAACACTGAGATAAGTTTTCAATCGTATATACGCACAATGGACATATATACGATGTCAAAAAATTGCACATCGTATATATGCCCCAAAAGAGATATATACGATTCGTGTCAATTTGTAAAAAAAACAGGTTTTTTGAAGGGCATTTTGGGAATATACTATTGGGTGGGGGTATATGGGGAAGGGGTGGGGGTCCAAAAAAAAACCCTAAAAAAATTGTTTGGAATTCTTAATTATTGACGGTGAATAGAATTCAGCCCATTCCTTTTTTGTTGCTGCTGTCTTCTTTGTTTCTCCATAAGGTATTTTCCTTGATCTTCTTACTCATTCTTTTTCCATTCTGCTTCTGGGTTGTTTTCTTTCTTATCTATTGAGGGATTGCTTTTCTATTTTCTTATTGATACTCATTTCTGATGCTATCGTTTTAGGGATTGCTTGCCCAAGTAGTTTCGATTTTCTTTTTCACAATGAGGCATGTTTCATTGTTTTTCCTTTGATTATCGATTACTTTTCTGAATTGTCGTCTTTCCTCTTTTGTTTTCATGTTCTTTTTCATTTGGATTGATGATTTCTTATATTTCTTGATAGACGTTTTCATACATTTTAATATGCATGCATAAGTTAGAAGGGGTTTTCTTTCTCTTGGAATTTAGTGATCTTTAATTTTGTTCAGCATGTACTATTTTGTGAAACTGCCTTTCAAGTATGTTAATTTTGTTAAGATAGTTATTTTGATTTTTATTATTATCAATTGTATCAATTACAGTAGAGAATCCATTCATGGAGTTAAAACTGTGCCAACATTGATGTGTTTTGGTTGTTTTATTGACAGTAACTCTAACGATAATTCTTCCCATAAGTGTTCATATGAGGGTCGAATTGCGCTTAGGGACAATGTTAGGAACGCTATTTGGCACACTCACATTACTAAGCATATCAGACATAGGGGTGGTGTTATGGTGAGTTTTTGTTTTGAGCATGTTTACTAATATCATTATTCAAATGTATTTCACTGAGTTACTTGACCTTTTCCATCCTTATTTACAGCACTTTCCTATGAGAGTTGGAAGACTCATACCAGAAACAATGGACATGATTGAGTGTTATGACCCTGCTATGGATCTTCACTGGTATTTTAAGATGCATGTTGCTGATCGTCGCGCTGGGGAAAAATATCTTCACGGTTTTGAGTGGCGAACATTCTTGGACAAACATGATGTGCGGGTTGGAGATGTCCTTGAATGGGAGATTGAGAGCTATCCAATCTTGATTACTGTGAAGGTTGTAAGAAAGAAAGATAAACATAGGTTTGGGTATTAGTCTATCTTTGTAATGTGTCAATATGCACTTACTACTCATCTTTCTGAACTTCTATCTTTACTTGGGTTTTTAGTTATGTTGCTTATGACTTATTGGGTTGTATGACTTTAACTTATGAATATTATGACTTATTGTGGTAAATTGTGACTTATTGTGTTGAGCTTCCCTGTTGATTTGAATTTATATTCAATTCTTATAGACAAAAAATGTTACAAGTAACCTATGTATTATAACTAAAGCTATTGGATCACAATAGAGGCAAACAAATTTTAATTTGATAGATTTTAATTCTATTAAGAAACTGGGGTAAATTTGAATAAAGATAGACCACAAGTTATTAATTTATATACATGCACAAGTTTTAAATCTCAAAGATTTCATTTCAAGTACTTTTCATAGCTTCTCCCAAAGTCAATGTTAAACATCACCCCAAAGTACATCACCGCAAAATACATCACTCTACGGTTTATGCAATGTAATAATTTGTATCTCCAATATGTGTTATTTGTGTCACTTAAGCTTTGTCTATAATATATTTTAAAACATTGCCCCCACCTTTCCATAAAACCCGTTTAATATCATTTAAAACATTGACGCCACCTTCTATAAAAACTGAAGCATTATGTTCGTCCATCGGACGGGTCACATCACTAGTTCTCACTTAAACCCATTTCTGCCCAAACAATCACATAACAATTCGCTCAATTTCAAACAATAATGCATAAAATCATATATCTAAGCAATTAAATATTGCTTTCGTGATGTGAATCCGTCTATGACTCGGCTTATTATTTAATCGACTAAAAAATCGTTAGTTAATTTCGTGACTAGAAATTATGTGAATCTGTCTATGACTCGACTTATCATTTAATCGACTAAGAAATCGTTAGTTAATTTCGTGACTAGAAATTATGTGAATTTGTCTTTGACTCGACTTATCATTTAATCGAGTAAGAAATCGTCAGTTAATTTCATGACTAGAAATTAACCGAACTAAGGATGTTACAGAGACACCCCCAAATTGGTTCTAATCGGGCTCAAACTTTAAACACCAAACTGGTTCAAACCAAATCTATCAAACAAATTAGGTCCTAATTTACCGAATCATACAGAGTTCAAAAGGAAAAAAAAAAAGAGAACATTTTGTAGATATTGAAGGTGTGCACCAACTAGCAGGAGATAAGAAGTATGGGCCTAAGATTTAGATTAAGTCCCAACAAAAGCCAAAACATTAAACTAGAATTGGAAGAGGCCGCGCGAACGCAGGCCTCCACTACCACAAATTATGATGTAGGCTCCATTACTTAGTAGACCTTAAGCTAGCACCCCTCCTAAGTGCAATGGAAGTCACTAACTTAGGCCATGGGCCACCTTGACCACCCATTGACCCCATCCAGGTAAGTATGTTTCTCAATACCATACGCCTTTCTTTTATATCTCATTCTCCTCGCTGTTTTGTTCACTTTCCAAGATGTGGGACTATTTCGGAACTACTTCAAACGAGTATAACTATATGCTGCCTTGCATGAAACTGGAAGCTCAATACTATAGCTTCTTGTGTTTTTCTTCCACTCCAATTATTCTCTTAGATATTTCCATTAACCATTGCTCCAATAATGGTAGAGTTCATGAACTTAAAGCAACCCATTTTTGTGATTCTATTGATGTAGCAATTCAACAAAGATGCAATGCTATTGAAGTTCCAAACTCTGTCAAACTAAATGCTACTTCTCCCTCTCTTATTTATTTCTTAAAGCTACTGAAATCTTTTGCAATGCTATAGCTGTAACAACAGGTATTATGAAAGGCGTGAAGCCGGGGCTAGCATTTGTCTGTGTCAAATCTAATGCAGAGCCCATACACTGTTGTAGCTAGAGACAAAAAAT
Source organism: Oxytropis ochrocephala (assembly GCA_020916435.1). Lineage (NCBI taxonomy): Eukaryota > Viridiplantae > Streptophyta > Magnoliopsida > Fabales > Fabaceae > Oxytropis > Oxytropis ochrocephala. Next base: position 98,223,352 of record CM037088.1, on the reverse strand, counting down.
GAAGCATCGAGAATATTAGAACTGTTGTTATTAAGCTTTATGATTAGAGTCTTTTACAATCTGTTACTGCTCAATTAGTTGCAATATTGGATGGTAGTTATACAGTTAAAGCATGATATAGGTGGCAACTCAACTTAAGTACAAATTTAAATCACAATGCTAACGATTCAACGTGTAGTTGGATTTGGAAGGACTTTGCTTCGGAGAAAATTAATATTTTGTTTTGGAGTGCTTGCCATGAGGCCCTCCCTACGTCTGCAATGTTAAAAGACTACACATATTAAGAGACTGCCCTTTAGCGAAAAAATTGTGGATGTCAATGAAATTTGACTTTTAAGTTTCTTCACTCATAGTGTTCCAAACTGTGACTGGCCCAATTCGGCCTTGGCTTCCGGTCCAACTAGCGTCATTGAGCGAATGACGCCTGTGGACGGCTCAGATGCAAGCGGTATCATCCAACGGTTCGGCAGCGACTCCGGCATCTACAAATAGGGTCACACCCCCTCTGATTCAGGTACATTCTCATTCTCATCACACCTCTCCACTTCTAGTGCTGACCTAAGCATCGGAGTGTTTGTAGGTACCACCACCGCGGCGACCTCGACCACGGAGGAACTCCTCGAATCCGGATCGTCGTCTACTCATCCGACCTAGGTATGAACATTTGCGACCACAGTAGGAGTACATTCTTTTCTCTCCAATTCTCATTCTCGAGTTCATAATCTCCATGGCTCCAAGCTCCAAGAGGACGTCCGCCGACCCGAGCCCAGTCTCAGATACAAACCCAAATCGTTGTGGTCCCCAACCTCAAATTACTCAAACACCAGAAGGGCATGTGCAGACTCTACCTGCCGAGAAAGCACAGACCCTCCCGGTCCTCAGTCGACTCCTCACACTCCAAAGACGGCCTCTACTCCCGAGGCACTCCTTGCTCAGATCCAAGCTGAAAGTCACATCTTCGACCTCCTCGAACGCCACAATAGGGACCTCGTACAAAGGATTTCAGAGTTAGATAAATGGAAGTGGTCGACGCTGCAAGTGCCACAACCGCCATATCTCCGGGTCAGCCATGCCCGGTCTCCCCTGAAACAGCAGTATCGAGAAGGCATCGTTATCGACCCCGGCAAAGAGAAGGACTCCCTCATCGATCTCTGGTCCGCCGAGAACGCCGTGCAGGTAAACTGATTCCTCCGACTCCCCTGGATTCAAGTCAAAGCGACGACTCCTCCCTGGACTCTTCCTCGTCACGAAGTCCTTCCGCCCACAAGAAAGGGAAATCAAAACACACCAAAGCCGACAAAGAAACCCGTCGACCTCGGCCTAGCCGCTTCATCGCAGAAATTGCCAATTGTCGCATGTCGAGGTCCCTCGAGAAACTTCCCCAACCGAACATGTATGATGGGAAGGACGACCCGAATGAGCACATCGATACATTCGACCTCATGTTGGATTATCGCAACGCCACAAACCATGTAAAGTGCAAACTCTTCCCTCTTTCACTATCAAAGAACGCCCTACAGTGGTTCCGAGATCTCAACCCCGCCTCAGTTTCGTCTTGGAGACAATTGACCAAGTTATTCTCCACATGCTTCACCGCATCGAGACTGAGGGTGTGCTACGGGCAGTACAACAAGGCAAGAAAGAATCACTTAGAGACTACATCGAACGGTACAACAAGGAGGCCTTTAAATTTACACGCCCTATCCAATTTAAGTCCTAAATTATATGAAAATTAGAAATAGTCTGTAAAAGTATGTGATATCGGTAAAATAGTCCCTTATAGAGATTAATAAGACGGATTTTTTTTAAAACTAGGTGCAAATTGAGTGCAAACTTAAAACTCTAGGGGGTTCAAAAAATAATTATATAGAGTTAGCAGTACCAATTCTTTTTTCTCAAGGGGTCCAATTGAACCCCTCAGATACACATTGATCTGCCAATGTGCACAAGCAATTTCATATACTTATTTTTTTTTTTGGAGATATTTCATCTACTTAATTTTGACTCCCGCAACTTTGAAAAACTCTCAGTAGGGAACTGTTTCATCTTCCCTTAGTGAACCCACTACAAGCTATTTTCTTGTTTTGTCTTTCCCAAATGTAGTAATGTAGTACCTCGAAAACTTGAAGGAGAAAATGACAAAGAAAAGCCAATGAAGGTTGGCTCAGTTGATAAAGAGTTGACTCATGCCCCACAAGGTTTTGGGCTCAACTCCCGCTACCGATGTGAGGATCTCTTTGGTGAATGATCTGTAAGTACCTCTGTGAGCGCTTAAAGAGCCTTGAGGCCTTCCCTGACCATGTTGAGCCCCCAGAGCCCAACTCAATTAACTTTTAGAATCTCAAAAAAAAAAAGACAAAGAAAATCGCGAGATTCAATTTTTTGTCTATATACAGAACATATTTCCAATGGAGTTATTGTCTAGAGTAAACTAGAAGGTAAGTCGTAAGTGTATAACATTTAACTAGACTTTAAGGGAGGTGAGTATAATTTCCTCTTACTCTTTCCCTAACAACACTCCTTCCCTTTAACCGCCATCTGAGCCCATTTAAAATCATAAGTTAAAAGGGTAAATAGAAAAATGAGGGAGGGAGGGAGAGAGAGGGAGAGAGAGGAGATGAGGGAAAAATGTAAATCTACAAACACCCACTCTCTCCTTCATCGTCTACACGCTTCACAATTTAAGGGTATGTTTGGATTAGAAGAAAAAGAGGGAAGCGAGAGTGAGGTAAGAGAGAAAGAGGTGTTGTTTAGTTTAAGGGAAGAGAGAGAAAGAGGTGTTGTCTATCTCTAATCCGTGAGAGAGAGAGTTTTGTCTCTTAGTTTGGTTGAAGTGAAAGAGAGAAGGGAAAGAGAATACTAGTTTTGAAATTAAAAAGTACCCCTATGTATTTGATTTAATTTTTAAATTTTTTTAACTCAATAATTTTTTTAATTATTTAACTAAATTAGTTAAATATTTATTTTAATTAGCTAAATAGTTATTTTAATTATTTAATGTAACTATTTAAATATTTATTTAATTTATTTAAATAAATAATTAAAAGAATTATGAAATTGGAGTGATAAAATGAGGGTAAAATGATAAAAGCATAAATAATGAGGCATTTCTTCTCACTTTCTTCCCACAATTGGAGAGATTGCAAAAAACACTAAAACAATCATTTCTCTCTCTCTCCCATTTCTCCCCTCAACCAAACATGAGAAAAATTGATTTGGCTATTTATCTTAAATAAATTTGGAGTTAGTTAACTCGATTCGTTAATTTTAGTAAATTAAGTAAGGATATTTGAAAAAAAAATTAAACAATATTATGAACCAATATTTTTTATAATGAATTTTTTTTGTACCTCCTAGCACAGGGTCTTGGGTCCGGCACTGCTTGTGCATAGGACAAAGGAGTACAGAAGAAGATGAGCTCTTGATAAGGGCAACCGAACCAGTTAAAATGTCTCCAACAAATTTAAAAGAAGGGTGTGTTTCAACATATTACATGTTCGGATGGGCCTGATCGAACCTGTTCGGTTGCCCACGTCCGAATTAACCATTGAAAAATTTAGAAAAAAAAGACACATCACTATATTCATTAATGACCTTTTGGCCATTTCGTAGGGTTATGGAATGTTTTTGGAGTAGCATGGGGTGTGGGAAAAGCAATCACCTTAGTATGAACGGGTTGAAGAAGAATGACTTACATAAGCTTATGGATTTGAAACCAAGACAAAAAAGGGTGTTTTTTTTTAGCCCCCACAATCATCCCCAATACACACACCCTATGAAAGGTCCATATTACCCCTTAAATTTTGCAAATCGGATTTATTTATTGTACATCAGATTTATCTAACTAATATAACTACAGATTTATCTATTGTACATCGGATTTATATTTTCGAATTTATCTATTGTACGTCGGATTTATATCGTCGGATTTATCTATTGTACATCAGATTTACTATTGTACGTCGTATTTATCTATTGTACATCAAATTTATCTATTTTAAGAAGTGTGAGGGGTATTGTGGGAATATTGAAAAATGGTTGGAGTATGGGGGTGATTGTGGGGGTTGAAAAAAAACAACCAACAAAAAATACAGAAAAGAACGAAAAAAATCCGAACATAGGAATAAAATAGCAAGTCACAACTTCTTAATAATAATAATAATAATCACATTTGATAATTCATATAACCCCAACTCTTCACTTACATGAGGAGTTGCTTTTCTATTTTCCCACCCTCAAAATCTATCAACTTATACCTTCAAAAAATAAAGCACCAACAAATTGTTTCTTGGTGCACCCTGATAGTCTATCTCTAATTATTTTATTTTATTTTATTTTTCTGGTTAATTCACAGTTCTAAACATTACATTTCCATCGCTTCTTCGATTCTGAATGCCATAATTTGTTCCTTGGGAGTGTCCAAAACTTTCTAACTCTTCTTCACTGTCAACCAAAAAATTACAATATATCTATTCCCTCTTGCAATCGTTGTTGTTAGTGCATCAGTACCTGTTTACACATTAACAAAAAAAAAACAATTTTATATATCATTATGCAGAGTCTTCTTTTCTTAAAATTTGATGGTGTTGAAATAATATTTTTAGACGTCAATCAATCACGAAATGACATTATACATAATGTAGCACTTTATTTCAACTATCTTATAAGTTATCCATACTATGATTTTTGATTGGTTACGACGAACGTGTATACCGATTAAACTCATTTGAAAAGCAATATTTAAAAAATAAGAAATAAAAATTAAATCCAACAAAAGAACTTACAAATTTTCAAGAATAAAATGAAGTTCTTGTGGGTACAAGATCACCAATCTGAAAATTGAAATTGGAAACTTTCTTCTTTTGTTGTCCTCTGAACATAACTTCAACTTCTACCAAAAATGTTGCACAAACTGGTCTATGATCAGAAAACTTGAATTCCTTACGCACATAAGAAAGTTGCTGTATCCCCCTTCCATGCCACAATATTCTATCACACCTGACACGATACAAACACGCAGACACCAATTTCAATTTAAAAAATATTGAAAAAAAACAGGTAATTGAAGTATCGGTATCAGTGTCGGTGTCCGTCACGATACATGTCAGACACCAAAAGTGTTAGTGCTACATAACAAAATTACCAAGCTGGAGTTCTTCTTTTGTTCTTTGAAACTTTTACACCTTCAGCATAATAAGTATCTGAGTTGAAGGCATATTTATAAGTAGGTGCAAAGTAAATCTTCCCCTCTTTCCAATCCTTAAATACACGACCAGCTTCCCTTTCCATTTTCAGCTGTCAAAAACATAACATAATATACAATGCATAATCAGAAAAGTAACAAAAATTCACCACAAAAAATACCAAAATTCATTGGCAAGGGAAATTACCTGATCCTTGTTAAAAAGTGAGGGCCAATCCTTCATTTCGACTAGCCTTTTCGCATCATCGCGACTCAAAGAAATTCTGTAATTCAAGTCTCCAAACCATATGATTCGGCTGGAGAAAAGATTTCCGAAATGATCAGAAATTTTGAGACTAGAAATATGAAAGTAACTAATAAAGTAATAAGCGAAGTCTGCATTATAACTCGCGAAAATAGTTTCGAATGATTCTCACTCGTGATCTAAAATTCTGTCAGGCATTCTACTGTAAGTTGTCTTGCAAATCTTTGGAAACTGAGTGTTCTTTAGTATCTCTATGACATCAAGATTTCGACGAAGCTCGTCGCCCTCTTTCTCTCCAGATGCCAGATGACTGCAGATAAAGCAAAAACTTGTCTGATAAAATGACATGCTCACAGATATACACCCCTGCATCCACATAACAAATATCGTAAATTAACACTTCTATATATCGATACCACCCTTTAATAAAATGTAAGCGAAAAAGTCTATGTATCCGATTCAAAATTAGGTCGATATATAGACTATTTTGTTTATATTTTGCTACTGAAGAGAATACTTCTTATGCAATTGAATTAAAAGATAAACGAAAAAGTAAAAAGTGATTTTAGACTACCTTGTTTCCGAGGCAACCCATGATACGCTGACTGCATACAACAAATTCTTAAATGCCCTACATATTGAACAAGCTCCTTCTTCATCCAAACACTAACAAAAATCCCTACCATTTGCTTACAAGTAACAAGGCTGTATTTCATATGACTAGCAGCCAGAGCAACTGAAATAGGGAAATTATCATCCTCCTCTTCGGTCGACGAATCGTCTGAATTTAAATTCGATTCTTGACAGCGAAAACAGAAATCCTTAGCAGCTTTCCTTTCCATAAGGACACAGTTACAACTCTTTAGTCTCTTTCCATTCAATTTCTTGAAAGTTTTCTTTATCTTCTTCAAAGAAGGCTTTTGGAAAAACAACGAACCGCCAAATGATGCGGTTGGTTTTAGTCCTTTAGAAGATGAATCTAAAGGACCATTTAGTGATTGATTTATTAAAGCAAGCCATTTTGCAGCTGGCTCATTGTCTTCTAATACAAGCACATTTCCAGCATTCAAAGGAACAATCTCCTGAAAACTAAAAACATGGAGAAATGAAGTTAGCTAAGTAACCGTATCTAAACAACACATGAATCAGACCTCTGTAGCACCGACACTTTAGGTTGAAAACGTGTCAGGTGTCAGACACGTGATGTGTCAGACACCGACACTGACACTGCAATTACTTCTACTTTTCAAATTAAAACCGGTGTCTGCGTGTGTGCGTATGCGTGTCGGTGTTTCTTAGAATCGGACTATATGGATTTAAATCAGAAGTATCAGAGAGAGAGGCATACCCTAAAACATACATATCAGGTTCGTTTCGAACCTGAAGAAAATCGCTGAGATCAAGGTTACCACTGGGGCATTGTCCTCCAACATTCCATGTTGCAGTAAAAATTCTATGATTGAAAAAACAAGAAAATAACTATGATTGTTAATAAGGTCATAAATATTGTAACAACAGGTAGTTATCTGAATATAAAAATAATCTTACAAATACCTGAAATTCTGAACTGCTTCAGTAGAAGACATTGAACCTTCCGAGCCTCGAATTTCGATGGATGGATCAGAAATTGCTTCTGAATATAATGAACAACAAGGAAAATGTGAGATTTGTCAAAGTGATTATTCTAAGAGGAACTTATTTTAGAATAATAAAGGAGTGGCTGAAAGATCTGCTATTCTTAAATATCCTACTTTGGTAACAAAGGAATTTTCATACAGTGAAAAGTAAAGAATATATTGAGGATAAATGAATAAGAACATGGAAAGATAAGAAGAAAAGCATATAGTTCATTTTTGGACACAAAAGTTTATATTTGAATATATTCTCATTTTTGGATCATATCATCAAATCCTCACCTTATCTTATAGTTGAAAATGAGATTTGTGGTTATTAACAAAGCAAAATTCTTGCAATATACAGTATACTTACTTCATATTACAACATTAGCTGAAATCCAAGCATGAATTTATTCTAGCAAATCTAATTAAATTTTCTAATATCAGTTAGGCCAGCTAATCTCCTTATCTTTACAGTTTGGATAGGTATTATAAAAATATCATGGTTATACAGAAGATAGAATAGAAGAAGAAAAAGGTTCCAGCCTTTCAGTCATAAGGGAAACAGAGAAACAATACAAATTCCTCAACAGAAAAAGTTCTGACAATAATGTTCTCTGAATTTATAAAATAATAATTCCACCTTTCCACCATTTTCAGTAAAGAAAATTGAAGTATTGAATGATATGTCCAAAATTATAATAGGAAAAAATAAAGATTATTCTAACTTTTCCCACTTGTGGTTAGAATATTGTTTGGCTATGAACAAGAATGAATTTCCATAGAAGTACTCACCATGGGAATCAATTGATCCTCTTTCTATTGTTCTTCCATTTCTCTCTTTCATGCTCAAAACTTTCCAGATAAATGACTGAAATCAATTAATCACATTCAAAAGATTATTATTTCTTTACAAAAAATATCAGCATTTATTCAACCAATACAAAGTCAAGGTTTTAAATTGCGGTTGCAGATACGGTTGCGTCATGAACCTCGGTATTGCACATTGCGATTAAATACCGCTAATGCAGCCTCAATTGCAGTTGCGTTGTGATCGCTACGACATCAAAAACCGTGACGTCGCGACCCGGAGAAGACGTTAAATAATTTTAATGAAAGTAAATTAGAGGCATACAATTACAAACCTGCTTTTTCCTCTGCTGATTGTTTGGTGTACTCATATCTGAATCAGCTTGTCTATCTTCAAATTCATTATCCATCTGATAATTTCCAGAGAAAACATTAAATTAAAAACAATGCAATGCAATGTATCAAATATCATTCAATTGTTAGAACCCCAAATCACAATAATTTTAACACAAAATGGCAATCACAATAATTTCAAACACAAATGTGATTCTTTTTATAACAGTCAATTTCTCAGGCAATGACGTTATTGTATGAATTATGAAACATGATATGTAAACGTAATTTAATGAAGAAGAAAAAGAAACCTGAAAGAATCGTTGTTGTAGGTAGGTAGGTATGAGAAGAATTGTCTAAGTAAATTTCATGTACCAAAGAGTGATGAGACAGAGAGACATATATACCAAACAAATACAAGTAATTGATGATTTCAAAAAGGATAGAGAGAGAGAGAGAGAGGTGTTTGTTTCTCACGAACAAAAAAGGGAATGAGAAAAAGAAATAGTCAAAAGGGAAGATGGAAGGAATAGAATCTTACATGTTCTTTTTTTTGTAATTCACATTTATTGCATTAATTAAGCTCGTGTGGCAAAACCACTGATTCGTCCGTTTGTTCTTTGTTTTATTGACTAAGAGAAACATAAGTAGAATTGTTTTTACTTCATTTTTTATAGAGGTCGACCAACCAATTCTTTTGACCCGCTTAATTTATCGTGGGGGTTGATTCGATCCTCTTGCTTTCGATTTCCCCGTAGTAAATAAACTCAGTGTTGGGTAGTGTAAAATTTAATCCTAATCAGAAACAGATATTGAAAGTGTTAGGATACTCGATAGGTAGCACTCAATGGTCCAAAAAAAAACAAAAACAAGGGTATTCAACCCCATTTTAGTATATTGGAGAAATAGATTTTACTAATTCAGAGATCAATCGAGAGGTAAATAAGTCTAATATTAATTTCTTTCATTGTCTAGGCTGAAACTGAAATACTAACCTATATTGTCCCTTTAAATAGAGTACGTTAACCATTCCTATCCACTTTGAGGTACATATCCTCTCCATTTACCGGAGCAGTAGCAAAGAGAGAGAGAGTGACGTTGAACAAAATATTATTATTTTATCCAATTTATCTCTCACTCTCTCTCTCTCTTCTACTAAAATATAATCATCTACTAGTAAATTGACGATCTCATTGACAACTTTTGGGTACTTTTACTTTTTAAGAATAAAAATGAAAGAGCTTTATTTTGAGGTACATTAAATAGTGAGAATTGTCTTTGAGTTTGAACCTCGTCATTTGTACTAGTTTGACTCTTATGGGGAGTAGAAGTAACCAACCCCACCCCACGTGTGAGTGTGTGTGTTTGCCTGCAAATGAAATCACAATAGTAAATTTGAAGGTTTGTGATGTGTTTCCTACGAGTGTGACACCAAAAGGTTGCTTTTGCATTGTGTTATGGAGTTCCCTTTGCCCAACCCATTGCCCTGGATTTTGCACCATCATACCAATGCATCTTTTCTTTTACCTTATTAGAGGTTTTCTACATTTTACCTATTTTATTTTTTGAGGTGTCCAAAAACATTTTCTTTTTAGTCCTTCCTCCTTTCCTTGATTTTTTACCTTCTAGGCTCACGAGTTTTTTTTACCATATCATTAGTGTGCAGTTTTCTTCGACTTGTCGATAACTAATCTATGTCAGGGAACCTGGTTGGTCACGAGTATCCAGCTTTTTCGGCCCATGTGGTTCTTCCCTCCTAACAAAGTTTTTGTCACACTCACTATTCGAACCCAAGACCTTAGTGTAGGATTCGGGTTCAATTACCACTTAAACCAACCTTTGTTGGTTCTAGGCTCACGGGTTTGATTAATTTTAATTTATTTTTGACAAAAGGTTTGATTCATTTTAATTTGTAGTAAAAAAACATTATATACTGGAGTAGTATATTTTTATGCCTTTTCGGAGAGAACTAAAAACAATACCACAATGATACACATGTATGTATTATTTTAAAAATCGAACCAACCAAATAGCTCAATCAGATAAACCATGAATCAGACCGTCTACAGTTTGGTTAATTGAGCGGTTCGCCATAGTTTCATCTTGGTTTGAGTGGTTTAAAGCATTAAACCATAACTCAGAGGTCTTACCAATTCGATGTCCTGTCTGATTTTTCAAAATATTACATGTATACACTTACCGACTAAAATGTAGGTATAATTTAGGGTAATTGCTAACTAATTTTCTTATGTATTTTTTTAAAAAAATTACTCCCTTCGATTCACTTTATAAGAAACAATTAATCTTTATGGTGGTCCCCAATATAAGAAACAATCACCATATTAAAGTGTACTAAATGATTAATTTCAACTTTACCCTTTTTTAAGTGGTGTACACATAATTCAGTCCTCCAACATAGTAGAGATTATGTCTTTGAAACACTTGATAGAGTGGGATATAAAAAGGCGTGGCCATGCAACATATGGACCAATATGGGATAGTGGATCTGTGAGGTATGATGCATCTACTCGAGGATTGAGGAACTATTGATTTAGTGTTACCTAAGATTACACACTTATATCTTGTTTTCAATTGAGACATAAGGATGAGACACGGGTTTCTCACTTACATGGTTGCAGTAAGATTCTTATCAGATCATTGATTTTTATAGGATTGATGTATTACTAGATGTCACACACTATTTAGTAATATTTAACATTATATTTAAACTTTAGGCTAAACTACTCTTTTGGTCCTTTATCTTTGGCTTTGGTTTCACTTTGGTCCTTTATCTTTTTTTTTCTCGTTTTGGTCCCCCGTCTTTCATTTCTGTGTCATTTTGGTCCTTTTTTGGTATTTTTCATCCATTGACTTAACAGACGCCACGCTGGCAGTTAACTGTTGACGTGGCATCTTAAGTGTCAGAGCTGACATGGAACTCATTAAGTGATGTGGCACGTGAGGGACCAAATTGAAACTTAAAAGAAATATAGGGGACCAAATTGACACAAAAACAAAAAACACTAAAACTTCACCTTCTTCCTCCAAACATCATCTCCATCAACTCCGGCGAGCCAACAGGGAGAAAATAAAAAAATAAAAAGATTGAGCAGTGTCGGGTACCATTGTATGACAACACAACACGGGCATCATTACCCCCACTCTCCACAAAAGACAATGGCCCCAACTGGGATGATCACTACAAGAAAATCGCTGATTTGCCACGGACATTTGCGTCGCAAACGTACAAATTTCCGTGGCAAAACAACATTTGCCACGGATTAGCCACTGACCAAAAATGGTGGCAAAAACGCTCGTCGCAAATCGTTTGCCACGGACTTTTCCGTGGCAAATTTTTCCGTAAAAATGCAGCCCACTTATCATGCGATGATGATTTCTCAATAATTAAGGATTTCAAATTAAACCTAAATCTAAATTAATGAAACCTGAACACCTGAATATCAGATTAATGAAACCTAAATCAATTTACTGAAAACCAAATAAACAAATTAAACCCCCAAAACTAAAACCCAACAAATACTCACGATACCCCCAAATTCCCCAAATCAAATCTAAATTAAACCCCCCAAATTCAATATATTGTCATAGAATCCACAACAACAACTAATGAAACCTAAATCAAACCCTAACAACTACTGATTGCAAGCCCAATCAACAATAAAACCCTGAAAAATATGCTTGAATACTGCAAAAATTACCTAGAAACTTCAAGCTACTTGTTTAGCCACTGAATGCCAAAGGAAAATGATAGGAAGAAGAATGACAGAGGACGGTGGTGAACGGAGCAGAACCGTTGGGAGGAAGGATAAAGTAAGTCGCTTTCGAGAGAGAGAGAGAGAGGGCGCGAGGAAACGGGTTGTGGCTGTAGAACGGAGCGAACGGGTTGTGGGCGTGAGAAAGGCTTATCGACGGAGGAGGACGGAGGAGGGCGGAGGAGGACGAAGGAGAACGGAGGAGGACGAAGGAGAACGGAGGAGGAGGTCGTGGGTGGGAGAGTGAGGTCTGCGTATTGTTTGAGAGAATCGTGGGTTTTAATTTGGGATTTAATATTTGCCACGGGCTTGCGACCAAATGTCTGTGGCAAATTAGCGACCAACATAATTTCTGTGGCAAATTAGCGACCATTATCATTTCCCGTGGCAAATTTGAGCGGGATTTTTAGCGCCTCCTCCAGAAATCCCTTTTCGTCGCAAATCCGTGGCAAATTTGCGACGGCCAGTCTTCTGTGGCAAACTTTGGTGGCAATGCAAGCTTATTCTTGTAGTGGATGTGTACCGCCATCTAAGTCCCACCGAGCATGTAAATGGCAATAAAACAACATCCACAATGAAAATAAAATAACCCTGACACGAAGAACAACAACAACCTTCAACAACAAAGGAAAACCAGAAACTCAAGCGCGTACAAAATATCTGAACCAACAACGCCCAAAGCTCCAACGACGGAGAAAAATCTAGGAAAGTGGAAACGAAAAGCTATTTCGCTTTTATAAGCGTACATCAAAGGAATAACAATGACCACACAGACGCAACCTGTGAAGCCTAACAAGTGCTTTCATTCCCAACAGTCGCATTACTTACACACGACCCTTGGCGCGCTAACCCAGCAAAAAATAATAATAAAAAAAAGGGAGAAGAAGGCGACAACAGAGACAAAAAAACAAGGTAGATATCATCTCTTAAAATAAGAAGTACAGTCACAAATCTACAAGATCCCTCAGTACAAGAAAGAGCTCTAATGCAAAATTATTACAACACATAAAACTCCCTCAAACTAAAAGCTCGATCGCCAAGACAGACGTCCAAGAATCATACCTCGCACACACCAAGAGCCACCAAACTAACAAAGCACGAACAACAGCGCTTAACGAGACTGCCATCACGCCACTGACCCCGACTAAGTTGTTTGACGGTCCATCAAAGGAAGAGAAATCTGCACAAGTACCCGCATGCCCCCAACAGATGTCACCAACCTAGGACGAGCCATCCCGGTAAGATGTTCCCTCCTTCCACATTAGACACTTTGTCGCCTCTTCAAGGGATAAAACCCCTTTGGAGTCGTGCGGAGTACCTAATAAGGAAGAAACAAGCAAAGGAGAAACAACGATAGAACGACACCCACAAAGCATGTCAGGAAGTAGGAAAAGCGGAAGAAAGAATGACAACACAAGCTAGGAGGATGGTCCTATTTATACACAAGCCAAGAAGAAATAGTCAAAGGTGCCTTTAAGCAAGCAATAAATGCGCCCACGAGAACAGAAGGCAAGTGCAAGCCTCATAAATGAGAAGGATGATTTGTCAAGCAACAATAAATGACCAAGCATCGATAAACGAAACCTCCAACGCAATTGGCCACCCTGAAGGGATTTGAGCACCTTCGCCCTGAAAGGCTCAGAGTTCGAAGGGCTGTGTACTGAGGGTATCCGAAAAATGCCGACCTGGGCTCCAAAAGACCGAGAAGGACTCTAGAAGACCGAAAAAGCTCTAGAAGGCCGAGAAGGGCTCCAACCACCCCCACACCGCCGAGGAAGACCCTTGCTAAAGGGAAGACGAGTAGAACAATCGTCACTCGAGGAGGCTTAAGCAGTACCAAAGGAGACTCTGTACCGCATGTGCCGCTGTACGGACCATGCATAGACTAGGACGCGTTCGCGTAGAAGATAAATGAAGAGGACATGGCAGCTATACATTGGCTCATACCAAAGTGGTGTCCACGTGACTATCTCGATGGCAGGCGCAGAATAGGTACAAGAGTGTGATCCCCTGCGGTATAGAATACCCTAAGACTCTCATTGTTTATAAATAGCTCATAGAGTCATTCACATACAAACATTCTTGTAGTGAAAATAAATTAATTAGATTCAATAGAACTTAACTTAATTAGTTTAAATATTATAATTTAAATAATAGTATTTAACTAAATTTTATCTAATTAATCTGTTAGACCCAAATGGGTTGAACCATTAAGGTTATGCTCTTAATAACACTTTATTACTTAAGTAAATACATCAGTTTTATTTTGTGTCTGCAGACAAATACTACCCATAAACTCACACACGTAAAATAATAGAAATCTTGAGTTTAAAATCCAGATTACCACAAAAATATTCAGTCAACCCATTTTGCTAGTTATGCTTACAAATTAGTTTATTTTAAACTATACTATATTATTTATTAGATAACTTTCCCTCCAAGAGCCTAGCACCTAAAGAAGATAAAAGGCTCTAAGAACCAGCCTAGTGTGGACTTGCTCTTGAGGAATTAGCATTTATGAAAAGTAAATCTAATATCCTTAATTTTTGTGATTACATGCATGATCGTGATCCTTAACATAAGAAATTCTGAACTAGGTTAAAAACGAAAAAATTAATTATCATATGTTCTCTAATAGTTTTGTCTAAGGCTCTAAAACTTATGGATTTAACACTGTTGTAAAACAGTACTTTCTTAAAAATTGCAAGGCTTGTTGTTGTCTATTGACGTTGACACGAATTGAAGCATGGGATCTTTGATTCATTTTTATATTTTAAAAAACTTGTTCTAATAGGTCACCCATTTTTATTTCTCTAAGAAAAGAAATGATGCATTAATTAGTACTGTTTGTGTTGATCAAAATAAAAATTAGTAGCATTAATCATGATTTCTAAGAACACCCTCATGATAGATTCCATTAGAGTACTACAAGTACTAGAAAAAGTTTGTGTTGGACTATATTAGGAATTTGATGCATTAGAACTTCAAATATAGTACTCAATAATCTAGTTTACTATTTTTGTAACCAATAAATAAAAATTCATATCATTCAAATTTCAAATCATGTAAAATTGTTTAACTTTTAATGATAACACTCGTGCATTTGGAAAGTGTGTATTTATTAGAAAAAGAGTTAAGAAGTGGTCCTCTAGTCTAAAATCATGAATGAAAAGGGTCCTTAAACTAATTAATTAGTTAATTTATTGCATAAAAGTAAGCATATGCAAAGAGGTTCTTCCAAATGGATGAATGGACAGTCAAAGTCAAGTCTCCAAATGGGCCAATCTCAAAAGCACTTCTCAACCGTGATATTGATAGAATCAAAAAGAATACTTAGAAAACAAACACTAAAAAAAAGCTAGCTAGTTATAAAGGTGCACCTATATTAGTATGGTCCCAAAGATGATTTAAGTGATTATTAAGTCTCTAACTTTGGTGGTGGTACTACGCCACCTTACAAAAGGACAAAGCCAGCCTAGAATAACACCAAAATGGCGGCATAGAAAAAGCACTTTTTTAATGCCTCCCCCCCAAAATAAAGGAGGACAAATTTTTTAGCTTTTTAAGTGGCTAAGTGGGACTTCTTAACTCCCACTTCACAGACACATTTCTTGGTGTTCCTGCATTCATGCTTCATAACTCAAATCAATTGGTAACCCAAATTTCAAGTTATCATCACCAGTTTTCAAGTAATCACTTATTCTAAGAAATGAGGACAATGAATTCTTTCAATGACCCTTTGCCCCTTTTTTTCAAATATAATAACAAATTCAAGTTTCTTGTTCCCTTATTTTTTTTTTGTCTTCTTTCTCGATTGGTGTATAAAATTGGTGAAATTGGATTTTAGTCCTTTAATTTGATTTTAGACCATGTTAAGGGATTAAAAATATATTTTTTGCGTGATTTTTGTACATGCTTAAAGACAAAAGAAGCTATATAATGTAGTTCTCTAATGTCTCAAGTTAAGATCAGTTGATATAGTTCAGTTGGTGAATTAAACAACACGAAAGAATGTTAAAGCTAGATCATATCAATGATATTCATACTTTTCAGGAAGAAAAAAAAAGACCGAAGAATATTTTAAGCTGAAGGTCTAAAGTTCAAAAAAAAAAATTGTCTACGCACAGAGTGGTAAGCACCAGTCGTACGTAAACTCACACATACAAAATAGAAATCCCGGGTTTGAGCTTAGTTATATGTCAGGCCTTTGAAATCTTTAAAAAAAACAACATAATTACCAACTTTAACATTTTCTTATAAAAAAATATATAGTTCTCTAACATTGTGTTGATGATGACCCATCTAAAGACAAGTTATGTCGTTTCCCCCATTCTTCTGGATCATGTTATGGAGCTTAATTGAAACCTAAAACGGTAACAGTGGTAGATGTTTCAGCATGACATCAATTTTCATATTATATGTGCTTTAATCTTGTAAGCTAGCATGTGTTTACTGTGTGGAACACTATAACTCAGAATTTTAAACATTTTCTGATTACTTTTTGATACATTAATACACACACAGGAAAAAAAGTTTGTGCGATTCGCTCATCTGATTATTAAAAGCCGATTCTAAGTGGAATATAAAGTTGTCATTTGTCAAAATATGATGTAGCTCGCGTGTTTGAGTAATATGCTAATAGTAATTAAGTCTATTTGATTTGCAAACAGGTAAATACTGAATTGGTCTGAACAGTATTTGACAGAACACTACTAGATATTATATTGTCTAGTATATTGTTTGGTGAACACTGGACTACACAAGCAAAAAAATGTAAAATTTAATATAATTATTTTTATGATGTTTATAATGAGAGCTAAAGCAAATATAAAGAATCAAATGTGTAATTTAGCCTTTTATATATTATGCACTAGTAAAAAAACAGGATTTAAAGTCGGATATTTTGGACATTCAAAGTCGGATGTACATCCGACTTCTATTAAAGCGACTTAGAAAGTCTGAAATTTTTAAAGTCGGATGGATGTCCGACTTTAAAAGACGGTTTTAAAGTCGGATAAATTCAATAATCCGACTTTAAATCCCGATTTTAAAGTCGGATAAATTTAATAATCCGACTTGAAAAGTTTAATTATAACGTGTTATGGTTTATCTGGAACACATTTAAAGTCGGATTAAGAAGAATATCCGACTTTATAAGTCTGATTTTAAGTCGGATATAAGGCGGTATAAGAAGAATATCCGACGTTAATTTTTTTTTTGGTTTTGATTATTTTTTTTGCTTCACCCTTCTTATACAATCATTTCCTGCACATGTTTTAAAGTAATTAAAGTACTACAATTTCAGTTAGACAAGAGGGACACATACACACACAGTAATTAAACTACTTTACTTAAAAATATAGAGTTAAACTGTTAGATTTCATACCAACATAAACGCTAATACTACACTTCCATCGATTCGAAAAAAACAAGTAAACAAATTCTTGATATTCTAATAATATTCCAAAATGTACGATAATGAACTACACATTCACTTAAGTTGATTTCTTCTTTCTTCCTTTCCAATCGGCTTACGATCCTCCTCATACAATCTTAGAAAGAATTCTGCCCAAACTTGTCTAATGTCTTTCAATTCTTCAGATGAGAACGGATCAGTTGAATTGAATACCTAAAACAATAAAAGATAAATAAGAACCATGAGTTAATCTAATACGTACTCAATAATAATTATCTAGTAATAGTCTTCTATGGTATTTGCATATGGTTTAGTTTTGAACACATATGTGAACTAGTGAAATGTCATGCTATGGGCTAAAGTAAAGAACCATGATAGATACCTGAAAGGGTTTCAGCACAAGAGGGCGATGGTGATACGGGAGAGGGTGAGGGAGGCGACCACAACAAGATATGAAGTCAACTTTAATAAGGAGTGTGTATTACCTAACCAAAAAAAAAAGAAAAATAAATTGTCAAAATTTCCACAAATGAGGCCACATAACGAACAAGTGAAAAAACAAATAAAACAACATTCCTGTACAAACAAACAACAAATTAAATACTAAAATTCTTATTGAAACATACAATATCAAGTAAAAGAAGCTATACTATAGGAGTTAAATGATATGGCAAAGCCTAAAACTAACCAGAATTGTTCAATCAAGTAAATGATATAGACAAAAAGTCAATCAAAAACAAAATATAGGCTAGAAGCAGAAGCTGCAAAGCAGCAATAGCAAACCTGTAGGCAATAGCATCAACAGCAAACCTATAAGTAGAAAGCTGATGTATTGAACTCTTACCTAGGGAATCATACAAGTGCCAATAAAGTAGACTCAAAAAACAACTTAATTTAGTCCTTGAAAAATAAAACAGAGAGGCCGATATAACATAAGAGAAGGAAATTCTTTGCTCAAAGGTTTTTTCTTATGACCTTATGATCAATGCTTCATTCATGAAACCATCCTCTTCACTATGCATGATCAAAAACAAAGTTTCCTACAGATTAAATCAAATCATAATCGCAATCCAAATCTAAAAAATTTGGAAGCATCATTGATCATACATTGCGTTCAATTATTGCCAACTTCTGCAATTGTGATTACTCCCTCTTTGCCAACTTTCTCCATAGCCTTTGCAAGTAACTCACCGATTTCTCTCTCCCCATTAGCAGATATTGCCCCAAGCTAGTACCAATCAAATTGAGGCTGAAGTCATTATTAAAGGTACCAATCTTATGCACTTATGCTTAAGCAATAAAATTAAATCATACTTTCTACATGGATATCATAGCAAGCCATTTAGAGTTGCAAGATCTTTACTTATTCACCAACATTGTTTAAAAAATAAAATAGAAACAAAGCTCTCATGAACCATACACAAGCTAGTGCCAATCCAATTGAGCATTAAGATTTACCTTGTGAATGAAGCTCCACCACCATCAATTACTACTTATTTTTCATACTTTGGTAAACTCTTTTTCCTTAGAGATTGGTATGTATTCGGACATCATTACCACTCGTTTTTCATGCTTTGAAATCATGGAAAGACATAAATATCTAGATTCTCTTGTTCACAAGTCAGTAGTTAGTTTATTTAGATATAAAACAAGATATTCCATCTGCTAGTTTGATACCTTCATAGTTAACAAAGCCGGCCAGACAGTTTTTCTGTATAAACATGGCAAAAATCCACTCCACACCATGCAGGTCATTTGCAACAACTCTTAATTAAGACACTATTTGTTGCTAATAATCCTGCAGTAAGTAAAAAAAATAAACAGAATCATCATCACTGAGTGTTTTACAGATGTTCTTCCATATACCCCTCAACCAAATGAGACAAGCAACAAAAGGGTGCAACTTGATTTGAGTTAAGTAGATACAATACAAGTGAATCAAAGAGGGGAGAATTCAACAAATTTTGGTGCTCCCAAGTAATTTGACATTGACAACTCTGCAAAGATCTGTGTGGGTGAAGATCAAGATGGGAATCTCCAAGTGACCCTGTGGGAATTCAGCAGTAGATTTGGTTGTCCCTGCATTAACAGTATACAAACTCGAACACAATGACAAGACAAGACTCACATGATATAATTTATTTAGCTATAATTTATGCTCTTGTCCATTACACTATATGCCTTCAAATAGGAGGAACACTCGATTTTCATTGTCAGCATATTCAAGTTGATTGCTTATGAGATGGACTGCCAAGAGAAATCTGTAGGAAAGTGAAATGTAACTCCCATTTTCACATTACACGGAAAAATACCTGAACCCACATCTCTATAGCTACTTTTCCTACCTTGCTCTCTAACCATATGAACAAATTACACATTGTTTCTTTCCATAAGCAATCTGTTGGCTGAAAAACAATTAAGCACTACTACTCATGTATTTGTATTGTACCACACTAATAGCATTCCCCGGCAACAGTGAAGTCCTAACTCCTAATACAACAACCGAACCATAACATTTCATATTCATATATGAATGGCTAAGTTGAGAAACAAAACATCTCTGCATATAGACAAGCATTTTCAAACATTACAAGCAGTTGACTATGTTATTGCAAAATCAAGTTTCAAATTCCATCCACCAATTCAATCAAGATCCTTGACAACCACCATATATTTCTTCAAGTTCTTGTGAAATGTCATGATGATGAATTGTTTCAAATGGCTTGATCCCTGAATTAAGCAAGCCTAGGTCATATTTAGATCTAAGTTAGGATAATCTCATACTCTTATAGCTTATAAACAAATGAGAACAATTTATTTATCATGAAAGGTATTTAACAAAGAAATTGACATGAGTGAAAAAACAGGTAAAATATGAAGCTTATATTATATCATTAGTATTATTGTTGTTACCAAATACTGATGATAATGATCATTTGCTATGTCACCATTCTCATCATTTTTTATCTTCTCTGAAAATTAATCAAATTCAATTGTGATTATTTATTTTCCTCATTAAAATTATATAACTAAATTATAAGCCCAACAAACAAAACTAGCTCAAATAATTCAATTAATTAAACAACGAGATGCCATAAAGATCCGAGAACACTAATTGGAAGATTAACATACAGAATCACCGGAAACCGAAATTAACTTGAACTTGATTTCGAAAATAGGACTAATCAAACATTGAAAAGTGAAGCAATTAAAAAAACGTTTAATGAATCAATGAGAAAAGTGAAGAAGAACCTTTCAAATGATTTTCCTTCTTTCCTCTGTTGTTCGCTCATCGAGAGAGGGAGAGAAGAGAGCAGAGCGCCGTAAGACTTCAAGAGGGAGCGAGGAGAGGAAGAGCCATATCATCGCAAATGCAGTCGATCCGCAGAGGAGAGAAAGAGAGCTAGGGCGGGGGGAGATGCAAGGAAGAGAAATTAGAAGAAGTCAAAAACAATTTCATTCACGGATCGGGAGAGAGACTACGGCGACCGAGAGATGGAGATGGCGGCAGAGAGAGAGAGAGCGAGGAGGACGATGGCGAGAGGAGAAGAGCAAGCTGTGGCGGAGTGAGTGAGGGGAAGAGGGAGAGGGAAATACATTTGGTTTTTATATTTTGTTGGGTTGACAGAAAGTTTGATTGTGGTTTTGTGAGGGAAATACATTTGGTTTTTGTCTAGTTGCCCCCACCGATGTCCGGTACTGCGAATAGATTTTCAAATCAATACAAGTGGAATTGTCTTTCAAATCAATACAAGTGGAATTGTCTAGTCCAATCTTCTACCTTTTAGCATATCGAAAGCACCCTATAAGTAAGTTCTTTTGACCAAACTAATTAAAAATGAATGTTGCAAAGTGCTTGTATTTTTCTGGACCGAAGGTATAGTGCTTAAACTTTGAAAGTAATATATAATGATTGGAAGATCGATGTTCAAACTATCTAATATAGTAAAATTAAATGCTAGGAATCTAATATATATATATATATATATATATATATATATATATATATATATATATATATATATATATATATATATATATATATATATATATATATTTAGATTTTTGTCATTTGTCAAAAATTTGGGAGTAAATTAGACAATTCACCACAAAAAGACAAAATTGCACAGCCTTTTGTAGCTTTTTTTTAAAAAAAACAAAAATTGGTTGACGCACTGACGCATGTCAGTTTCAATTTTTTAATTTTTTTAAAACAATATTTTTTTTTCATTTTTTTTATGAAATTTCTTTTTCATTTTTTTCCCATTCTTTTGTCAAACTTTTTATTTAGTTTTATAATTTATTCAAACTACAATCAATAAATTTAAGCACTACTAATTGTCAAAAAAAAAAACTCATATCTTTAAAAAAAAATTCAAAATTTTTTTTGCAAAATACTAAGTTATTAAATAGATATTATACTCAACAATTAAATAATCTAAAATTTATTATTTACTATAACCTCACTATTAAAACTACTAAAATCAATCAATCTTTTTATAAAAAATAAAATCAATCAATTTAACCACTACAAAAAATTACCAAATAAAAATTTTATAATTACTAAAAAGGAGTAATATGCCAACGGGGTGCCAACAAGACTACCAACATGAGTGCTAACGGGAATGACAACGAGAGCGCCAACAGAAGTACTGACTTTTTAAAACTTTTTCCCCTATACTATTTTAGAAAAATATTTTTTTTTTTCAATTTTATAACATGTGGCAATGAGAGCGGCAAACAGAGCGTAACTGACTGCGCCAACGGTAGGGCCAACGGAGATGCATATTTTACCTAAAATCTCATTTACACTTTTCTTCATTTTTACTCCATTAATTAACATTATAAGAAATACCAACTTTTTTTAAAACTTTTTCAAATACAACTATTTTAATATATTTGAAACTATAGTCTTTTATCAAGTTTTTCCATTTTTTATTACATTTTCCAACATTCAACATATGTCTAATTTTATAGCAAATTATTACAAATACAATATCACTTGTGCGTATGCCAGGGGCGGATCTACATATGTACGAGGGTGGTCAACCACACATCTTGAAAAAGTATTATTATTACAAATACTCCTATTAAAAAATAATATTAGCACTAATAGTATTAAAAAACTATTTTGCACACCTTGAAAATATTTGTTTGTATTGAAACTCCTAATTTTGCACCTATCTAATACATCATGCTCACACAACTACTCACACTCTTAAACATTTCTAATTCTCTCTCTCTCCCTACTTTTTCTCACTCTCGAGCATGTTCTTCTTTTTTCTCTTCTGCCTTTATTATATTTATTGCAACGTGTGTGTTTAACTTTTTTTGCACACCCTAACCTAAGGTCGACCTAAATATGCCACTGACGTATACACGTGTAAAATACTAATTACCATTAAGTTAGAGTGCTTATTGCATTATGACACCTTGTAAAAAAAGTGCTTAATAATTTCAGCCAAAATACATCACACATTTTCTTTAATAATGTCAGGAGAGCCCACTTTCTTCTTATCTATTCATTGTTTGTAGGAAACAAATTTCCCACGTAGGGATGGCAATGGGACGGGGCGGGGTGAGAGCGGGGAGTACTCTCTCGCTCTCCATCCCCGCCTCCCAAATTGTCTCCCGTTCCCCGCCTCGGGGACTATTCCTCCCCCATCCCATCCCCACGGATCCCCACGGTCCCCGCGGGGACCCCAAAGTTTATTAAAAGTTAGCAAAAATATAAATTAAAATATAATAAAATTAGAAAACTATATAAAAAGTAAGACTAAAATTCAAAATTTTAACATTTTAATATAAAAAATATAAAAGTTAGTCTTACTTTTACATTTTAATATTTAAAAAGTATAAAAGTTAGAATAATTTAATATTTTATTAATATTTTAAATTAAAAACATGTATAAAAAAGACTAAAAAATTAATTAGTTATAACATAATATATATCTATAATAAGGATATTTATATAATATATTCGGGCGGGTCCTCATGCAGTGGTATGATCCCCATCCCCACTTTGACTGTGGGGGGATTTTCTCCCCCGTCCCCGTCCCCATCCCCACGGGGAAAAACTCTCCGCCCATGGGGCCCCATTCGGGGCAATCCCCGCGGGGATCTCCACTTGCGGGTAGAAATTGCCACCTCTATTCCCACACCCCACCATACTTCCTCATTCTTACTCTGACTTCCCCTTCTTCTCACTAGTGCAGAAAAATGTTTACCATCAGTTATTTTAGACATTTAACATCGATTATTTGCCGATGCTAAATGTCACTTTTAATATCGGGTGCTTAAAAATCCGATACTAAATGGTTTTTGTTGTCTGAAAAATGACATATTTAACATCGATTGTTTAAACATCTGATGCTAATGTCCTTAAAAATGATATTTAGCATCGGTTGCTTAAACACCCGATGCTAAATGTCCTTAAATATGACATTTAGCATCAGTTGTTTAAACACTCGATGCTAAATGTCTATTTTTTAAAATAAAAAAAAAATTAATTGGCACTATTAATTTGACATCAAATCTTCTACTAAATTCTATTTAGAATCTGATATACAATAACTAACAAAGAGGCTATATATTTAGCAAAAAAAATAGAAAAACAATAACTACAATAGTATAACTAACATTGTAGACTAGCAAAGAGTCTCTGTGTGTTAATAAAAGATGTTAGATATCAATTATTCACAATACTTGAAATGTGTTAAACAATATAACCCCTTGAATTTACAATTCATGAACAAAAAAGCAATTGTCAAACCTACGACAATTTAGTATTTTAAGATGTGTACAAAGAATTTACAACAATATAATTTGTCATAGGACATTGCCATAGGCATTAACCAAGTATGAGAAATCACAAAAAACATGTGAAATAACGTCCCATCAAAAACCATATTAAAAAATGTGGTATACACTGAGATGATATCTGTGTTTTGTTTTGCAGTTGCTTGACAAATTGGATCGTGACTCCTTTCCTCTATTTGCAGCAGACTTGTGGGCATTCTGGAAGAGTAGATATATAATCTGGATGCACCGAAATTATCGCAGTTTGTTTCTGTGGCTGAACGTGAACTCTTGGCACTGCTTAAACCTAAAATAATAACTTCTTGAAGGTTACAAATTGTACGTCAATATAAAATAGAAGTAACGAAAATTCATACTCAAAATGATGATGCCAAGGCAGAATATAAATTTTCAATAGAAAAAGAAAAAAGGGGTTACTCTCATGATTATTAAGGAGGAAAACAACAAGTCTCAAGAGCAAAGGGGTTGGTTACAAAACTTAGATGTTTCCAGTCTCAAGAACAAAATACTAAGTCATGAATGAATAAGGTATGATATATATACTTGGTCCTGTAATAAAGGTGTTTCCATAGATTCATCACTCAGAAGACGTGATTCATATCCTCTCTGCTGCTCTAAGGCATGATGGCTTTGAGCTGAGTGGAAAAAATCACCAGCCTGAAAAGGGAGCGCGACTATTTATTAGCCTGCCCAACTTAACGTTTATACATTTCAAAGACTAAGATTTCAATCCTTTGTAATAACAAGAATTCAATAATATCAATGAAAAGCATATCCATCTCTAGTATATGGACATCAGCAAATATATAATAAAATATTAAAGTTTAAAACTAAGAGTAGTATTAATAGCACCGACGCCAAGACTCAAAATGCATTGTGGTATGCTAAATTCCACCTCTTCCCACGCAAGTAGAAATCTACCATAAAAGAAAAATAGATCAATATTCAAATATCAAAACTTCTACTTATTTTGACAAATGTAACACGTTTGCATTGATTCCAAAATGTAGGTGCGAAAATTGCAAACTTCCATTTAATTGCAAATTTATTTAATTGCAAATTTAGTATCGGGTGTTCAAACAACCCATACTAAATGGTGCTTTTTAATGTCAAATTTGCACTCCCTCTCTCTCCCTGCTACCGTCTTCTCACCACCTCACACTCCCCCTCTCACTCTCACCACCATCTCTTCCTTCTCACCACTTCCAACTCCTTCTTCGAAGCTCGCGACGTCCCATTTCTTCTTTTTCTTCTTTGTTTTTCCTGTCACGGTTCATTCCTTTTTCTTTTTCTCCTTTGTTTTTATCTTGTAACTTTTTCGCTGCAACTAGGTATCGAACGTGTAAACAAGTAATTTTGTATATTTCACACCTAATTTGTGTTGGGTGGCTAAATGATCTCCTAAAATTTTGAAGGTATGGCTAAAACTAGGGAGTGAGGATCTTACCGTCCTTATACGCCACTACGCCAGATTTGTCAAAAAAGAGCGCCCCTATAAGCAGCGCTTTAAGTAAAAACTCCACGGAAGGCCAAAACAGCTAACCCATACCCAACGCTTTTTAAAAAAATGTTGTCCATCGCCTTTAAACACACTAGCCATACCCAGCGCTTTTTAAAAAACACTGGGTATGGCTTCACGCGTTTTCCCAATACCCAGCGTTTTTTTAAAAATGTTGGGTATGGCTTCACGCGTTCTCCCAATACCAGTAGCTTTTTAAAAACGGCTGGGTATTGGGTCACGCTGCTTTCCCAATACCCAACGCTTTTTAAAAACGGCGGGTATTGGGTCGCTGCTTCTCCCAATACCCAACGCTTTTTAAAAAATGTTGGGTATTAGGTCACGCGTTCTCCCAATACCCAGCGCTTTTTAAAAAACGTTGGGTATTGGGTCACGCGTTCTCAGACATCACTTTCTTACCTCTCTTCTCTCAAACCCTCACACAACCACTTCTTTGCCCTCAACCTCCGCCTCCTCCCTCAACCTCCACCTCCTCCCTCAACCTCTGCCTCCTCCTCTCTTTTTTTCTCACTACAAGAAAAGCTTGTTTTAGCCACCAAAGAATTGCCACGGAGCTTATTCCACGATAATTTGCCACAGTTTTGCGACGGCATGAGTAAAAAAATAGAGGCGCGAAATTTCTACCGGTGTTTGCCACGGGTTTGCCATGCACATGTGAAAGGATTGACATTTGCCACGGAGATGCCGTGGCAAATCCGTGGCAACCCATTGGTCAAAATAAAAGAGCACGATACATAAAATCGTAACGTTCGAACGTCTCTTCCTTTCACTCTCCACCTTCGCTCTCCTCCGACCTTCTCCTCCGCCTCCTCTCCGACCTTCTCCTCCGCCTCCCTTCGATCGTTCTCACGCTCACTCTCCACCTTTCACTCTCCTCACCTCCGCCTCCTCAACCTCCACCGCACTCTCCTCACTCTCACTTCTCTCTCTCTCTCTCACACACACAACAAACCCTAGACCCTCATCTTCTCCACTCCAAAGCTTGCATCAATGGAACCCAACCTCAAAATCGTCATCCTCAGTTTGTGCGAAACCTAACAACCTCAGATTTAGAAGTGACCGATACAAATCGCTCAACAAAGGTATTTCGCTTTCTCTATTTCTCATTTCTACTTCTTCAATATGGTATATTGCTTCCTCTGCTTCTCTTAAAGTGATTTTGGTTTTGTTTTGGTGTTCATAGGTTTATTGGTTTCCTCTCACTTCTCCCTCTCACAACTCAGTTCTTCTTTCACTTTTCACAAATCGGTTTCTAAATATTCCTCTGATTTTGGGTTTTATTTTGTTGTTATTAGGTTTTGAATTCTTGCAAGACACAATATATATTTTCAGTAGAGATCGACACCAAACCAACCCTACCTGCTCATTACAGTATGAAGTCTTTGTTTTGTTACTAAAAACCTAACTCTTTCTTTGGGTGTATGTTTTGTTCAAATGGAACTTTGAAACTAAGAAATTCCATCATTCCATCATTCTAATTTTTTACATTGTAGTTATATGTTATCCGAATCGATGTAGTATATAATCTGTACCTAGTCATTTTATAAATTCTACTTTTTGTACTTTTTGTTATTTTTTTTCTCATTTGATACTAGGTATGAACTATTAGATAGTTTTCAAATAAGAGCAACTGTGTTATTTTTGTTTCTAACCAAATAATGCCAAATATTTGCTAATCTTTCATTTAAAAATTGACTAAACAACATTCTGACGAAACAAATTTTTGAAAACTCACATTCTGATGTTGTTTCATGGGTTTCTCACTTTAATGAGGTTTTAGGGAGAATTCACAGGCAGGAAGATCAACATAATGTGGTCAACGAATTGAAGAGCATTCTTGAAGAAGGTTCATCTTTGAAAATTCAAGGTATTGTGGATTATTGCAGCTTTGTGATAGTTCGGATATTCTGAATTGTTTGTTTTCTTCTTGTTATAGTATAGTGCCTGAGGTTTGGTTTAGGTTTTGCAATTGATGAGTTGCCTTTAGTTGAGATTGAGCTGAACAAGGCTATTTGCCGAGAGAAAGCTTCTAAGGCAAGTTATTGTTCTTAGTTCTTACCAAAGTTGTTCCTCATTCTCTCTTCTTTTTTGAAAAAGGATATTGAAAGATAAAGGCTTCTTAGTATAAGGGGCTATTCAACTTTGTAATAATACTTGCTCAAACAATTTTTGCAATATTGAAAACTTATTAAAACTGTGTGAAATTGCTGGTGGCTAAAACAAGCTTTTCTTGTAGTGGTGTGTGTGTGTGTGTGTGTGTGTGTGTGTGTGTTTCTTACCTTGCTTAATCAGCTGATATTTGTTTCTTCCCAGACAAAGATTCAGGAATTTTTACGTGACTCTGCCCGACGTGGTATGCACAAAAAAGTTTCCAGTTTGTGGAAGTTACCTGATGAGGTAAATGCTTGTATGTTCTTTCTTATTTTATTGTCATGCAAGTCGCTTTGAGAAAAGAAAGACAGGAAGATAAGGAGTTTTTATGCAATAGACTTAAAGGAACTAGTTTTGTCTAAGTGAATCATACTGACCTCTTGAGATCGCTATAACATGTCTTGAACTTCATCGAAGGAGTATTGCACGATGCGGGTGAGCTATCAACTTGAATGTGGTAACTCTTATTTTACATTTGAATACAGCCTTTTATGAATTATCCATGCTAATTTGCATATACCAGTTGTGATTGTTGAACGAGTGGTGAATGTACCACGACGTAGTGCCAGTGAAATTTCACTCCTTGGAAATGTTGGCTCAGCAATGATACTAGAGGCAAGAAATCTGCACCACAAGCTCGTGTGTTGAAGATTGTTGTCTTTGTGCATGGGTTTCAGGCATGTCTTGTGGATTTTATTGCAAAATTGTACCTTGTTTTGTTTTTTGTTTTATTTATGTGGGACTTGAGCTTGTTATGTTTATCTGCCTAAGTTAGTTAGTGATAAGTCATATACTGTTGATGAACTATAGCAACAATAATAAATGTTTCCTTCAAATTCAATTGATTATGTATATCAATGTATATTTGGAGAGTGAAGATTTAATTTTTTTAAATTTTTTTTTTATTTTTGCGACGGATTTGCCACGGATTTGCGATGAAATTTGCGATGACTTTGCCACGGATATTTGCGACGGAAACATTTGCCACGGAAAATCCGTGGCAAACGATTTGCGACGAGCATTTTTGCCACCAATTTTTGTCCGTGGCAAATCCGTGGCAAATGTTGTTTTGCCACAGAAATTTGTACATTTGCCACGGAAATGTCTGTGGCAAATCAACGATTTTCTTGTAGTGTCTCATCTCTCATTCATGTTCAGCGTTGTCAGCACCACCATCGCACGGATTCCGGTCGAGACTCTTTCTCTCTCGGTACTGATCCACCGCAAGTGAGTAACAGTTTTGAGCATTCTATGTTGTTGCATTTTGTTGAAAAACATATTCTTTTTTTTGGTTGAATCTTTCTGAACTGATGATTGTTGAAAGGGTTGTTCCTCTTCTTCTTATTGTTAGATTTTGTTCTTATTTGAAGTTTAGAACACCAGCTCTTTGTAAATTTGCCTAAACTAAGTTTCAGTGTGCACATCAACTGTTTGTTAAAATGCCCAAACCAAGTGCAGAATTTTTTTTTCTTTTCAGAGTTGAGCGTACAAACTGAATACTTGTTAAAATGATTATCAACTTCATCCATCTCTCCATCTCTCACTCACTTGAATCCATCTCTCCATCTCTCACCCACTTGAAGTTGAAGGTATAGAGGTTCGATATTTCTTCGTTTTTATATTTCTTTCAAATCTTCGTTATTTCTTTTGCTAGGTTGAAGGGTTTATCATTTTTTTTGGTTGTAAATGGTGTTTGTTTATGTGTTTCAAATCTACTTTTTTCTAGATTAGGGTTTTGGATTTCGATATGCTTTTCTTTTAGATTAGGGTTTTCTCAGTCAGGATTTGTTATTTGTTCTCTCATTTCTGCTTAAAATTTTTATTTCTGTTATGACTTTTTTTACTACGGTTTTGTAATAATCTGTTTTAGTGTTAGGTTTTTATAAAAGTTTTGTTTTTTCGATTTTAGTTTCTAGTTAACTCTTTTGCTTTCACTTTCAGTTTTTTTCTATTTTAGTTTATTTCTGGTTTGGTATTTTACTAGTTTTATCTTTACTAATTTGACCCTATTTTTTATTTTCATGGATGCTAAACATGGTGAAGTTGGTTTCTTTGTCTTGTGGAGCATGAGCAACTACCAAACAGGTTGGAGATTCGCTACTGTGGCTCTTTAATATTTACATCTTGTCCCTCTTGTGTTGATTTATAACACTTTGCTTAACACTTAACAATATGAAAGTATGCTTCTGTACTTCATTTATGATAGTGTGAACACTATGATAAAGCTATATTCTGTAAAATAAAGAATACATATGTAGCGACCGAAAAATCCGGGTATGGATTCTTCGAAGTTCGAAAGGAAGCCGCCACCAAATTTTAGTTTAAGGGCAAATTCGGAAAATCCCTTTTGGTTTAGGACAAGGCAAGTTTAGGGTTCGGGAGTCGTTATGCGTGGGGAAGGTATTAGCACCCCACGACATCCTTTGTCTAATTAATTAAGATTTATTTAATAATTACCCTTTTTTTATAGAGAAAAAGACTGAATTAAATTTTTAGTTTTTAGAGCTTGACAAGAGTGGACTCTTGCTCCTACGTACCTCCGGATGCAATGGAGGAATCAAAGCTACGTAGTTCTTCCTGAAAAAGGTTTGTTGGTTGGTGTTTTTTAGTGTAGGGGTCCTAAGATTCCTTGAACTGTACAGTTCACTGATTCCTAGGACGCTGACTAACCCGATTGTACAACCGACTTAGTCCCCTACTTTTTGAAAATAATTTTAGAGTTTTTGAAAGAAAGTGGTTTGGTGTGAGGTGGGTCCGTTTTAGAATAGGTATTCTAGAACTCCCGAATGTCATGACTCATTAATTCTAGAACATTGACTAACCTTAGTTGTACAACCGACTTAATCCCCTATTTTTAGGAAAAATGGTTTATTCATATTTATTAAGTTTTCGTGGTTACCGAACTGCATGTACTCATTGGCCTAAGATAATGACTAACCTTTGTTGTACAACCGACTTAGCCGCTTATTTTTAGAAAAATAGTTTATTCGTATTTGTTAAGTTTTCGTGGTTCTTGAACTGCATGACTCATTGGCCCTAAAACAATGACTAACCCGGTTGTACAACCGACGTAGCCGTTTATTTAACTTCGCGAGAAAAATTATTTGCGTTTGAGTGGAAAAGGATTAAAAAGAGAAACAGGGGGTGCAGATTGTAAATTTGGGTTTTACTAATAGCATGGTGTTGTATAATTAATAAGGGGTTTAAAGAGGAAAGCCCAGTTCGCATAGGAGGGCCCAGTATGCGAAGCTGGGCTTAAGTGGGGGGAGGCGTGCGCATGAATAAAAGGGTGTAACTAATAATCTGGACATTTAAAAAAAAAAAGAAAAATAAAACAGGCCCATATATAAACTGAAACCTAAAAACTAAACCTAAAAAACAGTCCCCTCCTTCCTATTGTTCCAGCGGCGGCGCCGCACTGAGAGAGTGAGAGCTTGGCGGCGAAATCTTCGCCGGTTTCAACGGGAGAGAGAGAGAACCGAGCGGCCAACGGCGCACTCTCTGGCAACGCCTCCTGACGGCGTGAAGGCGAATTCTGGTGAGAGAGAGGGTCGGTGTGGCGGTGGTTTTCGGTTTCCCCCTTTTTGATTCTCCTTCTTTCGATTTCTGTTTGTTTTGGTGGCTGATGAGGGTGATGGTTTGGTTTCAGTTTCATGGTGGTAAGTGGTGTGTGTTTCGTTTTTGGAGGGTATAATGGTGAACCACCGGAGTGCTCGCCGGAGGAGGAGACCGAAGCTCCGACGAGCGCTAACTGTCCCTTTTGTTATATTTGAGATATGTTTCTTCTCTTTTTTTCTCTTTTTTGCTACAATAGTCATATGATTTATTCACAGTGCTATGTTTCTCACGGTCGAAAACTCAATTAAATCGTTCCAAGACACAGTTCAACAAAAAATAGTGCTGCAGCATCATGCCTCTTGTTTAATTTAACCAAAACAAGCTTAAAATACTTGATATAACATGACACGATTATTACATGACTCCCAAATTTATTAAGGAAAAAACGAAGCTCACCGATATAGGAAATCCAAGTTTTCAATCTGATTTTGACATTTCACATATAAAATAAACCACTTGTTTTTACTCCTGTACATATCTGTTGTTCTTTACGTACGTATTAAAAAACAGATCCATTGACACATGTAGTTTGGATATAGTTACATCAGTTTTAGAGTTAGGGACATATTTGACAAACTTACCTTTACTCCAGCCTCAGATTAGACTCCTAAACGCTGTCGTTTGTAACTATAGCAACTGCTACTGTGTTCTCCTGAACTGCCATTGCGGCTACTCGAATCTTCAAATCTCAGATTTTTGAAAGAGCCGTGTTTAGTGGATTAGGGTTCCGATGTGAAACCCTAATCCTATTTTTGGGTGATTCTAGCAGTAGTTTTCTGCCTTGATTTCTGTCTGTCTTTTACTGTGGACTGACTGCTTATTTATATTAAAAACTTAGGGTTTAGCATTTATTGCCGTTTCACTGGGCTCTTGCAGATCTGATAATGTGGGCTTGCTGAGCAGTCTTGGAGAGCAAGAAAAGACCCCAGAGATTACTGATGCTGCTCCTTTATTTATTTATTTTTGCTTTTTTTGGATTTGTATTTTTAATATTATCATTTTTTTGTATTTTTGGACACTTTGGACAATTAGACACTTTTTAAAATGTAAATAAAATTAAATAGATTTTTTTGATATATATTTTTTTGGATTATATATATATATGTATATGCTCGAAATAAGGACGGAATAATAAAAATAGAAAAGAAGTCGGAACGATGAGCCCCATTGCGAGAAAACAACTCGAATAAGCCCATTTGCAAGGGAGCGACTCGGATAAGCCCAATTAAGTTCGACTAGGCTCAAATACGAAGATTCGACTAAAGACTGCGCGAAAAGATCGGTCATTCGCGTGCATTCTCAATTTAAACAACGACATTTCGACTTAGTTGAACAGGTTAGTT
The DNA here is from genome assembly GCA_020916435.1 of Oxytropis ochrocephala. Classification (NCBI taxonomy): domain Eukaryota; kingdom Viridiplantae; phylum Streptophyta; class Magnoliopsida; order Fabales; family Fabaceae; genus Oxytropis; species Oxytropis ochrocephala. The sequence goes on along the minus strand of CM037088.1, from coordinate 98,190,507 downwards.
GAGATTGGCTTAGGTTAGTAAATGAGACACTTTTTTTAATAATTCTCGTAATCTCGCGACTTCAGAAAGAATACGGACAAAATTGGGGTATAACAGCTGCCCCTCTTTATTAGTATTTTACTAGAAAGTGATGAGTTCTCGAACTTTAAGTAGTAGAAATAGGAATAAAGATAAGATAGACGCTAATTTTGTTCGTTTAGAGGAAATAGAGGTTTAAGAATATACGAGGAGCGGTTAACACTTGGTGTATTAACCGAGAACAAAATGAAGAATCGCTCGGGATCCAAGGAGCACTAAGGCTCAAGGGCCGCTTGGGGCCTTAAAGGAGCACTAAAACTCGAATGACCACTCGGGTCTAGAAGGCTGCCTAGGCCTTAATAGAGGACCATCGTGGTCTCGAAGGAGCGCTACTAGCCGCGGTACTAGTAAAACGATCGAGGGCCTTTAGATTCGAAGGCGGGGGTCAAGATCGAGATCCGAATCGATATTTTGACCAATAGAGGACGTCCACCATGTCTTAGGTGACACGGCTAGTCGAAGGACCACGCGGGTCCGGAAGGTCCGTCGGGCTCGACTACGACGTTTGCGACACGGGCCACTTAGGGCATCGAAGGAGCGTAGTGCTCTGAAGGACCACTCGAGTCCGAAGGATCAACACGGTGATCGTGATATGATATGAGATCAACGCTTAAGCGCTGATATTAGAGGAACAAACTATAGGGATCGACACTTGAAGTCAATTCATGTAATGCATATACAATGCCAATAATACATGCAACAGTTGATTTTTGGCGATGTGATGAATGAAATAGGTGATTCTTTTCTCTTTTTGTTTTCTAGTTTTTTTTGCTTCTTTTTTTGGTATACAATAAATGCATGAAATGCGAATGTGGATAAAATGATTGAATGCAAATGCTATGGTGCGATGATATGAAATGATTGATTTGGGTGTAGAAACATTTTTTTGTGATGATGAGATGTGAGAGGTGGAGATTGATCATTCATTGGAAAGGCTAGATTTGATTCAAACTTCTATAATCTCAAAGTTGTTATTCTGATTAATCGATGTGAAAAAAAGTACTATATTTGCAAGCTCGCTTCTTTTTCTTTTCCACTATGATGCCCCATGATGACCGAAATTTGGGTCCACAAAGTTAACCAAGTGGATTTTCAGTATCATATTATCAACTTGTGTTCTCTCTCTTTGAAGCATTGATTAGTAAAGATGTATAGCAATGTATATATAGATGAATGAGTCAGTTAACTTGGGGTTCTAGGGTGTGGACATTTGTGGAACATAAAGAGGTGAATGATTGACTGGTCTTTGTCAATGTCATGAAAGGTAGGTTTTCCCCAGCCAAGGAATGCAGGACTGCCCCAATTTAGATTTGATGACGGTGAGTGTCTGCCCCTGTCTAGTGGTGACAAGCTAGGGGTGTAGAAGATGATGAGTTGGGAATGCATTGGCTTTGGAATGAAAGGTGGCAAGTAGGAGATGTTTTCTCAACCCATAGAGGTTGATGTTTCCCTAATTATGGCAAGGACAAGATTGCCCCGACTAGAGTAGAAACATTTAGGATGGTGAGTTGAGAAATTGCCCCGGTATGCTTTTGTGGTTGTGAATACGGCAAGGGGATGAGATGGGTGTAGGGTGAATTTTCCCATCCGAAGGTGGAGTGAAGAAGCGGCAGGATTGCCCCACTTGGAATAGTATTTCAATGGTTGGCTTTAGTGAGATTGGAAAAGGTGACAGAGTTGGGTTTTGGAATTTGTGCAGGTATGACTATAGGTTTGGATGTGGTATGACACTGCACAAATTTCCCAAGTTCAAATAGATGGTGAAAGGGATGCCCCGCTTTAGGATATAGGTGACGATCCTAGTATAAACTTTTGGTTATCTTTTGAATGACTCTCACACTATGATAGTCTTGAGTTTGCTATGATGAAAACTGCACTTGGTGATAACTAAGCCTTGTGTTTATATCAACGGAACTTGAATGAATCTCTCAGGGTGCAAGCCCCTTTTTTTTTTTTTTTTTTTTTTTGAGAAATATATTTTTCTAGCAAACATATTGTAAATAAATAAACTTATTTGTCCTAAGATTAAAAACTTTGAGAAAACAAAAGCAATCGGTCATTGATCAGAATGGTTTTTTGGAGTTGTAATGTGGTTGATAGTTAATGGTTAATGCAGGAAGGGATAATTGGGCTCAAAGAAGATGATTTTTTTTATTGAGCGGTATGATTTGACTAATGGTTAATGGTTTATGAAAGAAGGGTTTATTAAGCTCAATGAGGTGTTTGAGGTTTTATTGCGATAAGAACCTCTTATGTGCCTCATGGTAGAATGGGTCTGTTTAGGGATGTGACTTGGCCAAGGGTTTATGAAGGATAGGATATTGAGGACAAGGGAAGTGTTTGGGGTTTATTTGGCATAATGATCTCTTATGCATTTAATGGTAAGAAGTATCAGCTCATAATTGTACCACTTTTGCTTTTTTGTGGTTTTTCGATCCTCTTCTTTGATTTCACTTTCTTTTTTGATTTTGATTTTTTCTTTCTTTCGAGCTGAGTGACTTGATAAAAATGATACACCATTTTTGATGTGGAATTGATCCTTGTCTAGGGTGATTGAAAAGTTTTTAGATTTTGGCTTAAGGTCGGTAGCACGGGTTTTTTTCGAGGGTATGGGAAGATGGTCAAACTTCATTTCAAGTCATGATTGCTCGTTTTCTCAAAAATTAACTTAAGGACAATAATTTATTTACTTTCATATATTTGCTCTTTTTCTTTATTTCTCTTTTTTTATGCCCTAATTTTTGCTTAGGCCGCTCTTACGAGTTTTCAACCTAACGGGCCTTTTTAAATTTATTTATTTATTATTTTTTTTAAAGGACTTGCACCAAGGGAATACAACGTTGACAATGTATTTTAGAGATCACACATTTGCCCCAGTATGGAGGGCCTAAAGTGTTATTTCACTAGGGGAACCAACCAGAAACGTCAACTATGTACTGATGTGGGGAGTATGTACTTTATGGGTGGTCGGGGTAGGATTAGACTTTGACAGGGGAAGATGGTAAGGTAGGGACGCTAACTGACTCAAACAAAAATAAACACACATGTTACCCAAGTCACTACACAAATGCTTCGTAGAGAGTTAACATTAGTTAAAACATGATAGAAATTTTTGATGGACATTTCGGTCATTTATCATGGGATGGAAGAGATGCAACGTTTGGTTAAAAAATGTGAGCAAGCTAAAAATTTGTAAAACTGAGTGACTTGAAACACCTTGAGCTTGCAACGAAGTATGACTAAACTTTTTCAAAAAGAATTATTTATCTCACAAGAATGCCTCACCTCTCATCACAATCTTTCTCTCAAAATTATGTTTTTTCGTTTTTATAATGCATGATGTAAGTATGCAATTGAATGAATGCGCATGAAATGAGAATGCGAATGAACGAATGAATGTATGTGAAATGCGAATGTGATATGTGTATGAAATGATAATATATGATTTTATTCGTCCTGTCGGGGAATTATAAACTTTTCATTGGAGAGTAAAGTACAAAATTTAATTTTGACTTCAGCGTGCACGGCTTCTCTTCAAGGTAAAGATTTAAATTCCCTGACGGTCATAAAAGTGCATGCAACAGTAGTTTATTTGATGTATGCATGTGGTATATTTTCTAAAAAAGTAGTAAAAAAAATGATTTTTGATTTTTGACTTTTTGATTTTTTTTTTTTTAATTTTTTGGATAAAAGACGGTATGCATTAATGTTCGTTCGAATGCGAGGGTATAAAGCTCCTTTGTGACCCTAGAAGGGTACCCTATGAGTGGGTCTAAGGTTTCTTTTATAGTGAGCCTCACAAGGGTAGTTTTAAAGAATCCTACACAAGGTTCCTAGAGCCAAGGACCCCAGTCAAGAACACTGACCCCAACAATAGGCAAACTATTAGAAGGGATAGCATCCTCAAAAGGAATCAAACTCTAGGTGAGATTTTCGTGACCACCCAACGAGACGTACGTCCCGCAGGCCATCACTACGCAATCTCGTTCTAACTTAGGTTTATGCTCGGGTTCGGGTAGAGGACTTTTTCTCACAAGTGTGTAAAGTGTAGAAGTGTGTGTGTAGGAGCAATTTAAAAACAACCCAAAAACTGCAAACAGACAAACAAACATATATAAAATATCGTCTTCTATCCTAGGGTTTACACAAATAGATAGTATAATTATGCAAATAAATAAATAAAAGGGTAAAAATTGAATTAATTAATTAGACTAGGTTTTGACTCTCTAAAAATAAATAAGTCCCCAGTGAAGTCGCCAGCTGTAGCGACCGAAAAATCCGGGTATGGATTCTTCGAAGTTCGAAAGGAAGCCGCCACCAAATTTTAGTTTAAGGGCAAATTCGGAAAATCCCTTTTGGTTTAGGACAAGGCAAGTTTAGGGTTCGGGAGTCGTTATGCGTGGGGAAGGTATTAGCACCCCACGACATCCTTTGTCTAATTAATTAAGATTTATTTAATAATTACCCTTTTATTTATAGAGAAAAAGACTGAATTAAATTTTTAGTTTTTAGAGCTTGACAAGAGTGGACTCTTGCTCCTACGTACCTCCGGATGCAATGGAGGAATCAAAGCTACGTAGTTCTTCCTGAAAAAGGTTTGTTGGTTGGTGTTTTGTAGTGTAGGGGTCCTAAGATTCCTTGAACTGTACAGTTCACTGATTCCTAGGACGCTGACTAACCCGATTGTACAACCGAATTAGTCCCCTACTTTTTGAAAATAATTTTAGAGTTTTTGAAAGAAAGTGGTTTGGTGTGAGGTGGGTCCGTTTTAGAATAGGTATTCTAGAACTCTGAACTGCATCTGACTTATTAATTCTAGAACGCATTATAACCCGGGATTACACAACCGACTTAATCGCCTATTTTTAGGAAAAATGGTTTATTCATATTTATTAGGTTTTCAGGGTTACTGAACTGTACAGCTCATTGGCCCTAAGATAATGACTAACCCGGTTGTACAACCGACTTAGCCGTTTATTTTTAGAAAAATAGTTTATTCGTATTTGTTAAGTTTTCAGGGTTACTGAACTGTACAGCTCATTGGCCCTAAAACAATGACTAACCCGGTTGTACAACCGACGTAGCCGTTTATTTAACTTCGCGAGAAAAATTATTTGCGTTTGAGTGGAAAAGGATTAAAAAGAGAAACAGGGGGTGCAGATTGTAAATTTGGGTTTTACTAATAGCATGGTGTTGTATAATTAATAAGGGGTTTAAAGAGGAAAGCCCAGTTCGCATAGGAGGGCCCAGTATGCGAAGCTGGGCTTAAGTGGGGGGAGGCGTGCGCATGAATAAAAGGGTGTAACTAATAATCTGGACATTTAAAAAAAAGAAAAATAAAACAGGCCCATATATAAACCGAAACCTAAAAACTAAACCTAAAAAACAGTCCCCTCCTTCCTATTGTTCCAGCGGCGGCGCCGCACTGAGAGAGTGAGAGCTTGGCGGCGAAATCTTCGCCGGTTTCAACGGGAGAGAGAGAGAACCGAGCGGCCAACGGCGCCCTCTCTGGCAACGCCTCCTGACGGCGTGGTGGGCGGTGTGAGAGAGAGAGTCGGTGTGGCGGTGGTTTTCGGTTTCCCCTTTTTTGATTCTCCTTCTTTCGATTTCTGTTTGTTTTGGTGGCTGATGAGGGTGATGGTTTGGTTTCAGTTTCATGGTGGTAAGTGGTGTGGGTTTCGTTTTTGGAGGGTATAATGGTGAACCACCGGAGTGCTCGCCGGAGGAGGAGACCGAAGCTCCGACGAGCGCTAACTGTCCCTTTTGTTATATTTGAGATCTGTTTCTTCTCTTTTTTTCTCTTTTTTGCTACAATAGTCATATGATTTATTCACAGTGCTATGTTTCTCAAGGTCGAAAACTCAATTAAATCGTTCCAAGACACAGTTCAACAAAAAATAGTGCTGCAGCATCATGCCTCTTGTTTAATTTAACCAAAACAAGCTTAAAATACTTGATATAACATGACACGATTATTACATGACTCCCAAATTTATTAAGGAAAAAACGAAGCTCACCGATATAGGAAATCCAAGTTTTCAATCTGATTTTGACATTTCACATATAAAATAAACCACTTGTTTTTACTCCTGTACATATCTGTTGTTCTTTACGTACGTATTAAAAAACAGATCCATTGACACATGTAGTTTGGATATAGTTACATCAGTTTTAGAGTTAGGGACATATTTGACAAACTTACCTTTACTCCAGCCTCAGATTAGACTCCTAAATGGCCGCCGTTTGTAACTATAGCAATCGCTCTCTTGTGTTCTCTGAATCGCGCCATTGCGGCTACTCGAATCTTCAAATCTCAGATTTTTGAAAGAGCCGTGTTTAGTGGATTAGGGTTCCGATGTGAAACCCTAATCCTATTTTTGGGTGATTCTAGCAGTAGTTTTCTGCCTTGATTTACATCTCATTTTTTTCTGTGGATCGATCGCTTATTTATATTAAAAACTTAGGGTTTAGCATTTATTCTTTGTTTGACCGGCTCTTGCAGATCGATAATGTGGGCTTCTTGAAAGGTCTTGGAGAGCAAGAACAGACCCCAGAGATTACTGATGCTGCTCCTTTATTTATTTATTTTTGCTTTTTTTGGATTTGTATTTTTTGTATTTTTAATATTATCATTTTTTTGTATTTTTGGACACTTTGGACAATTAGACACTTTTTAAAATGTAAATAAAATTAAATAGATTTTTTTGATATATTTTTTTTTGGACTATATATATATATGTATATGCTCGAAATAAGGACGAAATAATAAAAATAGAAAAGAAGTCGGAACGATGAGCCCCATTGCGAGAAAACAACTCGAATAAGCCCATTTGCAAGGGAGCGACTCGGATAAGCCCAATTAAGTTCGACTAGGCTCAAATACGAAGATTCAACTAAAGAATGCGCGAAAAGATCGGTCATTCGCGCGCATTCTCAATTTAAACAACGACATTTCGACTTAGTTGAACAGGTTAGTTGAGATTGGCTTAGGTTAGTAAATGAGACACTTTTTTTTAATAATTCTCGTAATCTCGCGACTTCAGAAAGAATACGGACAAAATTGGGGTATAACAACATACATATGAATACATATAGTGATCAGAATATAGTGTTATAATAGTGTTCAGAATATATATGTATTCTTTACTATATATGTATTCATAGTGTTCTTTACTAATATGTTGCTATTGTATTAATTGTGAAGCTCATACTTAAAAGTCTGCTATCATTGTTTTGATTCGTATCAGTGTACTAGTAGAGATGACAAATCTGTTGGATTTGTTCACTTAGGGGATACTGAACCACTTGAAGTTATTGCATAAGTGCTATGACTTATGTCAGACTTATGTTATTTTCTTTGTAGCCATTGTTTCCTGGAGAGGATGGGGTTGATCAGTTGTTAGAGATAATTAAGGTAAAATTTCTTGTGTTTATCTTGAAAGTTGCTTTCATTGGTTTTTGGATCTTCAATCTGAGTGTAATTATGTACTTTATATTGATTATCTTGAAATTTGATATTCCTTGCAGGTTTAACTAAGAAACCGTTGAAACAGAAGGCTGTCAAAAAAAAAGTTTGAAACAGAAGGATGCAAATAAAACTATGATTTCTCAGAAAAATTGTTCTGATTGTACTGATATATCCCTTTTTTTAGAGTTTGATTTGGATACTATTAAGTTAGCTAGCTAGTTTTGGTTCAAATAGCTAGTTTTGGACAAATTAATTAGATGATGTAACTTGTTAGCTAGTTTGTTTTGGTTCATCTTATGTTGACATATTAGTGCATTTGGATATAAAGAGTTTGTTTCGGTTATATATTGTAATTTTTTAGCTAATGAATTTGATTGGATTGTATTGGCTGCATATGACTAGGTAAATTGTAGATATAAAAAGGAAAATACACAAAACAGAAAAAAATTAAAAAAAAAAAAATTTAAGCAATGGGTAGCGCTTTTTAGGAAGCGCTGCCTATCTGAGGACGTGTTTGGGCAATGGGTAGCGCTTTTTAGGAAGCGCTGCGTATCTGAGGACGTGTTTGGGCAATGGGTAGCGCTTTTTAGGATGAGGACGTGTTTGGGCAATGGGTAGCGCTTTTTAGGAAGCGCTGCCTATCTGAGGACGTGTCTGGGCAATGGGTGGTGCTTTTTAGGAAGCGCTGCCTATCTGAGGACGTGTTTGGGCAATGGGTGGAGCTTTTTAGGAAGCGTTGCCTATCTGAGGACGTGTTTGGGCAATGGGTGGCGCTTTTTAGGGAGCGCTACCCATTGTTGGAGTGGAATCACCAGTGCCACGTTCAGCAGCGCTCAAAAGCGCTGCCCATGGATGAAAAAAAAGCGCTGCCTATATACTAATTATGTTGTAGTGCGCGGAAGGAGCACCCAATTTCTTTTGTCAAAGATACGAGGAAGACGACGTGCACCTGCACTAATCATATAGCTGAGGAGGCATCACTTAAGGAGTAACAACATGCTCTTGGTGATTTAGGGATATCAGAGCATCCTAAGCATCAAGATATTGTACTGTTGATGGTCTCGTTGATGATCCATTTGGATAGTATATATCCATACCCAGGCGACCTAGAGGATAGATCGATGATTAATACCTACAAGGACCATGTTGCTAATTGTATCGAGGGTGAGCGAAAATGCCGACCAGAGGTCTCTAAAGACCGAGGAGAGCTTGGGAAAGCCGAGAAGGACTCCCAAGCTCCGGAGAGGAGGACTCGAGGAGCACAAAGGACAGCCTAGATGGTACAGTTGCTACGAGTCCAACTTATGATACTAAACAATAATTTAGTAATTGTTACTAAATGAGCACAATAGTAATTTCCCCATCAATGAAAAAAATCAGTGACCACACTAAAGTTATAGTGGCAAACATGTACTAATCAATGAGATGCGGGAATGTCCGAACGAGGGGAGGGGAAGAGAAAAGAAGACAACTTTGTGGAGGATCTGAAGGTATTTATCAAAGAGTTCTCCCATATTACACTAAGAGATAAGGTATTTATATCATGGACTTATTGGATCCTAGGTCCACAATATAAAGCCCAAATCCCCAATCACAAGTAAGGCTTTTAGCCCAAAACTAGTCTAGGTTGTAGTCTATCTACTCAAAGGCACTTGGCTTCCAAATTACAAGTATTTTACAATTATTAAAAGAAAGCTAAAACATAGGAGACACTAGGGTTTGGGTATCCTAGAAATCCTCTATATTATGTACATGGTCACCTTTAATGTGCTTAGGGAGAATGTGATAGAGGGGGGTCCGATGGGTGAGGTGGAGGCCGGTCGGTTGAAGGAGAGGAGAGAAGCAGAAGAGGGGAAGGGCTTATGGCTTCCATCTGGGTCGCCGGAGTCAACAAAACCAACGAGCAGGGCACAAGGAGAGAGATCAACATCACATTGATCAGTACATGTGATTGAACCACACCCAAGTTTTAGAACCTTAAGGACTTTACTAACCAAGAAGTTTGTGAGCCTTGACAAAAAAAAAAGTTTGTGAGCAGTAGAGTTCAAGTGTCTGTTAACAAAATAAATAGATGACATATCAAAGTCAGTAACAAGCACTTTACAATCATCCACAACACAGTTTAAATCTACATAACCACATTTTCCTTCAAAGATTGTTGGGAACAGTTTGAGCATCACAGAAGCATAGATGACATATTATGAATGCCTACGGTGCAAGAGATTCGAACCGGTTTCACTCGCATGAATGATGTTCATTGTACAATTTGGAGTGCTTGATTTTTGACTACATAATTCTATTAAATGATCACACCCTTTTCAATATTAAATAATAACTGCTAAAATTGTTTATTGCTTGAAATAAAGATAAATTTGTAGTTACCCGATCGAAGTCAATGTCTTGATTAATTATATACAAGGTGTTGTATGCTTTCCTTAATAAAAATATGTATTGTATATATATATATATATATATATATATATATATATATATATATATATATGCTCACCAAACTAAACTAATGGATCATCACATGCATAGATCATGGATCATGTAATCAACAAGTTCTTGGTTTCATTCTTCAGGACTCAATAAATTAAGTGTTTAGAAATACTGGTAAAGATTTTATATACATAGACAATCCAAACTTAAAGTTTATGGCCAGCACGTATAAGTAGACAGAGCATTGGATAGTTCAATTATTCAAAACCCAAAATCATTTGGATTCTCTCAAGTGGTATTTTTACTTTTTTCTTGGGCACATGCTTCTTCCAAACAACCCCTCCCCACCCACTACTCACTAGACCACTTCAATCACTCTCACTAAAAAACCAAAATTACAAATTCATCCATCACTCTCACTCTCATCCCATACACCCCCCTAATCTCTAAACCCCCATTACTCTCACTCTCATCATTCACTCACACTCCACACCCTTAACTCAATCAAATCTAACATCTCAAGCTAAAATCATCCTCCAATTATTATCAACATTAAGGTATGTAGCTCATTCTATCAATTTGTAGTTTTTTTCGCACATTCTAGTTTATTTTAGTTGTTTGTTTTTCTGAAATCGCGCACGGTTCGGACCTTCAGAGGTCGAACCTGTGCGGCCAAGCGTGCGCCGAACCATAGGGTTCGACCAACCGTGCGTCGAACCTCCTAAAATAAGGAGTCTCTGTATTGAGGTGGTTTCGGCCAAGCGTGGGCTGATCCGGATCGCATGTCTGTGATCAGAACCTACCTGTTACACAGAAAATGCAGAATTTCTGGTTTTTAACCACTTTGTTTGATTTTTTTCCCAATTTTTTAGGTTTGAAGATGGATGAAAGTGGCCCCCTATCCCTATCCCTAGCTAATTCGATAGTTGTGGATCATTCGAGTTCATTCCAAACCGATCAAGTCTTTGCTACTCATGATGAGTTGCTGGTTTATGTTCGTTCTGTTGCGCGTACTCTTGGGATGGTTATTGTCATCAATCGATCGAACAACGGGGCGAGGTCGGGGAAAATATTTTGTGAGCTGGTTTGTGAAAAGGCAGGGAAGTACAAGATGCTGTTATGGTTTCTATGGGGAGTAGAAAATGTTGTTGCAAGTTTAGTCTAAAGGGAAAGTTTATAAAAAAACTTGGAGGATGCATATTGACTGTTATGTGTGGCATACATAACCACGCATTACAGACTTACCATCAAGGTCATCCACATGATAACAGATTAACAACGTACTGTCAAGTGGTTTCTAGAACGACGAAGAACTTGATTGCTCCGAATCGAATCTTGGTCGGGCTGAGGTCTACTTACCCTAGAGACAACCACTTCAATCTGAAGCAAATTCACAACGTACTGTCAAGGTTAAGATTAACTAATCGTCAGGGTAGGATGAACTACAACAGTTGATGAATTATTTGGAGCGTGATAGGTATGTTTATTGGCACAGAGTTGATGAAGGGACTGACATTGTGAAAGACATTTTTTGGGAACACCCAGACTTAGTGGAGCTATTGAATACATTTCCTATTGTTTTGATGATCGATTCCACATACAAGACCAACCAGTATAGGTATCCGTTGGTTGAGATTGTCGGTGTGACATCAACCGAGCATACGTTCTCGGTTGGATTCGCTTATGTCAATTGGGAGAAGAAGGGTAATTTTATATGAGTACTTGAAAAACCGAAGGGATTGTTTAGAAGACCGGAAGATATGCCAAAAGTGATACTTACCGACTGTGACACGGCTATTATGAATGCTTTGGCCATTGTTTTTCCGGATTCTAAAAACTTGATGTGCCAATTTCACATAAAGAAGAATGTCAGGGCAAAGGCAAGGTTGTTGTTGCTGAGGGGGAGGAAAAGGCGTTTGATGGACCGAGTTGATGAAGTCATGGAATATTTCCAGAAAGTTGTCCACGCGAAGACTAGGGAAGCTTATGAGTTGGCTTTGGGCCAATTGGAGGCTGTAAGTCAACATTTTGACAACTTTGTTTCATATGTGAAGAAGACGTGGACCGACCCCCATAAAGAGAGATTTGTAGAAGCGTGGATAAATCGTCATATGCACCTCGGCAACACCACCACCAACCGTGTGGAGTCGGCACACTCAGCTTTAAAGAATGTTCTACATGACAGTAGGGGCAATATGTGTAAGTGCTGGGATTCAGTCAATGAGATGTTTAAGACACAACATGGTGAGTTGAAGAGGCATTTTGAGATGAGTCTAAGCTGAGTCAAATTTAGTCGTTGGAGCAAAATTTATGACATCCTTAAGGGTTTAGTTTCTTCATGTGTAATGGACTATCTCAACAAAGAGTTCAAGCGTAGCTTCTTTGGGATGGCCTCTTCCGAATGCGGATGCGAGATAAGAACGACGCACGGTCTACCGTGCGCATATGAGCTTGCTAGGTAATTCATTGAACTACCTTTTTTAGTTTTATATAACATATAATGATTATGTTTGTAATCTCAAATTCATATATTTTGTAGTTACATGGTGAACCTGTCTCGCATTCCGTTAGATATAATATATAATCATTGGAAGAGGCTTACTTTTGTTGTTTCCCATAATGAAGAAGATTCTGAAATCCCAAATGATGACCTTAATTTGAAGATTGAATTTGAGGCTATACAACGGAGGTTTGATGCCGCTGATCGTGCTGGTAGAGCAATGATAAAGCAAAAAGCATGTGAGAGGCTTTCTCAGACACTACTTCCATGTGTCCACCTCCAGAACGAGTCCCTACAAAGGGTGCACCTAAGAAGGATAAGGGAAAGAAAAAGGAAAAGAAGAGCGAAGAGTTCTCAACCAAGCGAGAGCCATCATTGTGGGAACATGTTGACAATTATTTTGACTCACAACAAGACAACACCTCCGATGTCGCTCAGTCACGCAAACGGCATACTCCACCAGTGTCAAATTCATCAACTCCAGGACACAGTAGAAGTTTGATCATACTCCATCACAAATCCGGTACCTAAAGGTGGAGCTCCTAAACCAAAAATGGCTAAAAGTGGAGCTCTACAGCGCCATTATCAAAGAAGTTTGATCATACTCCATCACAAATCGAGCAACCAACCCAAACAACAAGTTCCAACCTCACACTCACTCAAATTCAGGGACTTACACTAAATCCAACCCCTCCCATCATTCGGTCAGAAGCATACAATAAATTCATAAGCTACATGCCGAAAGAGATGCATCGCTTTGTTGATGATATAGTGAATGTTTGAGGTGACGGTAACTGCGGGCTTCGGTGCTTTGCTACACTACTTGGAAGGGGCGAGGACGATTTCTGGAGCGTGAGGAATGACTTATTTGAAGAGTTACAGAAAACCATCGATTTTTACGCAAACTTGTTTGATGGGATGTCCAGAGTCCACTATGTTATGAAAGCTTTGAAGAAACAACATACGGAAATTACAGGATCAGATAATTTGGATGACTGTTCCAGAATGTGCTTATTTGGCTGCAAATAAATACAAGGCCACGATTGTTTCCTGGTATCGTGCTCTTCCCTTTTCAGTTTATCCATTTCTCATTGCACCAATCAAGAATGCACTAGTCTTCCACATATTGTTCACGGGTAACCACTTTGTTACGCCGGTTATGAAGAGAGGTTGCCCAATGCCAGGAACAATTACCTACTGGACAAAATGGAAGAAAGACATAGCAAAGGAGTGGCCCAGGCAATATACAGGATGTTTGCAACAGTATAAAGCTTTAAAGCCCTATTCACATGTTCCTCAAGCTGTTGACTTGAGCAAAGCTTGATTTTGATGTTTATTTGAATTTCTTTGTGAATTTAATGATTTCATTATGTATAAGACAATTCTATTAAGACAATATTATCTTTTGTTGCTCTAATTGAGTGATTTAGTTTGATTCAAGTAGTTATTTTAGACGTGAAATTACAAGTTCTTTGGAAAAAAACTGCTGCACAAGTTCTTTGTCGTAAAACTCACTCTTTTTTCATCAAGTATCGAGCGGGTTCGGCACTCCCAAAGTCGAACCGGTTCGCATTTCACACATCTGAACCATACAAAACATAAGGTTCGATGGAGGTCCAATTGAACCGTGTATTTTTCAACACTCGAGGGAGGTCCAGTCGAACTCGTTCGATTACCCGTGCGCCGAACCGTGCATTTTTTGTCCGTCACTTGATTCTCACGTGAGGGCAATTTGGGATTAAATCAAAATTGGGGGTGTCTGGTGAGTAGGGGGTGGAAGAAGCATGGACCTTTTCTTGGGCGAGGGTCCTCATCCTAATAATACCACCTCTCCCTTTATTTTTAGGCTTTTACTTTTCCCACACCCCCGTTTACTCATCGCACGCCCCCAAACATTTTTTTTCCAAAAATGGCCTCGCGTGGGACGCTCGTGCAGCGTGGTTTAAGTGACTGTTCGAACGGCCTTGTTCGAACAGGTTCGAACGACCTTGTCCGTGTTAAGGAATTTTTGTTGTTCGAACGACATCGTTCAACTCGCTTCGAACAAACTCATGCGTGTTAAGGAATATTGCCAACCGTTGGTGTGAGGTGTGTTATTGGTGCCTCGAATGGCTTTATTCGAACATGTTCGGCGGTGGCGTTGAACAGCGTTCGAATGGTATCATTCGAACCAATGTTATACAGAAGCAGAAACTTAAAAACCAGAAACAGAAACAGAGTTTTTTCATTTCAAAAGTTTCCTACTAATAGTCATATACAAAGTTGTGTACCAAAATTATAAATATAACTTAACATTGACTACCATCGGTATCTTTACTTAAATCTACACAAGGAAGGGGATGGGGGTTGTGATTGTATGAGCAAACACTTCCACTTTTGCATGCGGCTAATAAAAAGCGAGTCCCAACCGCTTACATGGTGCCCTATTAGTCATCCACATCAAATCCGACAGGCATTGGACTTCCGTGCTTCATAAAGATCTTCAAAAGACAACAAAAAACATAATGTTATGTAATGTTTTGGAATGACTACACCGAATCTAAATAGAAGACACTTTACCCGTACAAAGTGTTTGTGTTCGCATGCGAATAGGATGTTGAATCGTCGGGCACTTCGAATGGCGCAACATTGAAGGGAAAAATTGTGTAACAACAATTAGGTGACCAACAACTCGGACAACTTTGTACTTATTCTCGATCGATATACCCCATTTCCTGTATAGTCATCCAATTATCTTCAAAATTGTTCCCATGATGTGCCCTCAACAACGACTTCATCAAAAATGTGACCTTACCAATACCACCATACGATCGAGTGTAGAAGTCATTGTATTGGTTAAGCTCCTCCATCGATCAATTCGATTGATCGCCAAGCCTCCTCACCCTTCCAAGAAATGCCGCAATACACCTAATCCACAGCTACCATCACCAACCACGTTAACAAGTTTTTCAACATAGGGACGCATGTATGCTGCAAGCATCCCTATTATGTATGTATTAAATACATTCATAACAAAGCAAGATCAGTAATAATAGGATTCGGTGTAAGAACAGGAGTCGGTGTCAAAGTAAGAGCTTTTGAAACAATGAGCGATGAGCGACTTTCGTGAACAATAGGTGTGGGTGTTGGTTTCTTATGTAGTGGAGGAGTAGGGATTGTAGTAGCACTATCGGCTTGAGTTCTCTTTTTGCTTTGTGATGGATTAGGTCTTTGGACACGTTGACAAAGTAGGAGCGGGAGTTGAACCAGAATCAGATGGGTTTGTAGACGTTCCACTCTTGCTTTGGGGGGGAGTAGGTCGTTTACGACTGAGCAAAACATCCACTAGATGAACCCTGGGGGGAGTCAAATTTGTCATCTACATGTTCCCAAAATGACTTGTCTCGCTTTGTTGAGTAATCAACATTCCCTTTCTTATCTTTTTTCGGTGCTCCCTTTGTAATGATCGTATCCGGAGGTGGACACATAGAAGTCGTGTCTGGGAATGCCAATTCACGTGCTTTTGCCTTAATCATAACTCTACCACAAGTGATCAGATGCCTCAAACCTTCTTTTGATAGCTTCAAGTTCAATGTCTACACTCAACTCATCATCCATTGCCTCTGTTTGTATTTTGAAATTCAACCTCTGCCAATGTTGGTGAATCATGCTCAACGGAATTGGAGTGCAGTCCATCATGACCCTACAAAAAAAGCGACATTGATTTAGTGACAACCCATATAATGTTGACTTTATAGACAAAATAACAAGATGAGTGTACATCATACCTTGAAAGCTCACATGCACATGGTAGTCCGTGTGTAGTCCTGAGTGTGCATCGACATAATGATGGGTTAAGTGAAACAGATCCAGTCTGCTGCACCTCACCCAAAATATGGTCTATAGCATTAGATGAAACTAAACCCTTAATTTCATCAAAAATCTTCTCCTTCAAGTGTTGAACTTTCACTCTACTCAAACTATGCTCGAAGTGCATTTTAAGGTCAGAATGTTGTATCCTAAGCATGGTCTTGCATTCCATCCCAAAGACTTGCACAAATCTCCCTACTGCCTCGTAATATTTGCTTCAGTGAGAGAGTGTGCGGACTCAACTCTGTTGGTGGTAGTGTTGCCAAGGTGCATATGCTTATTTATCCATGCATCAATAAACTTTTCCTTGAAGGGGTCTAGCCAGTGTGGTCTTCACATCTTGTATGAAAATCGGATAAGGTGTTTGCCAAGTCGTTAAACAGACCCCAACTCATAATCATACTCTTCCGTAGTCTTCGCATGGATAACAAATAGAAATGCACCCATAATGTCATTAACAACGGCTTGGTCTTTCACAATGAGCCTTGCTTTGGCCTCACATTTTCTTAATGTGAAATTGGCACAACAAGTTTGCGGATGTTGGAAATATTGCTTGCGAGCATTCATCATACCCGTGTCTCTCACGGTAAGTATGACTTGCGGAAGTTCATCCTGTTTCCTAAATAAACCCCTCAATTTCTCAAGAACCCATGCAAAGTTATCCATCCTCTCCCAATTGACATAAGCAAATGCACAGAGTAAGTCTTCTCGGTTGAGGTCACACTAACGATCTTAACCAACGGATACATGCACTTTGTGGTTTTATATGTGGAATCAATCAACAAAACAATTGGGAAGGTGTTGAGAAGCTCAATAGAATCGGGATGGGCCCAAAAGATGTCTTTCACAACCGTAGTTCCGTCTCGCAAGTCGAGTCCAAGAAACATAATTATCGCGTTGCAAATAAAACATGAGTTGTTGGAGCTCAGATCTACCCTCACGCAAAGCCGACCGCTGCCTTTGACGACGGTTGTATATTTGTTTCACAACCGTATAGTTATCATCGAGCTTCATCAATTTCACTCATTAAGGATCAATTTAGGTCGAGTATGATTCCTAGTCATTCTAGCCACTAGTTCCTTCTCTTACGAAGTTAACCTACCAATGTACGGGCGTCCATCATGATAAGTAACCATCCCATGGTTATGAGTTCCATTCATAACCCTCAAAATCCATCCTCCAAGCTTCTTAATAAATTTCCTTTCGATGCGAAGGACAACAACATTTTCTAGTGTTTGTGCCTTCCTCAACATTTGTCTTATATGATCCAGCTTTATCACAAATCAACATGCATAATTGTTTACCTGATCGTCGTCCGGTGTCGATCTCTTCCTATAACAATCACCATCCCAAGAGATTTTCCAACCGCACGCACTCCAAGTCGAAAGCTCCTCACGAGTAGGAAATAATCGAAATTCAATTACCATGTGTCGGTTACATAATTTGAATAGTTAGCTAAAATTAAAACAACTAATTCATTCTTACCGTATCGGTTTGGAAGGAACTAGTAAAGTCTTGGGATTCGACGACGTCGGTTGAGATGTCAATCGCGACGATTGACATCTCGAATTTTCTACAGATTGACAACTCAATCGCTCCGTATGCACCTCAATTTCATCCATTTAACCAAAAAAACACGCACGAAGCCGCAACTTATCGATTCTTTGTCATACGCTGCTCGAACGGCCTCATGCGAACATGTTTGAATGAAATTTATTCGAACAAAGCAAATTTCACACCCCGCTTACACTGTTCAACACGTGCATGCGAACATGTTCGAACGACTGCTTCGATCTGCGCGTTTGCGAGAAAAAAAAATGGCGTATAAAACTCAAAATGAACCAAAATGAAAAATGTTTGGTAGGTATTATTACCTTGAGCTAGTTGCCAATGATGGGTAGTTGAATGGGAGTGATCATGAAGGTGAGGATGGGTGGGTTTTGGAGTGGAGAGAGGGAGGTTTGGGTGTTGGAGAGGAGTGTTTTTGGGTGTTGGAGAAGAAGAGGGAGAGGGATAGAGAGGGAAATAGAATTGTAAGTGGGGTTAGTTTGGTAAATGTGTAGAGTGAGGGGGTGTGTTTGGAGTAGGAGGGGGTGTGGTAAAAGTAACAACCTATTTTTAAGGATCGAAACTTTATAAGAAACCCTAATTTTTTTAAATCAGAACCCAAATTCAGCACAAGTTTTTAAGCTTAGAAAATTGCTAATTCCCTTCTCCCAAAATTTTCTCCCACAAACCTAAAATCAAAGCCTCTCATGTCCACAATTCTTCTCCAGAATCATTAGGTCTAGTGATTTATTTTCTCATTATTCATGTGCCAGGGACACCCTCCCTTTGAGGTGGAGATTCTGTAGTGAGAATTGACAAAGAGAGTAAGAAAGGCAAAGTTCAACAGTTTTGTAGAGAGGTTCTTGTGCAGTGGTCTGTGGGCCCAAATGACAGAGGCACCTGGTACAATGTGGAAATAAGGAACTAAAGTATTCGACAACCTAATTCAGAAAGAAAATGCTTACAATACTCTCTTTTACATACTCTCTTGAATACTCTACATGATTGGGTGAATTAGATGTAAATCCCACTACTATGAAAATAGGTCTCACTAAATTAATAGAACTCCTCCACTAATAAAGAGCATGCCGGTAAATGAGTGATAAAACGAGTGCTGCTAATACCTCATTTAAAAATCATGCACTAAATACAAAAGGGTAAAACGATTAATATTCTGCGTATCATATAATCAACAAAAAATAAACTAACAAACCTTCATGATATCCAAAAGGGTAAAATCTACCAACAGGCAACAGGCAACAGCCTAATTCACAAATCATACACTAAATACAAAATCTATTTGAAGCAGCAATGAAAAGTTACCAAATGACAATTAGTTACTGCATCTTCAACTATAAACGGAGCACATGACTTCCTATCCTACATCTAAAACCGATAAAACTGAACAATTACACAGACAATAATAAAATTCCAAGCAAACAAATGAAGCATTATGACTCTATTGCCATCATAGAAACTGATTCAGGCTCGTGACCATGAACTCTCAACCGATATATACATGTGTGTGAATCGCTTCCATGGTTTGAAGTAAAATCGAGCCTAATTGTGTCAATAACAGTAGAACCTGCTGAATCCAACACATTGAAAGTCTGAGCATTGCTTTTCTCAAGGTCATATGTGAACTCTGCCAGAAGAAACATCTTTTCCGTATCAGTTAAAGAATCCGAATTGCGCCTCTGCAGCCAACCAGAGATCCTGCAGTCTTTTGGAGCGCTTGATCTATCATATGCAACACTCTGTTGAAAAGGAAAATATCAGTGTACTAAATCTAAACATATTAAACGAAATGGTTAATGAATGAATGAATGATTAAAAAAATGCAGTATAACATCCATGTGCAAGAGGCATCAAGATAAAAATATGCACAATAAATAACTCTACAACACACAATAAATCACGCTAATGCTATCCTCCCCTCTTGGCTAACAGAATATAATTGTCGGAGTTGCGAGAATCAGGGCACTAGGAGCACATGGCAAGCAAAGAAAACACATTCTGTGTAATTTACTAAGGAAATCAAATGTGTTCCGTTAGAAAATTACCAAAACATAACTAATAGTATGAGATCTAGAAATGTGATTTAACCAGAAAAACTGTGAGCACCTATGACAATAACAGTTTTGATGTGTCTAGCATAGGGATTCATGTGTGGCAACATGAGAACCCTTTCCCTCCTAAAGAACAGTTAGTATTTTTTTAGATTTTCTAACCAAATTTAATCACCTACAGAACAGCTAGTTCATCGGCTTTTCAGTGCTATTCTATCCTTTTGGTCCAATCAGTACACTTAAGAAATGACAAGGAGTGCTACAATAACATCAAATCAATCTTAAAGCAGTAATGTGTCAATGGACAGATAATCAGAAATCATAATTATCACCGCTGATCCAGGTCAAGAGGATTCGACAGTGTTACGTTGTCATACACAACAAATATCTGTCTTTTTACCAGCTTCTCAAACTGAATAATTAATGAGAGCCCACAAAGTACTTTTAATCATACATCGACACAAGCGCATAGCCACAAAGTGAACTACTACTAGCAAAGTATGCAGGAAAATGTGAAACGAAATGGTAATTGATGACTGGTTAAGAAGAATCCAGGAAAAGAACTAGCAGAGCAATTAGGAGTGGCAACATAAATATGCGGGTTGGAAAGATAACATGACAAAAATACACAAGCAATGGTACCCACTTAAAAAAAGAGAAAATATCTCCAAAATATGTTATGTTGTCAACCATTTCATACAAATAACAATATCAGAGACAGGCATGATTCAGATATGACAGCCATCTCAGCAACAAGCACGTCCTTATCAAACGATAGGATTTCCAACAATAAGAATTCTGTGAAATTAATCCCTATCAAGATAAGCAACATCAATACTATCTTACTCATTTTCATATACTTTAGGGATCCGGTAGTAGAGAGGGATAAGTTCAGGGTCTAAAGTTGGGGTTTCTCAAAAATTAAAAGGACAAAAAGAAAATATACACATTACACGATATGATTTAGGCCCTGTTTGGATGAGTTTATTTTTGAGCTTATGAAAAACAACTTATAGAGATAAATAAGTTTTTCTGTCAATTCATAAGTTCTCATTAACAAAAGTTATATCTCCATAAGTTGTTTTTCCATAAACTACCTTGACAAGCTTATAAATAATACATAAAAGCTTATTTATTTGCATAAATTGTTTTTCGTAAGCTTAAAAAAGCTCTATCCAAACGGGCTTTTATATACTGAATCTTTTTAGCTATGACCAAATATTAATTTTAACAATGACTTCCTTGCTGATTTATGTTGACATCAATGGGAATCAGAAGTAAAAAATTCAAGCACTTAACCACATGAGCATGTAATTTTGATATAAAACAAAGTCCTTCAAATTAAATATTTTTATAGTATCAATATGAGTAGTTTCAATGGACTACAAACTCTACTGCAAGTATTGTGAATGAAAACAAATGCCTCATTTACAGAAGAATGTGCCTTGACTCTCAAATAACTAAGAAAAAAGATATGTTAAGTTGTATACCTAGAAATAGACTGTAAGATTAAACCATCATAGGTTGATGAATATTCATAAAATTAATGCAAAAAAACTTACCCAATAACTCAAGGAAAAAAAGCTTTTAGATAATGTCAAATGCAACAAGAGATGCACAAAATTAAAACTGTCTCCTTTTGAGAAATTTATTGGCCTTTTTGTGTAAGACTTAGATTTCCTCAATCGTGCAAGATAGCACAATACCAGATACAGCGCCTATGCATAAGAATCATGTGTTCAAAACACAGATCCAAATTGAACGATTAGAACAACAAAAATAATAGGATGCATTGCATACAAAGAAATGACGTTGAGAAGTGGAAACCTTGACAAAAATATACAATACTGAAGAAACAAGAAAAGTCTCAGATTCATAACCATATAAAATGGTTCAGTATCCTTATTACAACAAAATATATATCAAGAAAAAGACAAAACAATCACTGCAATAGACTTTTAAAAGGAAAAAACTAGAGCAGCACAAAGATATCACCATGTCCCATTTGACATGCAAGACTCTTTCAAATAAAATATAAATGCAGTAAACTTCATACTTCCACAAATCAACACGACCTTTTAATTGTATCTCCTATTATATGTATGCGTGATTAAAAAACCAGACTGTGAACATCCTCAACTGCTAAATGCCAATGATAACATAAATCTTAATTCATCCTATTTAGTAGCCAAAGCACCAAAAAACTGGGGTATCTAGAGGATATATTAGGATGCTACAAAACATAAAATTACTTCATGGCACATCATGCAGGTTCTCAAATTTTTGCCACAATCAGAACATAGGCAAGAACATATATGTAGGAAATTATTATTAAGCTTCCTATAACTAACATCTCAGCTACACCAAATTTTTAGAAATTCGATGAAATTACACAACTACGCATCAAAGACTAACGACTCACTGACTAGTATCATGGCAAGACACAAGACTACAACAAGTGATTAGATTTATAATGAATGAATATGCAATATGCAATGCATCACCTTTGCCACATGTTCCAAGGTGACAGCCTCGGGAATGATCTCAGCGCGCAACCTAATCTGCACAAACCCGCTACTACCCTTCAAAGGGAAACACTGGCCGGGCTCCCCAAAGCTCGGTTTCAACATCTTATCAGCATTGGGGTGGACACCATTTCTGGCAGACAACAACCAATAACCCCTCCCCACATTATAAGACTCTGAATGCCTCTCAACCCAGGCTCCGGCGGTCCCAAGAGCATAATCCACCCTCCCAAGCCCATCAGCAGCATGCTTCTCAATCTCCTTCTCAATCACCCCTTTCGCAAATTCCCTTATCTCGTCCAAACCACCACCCTCAAACCCTTTCCCCTTCACCGTCCTAAACTCCTCAACAAATTTCTCAAACTCTTGCTTTGACAACCAATCCTCTACCTTCAATTCACTCAAATATCTCTCCAATTTCTCACCCTTTGTCTCCAATTTCTTCAACTCATGCTCCAAGAATGCACTTTTTTCATCAATTTTTTCACCCATTTCCTTCCTCAACCCGGTAACCTCATCCTCAATCTTCTTATCCACCACATCCACCTGCACTTGAATCATCTTCGTCAACTTCTTAAGCAAACCCTCCACATCTGAAATCCGGCCTTCGAATTCCGACAGCCCAGCCAATCCTCCATCAACGCCGTCACCGGAACTGAACATCGCCTTGACAAACAACAGACACAACCCAGCAAACACCAGCAGGAGTACCAATTTCTTCGCGTAGAGCGTCACAACTTTGTCCCACCCCGACTTCTCGGTCTTCGAGAGGGGCTTCCGAGTCTTCCGCGGTGGCAGACCAGTGGAGTTCCCTGCGGCAACCCTCTTCACTTCCGGCGTTATTTCCTTCGAAGATCTCTCGAGAACATCCTCTCCGCGGATTGCATGGTGGCTCAAGTCTCGCCCATTATCGGTGGTGGATGTGGTCTTTCCGTCTCCGGTGCCGGACCTGACGACAGACTGGGTAACGGCGAGATCGTTGGCTAGAAGTTCAAGGTTACTAGCGGCTTTCTTATCGGAACTGATCACGGGTCTCCGACGTGTCCCCGGACTAGCCGCCGTCATTGACATAGTGGAAGCGGACATCGGGAATCGCCGATAACCGCTTTCAATTCGAAATTAGAAATTTGGAAAAATAATTTGGAAAAATAATGAAAAAAAAAAAAAAAGAAATCGAAATTTATGTGAATGTTGGAAACCCTAACGGTTATGTGGCGATTGAAGAAAATAACGAAGCAAATTTTATAGAGAGTGTGTGCGCGTATTTTTTCACTCCTTCTGTTTTTAAGAGATCTGTCAAAAAAGAGATCTGAAGTTGGAGGATTTTTGAATGAAACGACACTTCGTTCAGGATTTGAATGAAAGGAGCGCAGTGAATTTTTTTGATTCGGAAGTGAGGGAGAACGAGAACCGGAGAAATTAGGAGCAGGAGCGACGCGACTGATCAGCGCGCGTGACTGTGAAATGGAAAATATGAAAAGGTTTGTGGAGTGGGCCTGGGCTTGTTGGATTGAATCTACTTATACTTGGCTTCCGTTTTTTGCCATTGTTTTCCCCACGACCCTTCCTACTCACCACACACCCCAAACATTTAATGTTCCAAAAATACCTTCACTTGCAACGCTCATGCAGTGTTGTGTTTCAAGGGTTCGGTTAGGATTCACCGAACAGGTAGGATGACTTGAAGTCGTGTTAAGGAATTATGTTGTTCGGTTACGCACCACCGAACCAATTCGGCTATAGTCAACCGTACCTGGTTTAAGTTTAGAAAGGGGTGTGATTTTTCAGTTTCATTCATCCAGTGATAGGGAACCAAAAAAGTTCGGCAGGTGTTGGCCGAACCTACACTAAATAAGAAACAAAGATAGAAAACAAACAAAGAAATTATAAACCTAGAATACCCTTATATCAGAAATAGAGAAAAGAGTTCCACAGTTGTCTATCAAGAAATCAGAAATAGAGTTCAATGTTATACGCTTATCTAAAAAAAAAAAAGAGTTCAATGTTATACAACTTTGAATACAAAAATTATAAATCTATCAAGAAATGACTATCGTCACTATCTTTACTTAAATCTACATAAGCAGGGGGTGGTGCATGTATAATCATTGACTTCCACTTTTGCATGTGACCCATAAAAAACGTATCCCAACCCTTTGTTATGGGTGCCCTATATTAGCATTACGTACACATCAGGCAGGGGCATTGGACTTCCATTCTTCATAATTACCTTCCAAAGAGGAAAAAACATAATAGTGTTAACTAATGTTTCACAATATAAAAATGAATTATAAATAGAAGTCAATTTACCTGTACAAAGTGCTCGTATTCGTCTACATAACAAATGTTGAACATAAAGACATTTCTAAATGGTGCAATATGTAATGGGAAAATTGTGAAATAATAGTCAGCAGACCAACAAGTCAGTACGACCTTGTATCAGATACCCTATATCTGGTTCAGTCATCCAATTATCGCTTCCATTATGATGTGACTGCAACAACAACTTCATCAAAAATGTCACTTTTCCAATACCACCATACAGTTTTGTGTAGAAGTCATTGTATTGCTTAAGCTCGTCCCACAAATCATTTCTCACTGTCTACCAAGCATCCTGACCTCTTCCAAGTAATGCAGCAATACACCGAAATCCACAATTTCCATCACCACGCACATTAACAATATTTTCAACATAAGGATGAATATAGTCTGGGAAGCCCTTTATGTATTTATAATAATCACCTGTGTGTGTAACAATAGGATTCAGTGTAAGAGTCAAATTTTAAGTAGGAGCTGGTGTTAGAGTAGGAGTTGGTGTAACAGTAGTAGCTGGTGTAAGAGTAGGAGCTGATGTAAGAATAGAAGTTGGTGTAACAGTAGGAGTTGGCTTATTAAGAAGTGATGTGGGTGTTGGCTTTGTTCTTAGGTTCCAGTTTTGGTTGTAGTTAGTGATCGTTCCTGATCGTTAGATGTGAAGCTGATGTAGTCCCTTAGCTCGGTCGCTGGATGTCTTGGTATCAGAGTCTGGGTCGCGCCTGGGTGGTACCTGCGTAAGCACTCTGACGCCCAAGTCAGCAATGAGCAGTGAATAGTGAATAGTAATAAATGACATACCTCTCTCCTTGAGATTCGTGCCACCTTTATAGCAATAGTATTGGGCCATATTGGACTGCATTGGGCCTTGAGCCCACTCCATAACAGTTGCCCCCCAAGCCTGGGTCGCTGGTAGGCGGGCTAAGGCTTGATTTGCTGCCCCCGAATGATGCTGAGAAGAACCGAGCAGTGAAGGAAGGGTCACCCTACAATTTTTTGATATGTGGGCGTAACCATGAAAAATTACGCGACCTGCGTGATGGGTCGCTCGGGACCCAACTTTCCAAAAGTCGCTGCCCTACGCGACCTGCGTGATGGGTCGCTCGGGACCCAACTTTCCAAAGGTCGCTGCCCTGCTGCGGTCACTTTGATTATTTTCGAGGTGCCATAAGTGCTGAGGCGACAGTTGATTGAATGGTGTGATTTCACATCTTCCGAGGTGACGATTGGCCTCTCCAGGGTGTGCCTCTTTGTTTCCCCCAGGCTAATTAATGATGGAAGGTGAAAAGATAGGTCTTTTCGCTTTTGGGCCTGAAGTGTCCATCGGCCCACTATATAAGGTGGTGGGGTTTGGAGGAAATCACTCCTCACTCTTCATTCATTCTTCGCCCCGAAAATTGAAAAACGACCTCGCTGGCTCGTTGTCTGCCATTCGTCGCCCACTCCAGGAACAGCTCGCCCATGCCCCTTGTGCCAGACTCGTCTGTCGGCCTCTCAGGTAACACGAACGTCCTTCTTTTAATTTTGCTTATTTCCTTGAAATACCAAACAGCGGAGGGGGTAGCAGGTCGGGGGACGACCAGGTCGCCCCCTCTCGTGGTGTCTTCTCGATCTTGACCGCTTCCCCTCTGCGGGTTTCACTCGGCCGACGAAGCAAACTCGCGCATCTCCGGCACCGGCCGTTTCTATAGCTAAAGCGATGGCTCGGTCGAGCTCTGCTTTCGAGTAAAGTCGCCTTCCGTCTGGGGACGAATCACCCAAAGTTTCCGGCCACGGCCGGTCGTCTTCAAAATCTCAAAATGGGTCGCCGAACTTGAGCTCGACCTCGATGTCATCTTCCGACTCCTCTCGCGATCCGATCGAATCGAGATGGATCGAAACCCAGGAAGGTGCGAGAAAGTTCGACCCCTTTTCTTCCACGAGATTGAAGCGCCGACATTCAAGCGCCCCATGCTCGGGCCGTTGAGAATCCGGCACCCTACAAAGCGTGCCAGCGCGCCCAAGATGCGGCTTTGGGGCGGAGCGATTGATCTGGCGTAGTGGCGAAGCAAGATATGTCTTGGGTTTCTGCAATCCTGAGAATCACGGGAGTAAAGTGCGCCGCCATACTTGACGAGCAAGACTTGACCACGCCCTTTTTTACGCCGAAAGGTGGCGAGTCGATGGCATGGAAAAGATGAGAACATAGCGACTTGGCATGATGAGATGAAGTTTACCATGTGCCGAGTCATCTTGAGCGGATGGGAATCGTTCCACCTTTCACGCGCGTTTCCAAAGGCAAGTCCTTCGCTACCTCAAGTCGCCCCCTCCCGATTAAACCGAGCGCTGGCGTTCCTCGAAGTTACGAGGATGTCACGATAGCGCTTGGCGGCCGGTTTCCTTGAGGCTATTTTTACTTTGATGGAGATGAGCTATCTCTATGAACCCGTACCAAAGGAGCTCGCAAAGAGGCCGTCTCTTTGAAGAAACAGTCGCAATATAATTTTTTCAAGCCATACATGGAGTCTTTGCCGGCGGGTGGAAGAATGATTTCTTACGGGTCGTTCCTACACAAAGGCGATGAAAGGAGAAGAAAAGCCCTACTCAGAAAGCTTTCCTTCTACGACGGAGTACTTGGTCGCCCGCTTCTGGGTCGTTCCCTATGCAAGCCTCATACTCCGCCTGGTTGTTAGAAGTGTGGAAAGCAAATGTAAGCGATACTTCTACGACCAAACCTGAAGAATTTTCCAATATCAAACCAGCCCCACTTCCCTTTGAGTTTGAAGAGCCATCAACGTGTAGCGTCTATCAGCGTGGCCTGCTTCTGCGGGCGTTAAACATCTTAACAACGGAGAAGAAAAGCCCCTTCTGTAAAGCTTTCCTTCTACGATGGAGTACTTGGTCGCCCGCTGTCTTAAGAGCTTCGCTTCCTTTTGGTCGTCTGGACCTACACCGTTGAGGATATAGTGCAGTATAGGAGCGATCCAATCTTTCTCTGAGTCAATGCAGAAAATGGCAAAAGATTTATCATTGTGGGTCGCTACGCTAGGCCGAGTTAAGTCTCTGAATCAAGCTTGGTGGTTCCTGGTCGTTTTGGTCTTTGGCGACTTTGAAAGAATGTCTGCTCGGACGTTCTCCGTTCTTGGAACGTGCTTCACTTCAGCCCGGTCGAACTTATTGAGCAGTTCCCTTACTTTAGCCAGGTAATGTTTCAACACTTCGTCTTTGGTATCATACAGTTCTTTGATTTAGGAAACGACCAAGAGAGAGTCGGTGCAATTCTACTTGTTCAACGTTGAACTCCTTGGCGAGCAATAACCTGCTATGCAAGCCTCATACTCAGCTTGGTTGTTAGAAGTGTGGAAAGCAAATGTAAGCGATACTTCTACGACCAAACCTGAAGAATTTTCCAATATCAAACCGGCCCCACTTCCCTTTGAGTTTGAAGAGCCATCAACGTGTAGCGTCCAGATGGTGACGGGACGGTCGTTTGGGACTGGGGTCATTTCAGCTATGAAGTCGGCCAGAATTTGCGCCTTGGCAGCCGACCTAGGTTCGAACTTTATTCGAACTCACTTAGTTCCACCGCCCGTTTGATCATGCGACACGCCAAGTCCGGTGCATGTAGAATTTGCCTTATAGGTTGATCGGTTCTCACCACTATTTGATGTGCAACAAAATACGGCCTCAACCTGCGGGCGGCCACCAATAGTGCGAGCGTTAGCTTTTCGATTCTTTGGTAACGGACTTCCGGCCCCTGCAAGACTTTGCTAATGAAGTACACGGGATTCTGCTTTGTGTCGCTTTCTTTAATCAAGACGGCACTCAAAGTTTCCTCCGTGATTGCCAGATAAAGATGGAGGATATCTCCTGGGAGCGGCTTGGTCATGACGGGCAGATTAGTTAAAGCGGCTTTCAAGTCGTCCAACGCTTGCTGACATTGATCCGTCCATTCAAAATCTACATTCTTCTTCAGAAGTTTAAACAAGGGAAGCGACTTACAAGCCGATTGAGGTATGAACCTAGAAAAGGCGGCGACCATGTCGTTTAGTTGCTGTATTTCTTTCTTTGTAGTTGGCGGCCTCATTTTGGCGACCGCCCTGCATTTGTCGGGATTGGCCTCAATCCCCCTCTCCGTCAAGTGAAAACCTAGGAACTTTCCAACTCGTACCCCAAAGGTGCATTTCTCTGGGTTCAACCTAAGTGAATTCTGTCGTGCTTCTTCAAAAATTTCTTTTAAGTCGCTGACGTGCTTGTTGTCCGACTTGCTCTTTATAATCATGTCGTCAAGATAGACCTCGGCCACCCGACCGATCTGCTTTTCAAAGATCTTGCTCATCATTCGCTGGTAAGTTGCCCCAGCGTTCTTCAATCCAAAAGGC
The DNA here is from genome assembly GCA_020916435.1 of Oxytropis ochrocephala. Classification (NCBI taxonomy): domain Eukaryota; kingdom Viridiplantae; phylum Streptophyta; class Magnoliopsida; order Fabales; family Fabaceae; genus Oxytropis; species Oxytropis ochrocephala. The sequence goes on along the minus strand of CM037088.1, from coordinate 98,161,354 downwards.
ATCACCTTGTAACAGAAGTTACCTCGGTCGGTCATAAAAGCGGTCTTATGTCGATCCGGAGGGTGCATGGCAATTTGGTTGTACCCTGAATATGCGTCCAAGAAAGAGAGTAGCTTATAACCTGAAGCGCCGTCCACCAGTTTATCAATACTTGGTACGGGAAAAGCATCCTTAGGGCACGCCCTATTCAGGTCGGTGTAATCAACACACATTCGCCACTTCCCGTTCTTCTTCTTGACTAACACGGCGTTTGAAAGCCATGTAGTATACTTAATCTCTTCTACAAAATTTGCTTTGATCAAGTCATCAAGCTGCTTGGTCATTGCCTAGCTTTCTCTTCATTCTCGAACTCTTCTTCTCTGCGAGAGACCGGCCTTGCCTTTTAAATCGACCAGAAAGTTGGTGACAAGCGATTTCCATGGGTACTCGGGCATGTCGGGCGCTTGCGGCGAACAAATCGACATATTCTTTTAGACAACCGATTAGTCCTCCTTGATGCTGTTCGGGTGGGTCGCTTCCAATTTTAAGCGTCTTGGCGGGATCCTCCCTAGTTGAGCGTCAATGAATTGCCCATGGGGTTACGGTCGCCGACTTGTTCTTTAGCTCACGGGCTAAATCATCATCCTCATCTTCCGGATCGCTATCGGGTGCGTGGCGTGCATCCAAATCGGCAAGGTTGACTTGATGTCCTTCCCCACGACACGAGGTCGGAACCAAAATCTGTGCATCACATATTTCTGATAAATGTAGTGGCTCTTCCTAGCCGCTTCCATATCTCTTTGCTAGTGTCGCGACACGGCCATTCTTGTCATAAAATTTCATTTTTAAGTGAGCAGTTGATACAACCGCCTCAAAGCTTTCCCAACGTTGGCGTCCTATTATGCGGTGGTAACATGACTTGATGGGCAATACTAAGAACGTCGTCTAACAGATTACGTGGCGGTGCTCCCATCGGCGTCGTTGCCAAAGTGACCAATAACTCCAAAGTCCCCAGCGGGTAAGTGATCGCTCCATTGAAGCGATTAAAGGCGTTGGGTCGACTTGAGGAATGATTTCACATGCGATCGATGCTCGGTTTGTCGACCGACTCTTGAACATGATATATGCCGAGCTTCCACGATCGACCAAGATTCTCCTTACCTCGAAATTTCCCATTACCGCGAATCGACCAAAGGCGTGGCTGTTGACTCGCCCATCAAATAGATCTTCGTCTCCAAAAGAAATTGGCGGCCTATTGGAGATTGGCGTTGTCTTGAGAAGATCCGATTGTAAGAATTTCGTTCCACTTTCTCTTGGTCGCCTTTTTTTGGACTCTAGGCGATCTAAAGGGTTTCCTCGTGGATAACCATAACGACCTGCGACCACAGTGCGCTGGCGTCCTCTTGAGATTTCTTTTACTTTGCTACTTGATCGCTTGAGTGGTTACGGCCTTATCCTTGAGCGGCCGTCTTGCACCTCTGTCTTCTCTTCAAGTCGGTCGTTACCTTCCTCTCGACATACTTTGTTAATTTCCCTTTTGAATGAGATTTTCTATGTCATCCTTGAGGCCATGCATTCGTTGGTATCGTGGCCCTTACTCTTATGATATCTACAATACTTCTTTGTGAGCCGCCGCCTTTTTGAGAATGAGTGGGTCGGGGCGCTTCACCCTGCAAACTCGTTATTACGACAATCCATGTAGATTTGCGCAAATGGGCGTATTCAACACAGTCTTGTTGCTCGAATTTCTTTTGACGAAAATTCGTAGACCTTCCTGCGTCATACGGTTCTTTAGCCGCCTGCCATGTTCTTCCTTGGGTCGCGCCACGGGCGCCGCCTAGCTTCGGCGTCTCTTCATAACCCATGTGGTCGTTGGCCCTCCTTAAGAATACACCAAGGTCCATGTAGCGGTTGAGGATGAACTCCTCCGCAAACCTATGATCCGCCCGTATTCCCCGCTTGAGATACTTGAGTTTGTCCTTGTCGGTCAGGTCGCGAATGGTCTCTGCCTCGTTGTTGAAGCGGTTGATATAGTGCCTCGAGGATTCGTTCGCCTTGGGCGGCCGTGTCCAAATGTTCCTCATACTTGTCTCGCAGCGGTTGGCGTGTAATTGGCCAAGAAAGTTGCGACCAAGCCTTCCCGGGGAAGAAATAGTATTGGGCGCAAAAAGATTCCCACCATTCAAGTGCTCGTCCGTCGAGCGATCGAGAAAACGATCGCACTTCATTGTTGGACTCGATTCTCTATAAGCTGCGATAATTGTTGAAATACCGAAATGCGTGCTTATCCGGGTCGCGCGTCCGCCGAATTTATTCATATTGGGCGGCTTCCTCAAATCTCGGGAATACGATAACGCGGATTTCCGCGAGAAAGGCCCATGTCCGTCGCTAATTCTCGACCCAAACGGTTTGTAATGCATGCACTTCATTCGTGGGTACTCGTGGCCGCCATCATGTGGCCATACAAAGGGGGCTCAAAGCATCGCCTCTTTCTCGCTCGGGCGCATGTCTTTTCGGCCGGTGTGATCGTCCACGATCTCCCCTTCACCGTAGTTGCCCAACTCGCCATATGAATCCACGGCCGGCTTCTTGACTTGCGAGAGCCGGGAGGACTCGGCCGAGGAATACGGTAGGCGAGCGGTGCGATTCCGAATTATGGCGAGTCTGCATAATCTTGGTCGTGAGACCTGGAGCGGCGACTGCGCACACCCCTGCGAGTGGGAGACCTTCTAGCCCTGACTCTACGGGTAGGGATCGGCGTCTTTGGGCCACCCCGCAAAGGTCGGTCGTTTCTTCGGGAGAGTCACATGCTTGTGGGATGGGCGCATTTGTCTAGAGGGCCCTTCGTGCGTCGGCCGCGGCGGCGGGATTGATCCCTTTCATAGTGAGAAAGAAGCGCTTCGCGGTCAGCAATAATTTGATTCTTGCTCTGCAGAATCCGTAAGAAAGCCTGAGTCACATGCTCGGGCACAGAAGCATCAACTCCTGCATCTACCAACTCGGTCGGCAGTTGCTGTTGAGTTGGCTGTGGTATCTGCTCCAAGATTGGCCCTCGGCCGCCCTGTACGGAAGGTTCTTGACGAGGGTTGTCCTGTGATTCATGGATGGTTTGTGGGACGCCCTCTGGGGTTTGCTGAGGGAGTGCATTCCGCCCAGAGGGGTCGGCCCTTGACGAGGCTCGCGTGGCGTGCCTCCTTGGTTGCATGGTGGAAATGTTCAATTTGCTCCCACTGTGGTCGCCAATGATCGTTCCTGATCGTTAGATGTGAAGCTTATGTAGTCCCTTAGCTCGGTCGCTGGATGTCTTGGTATCAGAGTCTGGGTCGCGCCTGGGTGGTACCTGCGTAAGCACTCACGCGCCAAGTCGAAGAATGAGCAAGCGATGAATAGTGAATAGTAATAAATGACATACCTCTCTCCTTGAGATTCGTGCCACCTTTATAGCAATAGTATTGGGTCATATTGGACTGCATTGGGCCTTGAGCCCACTCCAGAACAGTTAGCTTTTTTGATGTCAATGGTGGCTCCATACTTAGGTTCCTGCCGGAGCGTAGGTGCTGTTGGAATAAGAATCTCTTTCTATGTTTTGATGATACAAACTAAGTAAGAGTTAAGTTGTCTAAATGTGTGTGATCTAACATGTGTGCTAAAGTGATGTAGAACAGGTTCACCACATAGTAAAATAAGGCTCTACCTAAGTGTTATACCCCAATTTTGTCCGAGTTCTTTTTAATAGTTTTTAATTTGGACTTTTTCGACCATTTTATTTTAGACTTTTTCTGAAAATTACAAAAAATAGTAGTTTTTGTGTATTTTCGGGTGTTAGTTTTTAGCTACTATTCGAAGGAAATTTCTCTCTCCTTGGACCTCGTTTTTACGATCTGAACGGTGAAAGTGAAGACATATTTCCCACGAACCCGCTGTAAAAAAATGAAGACGATCCGACGGTTAACGAATCTGGAATCGCACTTTTACGATGAGAGGTTTGAGAAAAACGGACCAAAAACTGCAGCTATTGTGAAGGCAATTTCTCTCTCCTCAGACATCGTTTCGACGATCCGAACGGTGAAAGCGTAGATATATGTCTCACGAACCTACTGTCAAAAAAGGAAGACGATCCAACGGTTAACGAATCCGGAATCGCAATTTTTACGTGACAGGTTTGAGAAAAACGGGAATTGTGTTTTAAAAGGGAATTACTTTCTCTATCTTGTTTTAGTCCCACATCGCTCGCAAGAAACAAGAGCTCCCTAGCAATTGGATATAAAAGGGGTTGAGAGGTGAAGATTAGGGGAGAGATCATTGGCGGGTTAAGTGATCTTATGGGTCAAAGCGTTCGCGGCCCATTTCACTAAAAGCCTGTCTTTGATCATTTGGCCGTTTTGAGTCGGCTTTCCGATTCTCAAAGCGGTTCTTGCGGTCTTGGGGTCAAAATGGACCAGAGAGGAGTCTGGTTTTGCTTCTCGATCGAGTTCGCACTTTCGTCGTCGAGTCGAGTTCGTTTTGTATTTATTTTGTTTATTTTTATATACATATTTATTCATCATTTATTTATAATATAATCTATTTATTTATTTATTTATTTATTTATTTATTGTTTATGTATATATCTATTCATATCTATTTATGTATATAGTTATTTATTTATTTATTTTTTTAGCCTAGTCTTTATTAATTATCGGTTTTTGTCTTTTATTTTATTTTTATGCACAAATTAGTTTATTTCTTCAAAAATCAAATAAAAGACTAAATCAATGTGTCTGGCAACCTAAGTTAGTCATCATCCTAGGACCAATGAGTACATGCAGTTCGATAAATCCTAAAAACTTATAAGTAAATAAATAAATCACTTTTTCTAAAAATAGGGACTAAGTCGGTTGTACAACCTAAGGTTAGTCGGCGTTCTAGAACTAATGAAATACATGCAGTTCGGGAGTTCTAGAATACCTATTCTAAAACCAACTCACCTCACATCAAACAAACTTTTTCAAAAGACCTCAAAAATACTTTCAAAAGTAGGGGACTAAATCGGTTGTACAATCCCGAGTTAGTCGTCTAGAATCGATGGTACATGCAGTTCAAGGAATCCTAGGACCCTACACTAAAAAACACCAACCAACAAACCTTTTTCAAGAAGAACTACGTAGCTTTGATTCCTCCATTGCATCCGGAGGTATGTAGGAGCAAGAGTCCACTCTTGTCAAGCACTAAAAATAAAAAACTTAATTAAGTCTTTTTCTCTGTAAATAAAAGGGTAAATATTAAAATATAATTAATTAGACAAAGGATGTCGTGGGGTAAATATACCTTCCCCACGCATAACGACTCCCGAACCCTAAACCTGCCTTGTCCAAAACATAAAGGGATTTTCCGAATTTGCCCTTAAACTAAAATTTGGTGGCAGCTTCCTTTTGAACCTTTCGAAGAATCCATTCCCGGATTTTTCGGTCGCTACACTAAGGCTAAAGAGAAAGAAAGTACTATGGTAGAAAAGACTAAAGAAGGTTAACTTACAGAAGCTTGAATAAGCCAAAAGAAGGTTTGACCAAAATAACAGAAGGTTAACTAAAAAGTCAAAAGAAGGTTGACCAAAAGTCAACTAAGGTTTGACCAAAATTAAAAAGAAGGTGACCAAGGGTCAAACAAAGGTTGACCTCATCAACATGTTAAAGAAGGTTAAAGTGAAGTAAAGAAAGTTAAAGTAAAAGAAGAAGGTTGTTTGAGAAGGTTACCTATTTCAACCATCTCAAACCAAACACCTCAACTTCTCATAAATATTCTTCAGTTGCATTAAATGAAGATCGCATACAATTAATATGTTGAAGAAAGTTGAACACTAAAAGAGGTAATGCTTGATTATTCTTAAGTAGAACAATAGGTGTTTGTTTCATACTATGAAGCTCAAGAAGCTTTGTTGCAAGCTAGGACAACAAAGCCTAAGTGTATTGTCAAGTCATAGCATGATAGTTTGATCAGAGTACAATACATTGTCAGCTCAAGAAGGTTGAGTTGGTCGACTAAAGCAAATAGCCAGTTTGAGAAGCTTCAAAGGCTGTCAACTTTTGAGACTTACATCAACTCACCCCCATGGACCAATGGACACTCCCAACGGCTATCTCCAAGTTTCTAACGACTATATTCAACTTGCCAAGGCTATTTAAAGGCTGGTTTCTGAAGTTACGAATCCTGAGAGTTAATTGTAACCTCACAAGTTCAAGTTTCTTTAAAGCAATCAACCTTCTCATCTAGACTCGAAGCTACTCCAAGTTCTATTTTTGGGAATACTTTCTTCAGTGTGTGTTAGCTTGTTTGTATACAATACAATGTATTTACCTGTAATCAATCTCCTAAATCATCACAAACCCAAACCCCTTATTGTAAGAATCATTGTATAAGTTTCACAACAAACTACCTAGAGAGAGGTGAGTGTTGTTGGTGATCCTACTTGATAGAGGAACCTTTAGGAAACTAAAAGAGAGTTTTCTAGTAGGTAAGAAAAGCTTAGTGAAGCTGTGAAAGAGAACACTTGTCTTTTATGTGTTGATCAAAAGAGAGTGGCAATGAAAGTCTTTTGTTCTTGAGCAAAAGCAAGTGTAAAATCTATTTGGATAATAGTGGAAACACTCACTTGGAAGTGGGGAGAGGAAGTAGCCAGAGTTGGGTGAACCTCTATAACTCTACTGTGTCATTACTTGATTTCCATATTACTTGCTTAAATTGCTTTACACTTGTTATTGTTTTCAAACCCTAAAGAAGGTTAGATAAGTTTTCAACCGAAACTCAATCTTCTTTAAAGAAGATAATGTATGTTTGAAAACAACTCTTTTCCTATAAGTTAAAAGCTCTTAAATCATCAAAGTTAACTTTCTTTCACTATAGATATATTTGCTTGTTGTTTGTGGAACTAACATTCAACCTTCTCATCCCCAAGATTACCTTGAGAATACTTTGAGAAGGTTACAGGACTTAAATTTTAAAAAGTCACACAATTCAATCCCCCCCTTTCTTGTGCAACTTAGTCACTTCAGGTGCATACGCCAACAAGAATTCAGTCCAGGCGAATCAAACGTATTTGTTTGTTCACCCGTTATTGTCCCACCGGGTGTGCCAATTTTTTTTACCGTCAAACTCTTAGGTCCTCCTAGCCATGGAATCAACCAGAGGTTTGGACAAGTCTTTCATTCCTCTGTTCTTCAGGCAATTGCGCCGAGGAGGAAAATCTGCTTCTCGACTGTGGGTAGGTATCCTGACTCCTCCAGAAAGGGACAGGTTGGGTGAATGGGACGCGAGGGTTGGATTATTCTATTGACTTAATGAATTAAAGTAAAGATAAATTAAAAGTGCGGTAAAGAAGGATAAATTTGAATAAAAGTTGAATTTGATTGTGTGTTGATTGTTTTTTGTACTATTTCTCCCTTTCTATTTATATACATAGGCCATCGTTGGCCACTTCCCTAGCCAACATTTGCCTACCATTTGATCTACTAAAGATCAACGCCTATCATTGCTCCCGAGCTCTAAAGAAGCGGAGCCACTACCCACAATCCCCACTAGCAAGATTAGTGGGGGTAAAACTTCTTCGCGCCACTCTCCAAGGCTTTGCTCCTTCGCATGATGTTTAGCTAGTCCCACGTGCAATCCTCCTGCTTTCTTCTTCTCTTGTCTTCCCAGCAAACCTTCCTTACCTCGACCACTTGGTCCCTCGGTTGCCTCTTGCTCCTCGAGCAATCTCATGAACTCGGGCACCCGAGCCACCGTGGCCGAGGCACTCTATAGGCTGAGGCTTAACTCTCCCTCGGCCTTGCTCATTGCCCCTCGTGGCCCGCCGTGGAAAAAAAAATTACATATGGGGAAATTACGAAAATACCCTTCATTTAAAATGACTTTTTTTCAAAACTTACTTACTAAGTTTTCACCCAGCTTTTTTCCTTCAGTCTTTCCCACGCACCTGACCTTGAGAGCGTAATCTGAAGCTTCAAGCTTCTGCTCTTGTCTCTGTCAATCTCACTCAGTCACAGCGACTCTCTCACTCATTCCGACCTTCATTTTTGCGGCACTGATCTTCTGCTCTCCTCTCCGTCGTCTCAATCTCTAGACATTGTTGTCTCTTCCGCTCTTCTTCATCGACGTCGACGTGATAAAGCTAGTTTAATACGAGAGCGGTTTTTTGATGTGGCACATGTTAGAGACACTGCAGCTTTAACTCTTAAGGAAGCGGTGTGTGTCATACCCCAATTTTGTCCGACTAGTTGAAAATAAAAAAATGTATTCTTGTGAACACTCAATTTTTAACGGTATTTTTGACGTTTTTCTAAAATTACGAAAATATGCACTTTTTGTGTGTTTTAGTCGGCGAAAACGTCTTTTTACTAGTTTTTGTCATTTTCGCGTTATTTTTACTTTTTTTTAGTTGATAAAAACAAAAATTACATTAAATTAAAAATAAAAAATATATAAAAGGGAGGGAGGTGACGTGAGCTTGCTGTTGTTGTTGTTGAAGACAGCTTATACATTTTTTTTAATTTAGTTCTTCACAAATAAATTAATCAATATAAAAATTAAAAAAATATATGAGTATCTTCTATTTTGGGCTAGAGTTCACAAGCACTTTCATTTCATCATGTTGCTGCAACTTTCACAAAACAGTACACCTGTTTACCTGCAAACATCAAACAAGTATATATGAGAAGCCAGCAAGTAAATTCAGAACTAGCAGAATCATGAATTGAGAAATTGAGAGTGACATTTCAGGACCTCATAGCTGGCCATAGGAAGAAAACAAAATTGAAGGCTTTATAATAAAACTCAACAGAAAACTGAAGGAGGGGGGGGAACGAACAGACACGGAGCAAGAGAGGAGGGGAGGAAAAAATTGATTTCAAAGATATAGAGAAAAGGAGAGCAAACAAAAACACAGCAACACAGAGGAGGAAAAAGATACACAGACACAAAGAAAAGAAAAAAGATACACCACCACTCAAACAACCATAACCACCTCACTACCTCACCATAACCACCACCACTCAAACAACCATAACCACCTCACTACCTCACCATATTCACCACCACTGTTGCCTCCTCTCCTCACCATATTCATCACCATCCTTTTCCTTCCTCATCCTCAAAACTCACCCAATCTCAAAACCATTCCATGATAATAAATACCACCACCCACCTCCATCATCCTCTCTTCACAAACACCAACACCACAACAACCACACCCACCTCCATCATCCACTTCAACAACAACTGCACGTCGTCGTATCCGCCGCCACCACCGAGAACGTCGCCGTAGTGGTCCCTGTCGCGAAGCTCCGGCGAGCGCTATTCTCCCAACGTCGTCTCCTCCTCGTCGTCGCCGGCGAGCTCACCCCGAACCTCTCTCTCTCTCTCGCGCGGTACTCTCTCTCTCGATCTGCATCTCTCTCTCGCGCGGTGTCCTCTCCCCGTCGCGCTTCCTATCTCACCGTTCCACCTTCGTTTTCCCTCACTCTCTCATTCGTAAGCTTCTCTCCCTCTCTCACTCCAAGTCTTCTCCCTCTGCAACCTGAAATGGAACGGCGCAGGGAAGAAAAAGTTTAAGTTTAGGTTTTTGCTTTTTTTGTTTGACGCTTGGTTTACAGCCCAATGGGCTTACCTTTCTTTCTTTTTTTCTTTTTAAGTTCCTTTTTTAACATTTGGCTGATTATAACACCCCCACGTTTTGATTACAGCCTATGTTTTTTTTACATAAAATGTGGACCTATGTATCCTTTGGTTCGCATGCCTATGATTAAAATATTTTCGGTTTGGTTTTATTGTTGTTTTTTTTTGCTTGATGATGTTTAACATTGTTGCTAGTATTTCATTTTAGTGTTAAATGTTATTTTTGTTGTTGGTTGACGATCTAGCAATATGATTCCCACTAGTGCCTAGTGCACTTTGATCTAAGTGGTGAGGATTGCTAGAAATGACTCAACTTTGTTTATGTGTTCTTGTTTTACTTTGCTTATTGTTAGTTGTTGATGATAGGCAAATTGATTCTCACTAGTGCCTAGTGCACTTTTCTCAAAGTGAGAGGATTGCTCTATGTGATTCAACCTAGTTTTTGTGTTTAGTTAAATATTGTTTTAGTTTGCTTATTGTTAGTTGTTGATGATAGGCAAATTGATTCTCACTAGTGCCTAGTGCACTTTTCTCAAAGTGAGAGGATCGCTCTATGTGATTCAGCCTTCCCCTTTTAATTTCTTAGTGAACAACAAATAAGATTGTATGTTTAGGGGTTAGGGTTCGTGAGGTATTGCAAATGATAGGCTTACTTTAGCCTTGATGCAATTCCTCTTTGTTCATGTTATTAAGAAGTCATTGCTCACATGTTCATTAATTTAACTAAGATCAATCTATGCCTATGATCAATTGTTTACTTGTTTTCGATGCTACTTAAATTGTCTTGATTTAACTGTGTGTCATTCCCTCAATGTGTATGACCTCCTAATGAAGACGTAAGCCTACATGCCTGTTGTAGCATAAAGTCATTAGGGTAAATGCACTCCTCCTCACACACACACACATCTGTTTTGAGAAATTCACCTTGCATCCTTGACAATTGAATCTTTGATTGTATCGGCATGTTTAGTCTTAGTTGATATTCGACATATGCATGATTACTTGATTATTGAATGTGTTTGAATTTTGTAACCAATCATGGATAATAACTTCACCCTTTTTCCAAAAATCTTTCAAACTTTTTTCTAATTAATGCAAGTTATTAGTGACTATCACCCAAAGCCTTGGTTTGTTTGATTGTCATGAACACTATCAAGATTTATTAGTAATGATCACTCAAAGCCTTTGCTTGCTTGATCATGAAAGCTCTTCCTTTCTCCAAAACCCTTTCAAAACATTTTCATCTTCAAGGCTCAATTAGAACTATGTCGCTTTGATTCCCATCTGGGATACGTAGGAGCGAGTCACGTTCTCGTCAAGCGCAACAAATAAAAACCTTTTTCGCAATCATAAGCATTATCATTTTTCGCAACGAATAAAAATCCTTTTCGCAATCATAAACATTATCATTTTTCGCAACGAATAAGAATCCTTTTCGCAACCACAAACGTTAGTATTTTTCATAACAAAAATCATTTTTCAACCCATTGTTGCTAATGGCTAATCAGAACCTCTGTTCGTCTAGTCATTGGTGGCAATGTCTTTTCCAAAGAACAATAAACGATGGTTATCCATAACTTTGGTTAGTTTGATCATTCGTGCCAATTAATCTCTTTCGAAAACCATTTTCAAAAGATCAACCAGAAAACGAGTCGCTACTAACGGTCAATCAGAACCTTTGTTCGTCTGACTAGTGGCGGTGACTCCCATTTTTTCAAGAGTACTTAGCGGTGATTATCCATAACCTTTGTTAGTTTAATCATTCGCTGAATACTCGTCATATTTCGAAAACTCACTAAAAAGATAAAAAACAAAAACCTTTTCATGACAACCAAGAACTACGTAGCTTTGAATTCTCCATCGCACCAGGAAATAAGTAGGAGCGAGAGGCCAACTCTCGTCAAGCGCCAAAAATAAAATTTTCATTAAGTTTTTTCCCGTTTATCTTTAAATAAGAAATAAATAGGCAAATCTAGATATTTTTCAAATCAAACGTAAAACCACACACTCAATTAAAGGTTCCCTCTCAGTAGAGAGGACGCGTGGGGTGCTAACACCTTCCCATGCGTAATCGACCCCGAACCCATATCTCTAGTTTTGAAAGACCATCCGCCTTGTTCAAAAGACCTTTTTTCAATGTTTTGGTCTTAAAATTAAAATATTGGTGGTGGCTTCAAAAATTTTCTACGTTGTACATTGAGAAACCCAAACCGGATTTTTCGGGGTGCAACAGTGTGTGATATACTTTCTCGACATAACCTTGATGTTTCTAATCTTCGTGGTCAAGGGTATGATGGTGCAAGCAATATGAGAGGAGAATGGAATGGTTTACAAGCGTTGTTTATGAATGATTGTCCTTATGCATACTACGTTCATTGTTTCGCTCATCGATTGCAACTTGCCTTGATTACTGCATCAAGAGAAGTCACTTCGATTCATAAATTCTTTGAAAAGTTGACTTTTGTTGTCAATGTTGTTTTTTCTTCTTCTAAGCGTCGTGATGAGTTACAAGCTGCCAATTAGAAGAAATTGAACATTTATTGGAGATTGATGAAATTGTAAGTGGTAAAGGTCAAAATCAAATTGGTACTTTGAAGCGAGCTGGGGATACTCGTTGGGGATCACATTTCAATTCTATTTGTAGCTTGATAAAAATGTATGAAGCAACTTGTCATGTTTTAAAAAAAAAATTGGAAAGGAAAAAGGAGCAAGTTATTCTACACGCAAGGATGCTGATAGTGCTTACAATTACTTGAAGACATTTGATTTTATTTTTATCTTGCATTGGATGAAAGAAATGATGGGGATAACAGATGTGCTCTATCAAGCCTTAAATTACAATCTCAAGACGTAGTTAATGCTATGTGTTTGGTTCGTAGCACAAAAGCTCTTATTCAAGAATTGAGAGAAGATGGTTGGGATAATTTGTTTACTAATGTGATGTCTTTTTGTTCAAAACATGGTGTTGAGGTTCTTGATATTGATGATTTTCATTTAGCAACAAGATTTGGACGCTCTCGTTGTAACGCCCCAAATAATTTAATTATTCAGGTATTGTATTGGTATAGTCATATTAAAATAATAATATGGTACTTCATTTAAATCAAGGGGTGGTGTTTAGTAATTAATTAATTGGTAGAAAGAGGCTCGTGACCCAAGAACCCATAATATAGGCGCTAGGGTTAGAGCCAATGCACATTGGGAGAGAAAAAGAAAAGGAAAGAAAAAAAAAGAGGGAGATCGCGAAAGAGAGAAGAGGGAGCGGCGCTCAAGGAGAGAAGGAGAGGGAGCTCTTGTTCTTTGTGGTTCTTTGGAGTTTCGTGGAAAGAATCTTGTACTCAGCAAAACTCTAAGGTAAGGGTGGGGTTCTATCTTTATAATGGGGTATATGATGGGTGTTAAGTAGGAGATAGGCTCTATGTTGCCTCCTTGATTGTGTTTGGTATGTATTTGGTGAATTATGAATGTTGTTTGAATTGGTGGTTGAATTGTGATGGTTATTTGTGTTGTTGAATTCACTGTTTTGAGATGTTCTGATATATGTTCGGTATTTCAGTGACTGAGAACGTTTTACTGTTTGAAAAATTATGTGGTTTGTCATTTTGAAAAGTAGATTGCATGCTTGTTTATTTTGCACCGGTTTGATCGCATTTGGAGTTGTGTAGCTCTAGATATAGGCTCCACAAGTTAGGGTAATATTTTGGAAACATTCTAGACCTAGGTCCTGTGTTTTTAAAACTGGGAACTTTCTGTTTGTCCAAAAATTATGGTACTTATTTCGTTAGAGAATAGACTTAATTTTGGTCACTTTGGCACTGGTTTGGTTAAATTTGGAGTAGTGTAGCTCGAGTTATGAGTGTTCAAAGTCAGGTCAAATTTCTGGAATTAAACTGGGTATAGGTTCAGTGTTTCAGGTCGTGTGTCTTCAATTGAACTCCGTTTTGAACGATTCTTGTCCCATTAGAAACTATACTCAAATTTCTTTGTTAGGGCTAAAGTTTTGTTCCATTTGGTCAAGTTTAAGTCAGTTTAGAGTGATTTGAAGTGGAAGGACAGAATCTGTCCAGTTTGGGAACCATTCAGATTGTTTCAAAAAAACTGTACTAATTGGCTCATTGTTTTGAAACTCTAAAGATATATTCAGAAACTACACATCCGCAGCTTTCCAACGAGTGGTCTTTTGTAACTTTTGGATGTCGTTTGCTATTTTAAATAATTCGCCGAAGTAGGTGCATTGTTGTAGGAAACCCTGCACTCGTGATGTTGTTGTATATTGATTTTGTTTGTAAACTTGTTGGTGCTTTCGGTGTTAGTGGTAATGCGATAACAGGTGATGTGTCTATTTTATTGACTAAGGTGATAGGTGATGGGTCTATGACCAGTTGTTGATGTTGGTGTTGTTGTGTCAATTAGATGGTTATGGTTGTTGATTGTCTATGGTGCATTGTTCATGGTGTCGCATACATCTCATAAGCATTATTTTGGTGATTGAAGGCTTCGGCCTTAGAGCTATAGGTGATGATGATGATGCTCAATAAACTTGGTGATGATATAGGTGATGATGCCCTAGTTGGCTATTTTATGGTGATGAACGGTACCACATGCATATACTCGTTGGTGTGGGTTGCATCTCATTCATTTACTCATGTCATTGGTGATGTTCTTTGATAGTTGTATATTGATGTTGTTGTAAAGTGGTGGATATAACTGTTGTAACTCTAGCTTATTGCCTATCATACATGTTATTATATTGTTAGATATCTCACCCCTTCTGTTTGAATGTTACCCCTGTATGTTGGTAACGTGCGGTGACCGCGTGTGAAGGTTTGTCTACCTTCGCCAATGTCAGTCGGTGTCGTCGCTACGATACGTAGCACTCGGGGGGCGAACACTAGTCTTATTAGTTGTCTTTATTATTTGATCATTTGGATTTTATTTTGTGATGTCATGATTATTATCTTGAAACCTTTATCTTATTCCATTTGCGTGGTGATAGATTCTTGTCATGTAGACTAAGCAGGTGTTTTGAGGTTCGTCCCATTTATGACGTATTACGCTATTCTTAATGGTGAATCTTACTATCACCCGTGAATGTTTTATTGGTGAAAAATGTAGCATCCCTTGAGGGTGTAGTGAAAAATGTTTTTGAAACTCTAAATTTTGGTGTTAAATTTCCCGCTTAGAAAAAAGGGGTGTTACACTCGTCTTGAAGAGAATTAGGTAACTCTAAGTTGAATAGCAGGTTTAGTGAGCAAGCAATGGATTTGTTAACTCTATGTTGTGCTTTGGCTCCTTGATAACTCTTATTTATAAGAGTTATTTATGCCTTTTTAGCTTAAATTATTGGGAGTTCTAAAGTAATATTGTGTTTAATTAATTAAAATAGGTTGTTTAGTGTAAAAGAAGATTTAATTATGGTTTGAAGTCATTTTGGCACTTTGGTGCCCCATTTTGTGCTTTTATGTGTGTATTTTATTGCTGCAGCATCAGGTGCTGCAGCAATTGCGTTCCTGCGAAAGATGAGAGAGAAAATGCTAAGGCAAGCTGTCAAAAAAGGACGGATACACCCTATTGTTGGTACCAGACTGTCATATGCTCAGAATATTCCCTTTTGTGGGTATATTGGTACATGTAATGACAAAAGTAACCTCCAAAGGATATTTCTTGGATCACTAAACCCTAGTACTATTTAAGGAGGTTAGGTTTAGAGATAGCCTTTCTCTCCATTTTCGTTCCAAGCTCCATTTTCACAATAAAAGTAGAAATTCTGCACAACGGTGCTGGGAGTGATGCTACAACAATACAAAAGCTGCCTTACTTGAAGATTTTCGTGGATTTGGGAGCTGTTTGTACCTCCATTATCACTATTCTTGGAGCCAAACTTCAGTCTACCTCTTCTTTGTATATTTCTTCCTTGTAATTTCGGTTTTATGGCTTTAGATTTTGCATCTATGCTTTATTCCTTGTGTTTGTTGTTCATTATGAGCTAAATACCTAGAGTTAGGATGCTAGTAACCATGTAATGAAGTCTTAGTGTGTTTAATGCATGTATTTGATGTTTTAGCATTTTATCCTTTGTGTGATACTATTTCCAAACTTATTTTAGAATTGATCACCTAATATAAGTACCATTTATAGATTCAGAGATGGTTTATAAATTGATCTCAAAGGATAATATGGGTAGTGATCATTAACGAGAGATCTTAATGTTCCTTGCTTAAACCCTAGAGATAGGAGGGCATAACCCGTAAGGTGAACACCGCCGGTGCTCAAGCAGCCTAGGAGGTACTTCTTTAGAGTTTAGAGATAAACTCTTGCAAGGAAACCTAGTGTGAAGTATTCGAGAGAATAATGTCTTATTGCTGCAGCACCTAATGTTGTAGCATTAGATACAACATTAATACATTATGATGACATTGCATAAGTGAAAGACATTCCAGCTTACTCTCTTTCTGAATTTATACTAATCATTTATCTTACTTACTGTTTGTTGATAAAAATGTGTTCTACAATTTGTTATTTTACTTTGCTTTTACTCACTAGCTCACTTGCTAATTAAATAAAGAAAAGAACTCAACAATCCTCGTGGGAACGATCTCTACTTACTCTTTATTATTTGTTACGATTGTGTATACTTGCACATATTGTTTTCACGCAACAAGTTTTTGGCGTCGTTGCCGGGGATTGTGATAGTTAATTTCTATTGTTTAGTTAGAAAGTTTAGTTAGTTTTGTCTGTGTTCAATTTTTGAGCAATTTTTTTCTATTTTGTATTGTGCTTTGTGTTTGTAATGTGTTCTCTTTGTTGTTTTTAGTGTCACAATTTGTGTTTGGTGTTTTTGAAAAAAAAAATCTTCCACTTTATTCCATGGGCCATTGGAGTTTTTACTTTATGCAAGAATTGAAAGCTCAACAACATTGTTTCAACTATGAGTGTTATGGAGATGAAAATGAAAGGGGTTGTTTTGAGTTAAATTCCATACCCATATCAAACTTTGTGTGTGAGCAAAAGCCTTTTTCTCAAGCTCAAAATGAGGGATTATATGAGGAGAACTCTAGTTTAAAAGAACTCTTAGCTCAAGCCATTGAATCTATAAAGGTGGAGCGTGAAAACTTTGAAAGGGGCTGTTGTGAGACAAATTTCATGCCGGTGATAGCCCAAAATATGGATTATTACATGGAAAACTTTGTGTTTGAGCAAGATCCGTAAATACGTAAGACTCGGTGTTTAAGATCCGAGCTGGTTCGAAACTTATAGTTCGAACCTTTGTAGATCCAAAAAAAAGGCGAGCGCGTGAGAGTATTTTGTGTATATTGGGGGGGGGGGGTTTGGGGTGTCTAATGAGCACAGGGGGGTTTATAAGAAGTATGGGCAAAAAACATAGAACAATGATTCCTCCAGATTAAGCACAACTTACATATGTGTTCTAAAAAAGACTCTTTCTGAGCAGTCAGCATAGAACAGAAGGTATGCAAAAGTGAAAAATTAAAAATTCTATGCTTCATGATTTTCATACCCCTTTATTAGGCACCACACCGCCTAATTCAATTTAATACCAAAATACTCCTCTCAGTTTGATCAAAAATTACTTGAAACACCATAATTTGGACGTTCCCAGAATTACAGTGAAATAGGTATTTCCGGAGCGTTTTTTTTTTTTTTTTACAATTCACAGGTTTATCCAATTACAATAAATCCGGAGTTTATTTTTGTGAACGGGAATTATGTGTTTAACATAAATCCGGATTTTAAAAAACTTGGAATTTCCGGATTTATCACAATTCGATAATTCCGTAAATTTTAAACATTTTAACTTCGGAAATACCTTAATTGGATAAATCCGGAGGCATCTTCCTTATGGATTTATCCTAAGTTAATAATTCCGGAAAAAACGAAAAAATTGCTTACTTTTGACTACGAAAGTATGAGAGTGAGATGAGTGAGAGAGACTTTGTAAGATGGTGAGAGATTAAAAAGGGAGGTATGGTGCTTAATGGAGCTAGAGGGTATGAAAATCACCGGCCAAATTCTATTTGGAGGCCTAATGCCACGCAATAATTTTAAATTTTTCTTCATAATAATCTTGCTTAGTGCATGTATACATGTGTGTGTGAATTGAATTGAATTAAATCTAAGGCTTTTTTTTTTCACACCCCACTCATTATCATTCTCACCCCCATAAATACCGGTTCAGACAAAAATGCCCCGTAGCAGTAGTGAAAATTTCGGAATTACTTTAGAGAATAGGTAATTCTGGTAGGGGGTATAAGGTTTTCCGGAATTACCAAAAACTGAGGTAATTCCAGAAAACCTTAAACCCCCTACCGGAATTACGTGGTATTTACGGTATTTCCGAAAAACCTTAAACCCCTACCGGAATTACCTTAAGCCCATCAGTTTTTGTAGACGTGTGTCATTAGCAAGGGGTGGGCAAAGTTTTGCCGTCGTAAAGGACTGCAACAAGGACAGAAGATCATGTTTGGTGTTACATACCCAAAGGCTAACCAGATAGATGCACTATATCCTAGATGCATTATGAAACCATGATCTGATTAAAAACCATGATCTGATAAAACAAGTAATCCAATATCGCTGTTTGTATTATAAGTAATTTTTGCACCCATTGTTCTCGCTGTTTGTATTATAAATAATGTTTGGACCCATTTTTCTCCTCCCTCGATTATTTGCCGAGGATAATTTTGATGATGGAATATAAATATTTTGCTTCCCAAGTCAAAACATGAGTAAGTATGTGGTATAGGTCTTCTAAATGGAACCCAAGATCTCTGTAATTTCAAAAGAATGGAGGAGACAATCATAGAATGGTGGTAAAAGTTTAGAGTGTCACAATGCACGTTATAGGTGGAAAAAACATGGGTGTAGACTATATTTTTAATTCACAAAGGATGAACGTTTATGATAACTAGCCCCACGACCCGTCCGATGGACGGGTTGACTAGTTGTTGATTAAGTGAAACACATAGAAATAAAAGTAGCTAGGAGTAGCAATTTTCGAGGATTAAAGGTTTATAGTTGTTAAAGACATGTAGATCTTATACACAAGAAAATGGGAAAATAGGGGAGGTGAAGAAAAAATTCCTACAATCTAAAGCAAGATGAGATAAGTAGGATGAAGGATTAATAATAACAAACGTCATAAAAATAGTTCAAAAGTACAGACATTTGTTATTGAGACTGCATAAGCTTTGATATTAAAATGGAAGATGAATTAAATAAAGAGTAAACCTCTAAAGAAAAGAAGCATAAGAAAATAATCAATAGATAATTTCAATCCAATATTTTACGACGATTAAGTAGGAATTTTGTGTAAGTTATGTTCATGTAATAGGAATTCGAGGGATTTGTCTCTAGAGTTGCACGTAGAGGATACCCAGTTTATACCAAAAAAATGTAGACATAAAAACTTAACTCATAATTAAAGAGAGAAGAAGACAACATAATTAAAAAGTGAAACACGAACGTAGGTCTCTTGCAGAGATTGATTTAAAAGTAAATATCAATTTAATTATGCTTTCAATACTTTTTGATGCGAAACTATCTAAATAAAGAAGAAAATACCAATTTGGACATGTAATGTTTTTTCAAGATTCCAAAGTACCTTAAAACACACCGCCTAGAATCACACTTTATGTATTTTTCCATGAAATTGTTTTTCCATCAAATAGATTATTGACGAACGAAATATTTGAGTAGTTAACAAAATTTCTGAATCCTAAAGTAACCCAAAACACACTGTCTAACATTTCACGTTACGCGCTTTGCTACAAAATAATTTTGTCCCCATCAAGTACACTAAAGCACACTTTTTAGCATCGCACTTTAAAATATAAAAATATTAAAAAAAATTAGATTAGTCATCGGTAAAACTCTGTTGGGAGGATATAACCGCACTCGCACACGCCGACAAAACCGAGTACTCGTGGCCAGCCAGCTTCCCCGGTGCAAATTAGTCATCGATAAAGCCGATGAAAACTGCAAACCAATGAGATGGTAACAAAAAAGTAAAAGAAAGGGAGAAATAAAAAAAAATGAAAAAAAAGGCCAATTGGCCAAAATATTGGAGAAGCCAACCGAAAATATTTCCCTCCTTCAATTTCATGGAGCATGTCAAGCCGCATATATGATAAAGATATCATATGCTTCACTTAAAGTTGGTTAATGGTAGCAATACGTGCCATATTGTGTCAACCATACAAACTTCGTCATGTTGGCCTCACCGAAACACGTGTCTATTTATCACGTCAGATACTTGTAACGTTATCTTGTACTCCCTCCGTCCCATTTTGTTTGCAGTTTAAGGTTTTTCCACACCCTTTAAGAAAACTGATTAGAACGTTGTTATTAAAACCGTACCCTACCGCTAGGTCGGACCACTCGAATTAGATTCCGGTGGGATTACCGGCAAGACTTGCATGTTAAAACGGAACTGCACACAAACCAGTTGAGCCGCCCGGCTCAATTAGAATCAGTTGAACCAGCCGGTCCAACCCACCGGTAGGGTAGGGTTTTAATAACACCGCTCCTAATCAGTATTCTTAAAGTTAAAAATTTATACTCCCTCCGGTCTCATTTATAAGCAAAAAAGCACTTTTCAGGTTCATTGAGTAATTGATGTATCTGGTCTATAATATAGGCCAAATACAAATGAACTTAAAAAGTGCTTTCTTGCTTATAAATGAGATCGGAGGGAGTACATATCATATTTATTTTTAGTACTTTTTGAAAGTGTCCGGCTCATGCGGCCCGACCAAATACCGGTCGGTCCGACCAGAAAATCAGTGAACTAGTGCCTTGACCGGTACGATGACCGGTCTGCCTTTAATAACATTTATTAGGAGTATAGATTCTTTAAAAGGTGTTGTCTACTTTACCATTTAACCCTCTATACCTACAGAGATATGAAACTTTTATTATAGCTAAAAAGTTGTCATGATTAATAGGGGTATAAGTGTAAAAAACCATTAAAACTAAAAGTTTAATTCGAAATCTAAAACGACAATAAATTTGGGACAAATTGATTTTGTTAACACAACAAATAATTTGGGACGGATAGAGTAGTTCTTTATGCGAGTTGACTGACATGATGGGTCTTAAACAATCTAAAGATTTGAACCAAAAAAACAATCTAAAGATAGATTGCCTAGGTTTTCTTTCTAGCCTTCAATACTCACCATATGGAATGCTTTGAATTCCATCATTCGAGGTAACTTGCAGTTGCTTAAGACTTATTGCCCTTATCCGATTCTCTGACCAACCCATTCGTACACTAGGATCTACCAAATCTGAAAAGTCGAAGATTTTTTGAGTAGTACACACTTACCAAGTGTATTAGTTGTCACTTTTTTGGGAGAAAATCTTACCTGCCAACATTGTTACGACAAACATGCGGTGGCAAATGATGGAAACATCTACTGTTGTCTTTCGTTCCCTACGTACAAGCAGACCTATGTCTACGAAGTGTGTTAAAATACCAAAAAGCCTTATAATTCATTGAAATATCTTCCATTGTATGGCCATTGGCACCAAATTGTATGTGGGTATAGTTGTGAATACTAATCACAATTGATAACAAATAGCCGCATCGTCATCCCTTATAAGGCTTTACCATTTGAACCTGCTAAGCATTTAATGAACACTGCTTCCTTTCGCACTCCAGTTGTGTCCCATGCGTAGGTATTTGTTCCCTTTGTTTCATTGCATTAATGGTAACAGGACAACTCAACTGTCCAACCTTATTGTCCAAATTACTTCCCTATCTTGGCCCCAATCCAATTGGTTTACTTAGATGCACCCTTTTTGTATTAAAAATTTAAATTCAATGATAAATCACGTTTGTAGTCAACCAAACCAGGCTTAACCTTTTTTCATTGTCAATTGAAGCATAAGTTCATTTTTACTAGGGTTTACACGTATCGCTTATTAATGGTACCGTAGTTCATGTTTCAAGCAAATATATTAACTAAGGTTATTTATCAGCGGACAATAGTTTAGTTCGTCTATAAAAGCCCAACCTCACCATCACTGGTAGTTCACACAGACTGAAATTTCACCGGATAAATTAGATAAAATTATCTTTGGAAACATTACTTACAACTGACCTCAGCACAGCGCCATTGCAGGCAATTTTGCAAGGTAATGAAATTTATTTATCTTTCAAAGTGTTGTTTGGATAAGGATCATAGATTTGTTGTTAGTAACTTTCTTCAGACCTAACATGAATATTTTAGCCATCGACGTATGTATACATGCATTTAGTTACGGAACTATTTTCTGGATTTTCAAAGCACTCCAGTTAATCAACCAGATATATGTGTAAGGGGTTTTAAAGGCATTCATTATTTTTGACACTTAATAATTGGTAATAAATACATGAAAAGAGTTTTCGGCCACCCCCTAGAACAATTTATTACTCCTTGGTCCCACATTTTTGTTTGTGTTTTGTGTTTGGAAGTCATGGCTAACAGATTCTGTGAACCCTTTGTTTTTTTCAGTTTGAAGGATGGAAAAAGATCTCAACTATGTTCATGAGATTGTTGCTGGACGCACGAACTGGATCATGAGGGTTAGGACAATCCGTCTGTCGACTGTTCCTGATGCAAAAACCAAGGTGGAGGTTGGTACCATTGACATGATAGTTGTAGATGAGAAGGTATTTTAATTTCTATTTTTTCCTTTCTTTAATAGGTTAAAATGTCATCTTAGGGTTTCACTGTGCTTAAGTGGGTTAGTAACAAACAATTCATGTATTGTGTGTAGTTTGGAAAGATTCAAGCTTTTGTACCCCTCCAGTGGATTCCGAAGTTCAGGAACTTGGTTAAGGAGGGAGGGTCATATTTACTTGAGAATCTTATGGTTGGCCGAAATGTTGGAACATTCCCAAAGACAGAACACAAGTACAAGCTGAACTTTATGGGCATCACAAAGGTCACCAACACTGTTGTGGATAAAATCCCACGGTACATCTTTGACTTCTTGGATTTTCCTAACATCCTTGGAACAAAGAAAACCGACATTTTTATAGGTAATTTTTCTTAATACAAATGTAAAATCTATTTCCGTTGTAAACAACATCATAGACGGCATATTCTCTATGTTTTTCGTAACTGCCTTTACCTCCTTGAATAGACGTGATATGTCATGTTGTAGAGAAGAACAATATCCGAGACAAGGATATCAAAGGGAAGAAGACCCCTCTACTTGAGGTTGTATTTGAAGAACTTTCGTAAGTTGCATCACAATATCAACAACATTAGTTGAATATGATTTTTAACACTTCCATTTGGTACTTATGTTTCAATGAATAAAGTGATAATTTGTATTCATGTTGAGAAATATTATTCCTCACTATGGTTCAGCCAACACCATGTGAAGTGTGCACTTTGGGGTGAATATGCACTTGAAATGCAACATTTTCTTGAACAAGTTGCTATACCTGGGGAAGCAGTTGTGGTAGTCTTACAAATGTGCAGGCTCAACAAATTTCAAAGTATGTACATACTAATTGTAGTTTTAAATTTAGTAAATAAAATGTTAGTTTGGGGCTCATATGAATAATCTAATTTTGTCTGCATACCTAACCATGAATTCCGGTAATGTTGTAATCATAGATTTGGGTAACATATCATCTGCTTGGTATGGTACTAGACTCTACAACAATGAGGATATGATTATAGATCAAGGTGCATTGTCAGACCCGTGTCTCAGCAACCCCAAGGTTTGTTGAATTAGTTGTAAAAAAGCAATTTGAAAATCAGATTTGATATTGTTGAAGTTACAAGAATTTCATTCAATAAACGCATTTGGTAAATGGTTAATGATCCTAAATAAACTACCTTATTCATAGGTACAAGCTTAACGTGGTTGTCATTGACGATACTGGTTCCACAACCTTCACACTTTTTAACGGATTAGTCTCCATGATCGTTGGAAGATCTGTTGTGGATCTCATCTCCTCATATGCTGAGGTAGTATTTCTGTTCACACGCATTCTTCAATGGTTTATTGGATTGGATCATTCAAGGCTGAAGTAAACCTTAGTTTTTGTCTTTTCAGCGTGGGACTCTTGGAGAGCAACCCATTGAGTTTGAACCAATGTTAGGGAAGAAATATCTATTCAAAGTTGAGGTCACTATTGGAAACATTGAGAAGGGATATTCTACATATACTGCTAGGAAGGTTAGCTGTGATACCACTGTGATACAGAGGTTTATTCAGAAGCACAAACTGAATGTAAGTTGCCGTAGGGAACTTCTGTAGTTGCTTCAATATTATGGAGTCTTTATGAATGATTTTACTTTTTTGTATGTGTAACCATATTCACATTTTTTTGGTTAACACTAAGGTCTGCACCGAGGAGGAAGAAGCTGAGATTACACTGACACTTGACAACCTATCTGCCCTCACACCTATAGTAAGTATATACGAGTTCATACTTATAGACATGTATTGAAGATTTAGTTATGTGCACTGTTTTATGGAAAGTCAGTGTTAACTCATCACTTCATTGATATTCATGTAGTGATACACTTAGGCTCTTAGTCCATGTTAAATTCTTTTCAGTTCCTTATGTACATGGAGTCACATTATGTATTTTTTTTTTGTCACAAAATGATACTTTTTTTCTGGGAAATACTTCATGCCATTGTATATAAATGGAAATAGGGTTTTTTGACATTTCAGAATTTTCCATTATGTCTGGTAACATTTTATGCTATCACAGATTGATCTGGGGGATTCATCTACGTCGACAAAGTCTGATGACTACTTTGCAGAATTTAATGCCACACCTACAAGCAAACAACTAGGGAAGAGGCCTATAGCGGATTTTGAAGGAATTGATCTTAACAACATGGATTTCTCTCCAGACTCAGTGAAGAAAGTCACCAAAGGATCCATCAAGATAGAACCTACGGAGTAATCGGATATGTTAGTCAAGTGTTTGCTGGAAAGGTGGACAAGCAAAGGGTAGAACTTTATTTCTGGTTTCCTATTTGTATAATTTTTGTCAAGTATTTGAAGCCATTCTATAGTGGCAGTTTCAAGGCTCATTGTACATTTGTGTGTCTTAAAGTAGTAGGGTTTATTTGAAGCCACAGTAAGGTGGTATGTGGGGCACAATATAGTGTTACCAAGTAAGGTCTTTTGATTCACTTTCACTCTAGGATTTCAGTGCATGGTTATTGTAATATGTATGTCTAACCTTTTGAATGATTGTTAACAACCCTTTCCACCCAAACATTAATGACATTTTTATTACTTATTTGGCTTACATCATGTCTTGAGTTACACTTAATATTTGAAGTTGTTGAGTGATTTTGTATGTCCCTGACTAACGATTTTATAAGTTTGTAGTAGATTGCCCGGATAAAAGCATCAGTTGGACACACTGTCATCAGTGGCAACCTGAATTCAGTTATGATTTTGAGTAGTTTATAGAATAGGTTTAAATGTAAAGAAATAAACATGTCACATTTGAACTTAAGTATATTATCCAACCTAGGTAAGTGACACACTGTTTTTTCACCAATTTATTTTATCAAAAAGATATTCTACATTTCAGACTTATGTTTTGACTCACTACAAGAAAATCGCTGATTTGCCACGGACATTTCCGTCGCAAATCGTTTGCCACAGAATTTCCGTGGCAAATGTTTCCGTCGCTAATCCGTCGCAAAAATCCGTGGCAAAGTCGTCGCGAATTTCATCGCAAATCCGTGGCAAATCCGTCGCAAAAAAAAATTTTAAAAAAAAAATTAATTAAAGTACTTCATATACAACTAGCAAGAGGAGAGGGACAAATAATAAGTTTTTATCTAATGAAATCAAAGACAAATAACATATCAAAGATAGATAAAATGAAAGTGATCCAAACCTCTGAAGCTGGATTCAAATGAAAGCATTCCACAAACACACATGATAGATAGTTACATTTACATTGATTTGTACTCGAATGATTTAACGAAACAAAATCCAAAATGAGAGTGTAACTGCAAAATGCAACAGTTGTTTAACTTACATTTGTGTTGTTTTGTCGGTTTATACGCTAAAAAGTTGTCAGGGAAATCAATGGTATAAAGGAATTACTATTTTAAGTGTGAACATTCCTATGGCTACTATCACTTTTACTCCCTCCGTCCCAAATTGTTTGTTGTTTTAGCATAATCAATTTGTCCCAAATTTATTGTTGTTTTAGATATCCAATGAAACTTTTAATGTTCTTTTACACTCATACCCCTATTAATTATGACAACTTTTTACCTCTAATAAAAGATTCACATTTATCTAGGTAGAGAGGTAAAGGGTTAAATGGTAAATTAGACAACACTTTTTAAGGAATCTAGGCTCCTAATTATTTTTCTTAAAGGGTGTGCCAAAACCTTAAACTGCCAAAGTGGGACGAAGGGACTAATTGCCACGTAATATAGTACTATCATAGTGTCATTCACGATTGGACGTCACTAAGAATAATACCTTCACAACTGTTCTTCTTTTTTAATTTGTCCTTATCTGTTACAGGAATAACTAACTCCACCGCCTATAAATATAAACATTTCATACGAGCTTTTAAACCAAATCTATTCGCTCCAGTTACAGTGAGAACCGATTCATATACTGGCTAAGAACAACTTCTCAGTTTACATTTTTGAAGTTGAGTACCTGCCAACATGGTTTAAATTGACGTCAACCATATATGTAGTGTCAAACTGAGTCAATAGTGTTTCAATTTGTTGAGTTTATTCGCGATATCAGTTTACGACATTATACTCAGAGGTTCATCTTCAACACATTGGAACCTTCTCTAAATGGAAGAACCACCAACGAAACGCTTCAGGTCAACGCAACTAGCTTCAGGTCAGTTTTTTTATGCTGGACTATAATGTTTATCTATTTCTATATTGATATATTCGTCATGCTTTGTAGATCATGGATTGGAAGGAGTAGTGTATTTAACTTTAAAAATTAAACAAACTTGTCACAACAAAATTTTTATTTAGGTACCAGAATGTCTGAGGCCTGTCGAAGTCCACACTTTACACGGGTTGGCCCAGGATGTCATAAGTATCAATCAATAGGAGGACGAGGTATGGGAGAACACAAATTCCTGTCACTATCATCGCAAACTAATGATGAAAATTGGTCTCCAATCACTACAAGAAAAGCTTGTTTTAGCCACGGCCCAGTTGCCCGCGGAGCTTATTAAAGTCGATAATTTGCCACGCAGTTTGCGGCGGCGCGTGTAAAATATTGTAGCGCGAAATTTCCCGCTGATGTTTGCCACGGGTTTGCCACGGACATGTGAAAGGACAAAAATTTGCGACGGATATGCCGTGGCAAGTCCGTGGCAACGTGTTGATAAAATTAAAAGAACCCGATCCTGTCGAATTAGAACGTCTCTCTCCTCAAAACCTATTCGTCGTTCTCTCTTCTTCGTCGCGCTCTCTCCTCTCCGTCGCTCTCTCCTCCGACCTCAAACTCCTCCTCCGCCTCCACCTCCACCTCGTCCGGCCTCCTCCCTCCTCCTCCATCACTCTGAACTCTTTCTTCCTCACGACCCTTCTTTCCGTCTTCCTCACGAGAAACCCATTCTTGCCGTTTCTCGCCGTCTCGTTCTCTCTCTCTCACGACCCTCTCGTCTTCCTCACTCACGACTCTCTCTCACTCACGAGACTCTCTCATGAAACCCTAAGTTTTGAGCAGCGCTCTCTCACGCCTCGTTTAAGCAAGCTTGCTTTAAATCTTCCGCCTTCCCTTCGAGCACGTTTCTTCTCTTAAGTTGCTCATGGTTTGTATTCTTCTCTCGATTTGATTAATTGCTTTTGTGAAACCACGAAAGTGTATTTGAATTTGAAACCCTAAAGCGTGTTTCTATTTGCGATTTGCTTGATTTTAGTCAAAGTTCTCTGTGTTTGTGTGTTCGATTGTTCCACGATAAGCTATGTTTGTGTTGATTTTAGTCGATTTGGGGCGTTGTATAGTTGATTAATTATTGTGGTTTTATGGTGCGGGGAGAGTGAATTTGATTTGGGGACGATTGTTCCTGATTATTCATACTTGCAAGTTAGTTTATGGTATATTTTACTTTAACAGCAAGTATCATCCTCTGATTGACTCGCACTATAAGGCAAGTATTATTGTGGAAGATGACAAGGTAATATTGGATAATAGTGTTCCTCTATTTGTAATTTACACGTCCCATGGTTTTCTTGCCTCTATTTATGTCGAACTACAATTGAATTTAACCTCTATATTACGTCACAACATAATGGCGGGGATGTGGAGGAGCTAATCAGTTTACCACCTGATAAGGTTTTGTTGAAATGGATGAATTTCCACTTGAAGAAAGCTGGATATGAGAAACAAGTTACAGAAGCAAGATATTTTGATTGACAGGTGCGTAGTTTTTCGACTGTCCTTGTGAATTTTTGGTGTATATTTGATTAATAATATATAATCGATCGCTAATCTTATGCGTTATCGATTTGATGGGCGTGCACTACTTGATTTCATTCGGGATTCTAGTTTTAGGCGTGTTCGGGAAAAAGTCCGAAGAAGAAGAAGAATTAGAAGAGTTTGTTGATTTTGAGCGTTATCGGGATTTAATAAAGCATCGGCGTAGAGGATGTCGGTACTTTTTTTATTTACGGACAATGAGTTTGATTCTCATAAGTTCATAACCTTTAATAGCTTGATTATTGTAGTTCATCATACCTCTTCTTTTTCTTCAACATTGTATTTTTCTTGATAAATCAACACAAGTCAAAAGGTTCTAGTGTTTTGAAGCCAACTCGACATCCGAGGATTTACTTGGTGAATTTACAATCTAGGTTCTTAATGTTACTGATTCTGGATGAGGAGGCTTTGCAACATGTAAATCAAGAGATGGAGGCCAAAGCCATTGCTCTCCATTTGCATCGAGACAGGTTGGTGGTTTCCTTTCATTCATCTTTAACTTTGTGGTTTGCAAACACAAAGTTGTGAAAAAAAATGTTGGGTTTGAGTCTATTTCTTGTTCTTAATGCAAATAATCGGATGGTTCAAAGAACATCTGCTAAACATACTTTGTTTCCATAGAAATTCCCCCTTTTTTCATTATTGTCATACTCTCTAGTTAACTTATAAATTATACTAGTTTGTGAATCTAGGCATCAAAATTGAGTTAATTCGCTTACAAAATTGTTCGTGTAAACTAAGTTGAAGTGACTTAGAATCATAGACTCGTATATAATTGGATGTAATTGCAAGTTGAGGGCAGTTAAATGACTCTACAATTATTTAAATGTTTATTTTCCAATATGGTGAGTGAAACCAATAGGCCAATATGGTGAGTGAAGCCAACTCTAATGATGTGCAATCTAGCTCCACAAAGTTGAATCCAGCGCTAAATGATAGGAAATTAGTCTCACCACCCTTTTTCTCTTTAGTAAATTTTAAGTTTGTGATTTGTCGGTTTGTCCTCGATCGTGGACTTGATATGTTCTTTTTGTGTGCTTAGAGCTTAGTGGTGTACCTATTTTCTCGATTTGTGAATCGTCCATCAATTCTGGTTTGAGTGCAGTGCAGAGAACGTACTAATATTGAGACAATATTGTTAGATTTTCCAAAGGCCGGTGGTTGTTTGCGATCTTCCTATTTGCTTTGTATGCGAACTTAAACTTCTGCAAAATCATATGAATAATTTGATATTATTTATGATGTTTCGGAGTTCGTAACTATTTGCAACTAAGGAGAAACCCTATAGCTAAATTCATTTTTATTTCAAAAGAAGTTGCACTTTGTGAAACAAAATATGGGGTTTTGAAGGTCATGATATAAGAATTTATATTTTATACCAATTGAGGCCCATGAATAGTTACACTCCAAATCAAACAAAGCAATCTTGTAGGTAAGATTAACTACCTTCTAAAGCAACAAGAAGAGTGGACCCATTATGGCCAACAGTTGTCCTGCATTTTGCATAGCCTTTTAGACCCTCATTTTGGTTTCCTTCCATTATTTCCATTTGAAAGAGTCACCCACAGGTCCCCCCATTGTCAGGAAAAAACCACCTGTTAGGGAGTGGAGATATAAGAACATTGTCTGATGAAGCTTCTGAATACAAACTTCTCTTCTGATGTAAAGGTGAGGCAAATGTTATTTAATTTTGTATGTTGTCTTACTCTAGTAGAAGTTAGAAATGATTAAAATAAGTAGTTTTTGTATAATGTAAATAAATATAAGAAATAGGGTAGTGTTCTATTTTGTATTTATTACAATATGGTTCTACATTGCATGGGTATATTTTGTTTATCTTTAATAATGCTTTCTTTTTGCAGGATGGAGAGGCTTATGCTTACTTGCTTAATGCTCTTGCTCCAGAAGTTGCAGGCCCATCCGCCTTGTTCACAAGTGATCCAACAAAAGAGCAAACATGGTTCTTGAAGCGGCGGAGAGATTAGATTGCAAGAGATACCTCACTCCAAAAGACATAGTGGAGGGTCTCCTAATCTTAATCTTGCATTTGTTGCTCAAATATTCCAGCATAGGTATGGTTACTTTCAAGAGGATGAAAATGTGCTAATGACTTCACAAAAATTGTCTTTGTAAGAATATTGCGGGAATGCTTCCAAGTTTTTTTATAGCCTCTCAAGTATCAAGTTCATTTATCTTATGAATATAGAGACAGATACATAGCACATAATGGATCTCTCTAGTTGATTCATCTACTAGGAATAACTATGCAGGATTAGTAACGTTATAGAGTTAGAAAATGTATGTGGTTCGGATGGATCTTTAGCTCATTCAGATTTTGACTTTCATTTTTCTAAATTCTGCACTTGTGTAGGAATGGCCTTCTGATTGACACCAGTAAAATGTCTTTTCTTTGAGATGAT
The DNA here is from genome assembly GCA_020916435.1 of Oxytropis ochrocephala. Taxonomy (NCBI): domain Eukaryota; kingdom Viridiplantae; phylum Streptophyta; class Magnoliopsida; order Fabales; family Fabaceae; genus Oxytropis; species Oxytropis ochrocephala. Next base: position 98,130,839 of record CM037088.1, on the reverse strand, counting down.
GACCCGATGATGCACAGAACATCTCGGGAAGAAAGATGCTTGAGACTGGATTAACAGTCTTGAAATTGCTACTTATGTCAATAATGTTTTTGAGGATGTCGAAAATGGGTAATCTCTCCACTATTCGGTTGGTTCATCATCTTTTCCTCATTCTTTTTACCTTGTCCTCCGCTTGTGTCTTTTAAATTTCTCCTTGACCTACTCACTGGTTATGGTTTTCCTTATTTCCTTTTCCACGGATGGGTTCTATTAGAAGTTTTTGATAAGGTTTCACTGGATCTCATCAATTGGAAGCGAAGCGACAAAGCCTCCTATAAAGATGCCATTTCAAAAGTAGAAGCTACTGCAACCAAGTTATAAAAATTGGGAAGGACCTTAACTTTTCCTTAGTGAATATTGCTGGTAATGATATTGTACAAGGAATAAGAAGCTCTTACTAGGTTAGTTACAATGTTTCTTTAGCTTTCTGGTATATTGTTATTGTTGGTGAAGTTGATAAGTTTTGTCCAAAAAAACCTAGCTTTAAGAAATGTAAAATTGAAAACCAAGTAAGAGATTCTTCTTTTTCTAAATATTATGTTTATAGATGGGGCTTTTTTTGTGATGAAGTTCATTAATTTGTTGTTATGTTCTTCACACTTCAAAGTCATGTTTTCAATTTTGAAATTGATAGGAAATAGATATTTTATTACATAAGGATGGGATAAACCCTAGTTCTGAGGTAAGATTTACTCACAAACCAGAAAAAGAATGTTTAATCAAAGCGGCAGTGTACATAGTGATCGCTTTGATGTTTGGACTACAATCATTTTTATATTTATTTGTTTGTTTATTTTATTTCAACAGATATAGGAATCTTTCCAATGGAATTTTCTTCCTTGAGCTTTTGAGTCTTTGTGGAGCCAAGGGTGGTTAATCGAGTCTTGTTACTAAAGGGAGATGGTATGTCAACTTTGTCACACCATCAAGAAATTGAAGTGACTTGAATTCAACTTGCAACTATATAATTTCTTATCAAACATTTAATTTAACAACGATGTCCTGTGAATATGTTATCTTACAAAAAACAATTGAAATGTTGGAAGTAATCTGTTGTACAAATTGCAGATGAAGATAAGAAGTTGAATTCGACATATATAATCAGTGTTGCCCAAAAAACATGGATGTTCCATTTTTCTCATTGCAGAGGACATAATAGAGGTAAGGTCATCAATGTTAAATGTAATTTTGATATTAACTTTGTCATTTGCTCTATGAAAAATCACTTCAATAACTTATTTTGCATTTAACCTTCATGAGGACATAACAAATTGCAATGTTTTATATGAATGCGGTATTGACCACTCACTAAATTAACAGATGATGAATAATTCTTGCAAAATTTAGCTTCCCTTTTCAGCACATTACATTGATATTTTATTTTTATTACATTGATATTTTACTTTTCTATACAACCGTCCTATTTGTTGAATATTTTTAGGCCAGAATTTTCCAAGTCAGAGACATCAGAAGTTGTTGGGCATAATCTTTTTGTTCCATAGGAGTCTTAGAAAGGAAATTCTAGTATTCTTGTTGATAAATTGGGTGCTTTGTTCCGCCACTCTGAAAGCTGTATTTACAGAACTGTGTTGCATGATCATCATCATTTAAGATTTGAACTTGTTATTGTCTCAGGTTATAGTCCTAAACTGTAGTCCCAAAGTATGATTTGAACTTGTTATTGTCTCGGGATGTTCTATTATAATTTATAATTGTTAGCTTGATGTTATAATTAATGTTTTTAGGATGTAGTAGCTTTCTGGCCCAAAGTATGATTTAATTTTTTTTTAATTTTTTTTTTGAATTTGCGACGGATTTGCCACGGGTTTGCGGCGGATGAATTTGCCACGGATTTGCGGCGGATGAATTTGCCCGCGGTTTGCGGCGGATGAATTTGCCACGGATTTGCGGCGGATGAATTTGCCCGCGGATTTGCGACGGATAAATTTGCCACGGATTTGCGACGGAAACATTTGCCACGGAAATTCCGTGGCAAACGATTTGCGACGAGCGTTTTTGCCACCATTTTTGGTCCGTGGCAAATGTTGTTTTGCCACGGAAATTTGTACATTTGCCACGGAAATGTCCGTGGCAAATCAACGATTTTCTTGTAGTGAATGAACAATACAGTCAGTGGTGAGCTTTATAATGATTGGATTTTTTAAATAAATAATCTGGCTTAATTGGTAGTTTCCATTAACTCAACTTACATGGCAACAGTGATCAATTATGTTTTGCATTTACCCCAGCCACCTCGACGTGAAGCTGTTTGCAAAGGCACTAACAACAATGACGAAGGTAATTGGTCATTTTACGAGGACCTTTCTAAACCCTAACGATATCTGGTTTTGACAATACACAGTCTGAACATCATGTTCCTATCTTCCACAGGTTGTAGTTCTTCTTATAGGCCTCCCGAATATGTAGATGTTCTCGATGACATGGATGGGATACCAGATGATTCCAACACCTGTATAGTTTCATCCCCATCAGTATTTTTTTATTTTTAATCAAGTTTATTTTCCACTTCCAATTTCTTACATTAATACGTGTGAATCATTATATGCACAGTGGACATGTCGCATTATTGGGATATTGGCATACCTTCAAGTAATTGTATCCATTGCGGTGCATCTATGTGGTTCAATGAGAGGGTGCAGAAAAGTTTCATTGCTAGAAATCTAAAATTTGGTTTATGTTGTTCACATGGTCGGGTAAGCCTCCCGCAGTACGATACACCACCACCAAAATTGTCAATACTATTTCATGGGAAGGATACTCGAGGCAAGTTTTTCCAAAGTCACATACGGTCTTTCAACAACATGTTCTCATTTTCATCTATGGGTGGAAGAATACAAAAAGAAATAAATGTGGGGGGAGCGCCCCCTGTTTTTGTAATGAATGGTGAAAACTACCACCAAATTGGAAGCCTATTGCCAATGCCGGGTGAAACCCCAAAATTTGCTCAGTTGTACATATACGATACAGACAATGAAATTGCAAATCGTCTTTCTGTTGTTTGGTAAGTCTCGATTGCAGGGCTACCATATTTTAATTTACCACTGTATATGTGTTTTTGTTAAAAATAATACTTCTTTACTTGTCCTTCCTGTAGTATGAAAGATAACGAAGCAGGGCTACAATCTGGCATTGCAATTGACATTAAAGAAGTGTTTGATGCTGTCAACCCATTTGTGCGTCAATATCGTTTTGTCAGAGATAGAATTAACTCAGGACAACACATTGATATGAGGTTGAAAATAATAGGCAAAAGAGGTGTTGATGCAAGAAGATATAATCTACCGTCTGCCTCTGAGGTGGCCGCTTTGGTCGTCGGTGATTACGATTCTGCACACTATGATCGAGATATCATTGTTGAAAAACAAGGTGGGTATTTGAAACGGATTTCCACTTTGAGTGCTGCATATTTGCCATTACAATACCCGTTGTTATTTCCAAGAGGAGAAGATGGATGGCATGAGAAAATTGAATACAACGAGTTCTCTAACGCACCTTGTATTAAACGTGAGAAAGTTACATTGCGTGAGTGGTTAGCCGACTATATCCAACAACGTTGCACAGACAACTCATTCATACTATATGGTAAAAGGTTATTTCAACATTTATTAGTTGATGGGTATAGCATGGTAGAATCTCAAAGATTCAAATGGGTGCGAGGTCATCAACAAGAGATTCGTGCTGAGTTATATAAGGGCTTATCCGACGTTGTTCTTCGAGGTGATCGAAACCCTTCAACTGTAGGTAAAAGGATTGTATTACCCTCAAGCTTTACTGGCGGTGCGCGTTACATGCAACAGAATTATCAAGATGTTATGGCAATATGCCGTTGGGTTGGCTATCCAGATATTTTCATAACCTTCACTTGCAACCCCAAGTGGCCTGAGTTAGTCACATTATTATCAGATTTGAATCTAAATGCTGAAGACAGACCTGATTTGCTTGCAAGAATGTTCAAAATTAAACTTGATGAACTTATACGGGACATCAAAGGAGGACTAATTTTTGGTTTAACTAAAGGAGGTACATTAGATGTCTTTCTAATCTACCGCACTAATCATGTTTGTTAATGTAAATGTTTATGTATTTACTATTGTGGGTTTACAATGTGCAGTGATATACACAATTGAGTTCCAAAAGCGAGTACTCCCCCATGCACATATTTTAGTTTTTCTTCATCAGAAAAGTCGAATACTGCGAGCAGCAGATATTGATTGCATCATTAGAGCAGAGATTCCAGATAAAATTTTAGAGCCAGCATTGTACCAAGTAGTATTGAATTTCATGATTCACGGGCCATGTGGTAGTCAAAGATTCACATCACATTGCATGGATAGAGGGAAGTGCACAAAGCATTTCCCTAAAAAAAATTCAGTAGGCACAGAAATTGATAAGGAAGGTTACCCACTGTATCGAAGATGGGATGATGGAAAGGTAATACAAAAAGGTCAGTGCTTTGTTGATAATAGGTTTGTAGTACCGTACAACAAAGATTTATTGTTGAAATTTAATGCGCATATCAATGTTGAATGGTGCAACAAAGATTTATTGTTGAAATTTAATGCGCATATCAATGTTGAATGGTGCAATCAATCAAGATGGATCAAGTATTTATTTAAATACATCAACAAGGGACACGACCGTGTTACTGCTACTTTTTTTGAGTCAACTTCCAATGAGGCCGTCAAGTTTGTTTCTTTTTCTTTATATTTCTCTCATCTCTCTTAATCTCTTTCGAGGGATGACCAAAGGTGAAATATTCACCTAAATTTTTAGAAAATCTTAATAAATGATCCATTGGTACCTATTTTCTTTGTTCAAGAACTTCTAATTTTTTCATGATGATTGTTTCTTATTTTGCAGAGCTGATGAAAAGGATTCTAGAAACTTGCAGGAAATTCTCAAAACCTATGAGGAGGCATCGGGACAAGCAATTAACATGTCCAAATCTGAAATTTTCTTTAGCAAGAACACCTCCCAGGAGATGCGGGATCATATCACAGGAGTGTTCGGTGTGACTGAATGCATTGGAACGGGCAAGTATCTTGGTTTGCCTTCTATGATTGGCAGAAACAAGAAGCAAGTTTTTTCCTATTTTAGAGACAAAATGTGTAAGAGAGTGCAGCAATGGTCCGGAAAACATCTTTTTAAAGCAGGTAGAGAGGTTCTTGTGAAATATGTGGCTCAGTCAATCCCTACCTACTGTATGAGTGTTTTCATGCTCCCCACTTCACTTGGTGAGGAGCTTGAACACATGATCAACTCTTTTTGGTGGGGTAGCAATCAACAGGCTAGGAAAGGTCTTCATTGGTTGAACTGGGAGAAAGGAGCATGGAGGCATGGGGTTTCGACATTTCCATGGGTTCAATTTAGCTTTGCTAGGGAAGCAGACGTGGAAAATAATGACCCGCACAGATACTATTGTTGGTCGTGTCTTCAAAGCCAAATATTTTACGGATAGTGACTTTATGGGGGCTCGCTTGGGCCACAATCCCAACTATGTGTGGCGTAGTATCTACTCTTCTCGGGTGGTAGTTAATTTTGGTGCAAGATGGAGATTGGGTAATGGAAACAGTGTCTCAGTGTGGAAGGATCCTTGGCTCAAGGGTCGGAAAGATGCATTCATACGCTCTCCAATTGTTGGAGGAGCAGAAAATTTGAAAGTGGTTGATCTTTGGCGTGATACAAACAGGGACGGAGGCATGTGTATGCCTCCCATGGCTCAAGCCCCCCCCCCCCATGTTTTTAATTAATGTAATAATAGTATTAGTATATGATATATGCTTAAAAAATAGTATTAGTATATAATACTAAATGGATATTATATTAGTAGATAAATAATAGAAATAAATAATGATTGAAGGAAGATAATAGATATCACATTCTAATAATTAAGGTTATTGACTCTCAGTAAAAATAAATTTAATAAATCACAAATCTAAACCTCACTTACTCAATAGTTTCATATATTTTACAATTACTTTAACTCGACTAAAAGTACTATATCTTGTTGTTATGAAAAATGTATCACAAATAAATACAAAAAAAATTGATAGTAAATTCTAAGATACCCATGCAAAAAGGTGAGTGTCAATATGGTGCTACCAAATAAGTAAAGATAAAGTTAAAACTATTTTTTAAAACAATTTAATTAGTTTAAAGTAATAAAATCGATGTGGCGTAAACTAAGTGTCTAAGTGTGTACGATCAGGACATTACTAAGGTACTAGAGTAGTTACATTTTTTTTTTACATAAGTTCAAGATTGATTTAATATTTGTAGCTCGCCCCCGTACACATTCGATCCTGGCTCCGTCCCTGGATACAAAGGATGGGTGGAATGAGGGATTGGTTGACTCTCTCATTTCTAGACAAGAGGCTACTATCATCAAGAAGATGGTTATTCACAATTTGAGCGAGGAGGATAAACTTATTTGGTGGAGAAGCCGTAATGGATTGTATTCGGTTCGGTCCGCTTACTTTGGGATAATGGAAGATTTGGTTGATAACTCTCACCTTCGCGTACCGGGTAATTGGATGCACATTTGGAGACTAAAGATACAGGCACGAGTGAAAATCCTTCTTTGGAAAATCCTTCTTTATGAGTCAGCCGCCACGATAGCCTTTTTTTTGGCAGAAATCCAATTCAGCCAAAAAAAATTGAAAAATCCCTCTTTGAACTAATTGTCTGCATTTTTTAAAATAGGGGGACTAACTGTCTTAGTTTTAAAATAGAGGGACGGAGAGAGAGATAAAATAGAGGGATGGAGAGAGAAATAGAGAGAGGATGAATGCATTTTAACTACTTCTTTCTAACTTTACCCTTGATAATTATGTTGTATTAATTGTGAAGAATGCATTTACCAAAAGAAAGTTGTGGAGAACAATATATTAAATGAGGGAATTTTAGACTAAATTTGACCTAATTAATGTTTTCTTATTCCATGTGCATTTGTTAAAACATGAAAAGATTTGGAACTGATGTAATACCAATTTGGTGTTGAATGAATTGCATTGATCTTTGTTATCGTAAAAAGAAAAATCTATGTGAAAAATCTTGTAAAAAAGAGAATTTAGATCATCACAAGTACATTGTGGGACAATTACGGAGAAAGAGTGACACAACCAAAAAGTAACGTTATTTATTACATTTATTATTATATTGTATGTGTCACTCTCTGCGAAATTATCCCACAAATACTTGTGATGATCCGCATTAAAAAACTATCTTAAAATTATTTTTCAGTGTTTTTTAGATAAGCAAATTATTTTCCAGTGTAACATTTATACTAGGCCACTTAATATGGGTACATGTATCCAACTACACAAAGATACTTAAGAATTTACCCTTATTAAACATTAATGAGTTCATTGATGAATACTTGAAAATAAAAATTCGAATGATGTGAAAGATGCTTAACTCCAACTCCCGAGTATCATGAGTTACTGCAAATAGCTAATGCTAGCCTAGACTATGTTGTATCAAATGTATCAAAAGAACTTATCAACCATTGATGGACGGTCATAATTGACGGATAAAGTAAAGGTGCATCGAGCAAGTAGTAAATAAATTTTAAGAAAGGTTGAAGAAGATGAACATTTGCTCTAAATAATAAACCAATTTATGTTGTGGTATGGAAAAATATTTCTGATTTTGATATCAGTAACTAAAGTCGAAATCTCCTAATTGAAACCTTATAATGTCAAAAATAGCTAGAAATTAGTCAGAATGAATTATGAATTTGACGTTAACCAAACTAATTAAATTTTTGATAATTTGTTGAAAGATTAGCAACCAGCAACTAATACTCAAGGAACAACACCGTTGACTCAGTGGCTTAATCAACTCTGGAACAAATTCGGTATTGACCAGTGCGAAATTTAATCTTAAGTACAAACATAGATTAATCTTTCGTGGAAAGCGTTGGAACACTTCGTGAATAGTCATCGATGGTCCGAACAAAAAAACTAATACTCAGGGGGCATAAACAGTGCAGGCAGTATTCTGGTTTGGCTTTTAATTTTCTCACCCCCCTTTTGGATCCTATACCCCCAAATTTCCATTTAACCCCAAACTACCCCTCTTATTTTCACAAAAATTTACCAAGATTTCCAAAAAGATTTACATTTCCTGGATTTATCACCAAAAGGTATTTCTGAAATGTTAAATTGTGTTTCGGAAATACATCCAAGACATAATTCCGGAAACAACTCAAACATAAGCTTCTGGATTTATCATGTAAGGATACTTCCGGAAAAAATCAAAAATTTCGCCTTCTGAATTTATGTGATAGGAGGTATTTCCGGAAGGTTAAATTGTGTTCCGGAAATACACCCAAGACATGATTCCGAAAAAAAAAACTCAAAAATAAGCTTCCGGATTTATCATGTTAGGATACATCCGAAAAAATAAAAATTTTGTCTTCCAGATTTAACACGTTAGGATACTTCCATAAAAGAACAAAAAAAATTATTTCGAAATTATGTCAACTGGATGTTTGTTTTGGCATTTTGTAAGGAATCAGGGGTAAATTTGGTAGTTTGGCTAATTTGGGGGGTATAGTGTCCAATAAGGTAATCGAACCAATTTGGAAACGAACAGGGATGGATCTATTTGATGTTAATTGGGGGCATTTTCCCCCACTTAGCTCAATATTTTTAGTCCATAAATGACTAATAAATCAATATTGCCCCATAAAAAAATAGATGTTGCCCCCATGAGATAGTTCTTATAAATAAATACATGTAAAAAGTTATACGAGATAAACGAGAAGACACATTTCTATATATTTTCTCTCTTTATTCTTCTAATTTTGACTTCTCTTCTAACACCGAACACACAAATTGACACCAAAAACATTAAATTTTGGGATTAAGTTTTTACTTTCACGAAACTAGGTATTTTGTTAAAATTTATAGCAGTTTTCTTATATAAAAATATAATGGACAAATTTTTTGCCCCCACTAACAATTTTTTTGGATCCAGTCATCAGAGCGAAGACTATTTAAGCCGGTTCGGTTGAGGGCTCTCGAACAAGTTCGACTACGCACAGCCGAACCATCTAAATTTTCAAAAAGGGGGGGTGTCAAAATAATTCATCCCCGATAGTGGACAGCCGAACAAGTTCGGTTTCTTCTAGTCGAACCCATTATAATTTCGAGAAAAAAAATACGGACACACTTGGAGTTGGAACACTTGAATTCATTAAGGGTATTCTGGTACTTTCGTAGGATTTGGAGGTGTGCACTGAGTAGCTAGGGGGTTGGGAAAAATAAGACCCTTAAAAGGCTGCAGTTTAGTTTTCATAGCCCCATATTTTTTAGGGTTTTTTTTTGGACCCCCACCCATTCCCTTAAAACTCCCACCCACCATATGAAAAGACCAAAATACCCCTGTCTGTTTACAAAATCACCATTTCTTCACATAATTGGTCATACCTACGTTTGACCACCTTCACTCGCATATGCGCCACAGAGACGTATATACGATCAGCCCAGAAATCCACCAATCGCATATACCCCACCACAACCCTATATACGACGAGCAAGTTTTTACTCACCGTATATACCCCTGTCAAGGCGTATATACGATTAGCGAGAAAATTCACCACTCGCGATATACGCCCGAAAGACCACTATATACGATTTGTTAAAATAGTAAGCATCGTATATACACCCTTTTGATGTAAATACGATGAGCAATTTAATTTTTTTTTACTATTTTTTTTTCCTTTGCTTGCAGTGTCCGGTAGGCATAGAGGGAGACGCGAGGTATCTCCTATCGGAGAGAGAGTGGAGTCATCTACTGCTCCAAGTACGAGGACTCGGAGGCATAATCAGCTCCATGCTTGGCGAGGAGAGCAGAGACATCTTCGAACTGGATGAGTATCGGCTGAGCCACCGAGCACCATGACGCAGCTCGATGTCGGGGCCAGCCGGAGCTTTCTATCTTGGGGATTACTGCAGGCGGACTCAGCGGGAGGATTGGCATAGAGGAGGCGGTTTCTCGAGATCATTCCCACTTTACTCCTCGGTATCATCCACAGTATCCTCAATACAATCCTCAATCTCTTCATTACCACCCCCACCTCCCGAGTATCAGCAGGAGCAGCCCCAGGCTGATACTTACTACTCGGACCAGTCTATGTATGAGGAGCAGCCCCAGCAGGATCAGGGGCATCAGGAGGAGGATCAGCCTCAGCCTCAGCCTGAGGAGCCTGAGGCCTCTCTCTTCTCGATCTGGCGGATCATGTCTGCGATTCTATACTCACGACCCTTAAGTTTTACATTTTTGCTTAAATAATTTATTTAACTCACATAGTCTGCACTTTTTGCTTACATTATTTATTTATTTATATTTCAGGAGTATCAGCGTATTGTCAAAGTATGGGCTCATGGTAACAAATTCCATACTAGACTCCATCTTCATTACCCGCCTACTTGAAATGCCACCGCGGTCGAGACTCAGTTGGCCCCACTTCTCCCGGGCCGCCCGCCACGATGAGACCATGAGTTCTTTGTCGGCTTTTATCGAGAGATGGCACTCGGACACTTCGTCATTTCACTTGCCATTTGGTGAAATGACGATCACTCTGATGACGTCTCTTCTTTGCTTTGCACCTCCCCATCCGTGGAATTATGCCACACCTCCCGCCATCACTTGTGAGCTCGGAGTATGCCACACACTTGTTGAGACATATCCGGTGTGTCACGGGTTGAGGCCGCTAACAACACTCGTGGGGTCCGTGTATTATGACTTCAAATGGGTGGAGCGGTTTTATATATGAGTGTAACTTGGAGGAGGGGGTGACATCACGATTCTTTGTGAGTGCTTATCTCGCTTGACTTCGACCTACATGATATCTTCCTACTAAGACCGGGAGAGCAGTGAGGCTAAGTGGTTGATCTACCCGATGATCCGAGTGCGTATGTTCTTGGAGGCTATGCATGGGGTGCGGTGCACTAGCCGCCATGTATGAGTCCTTGAACACTGCGTCTTTGAGGACTACGCAGCAGTGTGGAGGGTATGCCAGCCTGTACGTAGGTACTTACAGTGGTACGTCCGGGCTTCTATCCCCAGACTATTACCGGCTCCACCATCACCTAGAGCTCGGGCTGGACACCTCCCGAGCTACGCTACGGCGATCCCCGACCGGATGAGGAGGTTGTGACCGCTTGTAGAGAGGGGATTCGTGATGGCGAGATCACACATGGCAGTCGAGCGTATCGGACACTCCATAGGCTGGTGGGGATGGCAGCACCGGATGACGTTGCTGGGGAGCTTAGACGACGGGGACGAGGACGAGGGTGACGCCGTTAGGGATTTTGTATTTGTTTTTTTATGTATTTGATATTATATTGGCACTTTATTATTAACTTTTTTCGGATGTTTTATTTTACAAGTTTCCTTGAATTTTTGATTTCATTGATTCGATAAAACAAAGTTACACAAGTGATACAACATAAACAACTAGAATAAAAATAGACAAATAAAATGAAAATACAATAGAAACTACTGAGCTGGTGGAGTTAATCGACGAAGGATCTTAGCGACGGTCCTTCTGGTTTCGACGTACAGATGAATGTAACTCTTCCATTTAAACATAATATGATTGGATATCATCCGTCGGAGGTCATCCTCGGTGTTGACATCCACGGCAGAAAAGTGAAGACCTCCATCAGTCCATTCCGGTTTCCGATAAACGATACGAATTATATCATGCTCGCTGTTCTCGGTTGAACCATCCGCGATAGTTTTACGCTAAGAGCGACAAATGATATATCGTGTTTTAACCTACACGAAACAACATCTCTCCCATTGAAACTTATGCCATCATCTTTCAATATGATGCCCTGATGATCAGCAAATCCCATATTAGAATGAACGAGAGTGAGGGAAGAAGGCTCGTAGTATGACATTAGCGAAGCCTGCATCATCTTCACTTGTGTTGTGTGAGAGAAGGAGGAAGTTGAATTTTTGGTGTGAAAATAGTGATGGTGGGAGTGAGTATTTATAGATGAGGTAAAAGATTATCAACCGTTGATTCCATTGATTAACTTTTAAAGTGAAATCATGACCGTTAATTTTTTTTTTTTTACAAATTTTAAAAAAAATATTTAACGGTCAATCGTATATACTTCTTCAGGGCATATATACGATGTCTTAAAAATACACATCGTATATATCCCAAATGACATATATACGATGAGCAATGACATATATACGATGAGCCTTTTTTTTTAAAAAAAAAATAGATAACAAAGGGCATTTTGGGGATTTCAGTGTGGGTGGGGGTTTAAGGGGAGAGGGTTGGGGTCCAAAAAAAACCCTATTTTTTAATATTCCTCCACCTTTAGACAAGGAGACCAAATAAATTATTGGCTTTTTTTTTCGCACCCCCCTCTTCTCTCCACACCCCCATAACCCTATTAAACCCAAAAATACCCCTGTTTTTAAAAAAAAATTAAAAATTTCGGAATTACCTCTAAAAAAGGTAATTCCGAAAATTTTAATTTTTTTTTGTTAAAAAGTTTGTATATTAAATTAAGATTTACATGCGTTTTATTTTTAAAATACGATACGAACGATTTACGATATAAATAACAATACGTCAATCAGGGCACAATCACAAACATAGAAAATGGTGTCCATTTCGAGAGTCCAAACCCCATTTTATGTAGGCTTAACGACGACATCACCTTTGAAGCTCTGAAAGAAAAAATAACAACGAAGGTGCAGCTGAAGGGTGACGAGCAAGAAGTCACCCAAATCATTTATCGCTACCCCACTATGGGCGATAATAATCGTGTTCAGTGGTCCACCATGGATGTGAAGAACAACGATGACGTTCGAGTAATGATGGACCGTTTTGACATATTTCAGATGCGGAGTCCTATTCAGCTGTATGTCGAAACCAGAAGGACCTTTGCTGAGGTCCTTCGACGTCTCCAACCACCATCTCACTAATTTCTACCGTCTTTTCATTTTCTTTGTTGCTGTGTTTTGTTGTTTCCGTTCAGAACTTTCATGTATTATTTCGTTTCGTCATCAAAAACGCGTCTTTAATTAATTTTAATTTATTTTTAATTAATTTTATTTTTTTTCCGCAAATACCGTAAAAACCACGTAAATGTGAACCGGAATTACCTCAGTTTTTGGTAATTCCGGAAAACCACAAACCCACCTACCGGATTTATCTATTCTCTAAGGTAATTCCGAAATTTTCACTATTGTTGGGGGTATTTTTGTCTGAAACGGTATTTATGGGGGTGGGAGTGATAATGAGGGGGTGTAAAAAAAATAGCCTAAATTATTGAAGTTAAATCAATTGTAACAAAGCTTCATCCGGTATCATGCATGTTGCTAGAGATGGGGAAAAGCCGAAAAGGTAAATCAATTTAAAACCATTATTATGAAGGAAACTTAGGACCTGTTCGGGGTGGTTTTGAGTTTTTGGTTTTGAAAGTCAATTTCAAAATAGAAACATGTTCGTGTAAAATGGAGCTGAGTTGGTTTTTTCATAAATTTCAAAACAGTTTTCCATCAAAACTCAAAACCACAAAAATAGGTTTTATAATTTTTGTTTCTGTTTTTGTTTCATCCACCTCTGATCATCAATATATCTGATCACCACCAACTACCTCTCCAACCACCACCGACCACCGCCAAGCACCACTCCGACCATCGCCGACCACAACTCCGGCCACGGTCAACCACCACTTTGACCACCACCAACACCACTCCGACCACCGCCAACCACCACTTCGACCACCGTCAACCACCAATTTGACCACCATCAACCACCACTCTGACCACCATCAACCACCACTTTGACAATCATCAACCACCACTTTGACTATGGTCAAACACCACCACTTTGGCCACCGCCGACCACCACTTTAGCGACCACCAACTACTTCTCTAACCACTGTCGACCACTGCCAACCACCACTCTGACCATTCTCAAACACCACTTTTACGATCACTATGACCACCACCACCAATCTGACCACTACCGATTACCACTTTAACCTTCGTATGTCGATAATTAGTACTTTCAACCTTTGTTATTAGTATTATTAAATAATAAATATATTATATAGTTGTAATATTTTAATTTTTTCAAACAATGTTATATATTGTTTTGATTAAAATAAGCTTATGATGAATTTTTATTTTTATGTTCTTGTTTGAAAGTGATTTTGATTTTTGAAATTTTCTTAACTGAAAACTGATTTTGGTTTTTGAAATTTTTAAAATTCAAAATGTAAACCTGTTTTAGTTTTGAAAATTTCAAGAAAAACCACCTCGACGCAGCGCTTAGAAAAATTGCACAAATAAACAAAAAATAAATAATTTTTTTAAAAAAGTTGAACAAATCAAACAATTTTATAAAATGATGGTTCAAGAGTGACAACTTCCAATACTAGTATAACCTTAGAGGATGTGAGAGCACAAACATTTAAGCAGTGGGATTAACTGGGATTAATTCTGCTTAATGCACTGCTCTAACAAGCTCTTAAAGTATCATAATAGGGGAAGTCGTAATTCATAAGTTCCATAATTTTATTGCCCCCACTAGGGTAATAAGCTAGCGCTAGATAGCTCGGCTTCCATATCGTTTTGGATCTCTTTTATAAACCGTTAAGCTGTTGAGTGAACTATCGATGTGGGACTTAATGCAAAAACCAATATGCAATTATGCACTTTTTTTTTCTTCATTATTATTACTCTCTCGAAGATGCAAATGAAATGGTAGGTTCAATTAATGCTCAACAGATATGCTTAGTAACTTTAGCTTTGATAATTGCAATACGGTCAGATATGAAATTCACTAAAAAATACTAGTAGGTGTTATTATTTGATTCAAATCAAATGTGATTTGCAAACTATAAGAACCGATATTTTCAATGGAAAAATAAAAAATTTCTCTCACACTTGCAAACAATAAACAACTGGTTAAGTTCAGATCATCAAGCTTGGCTTGATTCACCAGAAACAAAATCATGACCTATTGTGTTTTGTCCGTGGCTCTATGCTCGTGCTTCTTTTCTTATCTGTTTGTTATGCTTCTGTTTTGTAATTACTTTTTTAAATAAACTGATTTTGAAACAGCACACATCCATGGGAATAAGTTCAAGTTCCGTTTCTGTTTTATCTGATTAACTTCAAGATCTTCAAAGTTTGCTTGTTGAGATGCGCAATGATAGCTACTAGCTAGCTAGTCACACTTCTACTTCAATGAGCTGACTTGAGCGTCAAATGTGTGCAGGTATCACCTCTTCGCCAGATCAACACACCTGGCAGCCCATTTATCTTCAAAGTATGATAGCTACTATCAATGCAACAGGTACACATTTAATATTGTCTGACACCTTTTTCTTTGAGCTGACTTGAGCGTTGGATGTGTGCAGGTATCACCTCTTCGCCAGATCTACACGACGGAGTCTCAATTGGAGCAGAGCCAATATACTACCTCCACAACATTCGGCCTAGCAAGCAGAGTCGAGACCAGCTTCCACAAAAGTTCACAACTAAACTCTAAATATAAGTTAAGATTCAGTATTAACTCCAAGAGTGAGAGTTTGATTTTGCAAGCCAAACCCTTCCTGGCAGCCCCCAACAATAACACAAACACACACTGCCATTATATTTAGATAAAAACTGAGAAACTTGTCCCTAGCAATTCAAATGGTTTAAGTTGATAAGCATTGAACATTATCAGCAGGGGCTATGTTTTCAATTCATCAAACCACAAATATAGTGCACAATGAGAAGGGACTGTGTTTTTCATACTAACACATTGCTTAATGGGGGGTATAAAAGGCCACTAGTTAAAAAGGCTTCCACAAGTTCTGTCTCTTTGATAAAAGAAAAAGAAATTGGTTCAAGAGTAGAAGCTTCCAATGTTAGAATATTACATCAGATTTGGAAAGTCATTGCGCTGCTCTAGTAAGACAGCAGAATTACCTTCAAATTCTGAGAGGAAATACTGTTAAAGGAAATACTACCACTAATTGTTCCAAACCTTTAATGCCCCCGCATAGGTTACAAACTAGCGCTAGTAGCTCGGCATGATTTGTATGTTGTCAGGCCTTTATAAACAATAAATTGTTTAGCTAACCAATCGATGTGGAACTTACAGCAAAAACCAACATCCACTTGTAGCATGCTGTGTTGTGTTTTTTTCGTAGATTTTTAGGATTTAGCTTAGCTTTGGTAAGGGGCTTTATTGTTGGTTTGGTCTGCTGCACTAGTGTTGCAGTGGTATTGTTTTGATACATTTAGGTATGTTTGGGAGGGCAGAGCTTATTTTTCAATTCTAATTTGGGTAAGCTATTAAATATCAATAAACATAAATAAAGTAGGACTAAATTTGTTATATTGTTATCTATCATGTTATTCTTTTACTTATTTAAAATTTCAAATACATATTAAAATATAGACTAATCTTTTCTAAGTCTTCCCCTCCCCTCTCGAAACTTCCCTCCCAAACATGCCCTTAATGGTATTGTATCCCTATTAGTGTTTGTATTTTCATCTAGCTTTGAATAAATGATAAGGAGTCTCTCTACAACCCTTTATAAAAAAGTGGATAGAGTACTACTCTATACCGTTGCAACTAGATCTTTTAATAGAGCTGAAGTCATTTCAGGGATCACAGTAAAAGATCTATTTTTTTTTTTGATTTTATGATATTTTTTCTAATGATATAATGATGCAAAATTTACTTGCATAAATTAAAATTATGATGATTGGAAAGGAACTGCACGACCATGGCTCCATGCTCGTGCTTCTTTTCTTATTTATTTGTGTTGCTTCTGTTTTGTAATTACTCTTTTACCCACAAACATACTTCTTTTCTCGCACATATGGTTGCTTGCACTAGTGTCAACATACCACACGTTTTATTGGCTTCCTTCGTTACTTCTGCGTGCAATGATCCTTAGAGTTGTTCAATCGCCATGGTCTCCAAGTCTTTGGTTTCCTCAATCATCACAACAATATGCTCAAATTTGGTATCCAAAGAGCATATAGTATCTTCTCCATAATCCTTACGTCTTCTAACTTCTCACCATTTCTTTATTATTAATTGATTTGACACGACAACAACTTTTGAAAAATATTCAGAAATAGATTTCGACTCTTTGGGTGCTTTTGATTTCTTTGAAAAAGCAGTCTTTGACTAGACAACTCCAATTGTACTGCTTTGATTTGAAAAAGCTCGCTCATCGTACTAGATAGATGAGTGGGGGCAAGGGATCGGACAAAACCCCAAATTTGTGTCCTCTCACAAAACTATAGTACAACTTTCTCTGCCTACCTCAAAAAATTACAAAAATACTATTTTATTTCAAACTCAATAATTTTCTCTATTCTCTATCTTCTCTCTCTCTCTTCTTCTCTCTCTCTCTCCACTATCCCTCCTTCTCCAATTTCTTCCCTCTCCCCGCTCTCCTCTCTCCTTTATCCCCTCTCTCCTCTCCCCTAAACATATATCTCATTCTTCTTTCTAATTCCTCTCTCTCTCTACATCACATCTCTCTTTTATACATATTATCATATCATTACCCCTCTCTCCCTCTCCCTCTCTCTCTCCTCTATCCTCTCTTTCCCTCTCCGGCCTCATTCCTATTTCATTTGTATCTCTCCTTTCTTTACCCCTCCATATACCTTTCTATCTCTCTTCTATATATCTTCTTAAATCATGACCTCTCATTTCCTCTCCCTCCCTCTCTCATATTATTTTTACTATACTTTTCTAATTATATTATAATATATAATATTACAATATATGTTATCTAAAATAATTATAAACCGCATAAAGAGAATTATAGTAAATTTTACATTTTTTGCTTGTCCTATCTAGTGTTCACCAAACAGTGTATTGGACAACATGTTGTTCAGTACAGTACTGTACTGTCCAGTCCAGTCTAGTGCTTACCTGTTTTTGAATCAAACAGACCCTTTCATATGCAATAACTTGTCACCTCTTAGTGTTTGGAGACATACATTCTTTACTTTGTCTTCTCCTTTGCAAGAGGTTTGAAGCTTCTCCCATCCCTCCTTAGCGGATGTCGCATTTGAAATTTTCTCAAACTCATCTTCATCCAATGCTTGGTAGATGAAGAATAGAGATTTCTTGTCTCTCTTTCTTGAATCCTTCAAATTATCTTTTTGTGCTTGAGTTAAGGAATATTCATTTTGTGATTCCTTTTAACCTTTTTCAACAATCTCCCAAACATCATGTGCTCCAAGAAGATCTTTCATTTTTATGCACCAACTATCATAGGTGCTCTCCTTTTGAAGTGGAACTTGGGCGATGATACACCATTGCTCACCTATGCAAGGATTTCCTATAAGAACCTTTGCTCTAATGCCACTTTGATGGAAAGTAGAATGGTTTTAGGAAGATTTTGGGAGGAAGGAAGAGAAGACTATGATCTCTAAAATGAGAGAATACTTGATAACTTACATGATTTTTGCTTACTTGCTTGAATTTTGTTTGATTTACAAATGACAAGCTCTCCCCCTTTTATAGGCTACAAGGGAGAGTTCTACATAAGTCTAGAGAAGATTCTTCACACATCAAGTGAGTGAGTTCTACGAACTTCTCTCAACTATCTACTAATCTCAAGAATTTTCTCAGAGACTAAGACACTCAAAACCAAATGGGCCTAATACTTAATTAGTCGAATGGGTCAAATCAAGTTTAGTTTCCAATAGCTTGTTGAGATGCCATGATAGCTACTAGCTAGCTACTCAGTCTTGTTATCATTGAAGTAGAAGTGTGAGTAGTCTACTCAACTTCCACTTCAATGATAACAAGTAATATTAATAATGTTGTGTTAGTTAAGAAGAAAACTGCAGTTGTTGATGAGAGTAAACTCGATTACACAGAACATTGGATGTACTATAATGGTGGAAGAATACTAGACAAAGATTTTCAAAATTTTCAATAACGACTAGAGATTTGTTAAGCACTCATACAAAAACTATTGCATCTGAATCTTCTTTTAGCATTGGTTCTAGAGTGTCTAGTGTAACGCCCCAAAATAATTTAATTATTCATTTAATTAAGTTATTTAAGGCTTGCAACATTTATTTAAGTCAATTAATTAATTTGGAGTTTTGTTTTATTCAGGAGGTGTTTAAGTAGCTAGGAGGTGTAAATAAAGGGCCCATGGCTCATTAGTAGGCCCAAATTAAAGAAAATAACCTTAGGGGTAGGGTTTTCCTCCCATTTGAAACAAAGAAAAGAAAAAGGAGAGGTAGAGAGAAGGGTGGAGGCCGACGCAGCTGTTGGAGAAGGGAGGAGGAGGAAAAAAATTTCTTTTTTGCTTGGGGTAAGTTGGTTTTGGTACCATTCTTCTCCATTTTTCTTTCTCTTTCTATTAGTGTAAGTTTCACACACTAATTCCTTCTCATTTTCACTTTACCATGGAAGGGGATTTGAAGCTCAAGTTGGTTGAGTGACCATTTTGGTGGTTCTTGAAGTGGTGAAGGAGAGGTTCTAGTATTCCTTCAATTTCTAAGGTTAGGGGGCTCTATTTCATACATAATAGGTTATAAGATGAGTAATTATGTGTGGGTTAGGTGTTTAGAGTAATTAATTGGTATTTATGTGTTGTTTGAATTAATTGGTGTTTATGTGTTGTTGAATTAATTGGTGTTTATGTGTTGTTTGAATTAATTGGTGTTGTGTTTGGATTAAATTTGATGAACC
This sequence comes from Oxytropis ochrocephala, assembly GCA_020916435.1. Lineage (NCBI taxonomy): Eukaryota > Viridiplantae > Streptophyta > Magnoliopsida > Fabales > Fabaceae > Oxytropis > Oxytropis ochrocephala. The sequence continues at coordinate 98,111,056 of CM037088.1, read as the reverse complement.
CATGAGATTGTTGTGAAGGAGAAATTGAAATGTTAATTATATTATTGTTGGTGTTAATGTGATAATTTCATGGAGTTTAATTAAAATCAACAGGAGGAACTATGATGATGATTGGGTGTTGGTGAATTGCTTGAATGAAGTGGTTTGATGGTGTTGTGTGGGGAAATTAGGCTATAGGTGCTGTGAACAGTGGGGGGGGGCGCCATTTTGGCCAAAGTTATGCGCCTAGTGGTGCCGGCTTTGTCACGATGTGTCTTTGGCGGATGTTGTCAGGCGGCGCATGCGAGCGCCATTTTGGCCTGCCTAGTGCGCCCGTGTTGCATGCGGGTGTGTGCAGGTGGGTGTGGCGCAAGACTGGGCGCCATTTTGGCGTGCCCAGTGCGCCTGGTGGTGCGCGTGTGCAGGTGTGGCGTAGGCAGGGGCGCCATTTTGGCGTGCCCAGCGCGCCTGTGCTGTGGTGTGTGCGCCTGTGCTGCTTTGTGTTGCGCACAAGGGCGCCATTTTGGCTGCCCAAGTGCGCCTGTGTTGGGTCTAAGTGCTGTCTAAAAATGCTATTTTGGTCCTTTTCACCTTTTAGTCCCTAAAAATGCTGTTTTGGTCCTTGTGCACTATTGGTCCTTCTAATGTGTCGTTGTGGTCCCTATGTGTCTGTTTAGTCCCTAGGTGGCCGATTAGTCCTTGGGGGTGTCGGTTTAGTCCTTAGGTGTGAGTTGGTCCTTGACTTTGGTGTTAGCCTTAGAGCTAGTGGTTGATGATGGCTTGGGAATTTAAGGTGGTTGCTTAATAATTTAAGGTGGTTGTTTAATAATTTTAAGGTGGTTGTTTAATAAATTAAGGTGGTTGTTTAATAAATTAAGGTGGTTGTTTAATACTTTAAGGTGGTTGTTTAAGGTGATTGCTTAATACTTTAAGGTGGTTGTTTAAGGTGGTTGCTTAAGGTGGTTGTTCATTGGTGGTGGTATTTTGCACATAATGAGATTGTATGTGATTGATGCATTGTTCATGGTGTCTCATACTTCATATGCATCATAAGGTGGTTGTAGGCTTCGGCCTTGATATCAAATGGTGGTTGATGATATCTATTATGGTGGTTGTGCCCTCAAGGCAAATTTATGGAGGTTGATGGTACCACATGCATATGCCCTTAGTGTAGGGTTGCATACATGCATAAATTCATGTAATTAATCTTGCCTTTATAATGGTTGTGTTGTGATGTGCCATACTTAATGTTATATGCTAGTTGTTGGAATGTAATTGTTGCTAGTTGCCTTCCCTAATATAATGCTTATCTTAATTGCTATTATTTATGTAAAGAGACTCACTCTACTGCTTTCGTGTTGCTTCTCATGTCGGCAACCTGCAGGTGATAGCGAGTGAAAGTTCGTCTACCTTCTAGTAGGTCCGATAGAGTCATGCTCTGATATGTAGCACCAGGGGCGGGGCGTATAGTTACTCTTTATTTTATTTGATGTTATTAGACTAAAATTGATGATGTATTGAATATGTTTAGACTAGTTATTCCGCTGTGCTGGTAAATTATTTTCTGGTTGATGTAAACTTAAAACAGGTGTTTGAGGGTTCGCCCCATTTTGATGTGCTATATATCACACACTAGTTGTGTTTGAACTTTAAAGTGCTATCTTGTGTTGTTTGATGAAAAATGTAGCACCCTCTTGCGGTTGCATTGAAGAAGTTTTGAAAACTCTGATTTTATTATTTAATTAGTAGTATAATTAGAAGGGGGTGTTGCATCTAGCAAGTATAGAAATCGTCTGTTGTTTGAAAATATGGAGCATTGATTTGTTCTCGCAATTGGTTGCATGTCTTTGATGATGGTAATTTATTTGCAGTGAATGTTGTTGTCTACTATACTTTTTTATATTATTGAGTTGATTTTGTTGTTTTGTAATGTAGATGGAAATGATGATGATAATGAAAATGACAATGACAGTCCAAATTGTTGTGTGAGTGCATATAATATTATTGATCTTGAAGATTGAAATTTAGATGATGTATGAACTATTTTGTATTGTTGGACAACGTTATGTAATTTGTAATGTCCGGACTTTGGCGTTATAGACTATTTATGGTTGGTTTGAGTCTTGAAGATACTTATTTTTATACTTATTTTGGTTGCTTGATGGGTAATCCTAGTCATTTCAATTAGTGAAATTTCTAGGTGAATATATGAATTATGGTTTTGGTTGATGGTTCTAGGTGAAATTTTTTGGTGATTTTGGTTGCTTGATGGTTAATTCGAGTCATTTCAATTTGTGATATAACTATGGTTTTATTTTTGAATATATGCAGTTTTTAAACAAAAATTTGTTAGAAAATGCTATCTAAATAATTGTTCAAAAAAGTTGGTGCAAAAATCCAAGCCATTTTAAAACATGTTAAAAAAATGTACAAAAAAAATTGCGCAACAGCCCACCAACCCATCGCATGGTGCGGTGGGCTAGAAGTATGAACTCAAAATCAATTGGCGGATTAGCTTGTACGCTCTTTTTCCTAGCTGGCCAATGGCATGTTGGTGTGTGGGAAAGTGTGCAAGTGTACACAAAGACAACAAATAGTAAAAGATCGAACCCACGAGGATTGAATTAGCTTTTGTTAGTTTTAGAAGATATAAATTAGTGCAGCTACACTACTCACAATTTTGGGATGTTGAAAATGAGTAAACAAACAATAAAAAGATGTAAGAAATCAAAGGGAAATGATAGTTGAGATGTTTTCCCCAAATAAGTTACTTTTAAGAGTTTTGTGTTTTTATGTGGTGCAGGTGCACTGAATGCAGCTGCTTCAGTATGTGTCTTTCAGTCACTTTCTTCAGAGTTTCATTACAAACTTCTTATGTCTAGGCATGCTAAATAAGTTCACTCCCGTCTCTTAAGCATCCACTGTATCACCCTAAGGACTACGTTATCCTATGTCTAGGACTTAACATGGTTTTAACAATCTTTTCTTTATTAAATCAAATTTAACAAAGATGTTGTTGAAAACACTCACCCTTATTAATTCTTGAGTTATTAATTGTAAACCATGCCTGCTTTTACAATTCTACTTGTTTTAAGTGATCAATCTCAAAATAAGTTTTGAAAGAAGTATTACACAAGAACTAAAGTGCACACACCACTCAAAACACAATAACTTGCTTAAAAGATCATTATAAGGTTAGAACATCTCAACTAAAGAAATTTAGCTCATATTAAATATTATATAATAGAGAGAATCTGCAAAGAACATATAAATACGAGTAATAATGCAAAAGAAATCAACAATGTAGAGATTACACAATTTGAAATTCTTTTGAATGAGATTCCAAGTAGAGCGGGTACACTGATTCCTTGCACTAGCTATCTCTATGTAGAAGTGAAGGAAGAAGTAGTCAAGTCCTTCCTCACCTTCTTACAATTCTAAAAACTATCTAAGAACTAAGTCTAGAATGAAAAACTAAACTGTAAGAACAATTTTTAGAATATGAGATGCTCCTTCAAGTGAGAAGTGATGGTCTATATATAGGCGTTGAGCTTTCCTTCAAGTGAGGGTTTGCTTGGAGATTAAGTTAACTTTGAGGAGTTAACCATGGTTACTTTTCAGACCTTATATAAAGCAATTTGATCTTCACACTCAATCACATGGGGAGGTCCAATAATGAATGGCCACATGTCCCTAACTGAATGACTCCTCCAAGCTAGTCTTCAATAGTGGGCTCCGAAATTTGCAAGTTGGTCTGCGCCCCATGACTAAGCATGACGTCATATGTCAAGTGCTGGTGCATCAAAATGATCCTTGGATGTTTTATGCATTGTTGTCTGTTTTTTGTGCAGGAGCATCAAGTGCAAGTGCATTGTTATAATTTGGTGCAGGTACATCAGGTGTTGATTCTGGTGCAGGTGCATCAACTGCTGTTGCACTGAACAAAAACATCAAACATACCAAAATATACGAAAAATTCTTAGATATTTTCTTAACCCTTCTTGAAGCTTTGAATGTTGTTATTTATTTATAAAACTATATTCAACACCTATTTTGCTTGAATTTGAGCAATAAACTAAGTTTAAATACATGAATAACTCTATATAAAATAGAGTTATGACATGTCGGGCAGGCTAGCTTGTTTTGACAGCCTTCGTGAAATCTACTCTCATGTTTGGTTTTATGGCGATGAGAATTGATTTTGATAAAACTGATTTTAGTTAAAAGTGAGTTCAATGTAACATGATTTCTGTTTCGCTACGCTCCTAAAAAAATTGATTTTAACAATTATTGTTTGAATAGGTTGGAGCAAGATTGCTTTTAGATGTGAAACTTCTAAATGGATCCTAACTTT